>OX276402.1:212122-1412122 GCA_946251805.1 Cybosia mesomella | reverse complement strand
TGTCCAAGATATTCAAGAGCCTTCTACCATTACTTCTCGTCACGCTACTTCCCCAATATTGATGGTGACAATTAAAATCAGCCATAGCCAAAAAAGGTCTATCAAGCGAAGAAATTACATTTTCTAACTCTCTTATGGCAGCATTGGAGGCCTTCGGAATATATACAGACACAAAAGAAATATTGTCAATAATTACACCGACAATATCAATAAGAGAAAGATTATTATTTGCAAATGGAATACGAGAAAAAGGTAGATTATTTCTAATTAGTATGGCTACACCGCCGTAGCCGTCATTTCTGTCATTACGTATGCAGGTGTAACCTTTATTACCAAATAATTGCCAACTTTTTAGCCAGGTCTCTGATAGAGATATTATAACAGGTTTAAACTTATTAACAAGATAAAGAAGATCAGTTTTTTTAGGAATTACTGATCGAGAATTCCACTGGATTATGGTGTCCATTACTGAATTGATTATTTGGGGAAATGTTTGCAAAGTCATTGATGTCGGCGTGGGACGGTTTTATAATTTTTTTAAGAACTAACATACCAATAAGGTTTTTAATCATATCGACAATGCAATCTAGATCATCACTTTGTTGGGTCTGGGACTGTGCGGGATCTTTTGATAGAGATAATCCGCAACCATCATTTGGAGTTGGAAATCGAAACTCACTAAGGATGGCTTTATGGGCTGCCTGATCGTAACCCTGTGTTAATTTCGTAGGAGCTCGTGGCTTTTGCCAAACCGTTTTCTTATAAGAAGTCGGTATGTTGTTAGGACCCGATTGGGAAGATGGTTGAGCAGATTTAGAAGGCATAGAAGTCAAAACCTCAGCAAAAGACTTTGACACTGATGGATGAAGTTTTAATGCTTCTGCATATGAAATGCAGGAGTGAGCCATAGAATGCTTTATATCTTTTTGCCTTAGAAATTCAGGACAACTTTTATTAATTGCATAGTGCCTTCCAGAGCAACAAATACATGAAGCGTTATCTTGCTCAACAGAACATGTTTCTCCTAAATGGTTTTGTGCACATTTGTAACACCTAGGTTGGCCAGATCGGCACTGGTTCTTGGTATGTCCGTAACGACAGCATCGATAGCACTGAATAGTGGGATACACATAGATATCAACTGGAAGGGCATTGTAGCATATGTAAACCCTTTTGGGTAAAACTTGACCATCAAGGGTGATTACAATAGACTGAGAGGGCTTCCATGTGTATGAACCATCTACATAGACTTTATAATTTAACCGTCTAACTTTTAATATCTTACCACAGCCAATTGGGACAGATAAGTTGTCTTGAATTTCATCAAGTGACCAGTCAGCTGGGACTCCACGGACAAGCCCCATTCTGGTGATATTAAATGTTGGCAGAAATGCCTTAAGATTACCGTCTAATGAACTACATTTATCAATGAAATTGTTAGCGCTTATAAAATTTGTGAAGGAAACAGTGCATTTATTACGTCCTATCCTTTTAACAGAACCTGTAACTATATTTTCAAATTTATTTTTCTTCAGAAAGTTGCCAAAGGTAATGGGATGTAAACTAGTCGGGCTGTTATCCATATCAGCTTTGCGTTGTACATGGACTAAGTAAGTTGCAGCATCAGTTTTTATGTACTCTCTCCTACCAATTTGTATCGGTTCAATCTGGTTGACTGGTGCAGTACTATTCATGTTTATTTCAAGTTTAGGATCGATGTGAGTGGGATTGTGAGATGGAAGAGTTAGACAATTGCACTCATTTTCATTACAAGCATTAGAATCATCTTTCAGGTTGACTACTCCTCTATTATTTTTTTTCTTTTTATGACAAGTTTTGCACACCCTATGTTGCCTACGTTTTCTGCTTCTGTCTTTATTTGTTACTGAATTATCAGTATCTCTTCCGCTACCCTGAATTGATGCGTCCGTGTCCATACTTTCTTCGATTGTGACATAACTAGCCACGGGGGGATTTAAGCCAGAGCTTAAATCCCCCATAAAATTTATAGGCGGATCGTTCATACGATCCTGACCTTAAAAGATATTACCATATAATAATATAAATAAACTTACCAAATAAACACCTAAACTACACAGAATATAAGAAGATTACTACTAATTTATTAAATATACAAACATTCAAACCAATCTAATTATTTTATACCTATTAATTAATTTTTAAAATTTCCGAAAGAAAAAAACACCCGCTCAAACCGAAGTTTCCCGCGCTTTCCAACCGCAACTTAACACGAGCCAAACTGACGACGTAGTCTGTGGTATCAAAAGAAAAAAGAAGTATTAAATTAAAAGATTCAATTCCATAATAAAATAGGTTTATTTTAACTATGTTTACATTTATTATTTATATTTCTACAAAATCAAAATTTCTCGTAAAAGTTTTATTCTCAGTCTAAGAAATTTCTAAATTTTCCAATGTTCTATATGTTTCCTTTTGTTTACAAACTGTCAGCTGGCTGTCACGTAAACGTCGGAAAAATCAATAGTGGTCCTTTTGATTATCTCTTTAGGCTGGTTCACACGTATTAAGTTGTCAAATAGTTTACTACATTTTAAGTTAATTTTAAGCGACTTCATTTTAAGTAAGCGTTTACACGTCGCGATAAGTTAAGCTCTTTAGTTAGCCCGAGATGGACGATCAACAGCGCATTCAATCTTGAAATTCGTCGAACTGAAGGATGAAATAGTCAGGAGAGAGCACCCACGAGATTGTGGCTGAGAAGCTATTTATGCAGGAGAAATGAATATGGCAACTTTGTTTCATGAACAAACAGGAGATGATAAACAGGAGTATTTCAAAGCACTACGAATATCAGTAGAATCTTTCAATTACTTATACACTTCACTAAATCATGCTCGTCCAGACATGTCAAGTGTATAAGGACGCGCCACTATTGTTAATATATCAACACAGCTAGGACGACTGGAATAATGTTAATTCTTATAGCGACAGTAGAAATACATCATCTGTGAAAATGTCAACTGTCTAACTATCACGGTTCATGAGATACAGCTTAGAGACAGACAGATGGACACAAAATGATAACCATTAATAGGTACTTTAATAATTATAATTTTAATGAATTTTCTGACGATTGATGACTGCAGAAATATTAAAATCGTTAAGATCCTTGGAGAGCCGACCCTTTCTGTGCTTGACAGGTGCCGAGAGTTTTGAGCAATTTTCTATGCCATGTGTTGCTTTTCTCCGTACGGTACTTTCAGAAACACCTAAAATAAATAAAAACATAAAATACTCATTAAATCATATTCAAGAAAATACTCATTATTAGTGGGATGTGCGATGAGAGTTGACTGACATGATAAATAATGTTCAGTGCAACTTGCTCTGAAAATCATTGATCATAAAGGATCATGTTATTTTTATGGTTTCGTTGCCAAATGGTAAAAAACGGAACCCTTATAGATTCGTCATGTCTGTCTGTCTGTCCGTCCGTATGTCACAGCCACTTTTTTCCGAAACTATAAGAACTATGCTGTTGAAACTTGGTAAGTAGATGTATTCTGTGAACTGCATTAAGATTTTCACACAAAAATAGAAAAAAAAAACAATAAATTTTGGGGGTTCCCCATACTTAGAACTGAAATTCAAAAAACTTCCAACGAAAATTGGTTTGAACGAGATCTAGTGAGTAGTTTTTTTTTAATACGTCATAAATCGTAAACCGCAATTTACCTTACATTCAATCAACTCAAATAAAAACATTATTATGTTACTTGCTACTACGGAACCCTTAATGGGCGAGTCCCACTCGTACTTGGCCGCTTTTTGTCACTGGCCTACATTTTTATATTATGCCCAAATTAAGTTATACATCTCGAAAACGGTTAAGAATTCGGTGCAAGTGTACTTATAAAAGTTGTAGATAATTTTATGAGCTTTCATTTATAAGTACAATTTTTCCCTAGCCTATTGCTTATAAGCAAAAACCCCCCTACTCCTGTCCCCTCCACTCCGGCTCACCTTCGAGATAGTATATTTACTTGACACCCTAAACAAGTTTCAAAAGAAATCGCTCCAGGATCTGGCTCTTAGTTCAGTTACCAAATGGTCTAAAAGGGGGTGTAGATGTACTCTCTTTTGGGACTAAGGAACTACTGTTTCGAATTGATTGTCGATTGTCCCATTAGGAGGTTTGACCGATTTGTTGACATTTATGAATACTGCTCCGCTCTCCTACGTAGCAGCCTAATGATATATAGCCTATAGCCTTCCTCCATAAATACAAAAAAAACAATTCCAACCAGTAGTTCCTGAGATTACTGCGTTCAACCTAACAAATAATTAAGTAAATTAAGTATAGATTACCACAGTTTAACTGCATTTACTGTCCAACACCATGAAATATAAACAAAATCTTAGGAGCCGTACAAACAGAACGGACGCGGGTCCTAGACGTGTCTTTTTAACGGGTACGTGGGGCACTAAAAAGACATGTCTAGGACGCGCGTCCGTTTTGTTAGTCCGGCGCCTTAACTGATCATAACACGAAAGCAACACTTAAGTACCGATTTTTTTTTAATGATATATTTACATACATTTATTAAATATAATTTATTTCCATATAGTCTTTAATGTCACATTATAATTTTATTGTTTATAGCTTGTCGCTTAAAATTTAGTTACATATTTAACAAATTGACAACTTAATACGTGTGAACCAGCCTTTATGGCTGTGTATTAGATTTTGGTTTGGTTTGGAATGCTCCGAGGTTATGTTGATCTTGGTGTCAGTATTTAGTAACACATGTTTCGTATATATATGATATAAAATAATTTCGCCTTACAATCCGTGTATATATTTAGTAACTACATACCATAATGAATGGTTTAGCGTTAAGGATAAGTCGAGGTGGCGATAATAAAACAAAAAAGTCTATTGGTTTATCACCTGTAAAGATTCCAGTGTCTTTTTTTGAAAATTCAGGTATTTATATTAAGAATTACGCTTTAATACATATATATAAACATCTAAATCAGTAACTATAACGGAATCTTTTGGTATCTTTCTGTCTAGATATATATATTTTTTTTAATTTTTAGATCCACAACATGAATTGTTTAAGAATTTTGCTGATGCAGCTTCTACAGATGAACAGTTGGCAATTTTGAAAAAAATTGTAGACCAATACAAAAATGTTAGTAACATAGATGTTATCAAACTTCTGGCAATTGTGTTTCTAGAAGCCGATGCCAAACATCCAGTGAAATGTTTCATTTCAAGGTAATAATAATAATTGAATAAATTAATCTAAGCTTTTTGTTAGAAGAAAATTTCATGACAATTATGGTGAATCAAATGCATAGTAGATAAAATACTCATCATCCTAATTTAAGCCTAAGTTCCAACCTAAGCTTTTACTTTGAATTCTGTTTTCCACTCACCTCTTCATTTTCTTGATTTGCCTAATTTTGGTTTTGGCGGGAGGAACTATCATCAAACCCTGAGAGGAAAGCCCGCGCCAGAGCCTCATCCATCAATCAGCTGGTGTTTCAGGATGCATGTAATCAGAATAGTAACAAACTTTTTGACGTTGAACAAAAAAAAAATTTTACTTCCCAAGTCCGAGCGATCTGCCTTATCTGACCATTTGATTATATAAAATTATTTATCATTATTTATATTTCAATATTATCTTATTCCAGATATATAACAAAAAATAGCCACATCCAAGATTCATTCAGTAGCACACTAGCGAATCAAATATCTACACAAATATTAATAGTGCCTTCATACTACAAGCAATATATAAATGTAGTCAGCAAAGTCGCCACATGTATTGAGAACTTCAACGCAGGGGTGACTGCTGTAAGACTTGTGGAAATCGAACTTGCTAGATATTTAAAAGATTGTTTGGAATTCTGTGTGGAACTATTAAGGTATTTTTTTTTTTTGAATTATTGCATTTACTTAGCCAAGTATGTTAATTAACCTAGTCATAATAATTAATTTGTGAGGGTTTTTAATTCCTGTTCATGTGGTCTATGATACCCGACTAAAACCTCACGCCGTCTCGGGTCTACAGACGCTGGAGGGCTATTTTGGGTGTTTAATTTTTTAAGTTCTGCAAACTCACTATAGAGTAGCTGGAGAACATTTATAAGTAAATGAATTTTTCCCATATATCTTTAAAATTCCAGTAAGGCTAAGACGTTATCACCAACAGAAAAAAATGAGATCTTCAATATATCCCATCTGGCGTTGCGACTACTACTACATATCATACAAAAAGCCAGCGATGACAGCCTCATTAAATTGAACCCTTTGTTCAACATGATAAGATCCTGTATCCAAGAGCTTATGTTTGATAACGATGTGCCTATGGACACTAAATCTGTATGTGGTATATTGTATTTGTCAATGCACATTCTTGAAAATGGCCCTAACAGTTGGATTGATGTAAGTAGATAAGATTGATGAATGTAATAAGAATTTAATTATGTATTATTTTCTGGAGTATTTATTAGTCATTTGGAATGAGGACAAGTCCAGTTCAATTGCAATTTGTTCTGTAACTCACACACACTCTTACAATCACACATGCTCATATACTCTCACACATACACCCTCTCCCTCATACACCTTCACACACTCACAGATTGCATATTGTAATACAGTATAATCTCGATTAACGGGGGGGTCGGTGCCCAGAGGTCCACGGATAATTGCAATCAACATAATCCAAATGACTATTTATTTGTACTAGTACATAGTCAATTCCATTTTATCACATAAAGGTAATGAATTCTACATACTAATATATAAAGCTCTCTGGATTCTGTCATAATTGCTTTAATACTTTACTTTTCGTTTTGTTTTTTAAATAATTGATACATTGTAAATTTGTATTACGAGAAGCGTTTGGACGTGTACCGCGCGTCGCGCACGAGAGGCGCAGGGTCGCACGTATTATCCACTCCCAGGATAACCCGACCCTGGTTAATTGGGGTAGGTGATAGAGTCAAGCAACAGTCATTTTGGCCGTTGCATGAATGGGCCGACTCGACCGGGGAAGCACCACCCTCTCACAGAATATCGAAGCCAAGTAACAGTATTTGAACTGTTGCGTTCCGTTTGGTGAGTGAGAGTGCCGGAGCCCAAAATCCTTTCCCATCCCCTCCCAAACTGCTTTCCCATCCCCTCCCAAACTCCTTTCCCATCCCCTCCCAAACTCCTTTCCCATCCCCTTTCCTTTACAGGGTCGGCAGCGCGACTGTAACGCCACTGGTGTTGCACACGTCCATAGGCCGCGGTAACCGCTTCCCATCAGGTGGGCCGTGTGCTTGTCTGCCACCATAGTACTATAAAAAAAAAAAATACTATAGGGTGTGTAGTAGAAGTTTCAGTGATACTACTATACTCATACTCAAATAATATATATTTAACTGAATTATTTTCAGGTACTAAGTCCTTCCAGTAGTCACCAGTTTCTTCTACCTTTTATGGAGACGGATGCATCTCAACTATGTCTGTACTCAGCCATTGCAACAGTTGTATCAGCAGAGAAGCTACAGACAGAGTGTGTTAATGGGAGCCTGGCTATTCTTGATCTGATGCACAAAATATTGGAGATAGGCGATAGGTTTGACATGTTAATTTATACTAACTAACCGTCGTAGGAGAATTTCGAAAAGTGCCCAATTCAATTTGCTAATACACATTTTGCGTTTCTGACGTTCCACGCCCAAACCATAGTTGTTGTTATGTATTAGGTACGTGGAACCGGGGGTGTGTGTTGGGTAACCTCCTCGAGTGTCGCTCCGATTCCGATCCCGCTGCAGTCCGGGGGGAACGGAATCGGAGCGGCCGGTACACCCTGGGCGGCGGTCAATGGCTTCCCCTTCACCCCTTCATAGGGTTGGCATTGATCGTCGGCCAATACCCAACGTGGCGGGAACACATCGCTCTCCGTACTCCTCTGCTTTCAGAGGTGACAGGATGAGCGATGCTGTTAGTGGTGAGATGGCCCAGGGTCTGCCGGGGTGCGAGGGATATGCTCTATGGGTAACCTTACACCCCGGCGTCTGAAGACCCGAGACGGCGTGCGGTTTTAGTCGGTGCAAGCCCGACATAACCGCCCCCGCTGGCCGGCGGGGGGGTATCCGAAGGGATTTCCGCACGATAAAAAAAAAAAAAAAAAAAAAAAAAAAAAAAAAAAAAGGTACGTGGAACCGAAAAGCAGTCGAATTTGGATATTAATAGATCTTGTCTTACCCATTGTATACGTACCCGCAAACATCTTGAACAAAAGTCGGAAAGTTTGCGCATGCGCACTATACAGACCAACCACAAAACCAACCAGAGGACTGATCAACCAATGACGCGAGCCCGTTGAGCCCGTGATTGCTTAATTGGTGTGCCTCGTTCGTAGCGCTCCGCACTACTACCAAAGGGATCTAAAAATGCTTTACAGGCCCAAATTCAACCGTCCGTCCCAGCGTATATTCAAATCTGTGCAGTACTTCCTAGTCTACCGACTGATATAATTGCGATTGAAACGATTCTGTTTACGGTAAGAATCATAACTAAATGACTCGCGTGGCGTCGTCGATGGCATACTATTTAATACAGTCGCAGCAGCCTAGTCCATTAATATAAAGCGCAATTTGATAACACCTAATGACCATTCTGTATACATAAAGCTCATATCCAATGTAAGATGTAAGAAAAACTGCACAATGAATCACTTTTCCCGGTCAGTATGAACAATGAATATCTGGGGATAAATTTATGAATTTGACCGACAACAGTTCTGCAGGTAAAATGCAGAAGTGTCGCCTTCAGAAATTTGATGCGGCTCGTTTTACGGTTGCCGCCTGACTAAATGGGTAACAAATGTCTAACCATAGCAATTCTGCCGGGCCCCAGTGGGAGGGGGAGAACCAAGAAGTGCTGGTTTAATGTCGTTAGGGAAGACATGCGTGCCTATGGTCTCACTACCATTGATCCAATATGGACATAACGCTGAAATGTTGATGAAGAAATTGTTCAATTTGACCGATGCTATTGATAATTATTCATAATGCCTGATCGATAGCACAGCCCGATTAATCAAGTTGCCCGTAACATTTAGATTCTGGTATCAAATTGTAATATAATTTCAGGAGCTCATTGGAATCGACTCTCATTCTCGGCGTGACCCGTACTGTCTTCCAAATGAGTAAATATCTGTACAAAACATCAGACAAAGCCACAGGGCTGAGCATGGTGGAGTCCCTGCTGACGTTCGCGTGGGCGCACCTGGAGCACCACATGGACAGCGTGAGGCACCTCACCGCGCAGATGCTGGACATCGTAGTCACCTATTGCGGACACTTGGACAGAGAAGGTACTGTTGGTGACATTCTAAGTTGGGCAATAGCTAAAGTATTGGACTGGGGCTCCACCAAAATCTTCAGGGCTCAAGTCAACGTCACCTGCAAACCGGTACACCTGTTGATTGCCGGATGAGGCTGTGGCGCAGGCTTTCCTTTCGTGGTTGGGGATCCAAACATCAGTCGCTGCCGTGATAGCCGAATAAAAATGAGAAAGCGGATTCAAGGCTGCTCGGATGTAATCGGGCCCGGTGCTGAGATGATGACATTTTCACTTTTTTATCGGTTGAAGTCCGAATCAGAGCGACTAAAAGCAAGGTGTTTCGTCGTGGGAGCCTATTTCAGGGGACTCCGGGTATACCCTAGGAAGGCAATTCACAGGGATCCTAGCAGCTATCGGGTGCTTGCCTATCTGCAAGCTACCGGGCAGGCAGCCTCACGATGGCGTGTGGGATGACATTGAGCCTTTTGTTGGAGGTGACGACGCGGCCCTGAGCCAGCTGCTGGCGGCGGTGCGGGCGCTGCCCCCGGCGCGCAAGAGCCACTACGTGGGCGCCACCAGCCTGCTGCGGGCGCTGGGCGCGCGCCGCGTGCTGCGCGCCTGGCCCGCGCTGGCGCGCCGCGTGCTGGCCGCGCTGGGCGCGCAGCACGTCCAGGCCAGCGTGAGTCTCTTCCGCTTCCATCTACCACCAAACTTGCCAATTTTAATAGTTGAAATCAACATCGAAAACGGGACATGAACCCGCAACCAGACCCGTTCAAGGGGGCAGGTATGCAAGACGGACTGGGGGAACGTGTCCAAGTCACTCAGCTGTGCGTATTCCCCCTAGGAAAGGACTGGTTTCGGGTTCAAATGTCGTCCTGGTTGTGATCTTTTCCGATTTACATTTATAGAAAAAGTTAGCAAACTAATTGCTTCAAAATTTCATTAATACAAACCTTACACTTTGGAGCACGGGGTCTGTTCTTTAAGAAGACTAGAAGAGTGACTGCCATCTGACGCCCTAGACCCCAACTCCGGCCTCATCCGTTAATCACCAGATGTACCGGCTTGCAGCTTGTAAAGATGACTTTGACGCTGAAGCTCTTAGTGGTGCCCCATAAACCTCAGGCCAGCGTGAGTATATGTTGCAAAAGTATTGGGGGGGGGGGGGGGGAAGTTGTTTGAAGGTAAGAGCCGACAATATAACTAAGTGTATATGTTTGTACAATATAATCTCTATTTCCAAAGTGCTGTCTCCTCTCGTTAGGCAACAACCACTCTAGAAGTCCTGGTGGAGAAGCTGGCCAAGTCTTGCAGCACGGAGCAGCTGCACGAGCAGTGGCTGCGCGTGGTGGTGGAGCACGTGCGGGAGCACGCACTCGACTGCACCGTGCTCAACATCCTGGAGAACTTGCTGGTTAAGGCCGTGAGACTGGACCCCCAACTCCTCAAGTATATGTAAGTACTTTTTAGGGATTTTCTTTAGAAAAGCCCTATTGCTATCGAGTTATCGTAGTCGACGTCGTCGTTGCCAATTTTCTGTCACGGTTTTGGGTATGAAGGAGATGAGATATCGAGTTGCTGTTTTCGGTAATAGATTCGTGCTGGGGTGAACCATTGCAAGATAAAGAAAAAATCGCAAAAAATCGCAAAAAAAAAAAAAAAAAAAAAGCAAAATCGAAAATCCCTTGTATTCGGCTGAGCTCGTCTCAGGAATTCAACTTGTTTTTCTTACATGCTTAAACTGCAGATTGCGTCAGTAAAGGGATATCATGACTTACTTGATTTAAAGTCCTATGTCCTCTAGATGGGGCAGAGGGCGTCCACAGTGCATCGCCATCCCGTTCTGTCTGGAGCTTCGCGTTTGATTTCGCTCCAGGTCTTTCCGATGGCCTTCGCTTCATCAATGATAGTCCGCCGCCAGGTCTGCTTTGGGCGACCACATTTGTGCTTTCCTTGGGGATTCCAGTCAAGAGCTTGCCTTGGGATGTGGTTTGGATCCCTTCGGAGAGTTCCAGCTCCACTTGGGGCGTTTGATCTGTTGGTCGATCAGAATTTCACTGCAGCGTTCCCAAAGGAGCTCGTTGGAGATCTTCTCGGGCCAGTATTTTTTTTTTTATATTTAGGACACGTCAATTTGACTTCACCTCGCCTGATGGTAAGCTGAAGGTAAAGTCTCAGGAAAGAGCGTCACCATTACATACACGTGCCATGTTAACAATGGTGGCACTCAGCTTGACGGCCTCATCAGAAGAGGATTGTCGTTTTTTTTTTTTCGTGGGGAAATCCCTTCGGATACCCCCCCCCCCCGCCGGCCAGCGGGGGCGGTTATGTCGGGTTTGAACCGACTAAAACCGCACGCCGTCTCGGGTCTACAGACGCCGGGGTGTAGTCATACCATTGCCATTTACCCATAGAGCCCATAGTTTGTTGCCCATAGAGCATATCCCTCGCACCCCGACTGACCCTGGGCCATCTCCGGTTTCGAGATGCCCTCGGGTTTGGGAATCACGGTGTCCCCGTCTTGCCCCGGTTTGGGGGAGGGGCGCTAGTCGCCCCACCGTCCCGGCCTGCTTCTGCTGGGGTGACAGGCGGCCTTACCTGCCACCCCCAGGCCTGCGCTCATGGAGGATGACCCCTGAACGCAATCAAACCGAAATTGGATTACTGTGGAGGGTTTTTCACAATCGTGCACGGTGGTACTTTTTTTTTTATATGTGCGGAAATACCCCCCCGCCGGCCAGCGGGGGCGGTTATGTCGGGCTTGAACCGACTAAAACCGCACGCCGTCTCGAGTCTACAGACGCCGGGGTGTAAGGTTACCCATAGAGCATATCCCTCGCACCCCGCCTGACCCTGTGCCATTCGCAGTGTCCTCTCTGATAACAGCAGAGGGGTACCTGGAGCGACCACCCCCGCGGGCCTTGAAGGCCCGCCATACCCCGACCCCCTCGTGCAATGGGGTCAGCTGGCCCTGAAAAGGGCCGGTTGGTCAGACTTTTGGCCGTTGACGTTGACGCCAGCTACTGAGGAGCAATCAATGATGCGTCATCGCCCACGTTGCCCAGGGTGCACCAAACATTGAGGTGATCCAACCAGTCGCACCCCTGCACGGTGGTACCTACGCGGCCGAATTTTGTTACAAATTTGTGTCATCAAATTTCTACCACCAGTAAATTTCATATTCTTCACAGAATCCCGTACATAAAAGGATCCAGTGAGCCCTCCAGCAAGGCCGCGGACCTGAGGTGTGTGCTGATGCTGCTGTCGGTGACCAGCAAGTCTGGCGTCAGCAGCCAGCTTTCGGCTTCCAACGACGGAGACGAGTGGAAGGGAGTCATAGGCTACGATGTCCTGAGACAAGCGGCGATTGATGCTGTCGATGAGGTCCTTTTTTCAATATTATTCCTCTAACTGATGCCCGCGGCTCCGCCCGCGCGGAAATCGGTTATCGTAACCTCGAAAAAAAAAATTAAATTAATAAAATGTTTCAGACAAGAATCCTGTCCCTGTCACTGATAGTGGAGTCCCCGAAGAGCACAGAAGAGTTCACAGCTGGGGACCTGGAGTTTGTGCTGTGGTACTTGAAGTACAACATCAATGCGCAGGCGCCGAACTTTAGACAACTAACGTTATCCTGCATGAAGAAGGTACGTATGAATTTACAAAAAGAAATTATAAGTATGTTTATGAACATTCTACAACACATTGGTTCTGGATGGAGAGACCTTATCTTTTCTTATGTTAATTTTTTATACAGAATTAATACTGTAAAGACATTTAAATAGAGGAAATATCTGACTGAGCATGTCGTTGCCTTCCCTGCTGGCACCGCATACGATTCGATCATACATAAATATAATCACGCGTCTTTCCCATTGCGGTAGGTAGAGAAAACATCTTTCCACTTCTTTGATTTTTTTTTTAATAAACATAAATCCTTTGCAGTTCATGAAACGCTACGAAGACAGCTACAAGGTCATCAAACGGCAAAGAGAACCTAACGCCGTCAACGATAGGGTCGATATTTATTTACGTTTCTTGGACAAGTTCCGTCAGCAGTGCTTCGCCAGCCTGCTGCCGGGCGCCAACTACAGTCGGCGAGGAGTCGCCTTGCAACTGCTGGTGTGGTGTCAGCGACTCCAGATGGAGGGCTATACCGGGTACTGGCTATTTTTTTTAAGTGCGGCACATTAGCTTATAAAATTAAATTAAAGCTTGGCAAATTAATGCGGGACGGCCGTCAGGTTACCACGTCCCGTGCGAATGTTTCAGCCCCCACCCCCCTCCCTACGCCTCTCATCCCGCACGAACCATGGGGGGAGTGTAATGCATTAATTAGCCAAACTATAACTAATCCTGGCCATGCTTCGCTGTGACTTAACACTTAAAGGGTGCCCAAATTTTTTTCAGACATTCTAGACATAAATAATGTTCAATTAAATTTTGAAACAATTAGTATATTAACTTTTCCAATAGATTAAATTCGGAAAAAGTAAACATCTAGGACGAGACTTGAACCCGCGACCAGCTCCTTATACTCTGACCTGAGACGTGCCCAGGTAGCTCATTTGGTCAGATTATTCCCCCTGTAAGGGGCTGGTCGCAGGTTCAAGTCCCGTCCTGGATGATCACTTTTTGTAAAGTAAATCTATAAATAATGTTGTATAAATTTGGCCAATATTTAAAATCATTCGTAATTACTTTTATTTGCAAATATTTAAAAAGTACGTGATTTATGGACACAACATTTAATAATAATAAATATATAAATAAATATTCTACGACATTCTACACATCGCTTTCTAGACCCAAAGTAAGCATAGTTTAACTAACTTGTGTTATGGGTTCCAGATTGCGGATAAACATACTTATATACTTTTTTTTTTTGTAAATACATACATATTATACATAGAAACACCCAGACCAATGCAAATAGACATATTCATGCATACAAATATTTGCACTGAGCGGGAATCGAACCCGCGCCCCCTGTCGTAGCAGTCGAATGCACTACCGCTACGCCACAGAGGCCGTCAAAATTTTCATATTAATATTCATCATATCAATTTTCATACTACGCGCGGTCATTTATAACAAAGTATCTCTGGCGGCAACCGGCATCATAAACATATTCGCGCGGAGAGGCACTAATGCTGCCCTCCGCCGCCGCCGCTAGCGCTAGTAACATTCGTAATTATAAATGACCCATGCGTTGTCAACGAGTTCTGAGTTATAGAGAGCAAAATGTTTAAATTATTGATAGTATATTTTTTTTATTATCAAATCTCAATTATAATAACGAGTCTGAAGCTCATGTCCAAAGAGCAGCCTTTGAAAAAGCTCCCGTTCCCGTGAGAACGTCGGGATTTTCCCATCGGGACTGATCCCACCCACATTCCCACTACTATAACTCCTGTACACCAGTGTCAACTGTAGTGACCCACATAAACACCGAGTTATGACACTCGTGAAGACCCAAAGAAAGATGAACTTTCTTGAAACCCGTATCGAAATAAGTCGGAACTGAATTGGAGAATTCAATTAAATTTTTAAGCAATATAGTATATAGCTTTAGATCGGAATTACGATACGCCAGCGTTGCCTTGAGACATAACATAACTTCACGCCTGTATCCCCGAAGGGGTAGGTAGAGGTGTATTACACACCCACGATTCGCCAGTATATAATCATCGCCTTAGACGTATATTATATCGTAAAATGTCGAATATCTGGGACGTGTCTAGGTGGCTCAGTTGGTCAGAGCATTCCCCCTGTAAGTGACAGGTTGCGGGTTCAAGTCCCGTCCTAGATGAATTGGAGAAGTTAGAGATTTGATAAAATTTCAAGTCAATCCATCGCCTACTTATGAAGTTTTATAAACTTAAATAATAAAAATTTCATAAGTCCTAGTCGTTTCTCTTTTTTATACCACTTCGGTGGCAGAAAAGCACACGACCCACCTGATGAGAAGCGGTTACCGTGGCATATGGACGTGTGCAACAACAAGGATGTCATACTTGGGGTGCGACTGGTTGGATCACCTCCAAGTTTGGTGCACCCTGGGCAACGTGGGCGATGACGCATCATTGATTGCTCCTCTGGAGTAGCTGGCGTCAACGTCAACGGCCAAGAGTCTGACCAACCGGCCCTTTTCAGGGCCAGCTGACCCCATTGCACGAGGGGGTCGGGGCATGGCGCGCCTGCAAGGCCCGCGGGGGGGGGGGTGTTCGCTCCAGGTACCCCTCTGCTGTTATCAGAGGGGACACTGCGAATGGCCGAGGGTCAGTCTGAGTGCGAGGGATATGCTCTATGGGTAACCTTACACCCCGGCATCTGTAGACCCGAGACGGCGTGCGGTTTTAGTCGGTTCAAGCCCGACATAACCACCGCCGCTAGCCGGCGGGGGAGTATCTGAAGGGATTTCCGCACAATAAAAAAAAAAGGGACCTCATACTCGCGCTGCCGACCCTGTAAAAACCTTCTAATCCCATCCCCATATTATAGTGGAAAAACCACAACAGGGCGATCATTCTCAATATGTCGTTTCCGATGTGTAGAGCGTGGAGCCCAGATGACGTGGAGAAGCTGCTCCTGCACCTTGAGGATAGCTACGAGGAAAACAAGAGGTTAGCGCTGGAAGTGCTGGGAGGCTGTCCTCTCGACTTGCTCAAGGTATGGTATTAGTTTCGGTATTATTTTTAAAAATCAGAGTCTTTTTCATCGAACATTTTATTTACATACTCACAAATATAAGAATAGATAAAGAATGATAATAAATATATACTTAATTCGAAAGTATAATTTATTATTATTATCAATTGCACACATAAGTCAAGAACTTCACATTAAAAATAAATAAATAATTAAATTAATCCGCCTCTCACCGCACCTGATGCAAAGCTGCCCATTACGCTGCTGGCTGCATTGCCCCGTTGAATAACGATGGCTAACCTTTGCACCAGATACAAGCCGGAGCGGGAGTCACACGTTTTGTCCCTTAACCTGCGCCCCAATTCGCCCACCAAACTATTAGCATTGGCACTTGGCACCCCAACTGCTCACCGTCTCGACCACAAACGGAGCAAATTAATATTGCTCCGTGAAGGCCGCATACTTTTACCGTTTTCTAAATAATCTATACTGTCTATATACTTAATAAAAAAGTATTTAAAAACACATTACAGGTACATAACTGAAATTACTTAATTTGACGACCTCTATGGCGTAGCGGTAGTGCGGTTGACTGCTAAGTCGGAGGTCGCGGGTTCGATTCCCGCTCAGTGCAAATATGTATATTGGCATTGGTTTGGGTGTTTCTAGAAAAGTAAGTTTATCCGCAGTTTAAGTATGTTTATCCGCATTCTAGAACACATATGACAAGTTCCGCTTAGTTTGGGTCTAGATAGGGTTGTGTCATTTATCCTAGAATATTTATTATTATTATTTCCTTTATTAGACTTTAAATCCATATAAATTATATTTTTAAATACATTCTATAAAAAAAAGAAAAACAAATATATTTAAAAATATAAAAAATAGTATTCCTGTTATCACTCCAGTTAAGCTAAATAGCTTGTGTTAGGAGTAGATTCATGTCGGCAGTGCAATGACCAGGATTCGAACCTCTCGATCGGTAGGCCGACTCCTTAACCACTGAGTTACCGAGATTAGAAAAAACAAATGTTTAATAAAACATGTAGTTTCATGATTACTGAAAAGTTCTTGTTTTTGATAGTATAATCCACAGAGTACCTATTACTTAGTGATTTTAAATGCAGTTTTGGGTATGCTTTTCCCTTTATGAAATTTAAAAAGTAAACTTTTTATTTCCAGTTGTTGTTGAACGATACGTTCATGTGTTACAAGTCTTTAGGTGTTAAATGAAAACCAACACCGGGACTTGGGCCCGGCAAAATACAAAAATGGTATCTTTTATTAGTGCAGTAATATTTATTTAATCATAGAAACGATTTCAAGCAATAAGAGACGTTATTTTCTAAGTATAAAGTATTTTATTTGCGTAAATCAGAGCCAGTATGCCTTGGGCCGGATCCGGGACAACACAGACGACGATGTATGGGCGGATCCGGCCTTAAACAGTTGAGGGGTTAACAATGTAACATAAACAATATTTGTTCATTCATAATAACATATAGTTCAGTCAAACAACTCTTTTCAAATTTTCGTTTTGGCGGTTAGCAAGTGCGAACGAGCTCCGATAAAGAATATTGAATAATTAGTGTATTTTCGTTGAAATTATAAGTAAATGTTTATTTTTATAATCGTTCATGTATTCTCTACCCATTCGTATATTATAATTGTCCTAAAAATGTCGAAATCTCGTAATATATGAATTTTTCGAGACGACTGCTGAACGTACTAAGTTCAACGGCTAAAAGATTTAGTGTTTTAGTGCAAGCGATTAGTTTATTCATATAAGAAGTTTAGTATTTACGATTGCAAAATTATTGAGCTTTCATGTGGATTTGATTTTATTACTATATAATAAGTATTGATTGATAAATATCGCTATTTTCCACACACAAGGCTCAAATTACACGCACACATGCACAACGCGTCCGACATGTTTTTCCTATAATTACACGAATTTTCAAACGCTACCGTTGGCCTTCGGTTAGCTTATACAGTATGAAACATTTGTTCTCGCATTATATGTGTATAATGTGGATACATAATAATATCTGTTTCTTGAATACAGTGAGTTATTTTTCTATTGTAATGCAATTATTTGTGTAAAGAATTACATTCTCCGTTCGAGCGCACACGGCCTCAAAAAACCAAACTTCAGTCGTGCGCTCACCCTGACCTTGAAACATGACACCGCCCGCTGAGTGGCGGCAGAGTTTGTTTATACAATAAATTAGTGGCATATGACGCTCGGGTGATTTTTTTTTGAAGGCAATGAATCATTCTTTCAAGTGGAACTAGACGTTTGTATATTCTTATCGTCTGATTTATTATAAACGACGGTGAACATTGACGATAGTTGAAAATGTTAATACGTCAACTTTGGGAATAATTATTATTATTACTTGCGGGTTAGAAAGAAATAAATATATTTATACCAGTACGTCGCGCTAGAGCAAGTACCCGGCAATGGACACTTGGGGAGGACACCGTGCGGTTTTAGTCGGTTCATGCCCAACGTAACCACCCCCGCTGGCCGGCGGGGGGGTATCCGAAGGGATTTCCGCACGAAAAAAAAGACCCGAGACGGCGTGCGGTTTTAGTCGGTTCAAGCCCGACATAACTGGCCCCGCTGGCCGGCGGGGGGGTATCGGAAGGGATTTCCGCATGAAAAAAAAGACCCGAGACGGCGTGCGGTTTTAGTCGGTTCAAGCCCGACATAACCGCCCCCGCTGGCCGGCGGGGGTATCTGAAGGGATTTCCGCACGAAAAAAAGACCCGAGACGGCGTGCGGTTTTAGTCGGTTCAAGCCCGACATAACCGCCCCCGCTGGCCGGCGGGGGGTATCCTAAGGGATTTCCGCACGAAAAAAAAGACCCGAGACATCGTGCGGTTTTAGTCGGTTCATACCCAACGTAACCACCCCCGCTGGCCGGCGGGGGGGTATCCGAAGGGAATTCCGCACGTAAAAAAAAAACGTTCAATATCACCAGCGGCTAATTTAGCCAATAAATTTTTAATAACCTATCTAAACATTTGACTTTTCTTTACTAACTTACTCCGCTGTCTCAACAACCCGAAGTGGATCGTGGCTCGTGGTGAAGCCAGTAACTTCACAAAAAAATGTCAGCCTGTATTCGTATGCTGACTGGGACGGATCCGGGACTAAACAGATAGAGTACTATTACGGGCAGCCATCTTGGGCCGGATCCGTCACTAAACAGATGAGCACTGCTAGAATTTTACACACACATACATAAAAAACCTAAATAATTATGAAAATAATTTTGTGATTTTCTGTAATTTTGTCTATAAAAGCAATAGTAAAGTAATATTTATCTGAAAGAGAATATTTTGTTCTTGCAACACCAGTTATTCTAGTAATGCACAGACAATCAGAAATATGAAAAATAACGAAGGAAAATAGGTTAGGTCAATACGTGTAATTTGCAATATTTTCGTTATATTGTGATATTTTTCAAGGATAATGCTAAATTTTTAGCATTGTATGTGAAAAGTGATATTTTATTTACCTAATTATATGATAAAAAGTGTTCAGAGTCCAATAAAAACGTTAAAATACGAGTTTCAAAGTTACATGTATATGACTTTTTTTTTTGCAAATTCTTTTGCAATTTCGCCAATTTGCCAATTTTGAAATCTGTTTTTAGGAGTGAATTATTGGTGGAATCGAAAAAGTTTTCTTATCAATTGATTGGAAAATTAACCAGGAATGTGAAAAAATAAAAATAACTTTATTCTGTGAACAAATTTATAGAGAAATCTTTCATGTTTTGCAACAGGTAATGTTCGGACTAGATCGCTGTGAACAAAAGGCTCTATTATAAAATAAAAACATGTTTTTATAAATAAATGTGCATGAATAATATACTTCAGTTATTTATCTTCATAAAACAGTCATTGGTTATATTACGATTTATATAAAAATGCTTTGAATTTTGAGAAATTCAAAGAGCGGTCGCGCGCTCTCGGCGGCCCGCGAACTTGCCACAGTACGTGCATATAAAATTTTTGCCACTTCCACATACCAAGGGTTAAAGTCTATTATTACCTTACACTAACTCAATATCCCTGGTATTATCCCTACCAGTGTACATCTTCCAATCTGTTTTATTATTCTTACACAATATCAAAAGAGTCTGCAATAAATATATTGGACCAGACGCAATCAGGAACAAGTCTATCGGTGTATTCTCAACGACCGTGAAACCATAAAGAGTCATTAAAATATCACTAACTAACGGTAAACTGTTCACTGTAAAAATAAAAAATATATTAATTTTCTTATTCCTTATTAGTTTTACCATTTTCATTATGCTTCCTAAGAGTAAAGTCTCAAAATTTAATAATATAACAACCATTATTATGTGCATCTTTGACCAATCTATTTCCAAAAAGTATTGCACGAAAGATGTTATTACTGCAAATGTTACATAGGTATAATTAATAAATTTCTTTGCAATTATTTCTTCTTTTTCGATCGTTTCTCTACAGCTTAGTACCACATACACGTGTCCCAATAATATATTAACCGCAGTACAACATACACAAGCAAATATTATAATGAAGTATAAGAAAATTGCCGTATCTGAGTCTTCAGGTTCCAAATATATGAACGGCACCCACAGAACCCCCAAAGTTTGTGTTACTGTTTGAAACATATAGGAATAACTGTATTTGCGGAAGATTGGACTCTTGAAGTATAAAATCGTCAAAATTATTGAGCATATTAGCAATGTGATTGCACATGAGATATACGCCAAGTGTGTTATTAAAAACTCTAAGCACATATTGAACACAATGTCACTTTTTGTTAACACCACGGTTTGTTCTTCATTCACTGTTCTTGTGTTGATCCCATGTCCTCATAAGCTATCAAATTACGATGGGAAGACATCTAAGCCGTCTTAATATTTAACTATCTTCTTTTTTGATCATTGAAGATGTTCATACAATTTGTAATGTGCTGATTGATAAATATAAGCTGTTGTTAGTCTTTAAGAGCAAGAAGTCAATCGTTGATTTTATCTTGCAATCAATTGGCAATATTTTTGAATTCCTTTCAAATGTATATCGCCTTGTTTCGTATCCTTTACAATGTTTGGCTTAAACAAGTACAGCAATTTTTATCAAATGCACGTATATTCTTCACAGTTAACTAACTAAATATAGACCAACCAAATATGTTATATGGAGTAAGCTATTCGTGTATAACTTATTAAATTCGGTATGTATTATCGGTACGGTAAGCCAATTATAATATTGATTATTATAATAATTATGGTCATTATTATATCGATAAAAATGGTTTATCAGTTCATTTAGCCTCATTAGTGATAGTTTTATATTTTAACATCGAGTGCAGTCTCGATAACTTGATGAGGGAAAAGTGAAAAAAAAAAATTGAGTTAATGAGTTTTCCCCATAACAAGTATGTAACCATTTTAAATTTGATTTTCAAGTTTTAATGTTTTGACAAGTTTTTTTCAATTAAATTAATACTCTTAATAACTTGATACTCTTGGGAGAGGCCTATGTCCAGCAGTGGACTACAATAGGCGAATTGATTGATTGATTGAATACTCTTGATAACGTAACGTTTCTTGGTAATAAATAAATAGCAAATATGACGGCCTCTGTGGCGTAGCGGTAGTATTCGAAATGGCTCCCTCAGGTTTGGTAACCACGGTGTTCCCATCTTCCCCGGAAAGGAGGGGGGGAGCTAGTTACCCAGCCGCCAAGGAATATATAGTACCTGACTGCATTCGACTGTTACGATAGACGTGGTTTCGATTCCCGGTCAGTGCAAATAATTGTAAGCATGAATATGTCTATATGCAATGGTCTGGGTTTTTCTATGGACATAGGCCTCTCCCATTTTACGCCATAGCACCCGATCCTCCGCCTTTGCGCATCCAGTCTATCCCAGCTATTATAATGTATATATATCCAAAAAAAAGTATATACCTAAGTATGTTAAACCGCATTTTGGAACCCATAACACAAGCTATTTAAACCATGCTTACTTTAGGTCTAGAAAGCGCTGTGTTGAATGACGTAGAATACTTATTTATTATTTATTACACAGCAACATCTAGACCCATAGCTTGTAATTTGGGTTCTATAATGCCTATAAACATGCGTATAAAAATTTCAATTTTGTAGATACCATACACGCCCACGTCAATGCAAATAGACATATTCATGTTCGGTACGTCGGTAGCTTAGTGGTTAAGGAGTCGACCTTACGATCGAGAGGTCTCGGGATCGAATCCTGGCCATTACACTACCGACGTGACCACTCCTAACACAAGCAATTTAGCTTAGCTGGAGGAGTAAACGGGAATATTAGTAATTTCGGTTACTAATATTCTTTTATAAAGAAAAAATGTATACAAATATTTGTACTAAACTGGGATCGAACTGGCGACCGCTGTCGCAGCGGTAGAACCCTCTACCGCCACGCTACACTGCTCCTAATACCCTATAAACTCTAAGTAATTATATCGTTTATTTTCAGAATAACACGTACTCTATAAGCATCGATTTAAAGGACATTTTCACGCAAGCGTCCTCGTTGAAGCCAACTGACTGCGCGTCGGCAGCCCACAAGTTAGACTTTTTGAGGCGTAGACTGCCAGAATGTATACTTCAGAATGAAAAATGGTAACAATCAAAACTAATAATCTCTTTTTATACACTTTTATTAGCGTCATATTTAAATAAATAAATATTCTAAGACATTCTACACAACACTATCTAATCTAGTAAAGTATAGCTTTACTAGCTTGTGTTTTGGGTTCTAGAATGCGGATATACACATATTTAGATATATTCTCTTTTGGCAATTCATAGGTCCTCTGCTTTCAGAGGAGACAGGATGAGCGATGCTGTTAGTGGTGAGATAGCCCAGGGTCAGCCGGGGTGCGAGGGATATGCTCTATGGGTAACCTTACACCCCGGCGTCTGAAGACCCGAGACGGCGTGCGGTTTTAGTCGGTGCAAGCCCGACATAACCGCCCCCGCTGGCCGGCGGGGGGGTATCCGAAGGGATTTCCGCACGATAAAAAAAAAAAAAAAAAAAAAAAAAAGGTACAGTACATGGTAAATATCCCGTTTATAATTCTAATTTTAATGTAAATGACCATGTCAATCTAAAATCATATAAGGTACATATTATTAGAAACACTCAGACCAATACAAATAGACGTACAAATATTTACATTGAGCTGTACTCAAAGCCGCGACCTCCGACGTAGCAGTAGAACGCTCTACCGCTACACCACAAAGGTCGTCTGAATCGTAACCTCTCCCCTAAATGGGGTATCAAACACAAAATTATTCTTTTAATTCGAACCAGTATCTTGAGATTAGCACATTCAAACAAACTCTTCAGCTTCATAATATTCATTCCTATTCACTCCATTTTACCGATGCCTATAATTCCAGTTCAGCGGCGGAGCCCGTGACGTACAGCCTGGTGACGAAGCTGCTCGCTAGATTGCGGGACGAGCTAGGCGTTTGCGAACGCAGTGTGGTTCTAGCCGCTAGAAACGGGCCCATGTACGGAGTGCTGCACTGCATCACGCACATGATGGCCACCGTTGACGCTGCGTAAGTTTAAATTTATGTTCCAGACCGGATGGTAGCGGTAAGTCCCACTTCTGACACCATGTTATAATGGTAGAAGTTTGTAATGATAAGGCAGCCTGGGTATGGTGAACGAATATATTTATTCAAGTGAGAACTTACGCCAAAGGGCCAGGTCAGAAGTACCCGTGACCGGCGTGCATGTTTGAAAACAATTATGAAAGTGGAAGAAGCGAAAGGCGTATGCCAAGATCGTAGCAAGTGGAAAGATGTTGTCTGTGCCTACCCCTATGGGAAAAAGGCGTGACTATATGTATGTATGAGAACCTACAGTTAAACATGTTATAGTGCAAACGCCGGCCCCAAAGAGAACGAGAGCGCTTGGGTTGCCAGCCGCATCAGTGTGGCTACATAACTAGGACGGTTACCAGCTTCGCAATCAACCCAAACTTAAGCGTAGCGAGATTTGCCTATCCAATAATAGGTCAACGTGACTGGCGGTAAGGCCCATCATGGAGGATTGACTAGAGAGGCGACACGGAAGCCTCTCGTACCGACTGACGCAGGTGATCTCCGGGAAGGGGTGCTTCGGGGACCACCTGCATCGGATCAGGAAGGAGCCAACGCCTGAGTGCCATCACTGCGACGCGAGCGAGGACTCAGGGCTGCACACGCTGGCGGACTGCCCGGCGTGGGAGGCGCCGAGGCGTCACCTCGTGGCAGCCATCGGGGTGGGAGTCCTCTCGCTCGGCAGCATGATTGCGGCAATGGTGCGGAGCGCGAGCGCGTGGGCCGCAGCCACCTCCTTCTGCGAGCATGTAATGCTCGCGAAGGAGGTGGCGGAACGCCCCGGGAGAGGTTCAGAACTCTCCTGGCCCGCCGAGCCCGCAACATGCTCGCCGCGCGTCGCAGGCGACTGAGGCGCCGGAGGTCGCTTAACGACCTCCGTCCTCCATGAGCGCAGGCCTGGGGGTGGCAGGTGAGGCCGCCTGTCACCCCAGCAGAAGCAGGCCGGGACGGTGGGGCGACTAGCGCCCCTCCCCCAAACCGGGGCAAGACGGGGACACCGTTGTTCCCAAACCCGAGAGGGCCATCTCGAAACTGGAGATGGCCCAGGGTCAGTTGGGGTGCGAGGGATATGCTCTATGGACAACCTTACACCCCGGCGTCTGCAGACCCGAGACGGCGTGCGGTTTTAGTCGGTTCAAGCCCGACATAACCGCCCCCGCTGGCCAGCGGGGGGTATCGGAAGGGATTTCCGCCCGAAAAAAAAAAAAAAAAAGGTACCATGAGGCTATCTACACACCAAAACCGGCCCGACGGCACAACCCGCCGGCCCTGTATTGCGTTTGTTCCGGTACGATTGAAAGCAAAACAAGCCCGGCGGGAGATGGCACCGGGCCGGCGGATTTGGTGTGTTTTTTAGATTTTTCTTTTACAATATTTTTTTATTAAAAATGAACTATAAACCAACATATTAAAAAAATACATTCCTTTGTTTTGGATAACCTTTCGACCTTTTGAAATAAGTCGTACAGTAACGTGTTTTCATTTTACTGCTGTCAAAATTCCGTATTTTGCGCTTTTGGGTCGTTTCAGGTAGGGTAGGGTTTAGGTGAAATGAACGGACACGTGCCGTCTCCGGGCCCGATTGCGGAATAAGAGCCAGTTTCATGATACCGATTGCCCGAAAAGTCGGTCCGCAATTGCAGATGTACTTTTCATGGTAGGCCTGCTGTATGTTCCCAGAGCGATATCGTCAGACCCGCTGTGGACGTCCCTGGTCAGTGACGTCATCGCAGCTTGCGTGGCCGTGAACGCGGCCGTGGCGTCCGTCGTCAACAACTCTTCGCCCGAGGGACACCTGCCCATGGACCTGACGGGTCTGCTCGTCACCGACGAGGGCAACTCGGGGTACGGCATCACCATTATCACTTCTTGTACTTTGGAGCTTGAGGTTTACTCCTACTCTTGCTCTTGACTTGGTTTATCTTCGTTTTTTTACTGGAGCGATTGCCGACTGACCCAAAATTCTGGGAGGAAAACTTGCGCCGAAGTCTCATTTTTTTTTTATACCACTAAGGTGGCAGATGAGCGCACGGCCCACCTGATGGGAAGCGATTACCGCGGCCTATGGACGTGTGCAACACCAGTGGCGTCACACTCGCGCTGCCGACCCTGTAAAGGAAAGGGGATGGGAAAGGAGTTTGGGAGGGGATGGGAGAGGAGTTTGGGAGGGGATGGGAAAGGAGTTTGGGCTCCGGCACTCTCACTCACCATACGGAACGCAACAGTTCAAATACTGTTACTTGGCTTCGATATTCTGTGAGAGGGTGATGCTTCCCCGGTCGAGTCGGCCCATTCATGCAACGGCCAAAATGACTGTTGCTTGACTCTATCACAACCTCTCTCTCTCATCCTTCACTCGGCAGGTTTTTTTTTTATAATGGTCACTTATATGACTTCACCTCGCCTGATGGTAAGCTAAAGGTAGTCTCAGGAATTAAAGTCACCATTACATACACCAATAATGCTACAATGGTGGTCCTCAGCTCGACGGCCTCATCAGATGCTTTTTCACGCCCCGCTTAAAGGTTCCGGGACAGTAGGTAGAAGGAAACGCTTGAGTTGGTAAGCAATTCCAAGTCTAGATGGTGCGGCAAAGAAAAGAGGTGCTGCGTGGTTGTTGATGGAATTGTTTGCACCGTGTGAGGCTAATGATAGAAATTTGATGACACAAATTTGTCACAAAATTCGGCCGGGTAGGTACCACCGTGCACGATGGCGAAAAACCCTCCATAGTAATGCAATTTCGGTTTGATTCCGTTCAGGGGTCAGCAAGTGCATAGCCGGGCAGGGGGATTGTGGTCGCAGCACTAGTGGGACCGGTGGGGGTCACGCGGTGCTGCGACGACAATCCTCTTCTGATGAGGCCGTCAAGCTGAGTGCCACCATTGTTAACATGATACGTGTATGTAATGGTGACCCTCTTTCCTGAGATTTTACCTTCAGCTTACCATCAGGCGAGGTGAAGTCAAATTGACGTGTCCTAAATATAAAAAAATATAAAAAATACGTCAGTCTTGCACGTGTTGTTCTGTATATAAAAAGAAAGGATGAAACTAATTTTAAGAGCTTATCGGAGGTGTACCAGCTCCCAGGGGAGGTTGCCTTGGGCCCCGAAGATCTTAGTCAGAACTTATACACCCAGTAACCTCGAGTGGTATAAATATCCCTCGGGCTTGTCTGATCAGCGCAGGCGCAGATATATCAACAGGTTCAATAGTCGGTCAAGCGTCGGTAGCTTAGTGGTTAAGGAATCGACCCTACGATCGAGAGGTCCCGGGTTCGAATCCTGGCCATTACACTACCGACGTGAACCTACTCCTAACACAAGCGATTTAGCTTAGCTGGAGGGGTTAGGGGGAATATTAGTAATTTCGGTTACTAATATTCCTTTTAAAAAAATTGAACCTTCACTCCCCGTGCTCGCAAGCCTTGGGACATATTCCAGAAATAGCTAGTTTATAATTTCTGAGATATCCGCTTCTTAATACTTACCTCTGTTTGATTGAAGCCCGGATCTTATCTACTTTATGGTGACTAATTTCGTCATCCAATTTGCCTTCATCTCAGAACAAAATCCTGTATATATACCCCTCAGTATACATTGTGCCATTGTGCCCATTTCTGTTCGAAATCCTGTATATGTGCCTTCTATGAACGTAATCTTGTATAATATGTCCGCACAAAATCCTTTATATGTTCCCTCCTCTTTTTTTTTTGTGCGGAAATCCCTTCGGATACCCCCCCCCCCGCCGGCCAGCGGGGGCGGTTATGTCGGGCTTGAACCGACTAAAACCGCACGCCGTCTCGGGTCTACAGATGCCGGGGGGTAAGGTTACCCATAGAGCATATCCCTCGAACTCTGACTGACCCAGGGCCATTCGCAGTGTCCCCTCTGATAACAGCAGAGGGGTACCTGGAGCGACCACCCTCCCGCGGGCCTTGCAGGCCCGCCATATCCCGACCCCCTCGTGCAATGGGGTCAGCTGGCCCTGAAAAGGGCCGGTTGGTCAGACTCTTGGCCGTTGACGTTGACGTCAGCTACTCCAAAGGAGCAATCAATGATGCGTCATCGCCCACGTTGCCCAGGGTGTATCAAACTTGGAGGTGATCCAACCAGTCGCACCCCTGCCACTGTGCCCCTATCTAAACGAAATCCTGTAATATTGAAGTAACGGTCGTATAAAATCTTTGAGAAAGGCGTGAGGCGAGACCGGTCAGTTGTAATTTAATAAATATTAGTGTAAAAGTAACCGCTTAATAATGTACCCGGTAGATGGTAATAGGCTCGCCCCCTATTACATTGGGACTTTAACATAACTGATGAATCGTGGGTGTGTAATACACCTCTGCCCACCCCTTCGGGGATACAGGCGTGAGTTTATGTTACGTTATGTGATTAATTATTTCAATATGTTGTGTAGCAAGTTCCACCAAGTGCCATCAATCAACTGAACAGAATCCTGAATATCTCACCCTCCGTCCCCCCAAACGTAACTCTGTATTAGTTCTATAAGCCTGCTTGATTGACCGTGAGAGAGCCTCCTCACGGACCTTCCCTTGCCGCCCCCTCCTCCGCCTGCTGTGACGCGCAGCACTGTTGGTTGCAGCGGAGTGGTGCTGGGCGACGGGCGGCAGGTGTCTGCGCAGATGGTGCTGCTGTGCGCCTGGCGGTCGGTCAAGGAGGTACGTACCCGGGGGGGGGGGGGGGCAGCGCATGGCGTCGGTGCAGGTCCAAAGCCTAGTAAGAGTATTTTTAATCATTTAATTGAGCTGAGTGAGACGAAGTCGAGCGAAAGCTCCTCATACTAGACTTCAGGATTTTCTTTGTCACAGTTCTCCTCCTAAACTACTAATCCAATCAAAACCAAATTTGGCATGATTAAAGAGGTCAATCAAAGGAAGGTTTATGGATATATTTTGAAAAAATTAATGCTACCACTGAGGAATGATCACTGTTAAAAAAATTACAGATGGAATTACATAATAACCGCTCGAGACACTGTGACCAAACTTTACACGCTCAGAAAGCATGTCCAGAGTTGTGACTTTCAAAAAGAATTTTCAAAATCGGACTTGCCACGGAGGAATGATCACTGTTCAAAATTTACAAAATCTGATATTCAAATCACGATGTCTCACTCAGCTCAACATTGCAAGCAGCGATTCGCCTTGCAGACCTAGTCGTTTTTTTTACATCTCACAACATTGCAGCTGACTTTTTAATTTTTTTAAACAATAAAGTCTTGTACTGAGACCTTTTTATATATTTTGACAACACAAATGGACGCTTTATGATATAGTAACCTGTAAATTGTAAAATCCCGATTTTCTAGAAGGTGTCCCTTACTAGGCTTTTAATTTGCTTAGCGTATGTGCGCCACAGGGGACGAAAGTGCATCTGCGCCACGAAGCAAATACAGATAGGTGTTATAATTACATTCACCTATGAAAGAAAAAAATATAAATAAAAGGAAGATGAGTGTGAGAAGACGACCACCGCTGCTGGCCGGCGGAACCGGGGGGAGTTCTACACGAAAAAAAAAGGGGTGGTGAAGACGGGTTAAATCCCGACCGTGCGAATGCCAAGTCAGAGGTCGCCGGTTCGATTATAAAATAGATAAACTTTTAAAATATTTTTGATCATGTTCTATATTATGTTCTGCGAATTAATTAGAATGTACAGTACAGTACACACATACACACACAGTTTTGGCCCTGCGTCAAGAAGCCTATTGCCGTCTACCGAACACATTCCAAGTAACAAATTGCCCAACTGAATAACTCAAATCAAATATCTTTATTCATTTGGATCATAAGTAAAATTTATAAATGTATACCAAATTCACAAGGCAATAAGTAAAACTTGTGCTAAGGCAATAAAACGAACTCTATGGCGTAAATAGAGCGTTAGACTGCTAAGTCAGAGATCGCGGGTTTGATTCCCGCTCAGTGCAAATATTTATATTTTCATTGGTGTGTTTCTATATATAAAATGTATTTATTTACAAATGAGCGTCTGTAGCTTAGTGGTTAAGGAGTCAACCTTACGATGGAGAGGTCCCGGGTTCGAATCCTGGCCATTACACTACCGACGTGAACCCACTCCTAACACAAGCAATTTAGCTTAGCTGGAGGGGTTAGGGGGGATATTAGTAATTTCGGTTACTAATATTCTTTAAAAAAAAAAAGGTATCTAAGTATGTTGAACCTCATTCTAGAACCCATATGACAACCTTTGCTTAGTTTGGGTATAGATGGCTCTGTGTAATGTGTCCAAAAAAAAATCAGTTAATAATCAAGTTATTACAATAAATGTTTCCTGATAAAAAAATCACAGAGACAAAAGATTTAAACTAAAGAATCGTAAAATTTGTGCAGGTATCCCTCCTTCTCGGTTTGATATCTTCACGCCTGAGCATCGCGGGGGAAGACAGCGCGGAAGGCAATGTGAGTGTGGCCCAACTGACCCACATCGGGGAACACTTCACCACGCTCCTCGCCGAGACCAAGCACAGGGGCGCCTTCGAACAGGCTTACGTCGGCTTCTCCAAACTTTTGGCAAGGTAGGGCTTATTTTTCTTTTGTCTCGAAACCGGAGATGGCCCAGGGTCAGTCGGGGTGTGAGGGATATGCTCTCACCTTACACCCCGGCGTTTTAAGATCCGAGACGGCGTGCGGTTTTAGTCGGTGCAAGACCGACATAACCGCCCCCGCTGGTCAGCGGGGGGGGGGGGGTATCCAAAGGGATTTCCATACGAAAAAAAAAGTAGTCTATTTGTTTAAGTTCGCATAGTAAGTAGTTCCTTCGAATTGAATCGAATGGTATTTATATATGATTTTAGATTGACATGGTCATTTACATTAAAATTAGAATTATAAACGGGATATTTACCATGTTTAGTATCTTTTTCGAGAATCCGATATTTCGGCACTGTTACAAGTACCATGATCACGGATGTACTAAAGTTCTGCAAGCTAGTTGTTACTCGGCAAACCGTATCGGTCTACCCTCTTCCTCACTCGTTTCTGACGCGCGTCACCACTACCACTGTCCGCGTTCTCACTACGCACTCGATCACGTTCACGACACACAACACTCACAGTATCGGCTGGCACGGTTTTTGTTGAAGTTCTTAGAACTTCAACCGGGAGGATGGGTTTCAACTGTCGAGTGTCTGGCATCCAGTGATCCGTATGTTCACAAGGCCCAAACAAACTACAATTCCAAAAACCGTGCCAGCCGATACTGTGAGTGTTGTGTGTCGTGAACGTGATCGAGTGCGTAGTGAGAACGCGGACAGTGGTAGTGGTGACGCGCGTCAGAAACGAGTGAGGAAGAGGGTAGACCGATACGGTTTGCCGAGTAACAACTAGCTTGCAGAACTTTAGTACATCCGTGATCATGGTACTTGTAACAGTGCCGAAATATCGGATTCTCGAAAAAGATACTAAACATGGTAAATATCCCGTTTATCATTCTAATTCGAATGGTATTTGATGTACAGGTTTGATCATGATCAAGGGTGTACTGCACAAAGTCCCAACAGCACTTTTGTGGTCCAAGCCAACGTCACCTGCTAAACAAAAGACGAGGCTCTGAAGCAGGCTTTCTTCTCAGGGTTCGGAGGTTAGATGGCAGTCGCTCCCGGAAAAGCCGACATACCAATCAAGACAGACAAATCCTGAGGTGACCAGTTCTCTAGAGCCTCTGCAGCTGCGTAGAGATATAGCCTCCTTGGCAGTATTCTATCGCATATAACATGGCGAATGTTCCGATTAGCTATTCCAATTGATTCCTCCTTCTCCCTTCTTGTCCCTAACGACACGTGCAGGACTTAGGTGTCATCCTCATACAGTGCTGGTGACTCCTTTTTTGTCGGACCATAAAGAACTGGAACGCTTTACACACGTATTCCCTTCTTCCTACAATCCTCGGTTCTTTAAGCGGGGCGTGAAAAAACATCTGTCGAGGCCGTCTAGGTAGGGGCCACCATTCTAGGGACAATCTCTGGAAATGGTGGCCACTACTTTTTGGACCTCACCTCAGCTTACCATCAGGCGGGGTGCAGTCAATTTGACGGACTAAATATGTATAAAAAAATAATAACAGGCTCTAAAGTGCAGACTTTGAACGTACCTTTTTTTTCGTGCTGAAATCCCTTCGGATACCCCCCGCGTGCCAGCGGGGGCGGTTATGTCGGGCTTGAACCGACTAAAACCGCACGCCGTCTCGGGTCTACAGACGCCGGGGTGTAAGGTTGCCCATAGAGCATATCCCTCGCACCCCGTACCTTTTTTTTTTTTTTTTTTTATCGTGCGGAAATCCCTTCGGATACCCCCCCGCGTGCCAGCGGGGGCGGTTATGTCGGGCTTGAACCGACTAAAACCGCACGCCGTCTCGGGTCTAAAGACGCCGGGGTGTAAGGTTATTCATAGAGCATATCCCTCGCACCCCGACTGACCCTGGGCCATCTCCGGTTTCGAGATGGCCCCCTCGGGTCGCACCCTGTACCTGGGAAATCGCACACGAGCGACTATTCTGGTATTGCGTTCATGTTAACGAACGTAGCTATACTCCTACACACTCTTCCTTATCTTTTTCTCTATTCTATTTCCGTTCTCCTACTGACACCGGTGTTGCAAGCGTTCGTAGTTTATATAGCAACATACTAGATACTATTTTGGTATTTGTTGACGCACACATCGACAGTAGAAACGCACACAACGAAAGCTACGCATCGGCGGCGGCAACGTAACCGATCGGCCCTAACACTCGCTCTCATACATCGTACCACATACATTGTCACCTACCTACTAATTCAATCAAATGTATCAATGTAACTTTAAAAAATATACTTTTTGAGTTATTACGAGTCATTCATCATTTCAACAAAGAACCACGACTCCCGTCGACTTCCTGGCAGCCCGCACATTGATCCTTCTCCCGGACGGACCTACGAAGTTACCAGCAGGGACGATATTGAAGTCGGACTAAGGAGTGTGCACGTTCATCATCAATCATTCTGGACAACATTGTGAATAGGCAAGTGGCGATCTGGTTAGACTATATAGATACAGTCAATTTTCTTCATCCATACAACTCTAATAACATCTATCACGCCTCGTTATTTGTGTCAGCGCAGTGTAGTCAAGTACTTATTACTTTCATTATTCACTCAAAATAATTCTTTAGCTACCTATTGCTAAGGAACAGGCTGCCTATTGCCAAAACAATACCGACAACGGTACATCAAACCTATTAATTGCCAATAAAACTTTTGGTAGGTTCAATCATACATAACATTAAATTCATGTATAGAATTTAAGAAAACCGATTGCATGCTTTATCTATAACATATTTCTAAAATATAAATCTATCAATTTCTATAAATATTTGATAGATATACATATTTCATACTAGTAATATAAATCTATCACCTACCTACAAATAGAAGATAGATTCAATCAATCAATCAATCAGCCTAACGCAGTACACTGCTGGACATAGGCTTCTCCCAATTACAAGATAGATTAATTTCACTTATCAATAATCAAGTACTTATTTACACTTACACACTTTCGTAATGATTACATACCTATAAACCACACATATTTATTTAGTACATATCAATATTCCATACTTAATAAAATATACTTACAACCATTAATTTATTGTATACAGTAATTTATTGTTTAGTTGTATGCCTATTCACTGCAATAAAAACATCTGTTTAAACTAACACAGTGATATATTCCTGTTACAACGATCGTCGATATCTCGGAAACTACTGATCGAATCTTCTAGAAATTAAAACGCATTGTTAATGTCGAAGTACTCTAGCGATCCGTTTAGAAAAATCCAGAAAAGTCAATACAAAATCACACGCCCTTTTTAATGCCTATACCTACTTTACCTACAAATAGCGATAACAAGGGCATTCACCTCTATCGTCGGCACGACTGTGTAGGTACTTGCTTTCTCGAACGCCCCAGTAAATACCTACTGTTCTCGAACGCTCTAGTGCCTCTAGATGATTCCCGAATATTCTACCCCGCTATAAAAGGACGCCCGGCTATCGACACGAGTCAGTTAATTTTCGAAAGCGAAAGTGAACACATCTTACCGAAGTGAACCAAGAGAGTTATACCTGCGACTTAAGCAACGATTGTGGACTACTGTGAACTGCTGAGCGATTTGAACTGTTGAAGAGTACTGTGTGGGCTAGTTATTTAGTTGTCTAGTTTGTGGTGAGCTAATAAACTTCTTCGTTGTGTAAACGGCATTTAATTTGTACCCCGCGCACGTAACATTCCATTACAATCATTTTTCTTAACGAGCGGGTATCGTTGCATCAACGTAAAGCTATAGTAGGCCGCGCACTACATTAGGGTGCGTCCTTTTTACGACTGTAGTAATTGTACTTATTTCCTATTTCATTAAGATTATTCTATAAGTTGTATTATCATGGGTGATGAGCAAGCTTTAGTTAAAAAGCGAGGCAGTCTAAAAGGCCGTTTGACTTCATTTTCTAACTACATTAATAATTTACCAGCACATTTAAGTAACGAACTCAGGTTGCCGTGGCGCTTGCTAAGTCGAAGTTAGGCGCAGTGGCCGAGCAACCGCACAATTCTAGTTATGAATCAAATTGTACTAAGGGCCACGGAGCTAGTGTTAAGTTACCTATCATACAGCTCGCTAAATTCGACGGTGCTTATGGCTCTTGGTTGGAGTTTCGAGACACTTACCTATCATTAATTCACGATAACCCCGACTTGAGCCCAATTAATAAATTCCATTATCTGCGTTCGTCATTAGAAGGCAGTGCTTTGTTAGTTATAAAATCATTTGAGTTCTCCTCCAGTAATTATGAAGTAGCCTGGAAGTTGGTTTGTGATCGATATGATAACAAAAAAATGCTCATCGCTAATCATGTTAAGGCGTTATTTACAGTTTATTCTATTCAGAAAGATACATCATTTAATTTAAAGCGCTTAGTTGACAGTTTCGTAAAAAAATTGCGATCTTTGAAAACATTAGGGGAACCCACCGATAAATGGGACACCTTGTTGATTTATATGCTGGCTAATAAATTTGATTCACAGACCTTTATAGAATGGGAAAAATATAAGGCGTTAATCAATGATAAACAGCGTTTGACCTTTGAAGAGTTAATTAAATTTACAAGAAATAGATCTGAATTATTAGAAATACTAGAACATAGTAACAAAAACAAACCAGTATCTAAACCACCATGTAACGCAACGAGCCTCTTATCTACTAATGAAAGGAGAAAGTGCCCCGTCTGTCAGTCATCAGATCACTTAATTTATTATTGTAAAACATTTTTAAAATTAAACAATAAAGATCGAGAAACTAAAGCGAATTCATTAAACCTATGTCTGAATTGTTTAAAAACTGGACATTCCGCTAAAAAGTGTCAACTAAAAGCTTGTAAAAAATGTAATAAAAAACATAATAGCTTAATCTGTCCGGAGCTATCAGAGAGCGATCGCAAGGAAGATTCGCGCGACGAAGTAGTGTTAACGTGTGCTACCGCGTCCCCACTAGGGCTGTTGTCTACAGCTTGCGTAAGTGTGCGCACCTCCTTAGATGATCGTCAGCGTGTGCGCATCATGTTAGACTCGGGCAGTACTGCGAACTTTATGACTGAGCGACTTTGTAAACAACTTCGATTACCTACTAAAAATATGATTACAACTATTAATGGATTGAACAAAAGTGTATCAGTAGCAAAAAAATGTTGTGATATTACTATTCAATCTCTTCATTCGAATTATTGTAAAACAATAACATGCATAATTATTTCCAATATTACTAATCCTTGGCCAAGTTCCCCAATAGATAAAAATATTATTAAAATTCCCAATAATTTTTCATTGGCCGATCCTAAGTTTTATTTACCATCAAATATTGATATTTTGGTTGGCAACGGAACACTGTGGTAGTTTATTGAACCCGAAAAAGTTAAATTAAATGACCAAAATGTCACTTTACAAAAGTCGAAACTAGGTTGGTTTATTACCGGATCTTTACAAATACCTTCATTAGCATTTTGCAATTTTTCTGATTCTCAAGTACTCACTAACCAATTGGCGAAGTTTTGGGAATTGGACACTATTATTACAACTACAAATAAACAATTAGAGTGGTCCCCCGAAGAGATTGAATGTGAAAAATCATTCGTGAACACTACGTCTCGCCTACCTAACGGCAGATTTTGTGTGACAATCCCATTAAAGTTTAGCCCCGACGTGTTAGGTGATTCTTACAAACTCGTTAAAACAAGATTTTTACAATTAGAGAAAAGATTACAAAATAATACACAACTAAAAAATAAATATAAAGATTTCATTCAAGAATATATTAACTTAGGTCATATGAGACTATCAAAAAATCAAAACAGTGATCACACCCAATACTTCGCTCCCCACCATGGTGTTGAGCGAACGAGCAGTTTGACAACGTCTTTAAGGGTGGTTTTCGATTGCTCAGCAAAAACCTCATCTGGTTATTCATTTAATGAGCTGCAAATGGTTGGGCCAATAATTCAAGACGACTTGTTTTCAATATTATTGCGTTTTCGCCAACATAATATAGTAATTACTGCAGATGTCACTAAAATGTATAGACAAATTGAAATTAACGAATCACAACGATGTCTGCAAAAAATACTGTGGCGTGACGAGCCGAGTGAACCTCTGAAGGCTTATGAGCTGAACACGGTGACGTACGGTACTGCTTCTGCACCGTACCTTGCGATACGGTGCCTGAAGCAGCTAGCTGACGAATGTAGTGATCCGTTCATCCAGGAGGTGATCTCAAGAGACTTCTACGTCGATGACCTCATCACCGGTGCTAGTAATGTCTCTCAAGCGCTCCACGTTTATTCCGCAGTGACTGAACAACTTAAAGGTGGTTGCTTTCCTCTTAGAAAGTGGTGTTCCAATGATCAAAAGGTCCTGGCCCAACTTAAACGAGACGATAACATATCTCATGATCGTTTTGATTTGTGTCCCAATGATATTTCAAAAACACTAGGGATTAATTGGGATCATAAAACAGATAAAATTTGCTTCGATATAAAATTAAAAACTCACGGTAAAATAACAAAAAGAAATATTTTGTCCACTATCTCACAACTATTTGATCCGTTAGGACTAGTCACCCCGGCGATCTTAGAAGCGAAAATAACTATGCAAAAATTATGGTTATGCAAACTCTCATGGGACGACGAGGTTCCCCAAACTACACAAAAAGCTGGGTTAACTTTTATTAATTCACTATCACAATTAAATCATATAAGAATTTCCAGACACACAATAAGTACGAATTGTATTAAGCTACAATTACATATATTTACAGACGCTTCTGAAGAAGCCTATGGAGCGTGCGCGTACTTACGTTCTATAGACAAAAATAATGACTTATTCATTTATTGTGTTCAAAAAATAAAGTGAGTCCTCTAAAACCACAAACTATTCCACGCCTGGAACTTTGTGGAGCATTATTATTATCAGCTAAATTAAGTACAAAAATTATTAAATCATTACGGGTCACCGTCAATGAAATTTTTTACTGGACTGATTCGACCATTGTTTTAGGCTGGCTTAGTACTACGGTTAATAAATTACAAACATTTGTTAGGAACAGAGTAGGAGAAATACAACAAATACAGTCCACTATGAATATTAGCTCTTGGAATTATGTTCCTACACAGGCAAACCCAGCTGACTATCTAACGCGTAAAATGAGTACCGACACTTTGATTAGCTGTAAGCAGTGGTGGCATGGTCCACAATTTCTTGAATCTGATGAGTCGTCGTGGCCAACTATTGATTTAAAAAATAATAATCAGTCTTTACCTGAGTTAAAAAGGGAAGTTGCATGCATGGTCATTCAACCATGTGAAGTTTTATTTCCTTTTGAGAGATTTTCAACTTACTCTCGTATGCACAGAACAATGGCTTATGTACTTAGATTTATAAATAATTTAAAAAACAAAACAAACATATTTAAAGGTCATCTACAAGTTGCCGAACTTCAACTATCTCAGTACAAATTAATTAGTTTCTCACAACAGCAATCATTCCCTACAGAATATCAACAGTTAAAGGCTTATAAAAATTTGAAAGGTACTAATTCATTGTTATCTCTCAATCCATTTTTTGACCATAAGTTAAACGTTATAAGAGTAGGGGGACGACTTCATAATTCACAGTACGATTATGATAAAAAACATCCATTCTTACTTCATAAAAATCATCATTTCACAATACTTTTATTTAAAAATGAGCATAAGGCTTTAATGCACACAGGCCCTCAACAATTGTTATACTCCACTCGCCAAAATTATTGGACGGTTGGTGGACGAGACTTGGCCAGGTTTGTGTATCGAAACTGCACCGTTTGTAGCCGTTACCGGACAAATACAATAGCACCTATAATGGGTAACTTACCTAAAGAAAGGTTTAATGCCGGTTACGCCTTTCAGTTCACAGCAGTAGATTACGCCGGTCCTGCTATGGTCGCTAACAAGGAGGGGCGAGGTTGTCGGTTGGTAAAATCATATATTTGCGTGTTCGTTTGCTTTGCCACTAAAGCCATCCATCTCGAGTTGGTAAGCGACATGACTACAACAAAATTTATTTTAGCTCTGAAACGGTTCATAGCCCGCCGTGGCAAACCGTCATACATTTATTCGGATAATGGTTCAAATTTTGTCGGAGCCAACAACGAGTTGAAGAAAATTATCTCTTCTGATGAAAATAAAATCGTAGATATTTTTGCACAACAATCCATTAAGTTCAGCTTCGCTCCGCCCCGATCCCCACATTTTGGTGGATTACACGAAATAGGTGTTAAGTCCATGAAAAACCATCTAAAACGCACTATTGGTAATTCAAATTTAACATTTGAACAGTTATACACGGTTCTGACACAAATTGAGGCAATTCTAAACTCACGTCCTCTTAGCCCTCTATCCTCTAACTCTCAGGACCTATTACCCCTTACTCCAGGTCATTTCCTAATTGGCAAACCAGTAACGTCAATACCAGAGCCAGATTTAGCCGAAATTCCATCTCATCGCCTTGATCGATATCGAAGAGTTGAAAAACTTCGTCAGCAATTCTGGTCCAGATGGCATCGCGAATACATCTCAGAGCTTCAAGTTCGAAACAAATGGAAGCGATCTCAAGGATCGCCCTGCAAGGGAGAACTTGTTATCGTCAAGGAGGATCAACTGCCCCCCATGAGGTGGCAGCTGGGACGTGTCGCGGCCATATACCCTGGAACCGATGGAGTGGCCCGAGTGGCAGACATAAGAACGAACTCGGGAATGATCCGACGTTCCTTTGCTAAGATTTGTCCTCTACCAAAACATCCATTAGGACAGCAGGATTGAAGCAAAGCTTCAATGAGGGGCGGCATGTTGACGCACACATCGACAGTAGAAACGCACACAACGAAAGCTACGCATCGGCGGCGGCAACGTAACCGATCGGCCCTAACACTCGCTCTCATACATCGTACCACATACATTGTCACCTACCTACTAACGACGACTCCCGTCGACTTCCTGGCAGCCCGCACATTGTTCGATTGAGTTAAAAAACAATGTGCGGACTGCCAGGAAGTCGACGGGAGTCGTGGTTCTTTGTTGAAATGATGAATGACTCGTAATAACTCAAAAAGTATATTTTTTAAAGTTACATTGATACATTTGATTGAATTAGTAGGTAGGTGACAATGTATGTGGTACGATGTATGAGAGCGAGTGTTAGGGCCGATCGGTTACGTTGCCGCCGCCGATGCGTAGCTTTCGTTGTGTGCGTTTCTACTGTCGATGTGTGCGTCAACAGTATTGGCGTATTGCATTTATATATAGGCCACGGTAACTGCTTACTCCTAACTATCCTCTGTTTCCTCTGCTCTATTTCCTCCTATCAACAATTATTAAGATACTTGCAATTTCCCGACTCCCGCTCAGTGCAAATATTTGTATGCATGAATATGTCTATTTGCATTGGTCTGGGTGTTTCTATGTATAATATGTATGTATTTACAAAAAAAAAAGTATTTAAGTAAGTATGTATATCCGCATTCTGGAACCCATAACACAAGCTAGTTAAACTATGCTTACTTTGGGTATAGAAAGCGCTGTGTAAAATGTCGTAGAATATTTATGTATTATTATTATTTCCTTTTTATAAATTATATTTTTAAATACATTCTATATGCTATATTTATTATGTTATTCTATAACACTGTGTTTTTTTTAACTGGGACAGAATGGGGAAATCCGAAACCATAGAAGATACAGGAAAACGGCCTTAGGAACCATTTATTCTTTTATTGTGAAAAAAAATTTGATATAGAAATTTTTTTGGTCAAGCGTGAGTTGTCCACAGAAATGACTTATTTTGAAAAAAAAAATTTTTGATGCCGATCGACTCAGTTTCATACAGGGAATATTTCATTGTATTGGAAGACAAAAATCTGAGCAGCAGAAGTTAGTCAAATTTAATAAAATGTTTCTCATGCAACAGGTTAGTTCAAAGTACCCATCTACTGCATCACAGTCGATACTCACTTACAAAAAGCATTCCATATTCAAAAATGAGATTTTATTTGCACTGTAGAATTGGAACTGGACCTCCATGGTCTTAAATAAGACTTTTATGATTCAAATGAATAAAAAATATTCAAATTTCGAACGAACATTGTTATTTTTGTTACTTTCATTTTTTATTATCAGTTTGTTTGTGATTCATCTTGGCGTTATCCAATGCGAGATGAGATCCGATTCTCAGCACTCCATGGATTCACCGTGCGGTCGCCGGGTCCATAGCGTGGTACAGAGAGGAACACCATGACGGCGACTGGGACTTGCGACCCAGATGTAGGTTTAGGGTGGCCACCTTGTGATGCATCAGCGCTCACCTCCACCGTCAGTAGTGTTCCCCCTACCTATCCAAATTTGGTAAGATCCTAACAATGCCGCTTTTGATATACGTTTTAATAAAGAGCTTACTGAAGCTCTTGGCAATCCGAGGTCTTTAAGTAAGTTGTACAGGGATTTAGCTGGAATTCCCCTTGCTCCTACTTCTACGGCATAGAGTTTAACCACGTAGCCGTTTTTGGTTAACTCGTTAGTCAAATCAAAGTATTTGTTTGTCTTTATAGCGTGGTCTTTAGGTATATTAGTTTCCCACGGTACTGTGAGTTCTACAAGCACTGCACGCTTATGCGATCGTGAAAAAAGGAATATGTCGGGTCTGGATGATGAGGCACAGACATCCTCCGGTATCCTATAGTGCTTCTCATACGTGTCTACGAGTATTGTCCAGTCAACGGCAGCTATCAAAATTGAATAAGGCTTTTGAAGTGATTTCTTTGAGCAGCCTACGCAATGTCATTTCTTTGGTTTGTGGTTAATCCTTTTTTCGCTCTAGCTACCGCCAAACTTACAGCCTCACGTATGATTTCTAATACCTTATCATGACGGCCTAGCCGTACCAGTTGCTTCACCACATGAGTTACATGTTTTATCTGTGGCTTTTCCCCATCTGACCAGATTGCTTTGGTCGGGGAGGGTCAACTGGAATGCATTCAGGTAAAATTTAAGTAAGGCCGGTGACCAGTCGTATATTATGGTACGCCATTTTAAGGCTATGGGAATACAAAATTCACCTAGAGTCAACCATTCGTTTTGCATTTCTAGGTTCATTGCGTGCACCTTATAGGTGTTGTTTTCGTCTGCTTGAAGAAAAGATTTTGTTATTTCTTTATCTGTTTGTCTCTGAATATTACCTAGACCTACTCTACCAGTCTGCGAGCCTATCATGAATTTTTTATGGAACTGGAGGCGTGATTCGAGCTCCGATGCATTTTTATCTTTTGGAAGGACTTTTACTATTTCGTCTTTAGATTCCGATAAGACGTGCATTTTAGTTACTCTTAGGTGTTTATAGAGTTCTGATGGCTTCTTAAGCGTCATTCCAAAATTATTTGCGGATCTATATAGTGCCGACGGGTCGGCCGACTGAGCTAGCCCTAGCCACGACTTCAGTGTCTTCGTGACACTCGCATCTAGTTTTTTGAGGAGGCTCTGGTTTATATCATATATAAGAAACGGCCAGTTAAGACGCGAGGTTAAATAATTGTCATAGATCCAAGCTTTTTTAACATTACTTATTGGTTGTTGGTCTACCTTTTTTAAATCGATAATGAAACTATCAATTAATTCGTCCAAAGCTGGAGTGCAACCTCTGTTGTCAATCTTTCTTCCGAGGAATTTAAAAGGCACGGTTTCAGATATAGTTGAAACGTTTTCCCCGCCTATACTAAGCCCTGGGTCATATGAAGTATACCTGGTACCCCGCCTACCCAGACATAGACAGTAGCATTTGCTAGGTTTTGCTCTCATTCCATCTGTCCATGTACAGAAATCGTCTACTCTACGCAGTAGGTCCTGGCACTGCTTTGGGTTACGAGTCAGTATTGCCAAATCGTCCGCGAAAGCGAGGATAGACTCCGTATATTTACCGTTTAGCTTAAACCGATAGCCCCACTTCTTGTCGTGTGTGGAAATGTTGTCTATTAAAATATTTATTACTATATTGAAAACTATACCTAGGTGATAAACAGCAACCTTGGAACAAACCCACATTATAATTTAAAGGTTGCGTGTATCCACGCAACCTTTAAATTATAATCGAAGCGTAGTTATAATCGAAGCGTATTTTTAAATTATCGAAGCTCAGTTAATGCATTAAAGTGGTATCGGGAACGCTATCCTGATCGTAGTCTACTAAATCGCAAGGTAATTGAAAAACTTGTTAAAAATTTAAGACAAGAGGGTTCTTTTAAACCTAAACGTAAGAGACGAACGACAATATTGAATGAATTCATAACTATTGCCATCTTAGGATTTTTTGAAGCTTATCCAAAAGCATCATTACAAGAAGCTGCTGCAAATATCGGTGTGCATAAATCAACTGTAAGAAAGGTACTGAAGAAGCACAAGTATAAGTGTTACAGAGAGGGTCGACTTGTACAAGCATTGCTTCCAGGAGATACAGACCGCAGATTATCATTTTGTCGTTGGTTTGTAGCAAGATCGATTGGAAACCATTCCTTTCTAAATCAGATTATTTGGACAGATGAATGCAATTTTTCGAATAACGGTATGTACAATAGGAAAAATAATCATTACTGGTCACGTACTAATCCACTTAGAACTACAGAGACCCATAACCAAGTCCGCTTTTCGTTTAATTGCTGGTGTGCGGTATTACATAATAAAATCTTTGCTATTAAGATTTACCACGGAACGTTGATTAGTGAGAAATATCAACAGATATTGAATATGGTCATAAATAAAGTGGATGCTAGCATTCCCTTAAGTAATTAAAATAGTGTCATTTACCAACAAGATGGTGCACCTGCACATAATAGCACAGCAAGTAAACGGTTTAGAGATGAACATTTTCCTGGTCGTTGGATGGGTACACATGGTCCTATTAAATGGCCACCACGTTCACCCGACATGACGCCGATGGACTTTTTTTTTTATATGGGGCCACCTGAAGGGTCGAGTGTATGAATCTCGATACAATACTGTACAAGAATTAAAAGAGGCAGTCCTTTATCACTTGAACAACATTATTCACATGTCCTTGGCTAAGGCAACAAGAGGTGTACTAAAACGTGCTCGTATCTGTATTCAGCAAGAGGGAGATCATATTGAACATTTGTTGCGTTAATAGTTTTATTAAAGTTGGTAAAAATTTGTATTAAGTACAAAAATTGCATGAGAAACATTTTATTAAATTTGACTAACTTCTGCTGCTCAGATTTTTTTCTTCCAATACAATGAAATATTCCCTGTATGAAAATGAGTCGAACCGCATCAAAAAATTTTTTTTTTCAAAATGACTCATTTCTGTGGACAACTCACGCTTGACCAAACAAATTTCTATATCAAATTTTTTTTCCCAAAAAAAGAATAAATGGTTCCTAAGGCCATTTCCCTATATCTTCTATGGTTTCGGATTTCCCCATACTGTCCCGGTTAAAAAAAACACTGTATATAAAAAAAAAACAAATATATTTAAAAATATTTAAAAAAGTGGCCCACCGGCATCGGGTATAGGGATCAGGCTACCGGTGGTTAGGGCTCCAGACATACGAATCTCCTCACAATACGTACCGTGTCGAGGAGCACTGCCTTCTGCATCAAGCCCTTGACCCAACTGCCTAACGCGAGCCTCTGGAGATGTTGTTATTTATAGTTCACGATGAACGCTTATTACACGGCCAACCTCATGGTGACCGTGTGCTGTGCAAGTTTGGTCAAACAGCTAACTGATATATCATAGTGTCACGTTGTGGTATGTCTCCAGGCTCTGGCGCTGCCGCAACCCTGAGCTGCACTCGCTTCCCCCCTCATGGCTGGCGGAGCTGACGCAAGCAATCGCCAGTGGGGAGAAGAAGCAGTCCCTGTGCGCCACCAGGCGAAGCGCTGGGCTACCGTTCATGATACAGGCTAGTCAATTTAACTTCTAGTACATTTGATAGGGCGCGATTAGACAGTGAATTTATATAAGGTGTCACAAAATTAGGTCTCTGAAGTTGGTGAGATGACTTGGTATCGACAAAATATGTATTTGAAACAAAAAAAAATATCGGGTACAATAAAAAAAATAAAAATTATAAATGAAAAAAAAAAACACCACCAGCGACCAGCGTCACGTGACGCGACGAGCACACGTGACGCTGGTCGCGATTTAGTATCGCGGATAGTATCCTCGCAGTATTCTTCAAGCGGATGTGTGGGAAATACCTAAAACGCGACCAGCGTCACGTGTGCTCGTCGCTGGTGGTGGTTTTTTTTTTTCATTTTTTTTTTTTTTGTTTATTTGACCCGATATTTTTTTTGTTTGTTTCAAATACATATTTTGTCGATACCAAGTCATCTCACTAAATTCAGAGACCTAATTTTGTGACACCTTTTATATCGCGGTCCTGTCAATATGTATTGATAATACTGACGCACTATTGATGTGCAAACGCGATTCATGCCTATATTCTTGAATCTCAATACTGGATCGCGTTATTTATTGACTGTCTACCCGCGCCCTTAGGGGCCACAACCATTGAAGATCGAGAGGTCGTTAGTTCGAAACTCATCTATTGAACTGATGAGGACCCAGGACTGGTGTGAAACATACAACACAAGTAATTTAACTTAGCTGGAGGAGTTACATTACTACCCCCCTTATACCGAAATTACTAAATTTCGGTTACTATAATACTACCGCTATCATCCAAATCGTCTTTTCAGAAATCTTTTCATTATCTGTCTCGGTCGCTCTCAGTCTTGCGCCAAAATGACGTACATACTATGTGACGTTTAATAGTAAACCACACAGATGCGAACGGCCGTACTATAGTAAACTTTTTAAAATCTGACTGGATACACAAACGCATAATACTACACCTATGTTATACAGTATTTGATTTTAAACGTACAAGTAGGAATATTCACATTGTGTTTTTCATGTTAACATTAATAGTCGTAACTTCTATACTTGACTATCTGAATCACAGAGGAAATACAGAAATAAGGTGATGTAATTAGATTTTTCTATGACAGAATGTGTGACACTTTGCCCAGGGGGAAGTTGTGGTGAAGAGGGGTTAGATTCCAACCACTTCTTTATTTTCCATCTGCCGGTCAATAGCAAAACTACTCCGTTTATATCGTTTATGTCGATGTTACTACGAAGTATAACTATATCACAATAGATGTCACTAAACGTAACAAGGACGTGCTCAGATATATAGTATCGCTATCTAGCATCGGGAAGAATTATATTTGGAGACACTGAGGCTAAAAGGGACGACAGCACGTGACGAACGCCGACAGTGCACTAACTAAGGTTACGCATACTGTGATGACAGATGTCATTGAGAATCATATTGCATAGTTTCTCAGGCCGCCTTCCCTTTGTATTTGCTGTGTCCGTAGTCATTGTAGCTAATTTTGGTACCTTACATAATAACTCTTGCAGGCTCTAGTAACGACCGAGCTGCAAGTCCAGGGCAACCCCAAGTGCTTCCACTCCTGCATGTCGAGCCTGCTGTCCGTGGCGCGCAGCAGCGCGTGCGTGGAGTCCCGCTCGCACGCGCTCAACATCCTGCGCGCGCTGTTCCGCAACGCGGCGCTCGACGAGAGCGTGGCGCCCTACGTGGGGCGGGGGCTCGTGGTCGCGCTGGAGGGGTTCGAGGGGGACACCTGGGCGGTAAGTACCACTCGTACGCGCTCTACATGAGTAGCGATTTCACAATTGCGTCCGAATTGCACTAGGAGCCCGAGATCCGCTTATTGTTTAAATAATAATAAATATTCTATGACATTATACACAGCGCTCTTTAGACCCAAAGTAAGCGTAGTTTAACTAGCTTGTGTTATGGTTTCCAGAATGCGGATAAATATACTTATATACTTTTTTTTAGTAAATTCATACATATTATACATAGAAACATTCAGACCAATGCAAATAGACATATTCATGCATACAAATACTAGGTCTGCAAGGCGAATCGCTGCTTGCAATGTTGAGCTGAGTGAGACATCGTGAATCAGATTTTGAAAATTTTGAACAGTGCGATCATTTCTCCGTGGCAAGTCCGATTTTGAAAATTCTTTTTGAAAGTCACAACTCTGGATATGCTTTCTGAGCGTGTAAAGTTTGGTCACAGTATCTCGAGCGGTTATTATGTAATTCCATCTGGAATTTTTTTAACGGTGATCATTCCTCAGTGGTAGCATTAATTTTTTCAAAATATATCCATAAACCTTCCTCTGATTGACCTCTTTAATCATGCCAAATTTGGTTCTGATTGGATTAGTAGTTTAGGAGGAGACCTGTGACAAAAAAAATCCTGAAGTTTAGTATGAGGAGCTTTCGCTCGACTTCGTCTCACTCAGTTCAATTAGCAGTGAGCGGGAATCGAACCCGCGCCCCCTGTCGTAGCAGTCGAATGCACTTCTGCTACGCCACAGGAGCTATTTATGATTGATATGTCGGAAATGAATGAGAGCGACTGCCGCCTGACTTCCCAACCGGGAGACCAAGAGGGATGGCAGTCGCTCCCGCTGCCAGCGCGTGACCACTCCCCCCCACGTGCCCACGTGCCCACGTGCCCACGTGCCCACGTGCCCACGTGCCCACGTGCCCACGTTGCAGGAGCGCAACTCGGCGACGCTGCTGCTGAGCGCGCTGCTGGTGCGCGCGCTCGGCGTGCCGCGGCGGCGCGGGCCGGGCGCGCCCTCGCCGCGCAACACCATGACGGGCCGCATCTTCTTCCTGCGCTACCCCGCGCTCTACGACTTCATGCTGGTCAGTACGCGGGGACTCTGCCCTTGGCAATATGCACGCGGCCTCAGCTCTCCTTGGTGGCAAGCGCAGGACGCGACGGCGGAGGCAATCATAGATATTTCAAACTAATCACGAGCTCCAAGAGCTCGCGTCACCGGTGGATCAATCCTTTTATTGGTTTTTGACGTGACAACGTCTTATAAATCGATGGAGCCGGCTGCACACATAATGTATGCAAGGTTACCACATGACGTGACGTATGCGGCGTTACCTCGCGTTCTTATGACTTTGTCACGTTCAACTGTCGTCAGTAACTTTACAGACAACCGATTTTTTTTGGTTGGCCAGACAGTGTACACGCGCGAATTTTTTGACGTTTGTTCAACATTTTTGCTTTGAAGTATACCCATTATGGGGCCATCCGCTGCCTCGTGCTTGTGCACGCATACGGGCGCCCTGTTTCATGCAAATACTCTGGAACGAATTTAGTGCAAATAAAAATATTAACAATCTACGCGAAACATGCGTGCAAGCATGCGTATAGCTTACACATTATTGTGGTAACTAGTGTCCGGATATATGTGCCCCACTAAGATCCGTGGGACCTTAGCTGACCTTAGCTGCTGATTGATGTACGAGGCTCTGACGCAGGCTTTTCTCTCGGGGTTGGGAAGTCAGAAAGCAAATACCGAGAGCAAGAGGCCTTGTGCAATGTGACTCTCGGGCCTACTGACGTCATCACAGTAAACGTAGCCTTGAAGTACTGTCGCCATTCATCCTGAGCACAAGTCCTGAAAAAACGCCCCACGTTGGGCGCCATTTGTAACGTTGGTAGTTATTATAAGTTATTTTAAGGTAGTTAAAGGATTGGATGATAAAATTAAACATGAAACAGTTTTACCTTTCGCATATTATTGACCAAAAGTATGTAATGATTAATACAACACAAGTGGTCTCAGGGATGAGTACGCATAGCTAATTGAAGTTAAATGGGATAGAGTGAAAGTGAAGAAACGTGAAGGTGAAAGGACGACCCGCAGCAGCCAGGAGTCAGCACTTAGCTTTCAGCATGTATCCACCCGGCGTGTCGCGCTGGCACCGACCGCTGCGTGACTCGTCTCGGCGGATCAACAGCTCAGTACCAGCTGCTAGCCTGTGCTTGTGGAAGCGATGCAGAAAATTAGGGCTTCGCAAAACCGCTGCACACACATTTATAACCTTTGCTGACAGCGACTTAGTTGGGATTCATAGAGAATGTTGCCACTGCCGATAGGGTTGACCACAGTTAACCATAGACAGAGTCGATGAAAGATACAGATAATATTAGTAGACTATGAATCTATATCAAATGAAAGAATCGACTACATATTCCACCAATATCACTTAATAGAACAATGTGCATTTTTACACTACCTCGGTGTATCCAAATATAATTGTACTCGACGCTAGATGGTAATACTTAGTAATATCTAATGTGACATAGTTATACAAGGTATAATCGACATAGAATGAATTGAGTAGTTTTACTATGGACCGGTAGTTAGAAAATAAAGCAGTGGGCGGAAGCTAACCCCTCTTCACCACACCCTCGCCCTCGCAAAATGTTACACATTTCTTAATAGGGAAATCTAGTTACAACACCTCTCTGTGTTTCCCCTGTGGTCGCACCCGTAAATGCTAAGATAAACCTAAGTGTGAACGGTACGAGTAGGAGAGCGAACCGGGGGTTCCGAAGTCCAAACTTTGGATGCAACCGGAATTGGGGCATAGTTTCATAGACCCTTGTACTCTCTTAAAAATATATAACAAAGAGATTATTAAATCTACAAATATCAAATAAAGTCCTGTAAGTGATACCGCTTATAACTGGACCAATTTTCATTATTATTAGATTTGTTGCCGCCTATACTGTGCCATTTCGTTCGTATGCGTATCGAAGCGTATGTAACGGACTGCTGAGAAGAGGTCTCGAGTTCGAACCCCAGTCGCCCCGGGCACACATCTCTGACTTTTCGTAGTTATGTGTGCATTAATAAATGTTAATTATCGCTCGCTTAATAATGTGCCCGGTAGATGGCAATAGGCTCGCCCCTTATTACATTGAGGCCTTAACATAACTGGCAAATCATGGGTGTGTAATACACCTCTGCGTGCCCCTTCGAGGATACAGGCGTGAAGTTATGTTATCTTATGTGTTTTTTTTTATCCCCATCGCTGCCCAGTAAGGATACTAATGTCGGTCAAACCGCACGCCGTCTCGGGTCTCTAATGCCGAAGTGTAAGGTGCATAGGCAATTCCCTCGCACCCCGGCTGACCGTGGGCTATCTACGGTAAAAGCCTGCTGAGTTTCTTGCCGGATTGTTCTCAGAACAGGGCTGCGTTGCGAGCCAGTAGTCTATTTACTAAACATTAATCTAGTTTTTTGACGTTTTGTAAGTGCACCTACTACTTCGTCAATATAAACAAATAACCACAAGAAAAAAATATCTTGACAGGCGAAGCTTCAGGAAGTGAGTTCGAGTGAGAACAAGGAACTGCTACGACCCTCGTTGTACCCCGTATTGTTGCTGCTGGGGAGGCTGTACCCTTCATCTCTGGAAGGGACGGTCTCTAACTTAAAGGTAGGTTTCATTCTATCATCATCTTAGCGTGTTGGCCTGTTGTCATGCCGCAGTGCCGTATTGTATGAGAACTGTTATAAATATCCACTTGTTGTTCTGACCTATTTCAAATTGTTCTAATTTTACTTTAAATTTTAACTGATTATTAATGTACCTGTTTCATTAAATGTGTGTGTAGTATTTTAATTTCCTCGAGGAGTCGAAATGAAAAGTACAGTGTTTAGCTCGGGTGAATGTCACCCATTTCACCCTCGAACTATTGGCGCTCTCATTTCGTTCGAGCGCCAGAAATATCTCAGGTGGAATGGGTGACTTTCAAACCTTGTCTAACAGTCTACTATTTATGTCTCGTGCCTTTAAATCATTCACTATGCCCAGTAATATAAGAATCTTTCTTTTACATCTCTCCTGTTCGGAAAGTTTAATTTTCATGGGTGGAAAGTAGCTTATTTTATCCCTAGGGGGGATAATTTTTTTTTTTTTAGTTTTACTTTTGCCATGGAGTCCATGATAATTAAGTTACGTCATAATGCCTTGATATCATTTTCAACGCTTTTTTTTACATGGCCGCCTAAATGCACATCTCGTGACCAACTCGATTAGAATGTAAGCAATAGATTCGATTTTCAAAACTTTTCTAATGTTGGCAGTATGTAGCAGGTGTAGATGTTAAAATAAAAAAAAATGAAAGTTTGCTAAAGAATTAGCGGGAAAACAAGATTGAATATAAATAAATTGTGTTAATTGTGATTCAAAATGGTTTCGGAAAGTGATTCCAGTGACATGGATATTAATTTAAGTCCCGATGAGATTAAATAACAGGCAAAAGCTGTTGTTAATAATCTATTTCAAATTGTTCTAATTTTACATACTTTAAATTTTAAGTAATTATCAATTTATAATGAAACTTTTTTTAATGAACCACTTAAATGTGTGTATAGTATTTTAATTTTCTCACGTAGTGGAAATGAAAAGTACAGTGTTTAGCTCGGGTGAATGTCACCCATTTCACCCTCGACAATGTATCCTATAGAAATGTAACTCCTATAAAGTTACCGCTGAAATCTTGGAGTAACTTACGCATACTAAAAACAGCAATAAAATAAAACACTCACACTATCCATCGCTGAACACTTGCACGCGATTGGTCGAGCCAAGGTCATGCCAGCTCGGCGCCCCACCCGTCATAGTGGCGAAGCGGCGAACGTGATAATGGATGGTGTTATACAATAATAAGATAGCTTGTTTATGTGTTTATTTTTTATTGAATAAGTTCAATCAAAGTTCAATCAATAGAAAATAATAACTGGATTGTTATTATTTTTCTATTGATTGAACTACATACGCATACAAATTAAAAAACGTTGTTTTTTTTTCACAATTATGTACCTCGGAAAATAATTAGTTTATTTAATTTAAGGCGGTTGGAATTTAGTAAAGACTTGTTTTTAGCAATATAATGCAAACGAATTATGAAAAATTGTTCGATTATAGCTTTTAACAACATAACGTCGTGATTGCTTTCTATAGGATGGCTTTCTTTAAGGGGTTTCGTGACGTCATTTCGTTCTGTTATTTTGGCAAAACACTTATTTACCATTACTTTCAAATTGTGTGCTCTAGACAACCCTTTTCCTTCTATGTTAACAAGCTGCCTGACTAATGTTTCAGATCTAAGACATTTTTAAAAACAATGAATGAAGGATAAACTAATCCTCCAAAATCTTTAAGACAAATCAGTTCATGAAAATAAAGTTTTTCCGTTGCCAGCAATAAAAAAAAAAACAAACAAACAAAATTGCTATGATCCCTGTACATTTACATGAGTTTCACATTTGATTGAGGATGGTCCAGATAAATCATCAGACGATTCGAGATTTGAATTTAATGGACTAACCATCTGAAAAAAAGTAAAATAATTTTTAAAAATAAATAATTCAAGTGACCAGTAAGTTTAAGAACAGTTTAACTTTGTCATTAAATTTACATATTGCAAATATATAAAATATCTTACAGTGCAAATAGGCACCGCAGTTTTTCTTAATCGCTTAACCTTTCCATTATTTGGTGTGTACATGTCATCAGTTCGAAAGTGTATGCTGCATATTTTACTGTACTGACTAGGCATCCAATCACGTTCTTTTCTTTCCAAACGAACCGCATTCACCCATTTTTCACGCTGGACTTCAGTTGTTGGGAATCTGTGACATCAAAATTATAATTTAATTTCTATGCATAATATCATCCTACTAATATAATATCACAGTAACAATATTACCTTAGCGCTTAAAATACTATGAACACTGCATAAATATTTATTAAATTTTGAAATTGCGTTCATGTTGCATATCACTTTTCAACTTCGCCAAGTACGTGTTTTTAAAATGAATATTTACTCACCTATGGAAGGTGATTCCAGCGTTTTTCATATTTCCATTATGTGGTGCCATTTTTTGAGCCGAATTACACTTCTATAGGATACACTATTCGTAGTTCGAGCGCCAAAAATAACTCAGGTGAAATGGGTGACTTTCAACCCTTGTCTAACAACTATACTATTTCGTGCTAGAGATGTGAAAATTTACTACTGGTATATATAGTTAGTGGAGAATTTTTTTAATAAAAGTTAAAAACTTTGCACATATGCACTAACCTGCTAACCAAAAAACGAATAGAAGGACTTATCAAGCAATGATGCGAGTCCTTTGTACTTATACCGGGTGAAAATGTTAAGTGTGTTCAGACGATTATTTCATTATTTTTATAGATATTGCTAATTTTTTTTTATTGATATGCAATCTGCATTGCTTTATTTGTAAAATGACATAAAAAAAGTAAAAATATCGACCGAAGTGAAAACTTGAACAATTACGTGTGTATTTTCGTTGAGTGAGCTGGTGTGACTCACCCGGCGCGCACAGCTCGTTGGTGAGCAAGAACAGCTGTCGGTAACGGTAACGGTAACAGTGTCGCAAATTTAATTCATTTTTCTCATTTTGGCGAACGTGTTTAAAGAAGGCTTCATTTAAAAAAAATCACGTGTTCACAATTTGTACTTTAACGGTTTTTATATATTTACTATCGCACGATGTATTCACTATGTTGTTAAGTGAAAAGTAAAAAAAGTTAAAATGATAACTAAAAAGTTAAAATGAAAAACATTTTGTACCCTTGTGGTTTTCACACATTAGCTATGGTAAGAATGCAAATTGTTGTGTCATTTTGTAGATTGAGCGATGCCGATCTGATATCGGTTTAAAGTTTAGTAATTGGTTTAAAAACGAGATACTTACCTGCCCCCCCCCCCCCTGGCGCAGCTGGCGCCGTTCCTGGAGCAGGCGCGCGCGGCGGGCGCGGCGCGCGAGCTGCACGTGCGCGCGCTGGCCGCCGCCGCCGTGGTGCCGCTGGTGGCGCCCGACCTGTAGGTACTCACTTGTTGTTCTTACCTGCCCCCCCCCCATACTGCTTCCTAGCCAGTTTCATTGTGACCATGGTCCAAACTGATGAAACTTGTGTTGCAAACGTTTCGTCGATCACTTCGGTGTGGTGGATACCGAAGATGGTGTTGGCTCCGTCATGTTTGAACTGCTATGACGAGCGGCTCTCAGTGCTAGGTACCTTTTTTTTTTTTTTTTTATCGTGCGGAAATCCCTTCGGATACCCCCCCGCCGGCCAGCGGGGGTGGGTATGTCGGGCTTGCACCGACCAAAACCGCACGCCGTCTCGGGTCTTCAGACGCCGGGGTGTAAGGTTACCCATAGAGCATATCCCTCGCACCCCGGCTGACCCTGGGCCATCTCACCACTAACAGCATCGCTCATCCTGTCTCCTCTGAAAGCAGAGGAGTACGGAGAGCGATGTGTTCCCGCCACGTTGGGTATTGGCCGACGATCAATGCCAACCCTAGGTACCTATCTCTTTGGAGATGAAATCCTTCGTTTTTTATGTTGAAGTTGTTGGGATGCTTGAATATTTCGATAGCTTCTCGATGTAGACGTGGATAGAATTGTGATGTGGTGGCTAGAACCTTCGTGTTCTGAAATTTGATGGTATGATTACCATCTTCCTGGGTATGTTCTGCAACCGCTGACTTGTCGAAGTGGCTGAGGCGGCAATTTCTTTCATGTTCCAAAAGACGGGTCTTGATGCTTCTTTGGGTATTGCCCACGTATACAGAACCACATTAGCAGGGGATTCGTTAAACTCCAGCTGAAGATAGTGGGTCACGAGGGTCCTTGACCGAATGATGGAGATTACGTAGCTGCGTCGTGAGCTTGAAGATAGGCTTGATGTTATGAGCTTCTAGCAGTCTTCCGATACGATCCGTAATGCCACGAATATATGGCAAAACAGCCTTCCCTAAAGGGGCAGCTTTTGCTCATCCTGATTCGTTAGAGAATATTTCCTCGGATGAAGAGCTCGCCGTATTTCCTGGGAAGACAATCCATTGGCTTGGAAGGCCTAGTCCAGATAGCGTAACTCGTTTTCAAGGTCTCGAGGCTCACAGATGCTCTTAGCTCGGTGGACCAGGGTCTTGATAACTGACATTTTCGGTCTGGGATGGTGGTTGGAGTCCTTGTGTAAGTATCGGTCTGTGTGTGTGGGCTTTCGATAGACTCGGGTGACTAAGGCTGCCATCTTCTTTTTTGGATACCCGGACATCGAGGAATGGTAGGTCCGGTTCTTCTCAACTTCCATGGTGAACTGGATGTTGGGATGGATGCTGTTCAGGTGATTCAAGAACTTAGTCAGCTCCGTGTCTCCATGACTCCAAACCATAAAGGTATCGTGTACGTAGCGGAACCAGACCTTTGGCTTCTTGGAAGCTCTTTCCAGGGCAGCTTCTTCAAAGTATTCCATGTAAAAGTTCGCGACTAAGGGACTGATGGGGTATCCCATCGCAGTCGCAGAGAAGTCGCCGCTAACGAGAGTTCTACGCACTCGTCGCTGCCCAGACCTGTACCACTGAAGATGTCGACCGCAGTCATCGACGTAACGTTTGGAACACAAGTTTCATCTAGACCACGGTCAAACAGCCCGGAAGCAGTATATTCTACATAAAAGCCATACATATGACAAGGATAATGAAACAGGTTCTTTGCTTTAATAAAACATTCCGATTCATTGTTGTTACTTATGCAAGAAAAAATAGAGGCTCTGCATAACAGGGCTCCATCGACATCCTAATTCACAAGATAGAAAAGAACTATACCTAACTAAAAAATTTTCACTCACTGTCTTCCGCAATTAACGATGTAGCATCCGTTAATATGCAGATTAACTAGGTGAAGTGGATATATCTGCTACTTTGAGTCAAGTTTCGGACTTTAACGGGTCATTTGCGGTAATTCACAGACTACCTAGTTTATGTACATCTTAACGTATTCCGTACTCTAACGGGTAACATATATATTAATAATAAAAAAAACTAAAAGGTTTGATTATTTAAACACGCCGATCTCTGGAGCTACATGTGTGATGTGAAAAATGTCTACATGCGTCGGAACATAGGCAGATAGTTGGCTGTTCTGTCTTATATAATATATGAAAAAAAAACACAACCAGCGACCAGCGTCACATGACGCGACGAGCACACGTGACGCTGGTCGCGATTTAGATATTTCCCACACATCCGCTTGGAGAATACTGCGAGGAGGACTGCACGCCTACCACTTTCTGCGGGTGTAAAAGCTAAGGAGCTCTTACACCCACAGATTTTGTAGGTGGTTAGTGGAAGATCCTACCAGAAAATTTTTGTGGACAGACGAGTCCACTTTTACAAGAGTGGGCTTGTTTAAGATTCACAATGCACACTAGTGGGGTTTTTTTTTTAATTTTTTTTTTTTTATATAGGTTTTTTTTTTATTTTACCCGATATTTCTTTTATGTTTCAAATACATATTTTGTCGATACCAAGTCATCTCACCAAATTCAGAGACCTAATTTTCTGACACCTTATAAACATAACATAAACTCACGCCTATATCCCCGAAGGGGTAGGCAGAGGTGCTAGCACCCACATTTCGCCAGTTTATGTTTAGGTCCCAATGTAATAGGTGGCGAGCCTATTGCCATTAACCGGGTACTTATTCACCTGCGATAAATACACACAACTTCGAAAAGCATCGAAAAGTCATTGGTGTGTGCCATGGTAAAACCTGGGATCGAACCCGAGACCTCGTCTCAGCAGTCCATTACCCATACCACTAGGCTACCGCTTTATATATATATATATATATTATACGTTTATACATATACATAAAATGTTACTGGGAATTAACGCGATCATAGTATGGTATTAACTGTATTAATTCCCGTTAACATTATATATCATGAAACGCGAAAGCTTAAAAGTTGGTAACATATTTGATGTTTAGCCCAATAATTGCACATTATATTCACAGCTACATTTCCCACATCCAATCAATGTTCGCGCTTCTCCGACCCACTGCTCGCATTAAACACAACTACCGCCACGGCATCCTGCTGCAGCTGGCCAGGCTGTTGGACGCCAGGCCTAGGACCCTGGGAGAGGGGGACCTGGAACCACTGCACTTCTTCTACTTAGAAGACACGCTGTGGCTACTAAGCCAGGCCGTGGATGCTAGACCTTGTTACCTGATCGCAGATGAGTACACGAAGGTGATCAACTTGATAGCATGGAGGTGAGAACTCTATTCAATTTTTTTTTAATACTACCTAGTAATGTTGGGTAGTTATGTTGGTTACCTTATCAGCTGAATTTATTTCGTGAATGTCTCATATATGCACAGTATTCCCAGGAGGCCATCTCAAAGCCGTAGATGGTCCAGGGTGAGCCAGGGTGCGAAGGAATTGCCTTACACCCCGGCATTAGAGACCCGCGACCGCGGCCCACTGGCCGGCGGTGAGGTAACCATAGAGAGTTCCGTAAAAACCTAGGCACACTATAGGCGGAGACAAATCTAAAATCATGAAAATCGTTCCACCTCTTCTCGTGTTGTCTGCGATCATCACTAAGACGAAACACGACTTGCTTTTATATAAATAGACATAGATTATACATACACATTATTCTTATACTTATTAATATGGTTCACATAACTGTTTTACATAATTTATCTGTCAACTCAGTGGCCAGAGCCTTGGGTTTAGAGGGGGGGGGGCTCCTCTCGGGGCAGTCGCTCAAATTGGAAGGAGTCTGACTTGTAGTACTGGGGTAAAAAATTTAGAATTAAAATGAAAAGAAAAAACATAGACTCAGTCCATAGTATTTAATCTGCACCTCATTCAGATTCCTCCAGCTAAGCTACAATGCTTTTCTTAGGAGTGGGTTCACGTCGGTTGTGTAATGGACAGAATTCGAACCCGAGACCTCTCGATCGTCAAGCCAATCGTAAGCGTCGGTATCTTAGTGGTTGAGCACTTATAAGTAGAATGTTTAATTATAATTGTAACTTGTCTAAATAAAAATTATTTAATTTAAATAACTCTACTTTCATACGCTATATACCTATATATATTTATTTTTACACATCACATGACATATACCATACTATCACATTTACACACATAACTACACACAAAAACATACTTGGGTTCCAGTTGAAAACCAGCGCCAAGGTCCGTCCGCCTGGCATATGCTGAACTGGACACCCCTTTGATGCAAACACGAGGCACAGAATAAATTCATAAACCATGTACTAGGTTAAGTGGAATGTTTAATGTGACCTACGTGCAGCAAATAAACGTTTCTTTCTTTCTTCACTAAAATACTGACGCTTAGGATAAACTTATAAAATAAAAACATTAAAAACAACAAATATGTTTACCTCATTGCTATAGATTTGTGTTATTTCCAGATTTCCATCCCTAATGCGAGAGGATTTCATACCCAGGATATTGCTTCGCCTGGATACAATTATATTTCATAATCCGGCTCAAATAACCACAGGTCGCGCTATATTCCTTTCTAACGCCATATACCTCAACTTCATATTACGAAACTCAGATGTCGAAAAAAGCTGTGATTTAGTCATCAAAGGCTTACTACACAGTTCTTATGAAGTAGTACTGTCTGTCCTGAAGTATCTCCTCATTCTACACGACAGTTTACATGAAGATATGTGCAAGTTTCAAGAACGTTTAACTTCCATAGCAAACAGAGAAGTTCTTGATACTTTAAAGAAGAATAACCAATATATACCATTACTTTGTAAGCAAATGAAGAGTCAATACTTGGAATGTCAACAGAAGAGTTTGAAAATTTTGGTCTTAGAAGGAGATACTCAGAGGTTTATAATCGAAGCAAAGATTGAGAGACATTTGAATCTTTCTGAAACAGTCATAGACCATTTGTTGGAATGCCTTCGGAATGAACATGAGAATTTAACGCATGTGTATTTAGAGAGTTTGTTAAATTTTGTGACAAACAAGTTAAAGGATTATAGTCTTTGTGCTAAAGTGATGTTGGATATTATAAGGGTTGTTTTCAAGTACAGCTCTTCTGATAACAGCGAGATTACAAGGAGTGTGGTGGTCAGGTTTGTGGAGAGAAATATAAAAGAACTGCTGGACTTGAATTCAGATGGGTTCAGTGAGGGGCAGAAATGTAAGTACTTATATGTTTAAGACTAGTTGTGCCCACGACTTCGTCCGCGTGGACTTGATCTGGGCTACCGTCCTCAAACTTAAAGGCGGCTTAGTGAGATCTAGTCAATTTTCACATTTTAATTTTACATAACATAACATAAACTCACGCCTATATCCCCGAAGGGCTTAGGCAGAGGTGCTAGCACCCACATTTCGCCAGTTAATGTTTAGGTCCCAATGTAATAGGTGGCGAGCCTATTGCCATTAACCGGGCACTTATAAACGTGCGATAAATACACAAATAACTTCGAAAAGTCATTGCTGTGTGCCATGGTAAAACCTGGGATCGAACCCGAGACCTCGTCTCAGCAGTCCATTACCCATACCACTAGGCTACCGCGGTTTTAAATAATATTAATATTAATATTAAACTTAAGGCTTTCACGGCCGGCGTTGCATGTAGAATTATTTGTTGCTATTGAATAATATTAATATTGTAGAATATACTGCTTCCGGGCTGTTTGGCCGTGGTCCATCGGAAACTTGAATTCCAGACGTTTCGTCGATCACTGCGGTCGACATCTTCAGTGGTACAGCTCGGGACGCCGTCGAGTGCGGTGCACCGCACTCGACGGCACCCGACGACACTCGGCGGCGAACTCGCTGCGACCAGTCGCAGCGAGTTCGCCGCCGAGGATGGTTCAAGTTTCCGATGGACCACGGCCAAAGAAGCCCGGAAGCAGTATATTCTACAATATTAATATTATTCAATAGCAACTTTATTCTTGTTAAAGCTCAAAAAAATACAGTAAACAGATAAATATACAATTACAAAACAAAAATATACTATATATATATATATGTATGTATATATGTATGTATGGTTCCGCTTCCCAAAATTTGCGGCACTCTCACGGTCGCATTTTTGCCCCGATCGCTTTCAAACTGCGGTCAAAAATTGCTTGGGTGTAAACTTAGTTTAAGTTCGTGAACGGGTGGAATCCGGCCAAATTTTTCCTCAAAATTTCACGTTCCATGAAAGATATTCGAACCGTTCTAATTTTATCCCATAGTATACATGAATACCAACAACTTTTAATTATAAACCCATAAGATTAAAACTTTAACTAAAAGTGGAGGAGGGAAAAACCAAAATATAAAATAATAAATAATCAAAACTTCTAACCGGTGAACATTCTTGCGTCGGAAACATTTTTAATCGATAGGCCATTTTGAAGTCTAAAATAAATGTCTGAAAAGTTTTTCATAAAAATTGAAAAAAAAAAATAACAATAAATTTTTAGGGGTTCCCCATACTTAGAACTGACACTCAAAAATATTTTTTTTATCAAACCCATACGTGTAGGATATGGATAGGTCTTCAAAAATCGAATATCATTTTTTCTAAACTATATAGTTTGCGCTAGAGACATTTCCAAAGTGGTAAAATGTGTCCCCCCCTGTAACTTCTTAAATAAGAGAATGATAAAACTAAGAAAAATATATGTTTTACGTTACCATGTAAACTTCCACCGAAAATTGGTTTGAACGAGTACTAGTTAGTAGTTTTTTTTTCGTCATAAATCGTTAACCGCAATTTACCTTTCATTCAATCAACTCAAATATAAAAAAAATAAATATAAAACACATTATTATGCTACTCGCTGCTACGGAACCCTTCATGGGCGAATCCGACTCGCACTTGGCCGCCTTTTTACATTGAGCCATGCAGATTTCATAACAGTTTTAAGTTCTAGAATATCTTTAAAATTTACGAAATAATCGTCTGCACACACTTAACATCCACCTCGTCGTCGTATGGAAACCCCCACAGGCTTCACCCCATCGGTATCAACAATGGGGTGGGCGTGCCGGAATCGGACCGACTAAAACCACACGCTGTCCTCCCCAAGTGTCCATTTGGTTGCCGGGCACCCCCGTTTGCATATACAGGGTGTCTATAAAAGAACTCCGGGGTTTTGAGGCAAAATATTTTAATGAAATAAAAAACATACATACAACATGTTTTATACATGACTGAAAAGCTTACATTTTCAAGTTTTTTTGAACACTTAGTAAAGTTCTATATGAGCCCCGTTAGTGGCACGGCAGACGTCTAAACGGTATTCTACCTCTTCCCATGTCCTGGCGAGCATGTCAGGGGGGACGGTTGCCACACAATTGACTATTTGTTCCCTGAGATGAACGATTTCTTAGGGCTTCGAAGGCATGAAGCTCGGATTCTGTCCACTTTCTCTTGAGACACACTCGGCCTACCCGGTGAATTTTGCTTCAAAACACTTCCTGTTTCCTTAAATGCACTGAACCATTGACGAATGGTTTTGTCAGGAGGCGGGTTAACACCATAGTTACGTCGAAAGTTTCTTTGTACGGGAACTACAGACTTCGTTTCTATGAGCCAAATAACACATCGAGCCTTTTGTTGCGGAGTCGCCATCATTTCAAATTTCGCGACGTCATTTCAAGGTCAACGCCCTGCAGCGCCGCCAACAGTTGATACAAACATTCCCAATTGGTATGAGTAAAACTTTTTGAGCTACTCTTTTCAGAGAAATCGACTAAATTTTGCTATGTTTTATAGTTGGTGAGATATGAATTTTTAAAACCCCGGAGTTCTTTTATAGACACCCGGTATTTTATACAAACCTATACTCACACCTTTTTCCCTCCAGTGTAGACAAAGACAACAGCCCGCCATCTGATTCTGTCGTTACACACTTCCCGAATTTTCTCTACGTCATTATATTTTTTATTTAAGTATGAATTATGTTTCCAGTTGAACTCAAAGCTACAATCTGGTGCATAATCATCACACTACTGGAAGACGACGAGGCGCCCCTGCGGCAGCGAATGGCCGACGCCGTGACGTCACACCACGCGACGCCGCGGGTCTCGCCCAGCGCGTGCGCAGGAGACGTGAGAGACCGATTGGAGCGGGACGGAGATAGTGGGGCTCTGTTCGCACTGATTGCGTTGTTGGACTTCAAGTCGGTTGTCGTCACCGATGATGGAAACGATGAGGTGACTTTCATTTGGTACCATTTAGGCTGAGCGCAAATAGAGACAGGGCAGTCTTAGGACAGACGAGGAATCGATGTTGATCAACAAACTGTTTTCAATATGTTTTTCTACTATCAACGAAATAACCGTTATCTCTTTACTGAAAAACAACGCAAAACAGTTAATTAAATAAACTAGTGTTTCAACGCTAAGATGACGATGATGATGAATCTATCTCATTGCCAAATTTCATTCAAATTCGCTTAACCGTTCCGGCGTAATTGAGTAACAAACATCGATCTATCCAAAGTTTTCTGTTTATAATAGTAGTAAAAAGCAAAACATTTCATTTCAGTGTCGCGTCTTCGACCAAAACGAAAGATACAACATATTCCTAGAAGAAACTGTATGGACCAGCGCGTGCGCACACAAGATCCTCAGCTGGCACTACAGCCCTGCCCCCACGGCCTGCCACCATGTGCTCTCTGTGCTAGATAACCCCGTTTATAAAGGAGCTTTTGATAATCTGTGTAGTGATAATGTGGTGTTGTTTAAAAAAATGGTGAATGGTGATACAATATTGAGGAATGATGCGTTGAATCCTAAAATACAATTATTTGTGGATATATTGCGTAGATGAATGAGTTCTGTTGAAGCTTTTGCCTCGAGACAGCAATGTGTTCGTTTGCTACTGAGAAAATAGTGCATAAGTCTGGATACTCCATGTATTTACAAAAAAAAAGTTTATATTTGCCAGATGTAAATGTATCTAAGTATATTTATCCGCGTTCTAGAACCCATATTACAAGCTATGCTTGGTTTGGGGTCTGACGCTGAGTAATATCTCCAAGAATATTGATTTATTTTATATTATTGAGAAGTCTGTGAAAAGTGAGCTCCTTCATACTTTTGACGCTCTTATTAATAATTTGGTAACTTTTGCTATGTTGAAAATATTAAGTAATTTTACGTGATTAATAAAATATTTTTGTTGCAATCTATTTGTACGTTTCTTCTTCTTAAGCGGCGATAGCCCAGTGACGTACGTATAGGACTGCTGAGACGAAGTCTCGACTTCGATCCCCAGTCGCCCCGGGCTCACACCTCTGACTTTTCGTAGTTATGTGTGCATTATTAAATGTTAATTATCGCCCGCTTAGTAATGTACCCGGTAGATGGCAATAGACTCGCCCCCTAATACATTGGGACCTTAACATAACTGGCGAATCGTGGGTGTGTAATACACCTCTGCCTTTTTTTTTATTGTGCGAAAATCCCTTCGGATACCTCCCCGCCGATCAGCGGGGGCGGTTATGTCGGGCTTGAACCGACTAAAACCGTACGCCGTCTCGGGTCTACAGACGCCGGGGTGTAAGGTTACCCATAGAGCATATCCCTCGCACTCCGACTGACACTGGGCCATTCGCAGTGTCCCCTCTGATAATAGCAGAGGGGTACCTGGAGCGACCACCCCTCCCCGCGGGCCTTGCAGGCCCGCCATGCCCCGACCCCCTCGTGCAATGGGGTCAGCTGGCCCTGAAAAGGGCCGGTTGGTCTGACTCTTGGCCGTTGACGTTGACGCCAGCTACTCCAGAGGAGCAATCAATGATGCGTCATCGCCCACGTTGTCCAGGGTGCACCAAACTTGGAGGTGATCCAACCAGTCGCACCCCAATACACCTCTGCCTACTACGATACAGGCGTGAAGGTATGTTATGTATTTGTACGTTAACTGTATTTGAAAATGCAATTAGAAAATGGCATTCTATTATCATCTTAGCGTGGTTACCGATTACATCCGAGGCTTTCATTTAGATTTGGCACAGACTGTATGGTACAGACTGCCGACTGCCCTCCAGGGATGTACAGGGCCCCACCAACATCCTTGAGGCCCCAGCGACCCTCACCTTTCTTTATTTTTATTTTTTTTATCGTGCGGAAATTCCGTCACCTGCAATTAAACCTGCTAAACAACAGACAAAGCCATGGCGCAGGCTTTCCTCTCAGGATTAGAGGGTCAGACGGCGGTCGCTCCCGGAAAAGCCGACATACCAATCAAAAACAAAAAGCGGACCCCGGGCTCCAAAGTGCAGACTTTGGACGCTGGACTGAGACTGGAAAATCGCTATGATGATCACTGCCGACTGACCTCTCAACCTTGAAACCGCCAGAGCCTCGTCCATCAATCAGTAGGTGAGGTTGGCTTACAGAATTTTTGGTTTCATGTTAAGGGAGGGGGGGGGAGGCTATCGCTATATACCGGGCATTTCTGCTACTGAGAATGTCCTAATAAACTTTGGCTTATCCAGAAGCGACACCGAGACAGCACTACCATTGCTTGAGTTTATGTAACGCCATGCCATAGAATATATACTATCTATCTATAGAATCAATAGCATCATGAGTGCATTGGTTCGATATTATTATTTACTAAGCAAACAATCACTACATAGTAAAAAACAAAGTCGCTTTCTCTTTCCCTATATCCCTAGTAGTTCATTGAAAAGTTACATTTGGGGTTGCCTTTTTTAGAGGACGCAATTTTATTTTTTTGACGTGTAGGGGGGGTCAGTGTAAAGCTAAAACCAAGTTTGTGGGGTCGCCACCCTTGTCCCACGGCCGCCATCTGGAAAATTGAAATGGTTTTTAAACTATTTATCTGATAAAAAAAATTCTTAACATTTTTTGTTGCCAATTAAATTCTCTACAACTTTGCTCCAGTAACTTTTTGTCGTAGAACTATAAATAAAAAAGTTATAAGCGAAAATGTTCAGAAACGTTTTGTTATCTCTTTATACGGTGGTAAATAAAGATGATAATTCTCTTGACAGCCTAAAATACAAACAATTAGCCACGGCAGTGACAAAAAGTACATTTAACTTATCTTCACTTCCTCCAACACAAGACACAGCTCGCTTTCATACTTTCCGAGTCTACCATCAGGTCCAGTCGTGGCTTGGTAATAATAATAATCCTGAAGACAGGGGCTGGAAAAAAATGTAGAAAATTAACGATGCCAGTGCAGAGCTCTGAACCTCCAGCACCCCCTGAGCTTCTAAAATTGATCTTTTGCAAATGCAAAGGAAACTGTGGAGCGATGTGTGGATGTCGAAAAGCAGGGCTGAAATGTTCTGCAGTGTGCTTCCATTGTTCTGAAGAGACTTGCAGCAACGTAATGGGGCTCTCAGAATTAATAAATGAAAATGACTGATTATGAACCGCCGACATTAACACCCCTTCCTTCTCCAGTTCTCCCACTGATATTTAATTCAAAAAGCCGGTCAGATGCTGAGTCGCAACCTGGTCCATCGAAAAGGCTGAGGACGGAGTAGGTCAAATTTAGAAAATTACCGTAGATTATGCTTATTGAGCATACCACGTAAAAAAAACGCGCCTTCAGACTCTACCTCGTGGGTGGTGGGAAAAAGAGTCAATAATTAATTATTAATAATATTGCAAAATTAATAATTAAAAAAATTATAATAACAAAAAAAAAACAAAAGTTACTGGACCAAAGTTGTAGAGAGTTGAATTTGCAACAAAAAATGTTAACATTTTTTTTTATCAGATAAATAGTTAGAGATAGCGTAAAAACCATTTCAACCCCTATTTTCAAGATGGCGGCCGTGGACAAGGGTGGCGAGTGTGATGCGACGACCCCACAAACTTGGTTTTAGCTTTACACTGACCCCCCCCCCCCCCTCCCTACACATCAAAAAAATAAAATTGCGTCCTCTAAAAAACTCAAGGTAAGGCGTAAAAAATGTAACATTTCAATGGACTCTATAGGTATGCTTAAATCTTTAAAACTACGCAACGGATTTTGATACGGTTTTTTTTAATAGATAGAGTGATTGAAGAGGTAGGTTTATATGTATAATAACATCCATTGCACCCGTGCGAAGCCGGGGCGGGTCGCTAGTAATAAATAAAACAAGTTTTCAGTACGTAATAATATTATTTACAAGTGTTTTTACATCGGAACAATAACATTATCAAACTAAACACTTCACAATAAACTAAAACATAACCAAAGGAAATAATATATTTTAAATCAAATATATTCGACAATTTCACGTGACGCACCGACACAGAATGGAAAGCGTAATTTCCAAAATAAATTGGTATAAAACAATTTTTTTAACGCGAACAAGAATTAATGTAAATTTAGTACATTATTTCTTTCTCCTGGATTTTTCAGAATAGATTATCTGATTTGAAAAATTATACGAATAACCACCGAAAATTTAGCTATTCCACATTCGACTTTTGGTATTACTTTGGGAATTATACATTCATAATTAATATATATATATATAAATATAAACGCTATTGTGCCCATGAATTTATCTCTACTCACTAATATTACTAGGCCTGCAATACATTCTGCTGTTGCAAAAATTGAGCGAAGCAATTTCACCAGGACTTTTTCTAACGGTGATAATTCCTCAATGGCTAGCTAGTCCGATTTTCGTTATTCTTTTTTTGTCTTGTGTATATGAACAAATTACTTAATTTAATACCAATTGCGTGAATGAGGCTTCTTTGTTGATAGAGAAATCAGATTTTAAAATTTTTTCCGGTAATTATTCCTCCGTGGTACACATGAATTGTTAATTACATAGCCTATGTCCTTCCCATCAGTAACATATTTGCTTGTGTGAAATTTCATTAGAATCGGTTCAGCCGTTTGAGAGGAGAAGATGGTCAAAGCTCTGACGATAAAGAAAGAGGTCGAATTTTGTGAGTTTAATCTTTCGAACCACTGCGCTTATGGGAAAAATTCTTTCACCATTTAAAAGGTACATTATCCCCGATGAAAATAAGCTATATTTACGTTGGCTTGAGTTTAAAAAACTCATATAAGACGAGGCGAGGGCGGGTTGCTAATGATATAATTAAAAATTAAAAGCGATCTCGCTAAACGTTTCGCCCACGTCTTGGCTACTTCTATATCAGCCATTTGATTGGATGCGACCGTTCAATGAACAGCCTATGTGTCCAATTAACTGGCTAATTTACTCAGTTGGCTGAGACGTATATACACTCAAGGCAGTGAAAGAAAATATTTGAAGGAATTTCTCAAGTCTACCTAAACTGTCACAATTATAATGGATTTTCTTATGAAATCTACTTAAACTTCAAAACAAACAAACGATCTACTGAAAAGTCCCTGTACGTGCTCAATATGAATATCATACACAAGCGTACAAATATTTTCTTATAATTTCGTCTCAAACAATCTTATCTCTCTGTATCCTGTGCACTTGGCTTGCTACTTGATTATTTTTAAATTTCATTCTATTCTCTCTCTTTTCTTTAATATTACTTAGCATATCTTTCATCTCTTTTACACTGTTATCAACCTGCTTATCACTCTTTGGAGTCAGTCTTTGTAGCTTGTCCCTTAAATTATTTTCAGGCATAGTATCATGTCTATCATCGAACAAGTCTTTAACCGATACTAATCTGTGGGAATTCCCTACTCGGAGTAACTTCTTTAGGCTTCTTGTAGCCTTCAATTCTATGAGACTTAAGAGTCCCCAATCATCACCTTTCTGCCCATCGTACCCTTCAAGTTGCCACGCAGCATTTCTAACTTCTAATTTGAGACGCTCGCATTCTTCGAAGCTGACGTTCCTGCTGACATTTAACGCTTGTTCAAGAGGGTTGACGATGTATAGAGGGAGGGCATTTGGTTTCCTGACAGCCACGCCTTCATTGATAGAGATGGCTTTGTCTTGAAAGTCGAACTGCGAGTAGAACTCGTAGAACTGCAGAAGTAGAGAGGCGAGGTCCGCCTTGTTCTGCGAGTACTTGTGTGTCGGCAGTTTGTTCAGATCACGAAGGAATGTACAGTTGAGATTCTCCTCTGCTATTCTTATGTCTTCTTTGCCTGAAAATGTATTGGATCTAGTTTAAATCAGAAAATTATACTTTAAAAATCGATGTGTGTAGTATGTGTGTTCTCTCGATGAAATTTTCAAGCAATCTTCAGAGTGGATAACAAAAATTGAAACCCATACAGTGCTACCTAGTGACCATCTATTTTTATACGCTTTTTATTAGCTTCACCTGTATGTTTGTTTGTAACCGACTCCTTTGGGCGCAATTTTAACCCACTTTAAATGACCAGATTTCGTTCAAACTTTGTAGATTTATCGATACAATACACTAATTTGATAAAATTATTCCATTTTTCAATTTGCAAATTAAGATTTTTGTTAATTTATATAATTTTCATCTATAGTGAATAAGGCAGAAAGTTTAATAGCAGTCAATAAAATATTTATATCTACTGACCCATGCACCCCACGCTTTTTTAAAAATGAAATACATTATTTTTTATTTACACTATTTTAATTTTAATTCATTAAAACTTATTTTCTATTTTTTTAGTTCGGTTTTCTATAAAAAACGTGTTTTTTAAACTATTATTTATTCTTCTTCTTCATCGTGTCGATGGCAATTTTTTTTGCCTATATTTTTCTTTAGATGTGCCCAGCCCAGAACTTGGCGACATTGACCGCCACCTTATTATAAAGTAATTAACATTATTTATTATAAAGGAAGATCTTGTGACTCTATTTAATAATATTTTTTTATATGATTACACAAGCACATGGTCCACCTGATATTAATTGGTTACCGTGACATAATTATTAACGCTTGCAACGGCAGAGTAGTTAATAAAGCATTGCTACTTGTAGAGAGTAAAGGGAACCGGAAAAGGTAAGAAACAGAAGAAAGGCCTCCAACAGCCACATCAATTGCAGCATACAGCTATTTAACGTCGATATTCAGTAGATCATCGATCGATCGTATTTCTTTTTAGAAAACGTAATAAAACTTAACCATGTGGATTATCGACCGAGACTTCATGCACACTACAGTAGTCAGAATTTTGTTTTCAATTACACACAACTTGTACACACCTGCTCTGTGAACTAAATCCTTTAACGGCGGCAGCACACATCCATCTGCGGATTTCTGCTGGAGGAAGAACAGCACCATGAGTGTGAGCGAGAAGTTGGTGATCCACCTGCCCGGGTGGGGGTTCGTCAGCCCCACCGCCTTCGCCCAACGACGCACCGCGAATGTAAGAGGACGAACGCGAGGGTCCAAGGCACCGTACTGCCAGAGCAGTTCTGACATGTAAACTCCTGACCTGTAAATTTTAATCTTGCTGCTTATATATGCGGAAGGATGGATGGATAGATATTTGGGGCTGACTTATGTTTGCGGAAGGATGGATGGATATTTGAGGCTGACCAAGATCTTTGGGGCACTGTAAGCCGGTACACCTTCTGATTGAAAAATGCATCATTTGCACCTTTTTTTTTTTTTTTTTTTTTTATCGTGCGGAAATCCCTTCGGATACCCCCCCGCCGGCCAGCGGGGGCGGTTATGTCGGGCTGGGGCACACTTTCCTTTTTGACCTCTCAGAAGGCAGTGGCACCCGCATAGTTCAGAATTATCCATATCAAGAAAATGTAGCAACCTGCGCTCCAAGAAGCAAGCTTTAGAAGCAATCGGGATAGTTGCTAGGATGACGAAACCGGAGAAGACCCCGGGTCAGCCGGGTTGCGAGGGAAATGCCTTATTGCCACCTTGCACCCTGGCATCTGAAGACCCGAGACGGCGTGCAGTTTTAGTCGGTTCGAGTCCGAAATAACCACCGCCGTTCTCCAGTGTGGTGGTGGGGGATCGGAGGGAATTGCACAACTTGATACCCCCAAGCCCTTTCCATCAACGAACGACCAGACACACAGCGACACGCCACCGCTACATGGTGGATATTCCACTCATACATACGAAACGTTTCTGCAACAAATTTATTATGCGTACAGCTAAGGAGTGGAATTGCCTGCCTGAGTCTGTGTTTCCGGAAAGCTTCCGAGGTTATACCTCGGAATCTTCAAGTCTCAAGTTCCTTCTAGGCAAACGTGATCCATCGGAGACCACATCGTCACTTACGACCAGGTGAGATAGAGGTCAAACGTGAGCCTATCATTCATACAAATAGGGGACTTCCGCATGGAAAAAAAAAAGGTGAATGACAAGGATGGATGGATGGATGTTTGTATAATGGATGAAAGCTACTGCATGTGAGCATTTAAATGTGTGCTACTTAAGGTGACTGCTGCTACTTATCGAACTATTGGAGCATGTTCATCCTCTCTTTTTTGGATTGTTAGAGCCCCAGCCAGACGGCTGTATTCTTGCCGGAGTGCCAGTTACTGGAATTGGGAGGGGACTGAAACCTCACTATCCTACCAACTTGTAATGGTGGGGTTTGAACCCGCAACCTATAGATCGCAAGTCCGACACCTTAGCTACTTATTTAGGCTTAATGTCTTCAACTTACATATTATTGTAACATAGATCACAGTCCAGATCAGTGTATTCGTGTGCAAATTTGAGGATAGGCACCCTGGCGTGCAGTATCCTCTGGACCCGGGCGGCTCCGGGCACCCTCAGTTCGAGCAGCTCTCCCACCGTCTCCATGTGACGTTGCCATGGACTCCGGCCGCCTTCACACTTCTTGTCTTGGTATACCAGACGGCGAGATGAATTGTTCTAGAAGTGTTGTAACAGAATACTTTTAGAATGGTTAGTTTTTTTGCTGTAGTAGGGATTGCGACTGCTCTGCGTGAGCTTGTAGGTTCCATATAAAAAAATCTATAGCTGGTTAGTGGATGTCAGTAAGGCGCTGGACAAATAGAGTGGGCCAGGGCTAAGACACGCTTCTGGCGCGTCTTAGACGTGTCCGTTGTTGAAGTATTTCAATAAGACTGGGTACTGACAGGGCGGCAGAGACAACACTGCCAACTGCTCTGTCCTTACATACTTCATGAGCTTCCTTTCCCATGACTAAGCCAGCCGGTTTCAAGTTCCTTTGACCTGGCCTTATTTCAATACCTCATTAATTTGATCAGTGTTAGTTCTGCGAGGTCGACCCCGGCTTGCCTGCCCACTTACATGTGCCTTACATACTTAGTGTCATTATCTAAAGTTCGACTTTATCTGTAAAATAAACATAAGTATTATTTACTGCATCAGTGGTGTGGGAAGTGCCACTGCTGTGCGTGAAGTACTGGATTCCTGGGTTTCAATTCCCAAATGCAATTTCGCAATAGTGACATTGTGTTTTAGTCTCACACCAATAAAAATAAAGATGTTAAGAAGAAATATGTCATCACCATTTCCTCAGTTAGAGCATTGGTTAAAACAAGGTCCAGGTCGCAGCCCATCTTGCCAAAGCCGTTGACCGTTGAACCAAATGGCCTCACTGCTATGTTAGCATACAGACTGTCCAGTAGGCATTCTAGCTGAAATCACACATTTTAATTAATTTGTGAAAGGCAGTTCAGTCTTTTTAGGACTATCTTTATAGTATAATTTATATTTAAAAGACTGATGTCTTCCACTTCACAAAATTTTCTTCTAAAACCTAAAGAAATAAAATTGAATAAAAAAGCATAATATTTCAGCATATTTTTCTGCCTACAGTACAAAAGTTGACATGTGACTGAAGTTGTCAGAAGTGCAATCCTATTCTTATTTGAAATGCATAGCAAAATAATATGTCAATATTAGTACCATTTAATAAAAAGCACAAAATATAAATGTTCCATTTCAGCACAGTGGTATAAGTTTGCACTTATGCATAGGTGCAATTGTATTCAATTGCCCTTTTAGGGAAACTCAAGTATGAGGTTAAAAAAATCATCAAGAAATTACCTGCCTAGCCACCATATATCTAAGCCGGGTCCCCAAATCATTCAATGCAGTTCTATCATAAAGCAATTGAATCTGATCAGATACTGTAGAACATCTCGTCATATCTTTGAGCACCTTATCTTCATTCATATCAGAACTGCCATTCATACATAAAAGTGTCTCTTTTGGTTTAGTTAGTATTTCCTTTTTCCCCACACTGGCTCGAAACCATAAGAATGGGGACTGCAGAGCCATGATATCTAGATCTTTATGATGTGCACCACATGATCGGAGCAATTCTTTCATGTTATCCTCAGAACTAAATTCAATGAGCATAAAATGCTGGAATAATATATATAAGAATTTAAATACTAGAGAGCTTAGAGTTAAATGTCATTGTATGCTTAAAAATCAATTGTCTATAAACAAGTTACCTCTCCTGAAGAATTTTTATAATGATGTATTCCATTGATAGTAGCATATTTTGAACAGTAACCGTACAGTTCATTATATGAGGCTTCCGAATTAACTTGTACAACAATGCTTTGTCTTGCTTCAGCTCTTCTCTGGGTCACAACTTCGTCAAACGATATAATCCTTTTAGGAACATCTAAAATAAATACATAACCTCCAAGCAACCTTCATAGTAAATTATCTCAGAAAAATGCCAACGAACCTACCTGTAGATTTATGGACATTAAAACATTTACATGAAATTGGAGACGACTTTAATAATTTTCTATAGAATTGTCTTTTTCCTGTATTTACTAGGGTTTGAAATATTACAGACATTTTTGCTTGGACCCTTTTCAAATTGTCACTCTAAAATCTGTCATTTTAATGTAAATAGGTTGACAGATAAGTACATCGTTCTAAACTTTAGTATTAATAATAATTATTAATATGTACTAAAGTTTAGAACATATTATTAATTTTCAGTACCTTGCTTTAAGTTAGCTGTTAAACTTAATTCTATCCTTGTATGTAATGTATAGCTTTAAGAAAAGAACGTATTACAACAATTTATTTGTCTTGCTTGTTGTATGAGTTATTAATTTATTGTATGAGTATTAATAAAACGTAACGTCAAAATAGCGAAATTCAATGTCAAAATAAGTTCGATGAACTTAAATTTTAGGTACCTATTTAAATATTATGTAAAAAGTTAAAACTAAACGTGTTCGAAGTTATTGGTATTTCTGTTTGCCTCTACAAAATGGGTACAAGAATGTTACAACGGCTAGCATCGCCACTATTCATTCATTCTTTTAAAATGATAACTCCTAACCCCCACAGGGGGCCAGAAAGCGTTATTTGCGCGAACTTCTTGAATTTCACAGCAGTTCGAAACTACGCTAAAAGTAAAGACAAAGGAAAAGAAAAAAAAGGGAAAGCAGCCAAGGTTGAGATAAACGAAGCCGTGATAGCCGAACTTGTTCCAGTAGATAAAATGAAAACGCGATGCAATGCAGCTATAGATAAAATGAAAGAAGAATTCTCTAAGAATTTATCACTACGCTCCACTACTGGATCTATTGAGACACTACATATAAAATTTGAAGGCAAAGATTATGAATTACAAGAACTTGCTCAAATTGTTAGGAAAAATCCTAAGACTATGGTTATAAATTTTGGTTCTTTTCCGCAAGCTATACCAAATGCTCTAAAAGCAATACAAGGTTCAGGGCTGAACCTAAATCCCCAGCAAGATGGTACTACATTGTACGTTCCTGTACCTAAAGTGACAACGGAACATAGAGAGGCATTGGCAAAGAACGCTAAGGCTCTCTACATTAAGTGTAGAGATGCCTTGAAGGAAGTTCAAAATGAGTCCCTTAAGAAAATAAAGAAACAATCCAATGTTTCTGAGGACTTGGCCCATAGTGTTACAAAACAAATTAGTGCCATATTTGAACAATATCAGGGTGAAGCCAAAAATATATATGAAGTTAAGCATAATGAACTTGTGGGTAAATAACAACATACCCTAAAGTAGTAGGCAGTGGTGTATTAACACCTGCTATACTCTAAATACTATGTCTTCTAAACCTTAATAATTAGTTTATAAGGTTTTTTGCAGCTCAATGTATGTCGGATAAGAAACGGCCCTTGTGGCATAAAAAATAACTGGCATTTAAATATTGTCTGCATTTAAATATTATTTGTGCTTGTTAAATAGTTAATAAAAATATTAGTTTTTGATAAAGCTGCTACTTATATTTGTCTTTTATTTAAATTTACAAAACCCACAGAACATTTTATTGAATAAACTAAAAGAGTAAAATCAATTCTATGTAGGTCGCAACCTTCTGTCTTTGTCTGTACTTGTCTTTTATTTAGATTTACAACACCAACAGAAAATTGTATTGATTAAACTAAAAGGGTAAATTCAAGTCTAGGTCCCGCATTAAACGCCGGCTAATCTTAATCTTAAAAAGTGGCGATAGCCCAGTGGCGTACGTAACGGACTGCTGAGACGAGGTCTCGAGTTCGATCCCCAGTCGCCCCGGGCACACACCTCTGACTTTTCGTAGTTATGTGTGCATTAATAAATGGTAATTATCGCTCGCTTAATATTGTTCTCGGTAGATGGCAATAGGCTCGCCCCCTATTACATTGCTACCTTAACATAACTGGCGAATTGTGGGTGTGTAATACACCTCTGCCTACCCCTTCGGGGATACAGGCGTGAAGTTATGTTATGTTAATCTTAATCTAATAAAAATCTGAATAACTAGTATTGTTTGAGCGAAATGTTTGACTACTCAAATAAATAAATATTGTACGACAATCTACACAGCGCTTTCTAGACTCAAAGTAAGCATAGTTTAACTAGCTTGTGTTATCGGTTCCAGAATGCGGATAAACATACTTATATACTTTTTTTTGTAAATACATACATATTATACATAGAAACACCCAGGCCAATGCAAATAGACATATTCATGCGTACAAATATTTGCACTGAACGGGAATCAAACCCGTGCCCCCTGTAGTAGCAGACGAATGCACTACCGCTACGCCACAGAGGCCGTCATAAGCTCAGCGTTATGGTTTGACGGACTGTTGGATTACTTGTATAATCGTCTATCTTATGAATTCATGAGCGATATCAACGATCCCGTTTTCTTTGCATGCGAGATCCCTCTCTGCCATCGGAGCTAATGATGAAGTGGGTATGTCGGAATCAAACCGACTAAAACCGCACGGCGTTACGTCACATCGGCCTGCTTGACCGAAGAATCAGGTATGCCCTAGAAAGGATATCCCTGTGCCTCTGACTGGCATTGGCCACCAACATTAGAGACCCTGACGTGTTGTTGGGGATCAAAAGCCCTCTCCTATAGAGACACACCGCTCGCCACATACAGGGAATTCATCCTCACACGTTGCAACCAGAAATGGTGCGCACAGTGAGGTATGAAAGAAACAGAGCTAGTGTGCACGCCCCTGTTGTTGCACACCTCAATAGGCCACGGTAACCGCTTTCTATCAAGTGGGCCATGTGCTTGTCTGTCAGTTCAGTTTCAGTTTTATCCGGCACCTCAAGGCCTGCGTTAATGAAGGACGGAGATCATTGTGCGGTGCGCCTTCTACGCCTGGGAGAGTGCAAAGCGACAAAGCGTATTTAAGGTGCTAGACTTCTCTGGCTGCTCCCTTTCGTTTTCCACCGCCTCGTTCCACGCATTCTCGCTGTCGACTATAGCTAGCACCAGGGTCTGCTGGGTGAAGCTTCCCGCTCCGATGACGGCTTCTAGAACACGGCACCGCTCTATCTAGTTTGTGAAGCGTGTCTACGGAGCAGTCTCGGCAGTGATGACTCAAGCGTCGGGTCCCGGCCCGGCCTATACGATGCAGGAGCTCACCGGAACAGCCAGGTCGGCAAAGCACCTGCGTCAACTGCGCCAGAGGTTACCGTTTCGTCTCTCTAGCCATTCCTCCTTAACGAGTCTTACTGATGTTGACGACCCCCTATCATTTTCTTGTTACCGAAGTGTAGTGAGTGATTTCATATTAGGAACCTATAAAAAATAATTATGCACTGCAGAAGTTAATTGAAGTTTTAAACCTAACCCGTCACTAACCTTATAGGGGTAGTGACCATAGTGGACAGGAGCAAGAGTTCCCTAGGTAGGACCATACCTATATAATATGAAAGTTATTGTAAAACTCAATCACGACAATAAAAAATATCACAAATTAAGTAGACTGTTAAAATCATACAGAGTGCAACGTGACATGCACTAATCAGTGACTGCAACTTCCGTCCAAAACTTCTCTTTTTGCCATCGCGGTAGTATTAAATAACGTCTTAAATCTTATTTTAATATGAAAATACCAAAACGTCAGCCAAACAACTGGAACTACGATGAAGAGACTGGGATTCACGATGTTGGGGAAGAATAAACTAAAATATTTTCAAAATGGCCAACACCACCACCATACCACAACAGAGGAGCAGAGTGAGCAGACATCTACATTGGTGATGGTACTGGTGTTCAACAATATTCATGGATGACTCAAAAGGCTGGAATTCATACCAAACTAAACAGCAAATGTGACAAAACTACATTTAAAAACTTAACTGTCAAATGTCAAATTTGTTAGCAAAACAACTCGATTCGTGTATCAAAAATATCAGGTTCAAAAATGGATGTGTTTAATAAAAATCTTAGGAATAGATATGACAGAGTAATGCCCCGTGTAAATAATCAGTCTCGGTCTACTTTGAAGTCGAGCTCTTTCGTTACGCGACATGATATACCATCATCAGTGCGAGTTGGCGCGAAACCATCTGTTTCAAACGTGAGTTCTAATGTTTTCAGCGAACTTCCAACAGTTTTGAACGATTTTATACCTGAATCAAGTAGTCAAAAAGCGAGTAAAACGTTTGTGGTGAAACCTCGTAAGACCATAAAGTCATTGGATACCGCGAAATCGCCCACTGTTTCTAAATCAAAACAGTTTGAAAAGAAACACTTGAAAATTCGTGCCCCTGACTCGGCGCCTTCAGTCTTGCGTGCCGCCGGAGAACAGTGGTCTGAAACACATTTCAAGCAATGTTTATCCAGCAGATCTCATTCAAGATTGAAGGAACTAAAGGTACATTATGCTTTTTTTATAAAGCACAATTTTATTAAGTCAAATTAATTATTTATAGCTGCTGGAATTATGTTATGTTAAATTTGAGATTATTTAAGGTATTTTTTGTTATAGAAGGAGATCCATGCATATCATGAAACGGAGAAACTGATTAGGATCCGCAGTAATTTGTTTAAAAAGTGTGGTGTAGTTCTTGATGATGTGGGAAATGTGGCTATTGATAAAGCTGTCCAGGTAGAGGAGCTGGCGCCTGTAGTTCATGGTAAGCTTTTTATCCTAAGTTAATAAAATTTAATTTAATAATAGTTTATGTAAATTTCCCTACTAAATTAATTGAAAATAAGAAAAAAAATTAGAAAATTATTTATGACATCCATCTAATTCGATAAAATTAAATGAAAACCAGAATAAAAAGTTTAAAAAATATTTGTCTTATATTTGTACTACAGCGCCATCTAGTGATAAATGAATTGTGTTTGTTTTTAGTAGAGGAAGAAAATATAATTCCTCAAATGGGAAAAAAATCTTTGCCCCAAGTGAGAGGTCCAGAGAGAAGTTGCCCCAACACCATGTGATTTATGGTCTACCCAACTACCTATACCCTTGAAAATTATCTATAAAAATAGGTAGCGCCATCTTTTGACTAATATAAGACTAGTATTTTCTCTCATAATTTGTTCTTATGTAAAGATGTAGGTGGCGCTTACTGTCACAAAATTCACTAAAACCTTTATATAGGTAATTTGTTTACATTTTGCTTATTAAATAAATCTAAGATTACGTGCCACATTCAGAAAAATAAATTGTACTATTATGATTACAAGTATCTTATGAAAATAATGCATTTAGACATGCTACTAAAAGATAATGAACTACTATTTCGCCATAACTATCAACCGGCCGAAATAGCTCAGTTGGGAGAGCGTTAGACTGAAGATCTAAAGGTCCCTGGTTCGATCCCGGGTTTCGGCAATTCTTTTTTCTTAAACTTTGTTTTTTTTACAGACTCCCCGCCGGCTGCAGTTAGGTATGTAGTTTATAACAATATAAATGAACAGCTTGACGAATTATTTTATAATTAACAGGCAATGTACGTATTACGTATTACTAGCATTAAATTGCACAATAATTGCTATTTTTTGTATTTCACGCCCAATTTATATTATAATTTATTGTCATTAACTAACAAATTATAAAAATGCACTAAACAAAATACATTCATTATTTTATATACATTATATAATAAATAATTAGCGCTGTTTTTAATTTTTCAGTTATAATGAATTTCATTCGTTTTGTAATTTAAATATTTGACACAATTTTTTTATTGTTTTTTTACATTAATTTTTTATTTCATTTGTCATAGTCTATTAATTTCTACTGAATATCAGGCGTGAAGGAATACCGTGTTGTTTTAGTGAGTTCGAGTCCGAAATGCCCACTTGACTAAGCTCTGGTGAGGTGAAGCTTGTGTGTTTCTACACGTAAAAAGAGGTAGATATGTTCCATAGAGATAAATAATTTTTGAATTCTTTTTTAATTAAAAATACGTTATAGACGGATAAACGGCTTTATCTATAAACACATACACACCCTGGTAATCTAAAACTTGTACATTGGTGCCCGGAGTCTGATGTGGGTTATCTTGACTTTTATGGGAGTGACTATTAAGTGTTAACTAGGTAAGTGTCGGTTTTATCTCCATTCCGCCTTTTTCACATTCCACATTAGAGTGGAGCACGTATGTATAATTTCTTTTTGGCAATATATTAAGTTGTAATAGAGGGGAATGGGTGCATTATATTAAACGTAAAATAAATGTGATTTTTCAAATCACTCGATTTTTTTTTGAAATGAAATGAAATGAAATTTATTTGCTTGAAGTATGGTACATACATAGAAATGTGATGGTAGAATATTATAAATTGGTTCCACATACTGCGCCGGATTGACGAGCAATATACCCGACATGCAAATTTGTACATTGCTGTCTGACAATAATTGACAGCATTAAAATCCGCTTCATCTGATACATTTAAGAGTTGACACTTTTTATAACAATGTTTACAATACATATCACTATCACATCGGGGACCCCAACGAAGTATATGTATCATTCATGGTTTAATAAATTCATTCACACTATAAAAACATTTTTCAATGAGCCACTTATATAATTTCGACTTGAATTGTCGTGTAGGCAACTCTCTTATACACTTAGGTAAATGATTGTAGATCTTTATAGTCATAACAAAGCAATTTTTTAAATGATTGATATTTTAAATTTAAAATTTAATGAAAAAAGTCTAAGTCATGACCTAAATGACACTTAATTTGATAATAAATGAGTGATAAATGGCACATAGTTAGTTAAATAAAAGTGCATTTCAGATGTTTACTAAAACATCCTTAGAAAATATTTGAAAAAGAAAAAAAGTTTAACTGACTTAAAAAACCAATAAAAATAGGCACTGCAAAAAAAAACCGAGTTACAGATTAAATTCAAAATAGAAAAATACGCGTAAGACTTTTGGCAAAATAGACACAACATCAGCAGTTGTCAAAGATTGCAAAAAGTCATTGGAAAGGCTGTCGAGAACAGTGAACGTGACGATTGCCTGGGTATCGGTCATGTGGGCAACACAGGCAACGAAATATTGGATGAACTGGCCAGGAAAGAAGCTGATGAAAACCAGGTTGGCCCAGAGCCAAGCCTACCAATTGCCTAAAAAATAACTAAGGGAGTAATCAGCCAAGCACAGCAGTACAGTCCAACCGAAGATGGATCGTCGACAGGCATGAGACAATCGAAGATTTTAATCAAAGGCATAGACAAAAGGAGGACGAGCCAACTGTTGGAACTGTCTGGAGGAAGCATGAGGCTCGTCATAGAAGTGCTAACAGGATACTGCCGACTGAATGGGCACCTGACACTGGTAGGCGTGAAAACCGACGCCAGATGCCCGGAGTGCATGGATGGTTACGAAACAGCTTCCACCTGCTCGCCGAATGCCCCATGTACTCACTGATAAGATAGGAGACCATGGGGACGGACACACTGGACATAGAAGACCTGGAGGATCTGAAGGTGGAACAGATTGTAAGATTTTGCAAGCAAACAGGTAGGTTCGACGGAACACTGTGATTGCCGGATATCCCACATCCTCCCAGCAAGGGACAACCAGGGGAAATGGGTGAAATGGCCCACTCAGGTAAGGCTGTCTTTCAATGTGCTCAATTTTTTTAATATTAACGGGCAAATTTACACTTGTCTTTATTGCCGTCCCTAATGTTTCAGTGTAAGAGCACAAATTAGATAATAGTTACGACGTAACTCCAAGTTGTAGAGACAAGTATCTCAAAGGAAGTTCGTTCACGTGGGATAAACATATTACTCACTGAAGTGGTTTTGACTTGGTTTGACTGCATATTTTTACAAGCATAATATACGCTTATTTTATACCCCCATACTTAAAAGTGTTCACATTTATACCATCACAACAGCTTGCCATAAGATGAGGTTAGGGAATTCGTTCATGTTATATGATGAAACCATGTCATTGCAGTTTGTATTCTTTTCGCTGGGCAAAATAATACAGTCAGTTAAATTCTAAATATATATTAAATTTACTAAAGTCAAAACAAATAATCGAAGTCTTATAGTAATCAGTCAACCCGCCCCTCACCGTACTGGTCTACCCGGTGCAAAGGTCACATTGTCTGCATTAACCCACTAGATAGTGTTGGCCAACTTTTACCCCGGATAATAGCCGGAGCGGTCACCCTGTCTTGTCCTCTTGTCTCTCAATTCTCTTACTAAGTTGTCAATTTAATTAATTAGATAAATGCTGTAGAGATTTCGGGCATTATAATAAATGAATAAATAAGAATCGGCGAAGTTTTGTATACTAATATACGAGCTAGTGCAGCAGCTGTACATAAAGGTCTTACGTTCAATTCGAGGATCGTTGAAAACAGTATTCTGTTTCATCATCAGAAAATTCTCTGTGAAGTCTGTGAACTTGCCCGCTAGACGGTAACAGGCTCGCCCTGTATCACGTGAGACCAAATAATTATTGAAGAAATGTGGCTGCATAACACAATACACATCTATCCATTCATGTGTATATATAATAAAATATAATAATTTATATTCTACCGATAAGTAAAATAATGTTATAAATGACAACCTTTGTTTATGTTTTATCTGAATAAAAAAAAGGAACAGAACCAACATATTGGCGTCATCAATTCATAGAAACAGGACGATAATTTCGCAAGAATACACATCGCCTCTTTAGCTCAGTGGTAGAGCACTGGTCTCGTAAACCAGGGGTCGTGAGTTCAATCCTCACAGGAGGCATCGCTTTCAGCAACGATCTTTTTGTACTTTTTGTAATTTTTATAACTTTTTTAAAATATATTCGATATAAAAACAACATAAGTACACAATTTTTTTTTGTTTTAAATAGTCAGTTCCAGTATTACGGCTCCCTGGTTTATGATCCGTGTTATTACATTTTGTACTATATCTTGCACGCAACCCAATTAATATTTTAATTTTGTAATTATTGTCCGTATAGTCGTATACATAACGGTTCTACTAAGGTAGATAACAAGCGCTTGATCTATTTTATGATAGGGGATTACGGTGCCTAATAAGGTGGCAATATAAATATGGTCACTCATGTGTATTTTACCAGTTACATTAAAATACAGGTACCTACTTTTACACCCGAGACGGCGTGCAGTTTTAGTCGGTACAACACCGACATAACCGCCCCCGCTAGCGGGCGGGGGGGTATCCGAAGGGATTTCCGCATGAAAAAAAAAAGGTACCTACTTTTAGTCAATAATCATGGCCATCGAGAGATTAACTTGACGAAAGTCACTAATGAATACAACACCAACACCCGCTCGATGACGCAGATATATTGTTCCAAGAATACACAATTATTACGGTGACAGAACATTGAATAAACGAATACCTTATCATCTGAATAGTGTGCCATTTTTCATATTTATAGTCATTACAATGATTAACCCGAGGGGGCCATCTCGAAACCGGAGATGGCCCAGGGTCAGTCGGGGTGCGAGGAATATGCTCTATAAGCAACCTTGAAAACCCGAGACGGCGTGCGGTTTTAGTCGGTTCAAGCCCGACACAACCGCCCCCGCTGGCCGGCGCCGAGGGGATTTCGGCACGATAAAAAAAAAAGGTACATACCGTTATCATAACGATAGTGGATCGATTATAATTATGTAATAGAGGTATTTAAACAAACGAGACAAATTGTACGAAGACTAGATCCCTCCCTCAGTCACACCATCAACTTGGTTTTGGGGTACAAAGAATGGGAGCGCGAGCGCGTGAGGAGCGCGAGCGCGTGGGCCGCCGCCGCCTCCTTCTGCGAGCATGTAATGCTCGCGAAGGAGGTGGCGGAGCGCGCCTGGGAGAGACTTAGAACTCTCCCGGTCCGCCGAGCCCGCAACTTGCTCGCCGCGCGTCGCAGGCAACTCAGGCGCCGGAGGTCGCTTAACGACCTCCGTCCTTCATGAGCGCAGGCCTGGGGGTGGCGGGTGAGGCCACCTGTCACCCCAGCAGAAGCAGGCCGGGTCGGTGGGGCGACTAGCGCCCCTCCCCCAAACCGGGGCAAGACTGGGACACCGTGGTTCCCAAACCCGAGGGGGCCATCTCGAAACCGGAGATTGCCCAGGGTCAGTCGGGGTGCGAGGGATATGCTCTATGGGCAACCTTACACCCCGGCGTCTGTAGACCCGAGACGGCGTGCGGTTTTAGTCGGTTCAAGCCCGACATAACCGCCCCCGCTGGCACGCGGGGGGGTATCCGAAGGGATTTCCGCACGATAAAAAAAAAAAAAAAAAAAAAGGGTACAAAGAATGTAGCATTATGTATATTTATAAACAAATAAATAAATTTAAAAAAAATCGATTGTCTGTAAAGTCGGTTTACTGACGATAGTTGAACGTGACAACGTCATAAGAACGCGAGGTAACGCCGCATACGTCATGTGGTAACGCCGCATACGTCAGTAACGCCGCATACGTCATGTGGTAACGCCGCATACGTCATGTTTTTTCGTGCGTGCAGCCTTCTCCATCGATTTATAAGACGTTACGTCAAAAAATGTATCACCGTGTGTACCATATATTATAAATATGTATTATTATAACTTTTTTGCTTCCATAGCAGACCATTTATCTATGGCTTATAAAAAGGTGGACATGTTGATTCGTATGGCATAAAAAACTACCCCACCCGTTACTTACTCCAAACATGAAAAAAATTAGACCATAATGTCAAACAAATACTGTCTCGCGTGGGAATACATTTCCGACGACCCTAAAAGACGTTTCACAATTAATTCTATCCTTTGAACAGTATCAGATGTCTCGAACAGCTGATACACTGTGTGTATTCCCACTACACGCCCTTTCCCAACGCGGGGACCGTTATGTTTACCTGGCCGTAGGTACCGTTAAAGAGCCCACGGCGTAATTAGTACGGGTTTTGGACAAATGCCTTCTCGTGTGTGCGTTAATAGTTTGTTTATATTCGAGATCGCCTTTTGATTCGTCCATCTTGTTTATGTATCTTGTGTTTGGGATACATCTTTAGGAAGGACTATTCGTAGCACAGCTGGGTTGTCGCAGAATGTTTTAGGGTTAGGAAATTGATACATATTTGATTTGCAGGAACAATAAATCGTAACACAAAGATATAATAATACTAGCTGTTGCCTGCGGCTTCATCCGCGTAGAATTCTGATCCCGTTCTCGCTAACCATGGGACTCTATTCCACCACCACAACCTATATAGGATATCAATTAATCATTTTGTTATATCTCAAAAGGTTAAGGCAGCGTTTTCGTTGAAAGCTCCCAGACGGCTTAATTTTTTCCGACACCTCCAATAAATATCATTATATTTTAACCAATGTATACAAAAACTTGACAAATTAAATAAGTACTAAAACCTTCCTCGGGAACCACTATATCCGTTGTTGCAAACAGCATGAAAATCGATGCAGTAAGTTTTGCGTTTAGCGCAACAGAGAGACAGACAGACGCGGCGGGGGCCTTTTTAGGGTTCCGTTGCCAAATGGCAAAAAACGGAACCCTTATAGATTCGTCATGTCTGTCTGTCTGTTCGTCCGTATGTTGTCACAGCCACTTTTTTCCGAAACTATAAGAGCTATGCTGTTGAAACTTGGTAAGTAGATGTGTTCTATGAACCGCATTAAGCTTTTCACACAAAATTAGAAAAAAATAATAAATTTTGGGGGCTCCCCATACTTAGAACTGAAACTCAATTTTTTTTTTCACAAAACCCAATCAAATCCATGGATAGGTCTTTAAAAATGATATTGAGGTTTGTAAAATGATTTTTCTCTATACTGAATAGTTTGCGCGAGAGACACTTCAAAGTGGTAAAATGTGTGTACCCTGTCACTTCTAAAATAAGAGAATGATAAAATAAAATAAAATATAATGATGTACATTACCATGTAAACTTCCACCGATAATTGGTGTGAACGAGATCTAGTAAGTAGTTTTTTTTTAATACGTCATAAATCGTAAACCGCAATTTACCTTTCATTCAATCAACTGAAATATAAAATTTAAAAAAGAAAAGCATTATTATGTTACTTGCTGCTACGGATCCCTTTATGGGCGAGTCCGACTCGCACTTGGCCGCATTTTTTAATATGTAGTGATAGGTGAATTAATATCTATGTAAGTCACAATATTCCAAGCCTACCTACCAAGCCTATAGTAGGTATATGATTTGACTTTGAAGTTCCTAACCATGACTTGATTTTCTGTTAGATTGTTCGAAGGATTTGAAAGCATGGAATCTGGCATGTACCTTACAGCATAATAAGTAAAGGAAAAAATCGAAAAAGGGTTAAGTCCTCAGATTTTCAGTCTGAGTATTAGGGACACCTTACATCCCGGCGTCTGAAGACCCGAGACGGCGTGCGGTTTTAGTCGTTTCAAGCCCGACATAACCTCCCCCGCTGGGGGTATCCGAGAGGATTTTGCCGGCCAGCGGGGGCGGTCATGTCGTGCTTGAACCGACTAAAACGGCACGCCGTCTCGGGTCTAATACCTTTTTTTTTCGTTCGGAAATCCCTTCGGATACCCCCCCGCCGGTTATGTCGGGCTTGAACCGACTAAAACCGCACGGCGTCTCGGGTCTTCAGACGCCGGGGTGTATAACTTACTTTAGTTTGGCACGATGCGTAGTTGACTGGTAGAAGCAGATTATTTCTCAAAAGGCTCATAATTCGTCAGATATGTTTTTGACCCCATATAGTTACCTAATGGGCGCACAATGTAAGCAGACTCCTCAATGCACGAGTTCGCCTAGACAGCACAAGGCCGGCTTTTTGCTAGATAAGAGTGTTAACATTTTGGAATACATAGACACACGCCTTTTTCCCTCCGGGGTAAGCAGACACATCAGCCCGCCATCTGCTTCAAATTATTTTATAATTCAATCGGGAGTTGCATTCATAGCAAATATTCTAATCATGACGTAGTAAATCCAGATGGGTCTCGCTACGTCCCCGTAATTTATCTAACCCTTCAATGACAACAGCCCGTTGCAACCCTAAAAAATTACAATAGAAAGGGGTGTCAAAATGTATTCTCAGTTTTGTAGTTTTCACAATACATGCTGTTTTCAATAACAGCCCTATTAATTGTAACTTATTTTAAAGAAGGAACTTGGAAATAGATAGATATATAGATTGAGATATAAATACACTATCTTAACGACTTCCGTCCTCCATGAGCGCAGGCCGGGGGGTGGCAGGTGAGGCCGCCTGTCACCCCAGCAGAAGCAGGCCGGGACGGCGGCAGGGCGACTAGCGCCCCTTCCCCAAACCGGAGCACGGCGGGGACACCGTGGTTCCGAAACCCGAGGGTGCCATCTCGAAACCGGAGATGGCCCAGGGTCAGTCGGGGTGCGAAGGATATGCTCTATGAGCAACCTTACACCCCGGCGTCTGAAGACCCGAGACGGCGTGCGGTTTTCGTCGGTTTAAGCCCCACATAACCGCCTCCGCTGGCCGGTGGGGGGTATCCTGGGGGATTTCCGCACGAAAAAAAGGCACATTATATAGCTGGATAATATAGGCACATTCTATTCACTAATAATAGCACCAGTGAAAATCTGTGTATGTAATGTGCTAACGTAATTTGAAATTAAATTAAACGCGTTTCTATTCATCGGTAAAATCCAGCCATAAATCTAGAAAAAACCCAAAGTTCTCACTATCTCTTGGTTTGAATAAATTTAATGATGAATGCTAGTGTACTTAAATCTTAAACACAACTTCTACTAAAAATTTATACGTTTTCCAACTTCTGACAAAAGCAAATAGTTACTTAAAAAGATTCATTATTATTATATAACATAACATAACTTCACGCCTGTATCCCCGAAAGGGTAGGCAGAGGTGTATTACACCCCCCCGATTCGCCAGTTATGTTTAGGTTCTAATGTAATAGGGGGCGAACCTATTGACATCTACGGAGCACATTACTAAGCGAGCGATAATCAACATTTTTAATACAAACATTACTACGAAAAGTCAGGTGTATGCCCAGGGCGACTGGAGATCAAACTCGAGACCTCGTCTCGGCAGTCCGATACGTACACCACTGGACTATCGCAGTTTGTTTATATATAATTGATATAATAGCTGTTATTAGGATGGGACTGGCCTTCAGTACATTCACCTTACACAGCCCGGTATTTTTCTGAATGGACAGGCAGATGATTTCAACACACACATCGAAGACTATAACTATTTGGTCCCTTGTAATAAGCGCCAGTTAAATCATTACGACCAGTTAGAAAGCTCGATAGAAGACACCGGTTGAGATACCTCACTGATCACTGAAAGGAACCTTTAGAGCGGTTAGCCAACAGTTTCTTTGTTCAACTCACGCGCACATCACTCAAAATTCAACGTGTTAACTTTGACGTTGCGTATGTATCGGCTGCATTCCAAATACCTTGCATCATAGTAACTTGGGTGTTCGAAGGCGTCGTAATTTATTCACGTCATACGTTCCTGAAAGTTGATACCCTCAGGCCGGTCTAGAGACGCAATCTGAAAAGCAGCGTTACAATTTCTTGAAATTTATTCATGGTACTACCAACCTAATTGATATTAGGTCAATGGATGCAACTATTAGGTTTCAGTGTTATTGCAGATCTATAAGTTTAGGTTCAGCGCTACAATGGTAGTTACACGTCAGCTAAATTTACTACTTAAATACAGTCGATATTATAATATACCCTGGTTCAGCAGGCCTACCAGCTGGGCAACCCCCAGTCCTCCCCAAATCTCCCTAAATGACGGCCCCTGTGGCGTAGCGGTAGTGCATTCGACTGCTACGACAAGGGGCGTGTGTTTGATTCCCGCTCAGTGAAAATATTTGTATGCATGAATGTGTCTATTTACATTGGTCTGGGTGTTTCTATATATAATATGTATGTATTCATAAGAACAAGTATATAAGTATGTTTATCCGCATTCTGGAACCCATAACACAAGCTAGTTAAACTGTGCTTACTTTGGGTCTAGAAAGCACTGTGTAGAATGTTCCGTAGAATATTTTTTGTTTTAATCCTGTCTACAAACTTAAGACATCATCACACCCTGCTGAATAAGTAATAAGGGTAGTTTTTACAGAGTCTTTATTGGTAGTACCCAAAAACTGCTGGTCCTATGAAACGAATACTTGGATTACGATAGAAGATTTCCATTTCCAAACGAATACTTGGATTACGATAGAAGATTTCCATTAAAAAAAAATTGGAATCCTTTCAGTGTTATGGCAGCGGCTATACCACATCCAATTACCAGTATATGACCTCAAACACTATATAAACAAAGTGACATCACCCTTGGTATTAATCAACACAATGTTATGATGTATCAGGACAGTGTTAAGTGTGTATCGGTTGTTATCGGCAGGCGTCCGGCGCGTCACTTCCGCTTCCCGTGCGCTCGCGCAGCTCGTTGGCACGCGTCCAGCCTATTCCTGTAACCATAGACTGGTTTTGATAGCCGCTCCTATTGCTGCTATTTGGTGAAAGGTTTATCGTTTCTACGCCGACGTTTACTTTGTAGTAGTTCACTTTGTAATATTCTAGAAATATTGGATATTGTTTATGCGCGAGAGTTGTTGGTGGTGGACCGTTAGCATAATGTACCTGTGTGAGGAAGTTTTTCGGAAGTTATCCCAGCGTCAATTGCGGTTGCATGTGTTTAGCTTGCACCTTGGAGCTGGTTCCACCCTCCTACTACTTCTTGCCTTAAGGATTGGTTCATATTGAGTTTTATAGTATGGTTTGCTGTGTAACCTTCCAAACTTGACAGGAAAGTCTGCACCAGAACCTCATCTATCAATCAGCAGATGTACCGTCTGCCTGATAATTAAGATTGACCTTCGAAGATCTTGGTGGGAAGAAGAAACCCGTAAAAGAAACTTTAGGGGGAATACTAGATGGGGTCTCAGGTAACTAAACTGGTAGACAATTCTAATGGGTAGGATTGTCACGATCCAGTTGCAGTTCTGGGTGTAGACTTCTTCTAATATTTTCAACAAAAAATTGAACTATACAAATGCTTACGTAGAATTTATTCTAAATACATAGTACACGTTTGGCTGGGCTGTCACATCAGCATGCAATGATATTCTCCTTTAATTCTCAATGAAGATGACGTCAGCGCCCTTTTGGGACTGGCCGGATACTGGGTGTCCGATCTGTCAAGTGTGACACGGTTGAAATAAGGTGCGCGGACATAAAGTTGGCACGAAGCAGGCGAGTTATTTTTGGATGTTATGATTCAGTAATGCAGTTTCCGAATGACGGTGTTCCGAAGATTTGTTTATTGGTTCTAAATGGTACTGGTAACCGTTTAGCTTCATCATCATAGCAGCGGTTATATCAGTTGCTTCTAAACCTTGTTCTTTGGAGCCAGAGGCCCGCTCTCCTACGCTTTTTCATCTTAATGTGGCTTATCTTAGCTTTTACGGGATCGAATGCCGTCTGATCCCCCAACTTCAAGAAGGAAACCTACCGTCAGAGTCTCGTTTGTTAGTTAGTAGGGGGCCGGTGACTTAAATTAACGCTTCCTTTTGCGTGCGACTTGAGGTCCAAGGTTTAGCTGCCGCAACCCACAGGAACCTATATATTTCCAGGATAAAAAGTTGGCTATGTGTTATTCCAGACTATAATCTATCCCTGTACCTGAATTCAACCAGATCCGTTCAGCCGTTTTTGCGTGAAAGAGTAACAACCATCCATACGTACATCGATACTCACAAACTCCCGCGTTCATGATCCTAGTAGAATAGGATAGTTGGATATTAGGAGGATTTGCTCAATGACAGGAATAGTTAAAGCCAAGGTAACTTTGCAGTGGTTTGTGTGGGGACACAAGCCACTGCACCTGCTGATTGACGGACGAGGGTCTGGTACAGCCTTTCCTCTCAGGGTTGCGAGGTCAGATGGCCATAGCTATAAGGCCATAGCGATAAAAGCCGTATAAGCCAAACCAAGAGGAGTAGAAGGATTAAGAGGATTTTGACGCTTCCAAGTCAACTTAAAAATTATAATAAGCTATCATTTAATGCGCGCGAAAGAGACGGCGGAGAAGGAGCGGGAGAGAACCCTGCCCCTCGAGTTTCACAGTCTGCGGCGAGGATGCCGCAGACTAATCTACGCCCGGGACTATCGACCTCCATGATCGGGGCCTGAGGACGGCAGTTGGCCGACTCACCGTCCTTACAGAAGCAGGCCGTGGCGGAGGCGTGTCGTGTGTGTCCTACACACGCCTGCCTACTCACCGACGCGGGATAAAACCCGACCCCACCAGGCGAGGCCGCGCTGGCGGCCAAGGTCCGCCGGTCCGCCGGGCAAGGTTACCCGGGGTGCCCGGCAATGGACACTTGGACAGGACACCGTGCGGTTTTAGTCGATGCACGACATAACCGCCCCCGCTGGCCGGCGGAGGGGTATCCGAAGCGATTTCCGCACGTAAAAAAAAAGCTATCATTTAATACATGTTTTCATAATTATTTTAATGCCTCGCACCAAATTATACGAATAAATCCAAGAGTACGATTACTCTGATGTATATGTACGAGTATTGCATAACGTCGACTTGCGCTCGCCCGCTGGTCACGACTCACGATCTTGACCGTTTAGGCTAATGCCATACTAATACCTTGCACTTATAGCTTGCCTCACTGCATACCTTAGAAATTGCTCTAACAACTGGTGAAGGTCCGACTGTTCGTTGGTCTTGTTTCGATAAACACATAGAAGCTTGCGTTTATACAAAAGTATTTGGTTAAAAAGTGAGTTTAATATATTTCTACCTATCCTTTTCTTTGAGTAAATAGTATGTTTGAATTCATTATTTTAATATAATCATTTTCAATACAAAATAGCACTACTTAGGTACGCGATTTTGTAAGTGCTATAAAGCAAAAGGTTCCTCGTATAAAACATCTTAATACCTTTTTTTTTTTTTTTTCGTGCGGAAATCTCTTCGGATACCGCCCCCGCTGGAGAGCAGTCTCCAGCGGGGGCGGTTATGTCGGGCTTGAACCGACTAAAACCGCACGCCGTCTCGGGTCTTAAGACGCCGGGGTTATTACCCATAGAGCATATCCCTCGCACCCCGACTGACCCTGGGCCATCTCCGGTTTCGAGATGGCCCCCTTACTTGCTCTTGGCCGTAGGCGGCAGCGTCTCTCCCGCCCTAGGAGAGTGACCTGTCTCCGTTGCCCAGGGTGCACCGCGTGTCGGTCCCCAACCAAGTACCCCAACATCTTAATACCTATTCAGTCATGTGATTATTTCACAACAATAAGTGACCGGTTCTTGCACGTTCATAATAAATTGTGTCAATATTGTAATGGGTTTAGATCTGCCCAGTGCAAGCAATACAGGAAATCTGTCAAAGGGTATCTGTGTGAATGACTGGAGGACGTTGCCCGCAGCTAATTACATATTCTGTCATACACAATCGATGTCAAATCTCGCTTTGACGACACTTCGGCTATGTTTAGGGGGCTCGCACAATCGCTACCCATGTGGAGAAACGAGGTTCCTCCGACACAGTGAGACTCTTCAGATCTGGCTAGGTTGAGACGCTAGCGAACCGTGGCCCGACGGTTATTACCAGGATGTTGTATATATTATTTTAACGAGATTAAGACCTTTCATTGCGTGACGCAGGATCGGTAGTTCAGTAGGACTTCAGTTAGACAGCGGTTAGGTCAAGCTGAGAATATATGTCATCATGAACGCTGCAACGAGGCCAGTTGACTTTATTGCCGTTGCCGCGTGGTCTTCTCAGGATGGAACCGCGTTGTGAGCCGGTGGTCCATTTGGTAAACATTGGTTAGTTATTTTTCTCTTTGAGGTTTTGTTTTGTGTCTTTGTCGTTTCAATGATCTATCCTGTTAATGTTATAAACATGAAGGTGTGTGAAGATGTGTGTTATCGCCCTCAAACAGCTGAACGGATCTGGCTGTAATTTGGTGGGTATATACGGAATACTTAGATTTATAGTCTGAAATAAAACAAAGGCCATCCTTGGAAAAGTTTCTCGTGGGTTGCGGGACCGACTGAGATCGATAGGCCACGCGGGTGGAGAAACTGGAGAATAAAAGATTTTTGACATTGACTTTGAATTGAACGACATCATCGTCTGCTGGGTTGCTGCTGCTGCTACGAGGGAAATGCTTTATGGGCAACTTTACACCCTGGTGCCTGAAGACCCGAGACGGCGTGCAGTTTTAGTCGGTTCAAGCCGGAAATAACCTCGCTGGGCGGCGGGGGGGTATCCGAGGCGATTACCACACGAAAAAAAAGGTACCCGATTCGATCGACTGTAATTCTATTGGTATTACAGAATAACATAAGTTTTAAACTAATATATGTCGCGGTCATAGTACATCACCCCACTTGTACGCTAGCACGTTCAGAAACCAATTTATTATAGACATGTGTGTTATTTTATGGCCCCGAACTAGGACACTGTTTACTAGGCCCGCGCTGTTGAAATACATAAAGTGATCTGTTGGAACAAGGTGCAGCGCTGAACAAACACGCCGGTTACTAACCTACGCTTCAACTCGTCTGTGTACTGAAACTAGTACATGATTGTGGTTTCCTACCGACTAAGTATAGCCTTATATTTACTATAATTGAGCTGAGTGAGACGAAGTCGAGCGAAAGCTCCTCATACCAGACTTCAGGATTTTCTTTGTCACAGGTCTCCTAAATTACTAATCCAAAGAAGAACCAAATTTGGCATGATTAAAGAGGTCAATCAGAGGAAGGTATATGGATATATTTTGAAAAAAATAATGCTACCACAGAGGAATGATCATCGTTAAAAAAATTCCAGATGGAATTACGTAATAACCGCTCGAGACACTGTGACCAAACTTTAGGTACACGCTCAGAAAGCATGTCCAGAGTTGTGACTTTCAAAAAGAATTTTCAAAATCGGACTTGCCACGGAGGAATGATCACTGTTCAAAATTTTCAAAATCTGGTTTCTCACTCAGCTCCAACACTGCAAGGGAGAGAGCCGTCATCTGCCCAACCGTGACCGGATTCGCCTTGCAGACCTAGTAAGTATAACATAAAACTTTATCCTACTAATATTATAAACGCGAAAGTTTGTTGCACTTTCACGCAAAAACAACTGAACGAATCTGGCTGAAATTTGGTACAGGGATAGACTATAGTCCGGAATAACACATAGGATATGGGTAGCGGGAACGGGATTAGAATTACATGCGGGCGGAGCCGCGGGCAACAGCTAGTATAAAAATATTTATGTGCGATATATGCGATGTCCTATGTAATATTCATTAGTATGTATTTTAGTATGTTTACCTATGTTTAGGTATTATTTATGTTGTCGGGGTGCGAGGGATATGCTCTATGGGCCACCTTACACCAAGACCAGACCAGAAAAAAAGGTATTTATTATGTTTATTATATCAACGCTCACCAAACTGCCCCAAAACTTTAATCTCTAATTTTTCTCTCCATGGTTGCCTGGAAGAGATTGCCACGACCGATAAGGCCGCTAATTGTATGAACTACATAAATTGTACTTCTGACTGTAGACTGTTACGGTAGCATATGGACGCCTGCAGTACCGAGGTGTCTCTTACGCGAGAGCAACAGGAGAAAGGCAAGAGAATGTAATAGGGTTGAGGAATAGAAGTAAGGTAAGGCATTCTCTCCGACCAGCATTAAGGTATTTTGCAGTTCTAACTTGGCCAATATTCCAATAATAGCAATAATATCGTTCATCACCGTTCATCACATTTAGAATCATAATCAGCAGGCAAAAGCGGCGCTAGTCCAGTGGCGTACGTAACGGACTCCTAAGACGAGGTCTCGAGTTCGATCTCCAGTCGCTACGGGCACATACCTCTGACTTTTCGTAGTTCTTTTTGTGTCTTCATTAATAAATGTTAACTATCGCTCACTTAATAATGTGCCCGGTAGATGGCAATAGGCTCGCCCCCTATTACATTGGGACCTTAACATTACTGGCGAATCGTGGGTGTGTAATACACCTCTGCCTACCCCTTCGGGAATAAAGGCGTGAAGTTAAGTTATGTTAATCAGCAGGTGAGGTTGGCAAGGGCCCCGAAAACCCTGGCCGGGCCCCTAAACTGGTACTTCCTCGGTCGGTCTGTCTATTCGTTCTGGAAAATAATGTCAAAACCTTGTACTAATAATTGAGTCTAAACCAACACTTTTGTATGTCAAGTTACAAGTATCGACTGGCCTGCGACAAGTCAAATATGGACACGTATGATGGTATACGCTTGACCTTCTTTGGATAACCTCTTGTCATAGTAACTGAGTGTACAATACGTGTATACCGTCTCCATAAATGTTAATAAGACTGCCTCTGTGGTGCAGCGAGTGCAGCAGCAAGAGATCTTGGGTTTGGTTCCACGGTCGGACAAAAGTATTAGATCCATATTGTTTCTTTTTTTAAAAATATCAGTAACCGAAATTAATACCATTCCCAATAACCCCTTCTTTTATTCGTGCGGAAATCGCCCCTGATTCCTCCTGTTGGCCAGCGGAGGTGGTTATGTCGGACTCGAACCGACTAAAAACCCCTACTGCAGAGTTAAGAGTGGGTTCACATTGGTAGTGTAATGGCCAGGTTTCGAACCCGGGACCTCTCGATCGTAAGACCAACTCCTTTAACACTAAGCTTCTGGACTTCTTCTTTCTGTTTCTTCTGTTATTCTGTTTTAAATTCTCTTTAGTAGCACTGCCCGATTTATGGCAGTGGCGAGTCTACTTAACAAAAATATCGGTGAAAGGTGGGCGTAAATACATCTCTCTGTACCAACGAGTATATATCATAAGAATGAGTATATAAAAAAAACAATCAGACTTTCTAGCGGTCGGTAGACAATAATGGATTCAGGCGCGAAGGGCACGCCCTGCGGTCGGTGACCGGGTCGACGACTTGCGCCAGCGCAGCTCCCGCCCTCCCCCTGTCGCTCCCCGGATGCAATCTTGCTCCGCTCCCTGTAATGTAACACAAAACAACGCACAACACGTCTCACCTTGAGTCTCGCGTTTGCATTAATTTCCTTATTCACGGGGAGTCGTGTTTGAGCAATTTGAGCAATATTATGCGCATGCGTCCGGACTTCATAAACTTTTCGTTGTGTGGGTAATTGAAAATTGTGGAACTGATCTATATTTACTGTTCTTGGTTACTGTTTCTTTACTGTTAAAATACCTATTGTAACATTTTAAATAATTTCTTTGTTTTAGCTCGATACTTCCTTACCAATGGTTTATTCATCTTTACATGCAATACAAAATCTGATCAATAAGCCGCAGAGAACAGCTTGAAGTTTTGGTGCCAACGCGGGAAAAGAAACATCGAGGCAGTGTTTCATTTACTAAAATTTGCGTAATTTCCAGTGTTTTATGTGTAAAATGGTGGGTCTTAAACACAACACAACGCACACGTCTCACCTTGAGTCTCGCGTTTGCATTAATTTCCTTATTCACGGGGAGTCGTGTTTGAGCAATTTGAGCAATATTATGCGCATGCGTCCGGACTTCATAAACTTTTCATTGTGTGGGTAATTCAAAATTGTGGACCAGATCGTTATTTACTGTTCCTTTACTGTTAAAATAGCTATTGTAACAATTTAAATAATTTCTTTATTATAGCTCGATACTACGTCACCAATGGTTTATTCATCTTTTCATGCAATACAAAATCTGATCAATAAGCCGCAGAGAACAGCTAATGCTTGAAGTTTTGGCGCCAACGCGGGAAAAGGAACATCGAGGCAGTGTTTCATTTTCTAAAATTTGCGTAATTTCGAGCTTTTTATGTGTAAAATGGTGGGTCTTAAACATAAAGTCTTCGACAACATGCATAAGTGGCATATTTACCGTGAGTTTTAATTTTCCGTGTTGTTTCCAAAACTCTACAGAAGCCTCTAGTATAGCCTCCACTACTTTACTAGGGCAGGAGTTTTACTTGACTATGACTGTGAAGGACTTTACTTGACCTTGACTAAATTACGAAAACGCTGCATAATATTGAATTCATATGCAAATCACTTGATTTATCAAAGTACTTGACACTGGCATTCATTACATATTTACCATAAGAAAAAAAAAAGCTAATGCTTGTGTGCCATAATGCTGTGCGGTACTCTTCTGCCGTCTGACCTCCCAACCCCTAGAGGAAAGCCGCCGCCAGAGTCTCCTCCCTCAATTAGTAACTGGCAGGTAAGGTTGACTTGGGTGGCGAAGGTTTTGGTGGGTTTCCATAACTGCAGAATTTAATATAGAAAAAACGATAACATTGCACGACCTAGTAATCGCTCCCGGAACCATAATGTAGAGCAGTAGGTACCGCGCCGTGCCATGGAGGTCCGAGGTAGTAACATTTTAACATTTGTAACGTGTTGTGCATTTTTTATAAATCAATTAAAATTATATCAATAAAATTAATCGATATTTTAGTATGTTCTATAACTTATTACTAAATATCTATGGTTGTGTGAGCGAGATTGGACAACACTAGCCCAGTTATCAACTGACGGCTCTTAATTCGTTCCTTTCCTTGGCAACCCTCGCCGAGGAAGGTCACTTTGACCCCGTGGCCAACTGCTGTCGGCTCCGGGTAAGTTTTGAGATCAACATTTCCTACTTCTTTCTACAGGTGAAGACTTTCCAGCGGTGCAGCTTATTGCCTGCTAAAATGCATGGCTTAATATATTTTATTTTATTCTGTGTGCTATTTCAGCCTACCTAAATAATGCCACGAGGCCGATGACCCCTACGGTCAGAGGTCGCGGCACCAGCTTGTGCTGCCTATTTATATTCTTTTTATTATAGCTTCTAGCTGCGCTTCTTGCCGCTGGGAGATTCTCTTCACCTGCTATTTTAGCGGGTCACTTGGACGTAATTACCAAGTGACTAACTGACCCGCACTTTTTCTTTTTACAGGGTCTTCGCACCGGGCTTCGCACCATAATCGCGGTAGCGAGGCACACCAGCGGAGACCCTGGCACATATTACAGTGCATAAGTCACACCTTAACTTTATTGCAACTCCATTTAAAAACCTTCTATAAAAACATTTAATCGTTACACATTCACAAAACGAGAATCCTCCAAACAAGTTTAATAACCAAACAATGAAGAAAAATGGATTACATTTAGGTTATGGTGCGTTTCCTTCATTGATATCTATACTAGGAATTCAGTGCAGGGTGCGACTGAAATAAATTGAGCTGAGCGAGCAGGGACTCTTATTTGAAAATAAGACATTTTACTACGGTCGCGCGCTTAGCTAAGGCCGCGCGCTCGTGAAACTATTTTTCGGTGATTATTCCTCAGTGGTACATAGGACATGAACAATCTCGCTTCAAAACACTCATCAGTGTCCACACTATCACCGTGGTAAATTTGGTCAAGATCGCGGGAGTGTTTACGGAGAGTTCAGCCACCAACAAACGGCTATGCCGCGTATAAGATGAATTACTATATCTCTATGGTTTCCTAGGTCAGAGACAGATTTAGGATTGGTTAGTTAGGTACCTCTACGTTCAACCCTTATCGGTTGACAGTCAACATGTAAATGGCCATTTGTGGTGACAGACGCGTTGCGATTGAAATGGTTATTTTTACGACTAGCTTGCGTCACTAAAGGGCTTGCGTGTGATTTGTGGTCATCGGTTCATATATGCACACGCCTTATCTAGTTAATGTGTACTACGTGAGTTCGACAAATGGAAGTGCGATTAACGATTGTGTGACAAAACTGTACTGCGACTCACCATAGTTCGAATGCACGCTAGTGGAGAGTTTTGGCGCCAACGCGGGAAAAGACACATCGAGGCAGTGTTTCATTTTCTAAAATTTGTTTAATTTCGAGTATTTATGTGTAAAAATGGTGGATTTTTAGATATAAAGTCTTCGACAACGTGCACAAGTGTAGGAAAGTGGCATAGTTGCCGTGAATTGTGATTTTCCGTGTTGTTTCCAAAACTCCACAGAAGCCTCTAGTAAAGTCTCCACTACTTTACTAAGGCAGGACTTTGACTTGACTTATAACTATGAAGGACTTTACTTGACTTGATTGTGACTAAATTACGAAAACGCTGCATAATATTCAATTCATAATATATGCAAATTACTTGTTTGTGGCCAAATGCGATGCAAGAAGCCAGAAAAAAAAAAAAAAAAAAGTGCGACACACTGTAGGTCGGTCGACATTACTCTAGTGCGACAAACGATTGTGCCACAGTAGTTCGACACTACGGTAGTGCGACAAATCATTGTCGCATTACCGTAGGAGTAACAACAATTGTTTGATTTGATTTAATATGAATTTACATACTCTTAGTGGTTTTCTTACATCACTGAATTCGGCATGTTAGGTGAGGTTAGAACTGTGACCACATCAAGTTAAATAACACAAATAACATGAAAAAAATAATGAAAACCCCCTTTACATTTGCAAAAAAATATGTTCTGTGGACTTTTAACGCCATCTAGTACAACAGAAACGATTGTCGCGCTAGAGTAATGTCGACCTACAGTGTGTCGTACTAGCGTGCATTCGAACTATGGTGAGTCGCAGTACAGTTTTGTCACACAATCGTTAATCGCACTTCCATTTGTCGAACTCACGTAGTACACTCATCTAGTTACTACACTATTTCTGTGGTGCGATCCCCAGGTTAGAGATCTGAATACTTAAATCATATTGCGTTCAGGGGTCAGCAAGTGCATAGCCGGGCAGGGGGATTGTGGTCGCAGCACTAGTGGGACCGGTGGGTGTCACGCGGTGCTGCGACGACAATCCTCTTCTGATGAGGCCGTCAAGCTGAGTGCCACCAATGTTAACATGGTACATGTATGTAATGGTGACACACTTTCCTGAGACTTTACCTTCAGCTTACCATCAAGCGTGGTGAAGTCAAATTGACGTGTCCTAAATATAAAAAAAAAAAAAAAAAAAAATTGTTCAAAACAAGTTTGCTTTATCACCATAGAGAATTCCAGACATAAAATTTTAACATCCATAAAACAATCCGTGCTTTCCTAACATTTTTCTTAACCACCAAGCAGCTTTCGCGTAGTTTTCTCCGACTCAGTCACGTTTCTATAGTTCTATTTACGGTTTATGCGCGAGCACGGAACACTTGGAGGTTGAAGCGGTTCAGTTCAACTTTTACATTTCAGGGGCTTTCGTCCGTCTCGAGAGACTTGAAGTCCTCGAATCATGCGCTTGAGGGGCTTCGCCAGAGCCACGTTCGACAGCAACGAAGTTGGAAACAATCGAAGTGAACTATTTTTTGTAGTGACCATGGCGTGCCCCTATACTATTTCTATCTTTTTAGGGTTCCCTTCCTCAAAAGCAAAAAGAAAAATCCTTCTAAGATCACCTCGTCGTCGGTCAGACGGACCGACGACGAAGTGATCTTAGACTCTCATCTGTCAATAGACCCCTTTTCTGAAGAACACGTAGAGGTACCTTTTTACGCCGGGGTGTAAGGTTGCCCATAGAGCATATCCCACGCACCCCGACTATCCCTCGCACCCCGACAACGTAGAGGTACCTTTTTTCTTATTTTAACGTGCGAAAATCCCTTCGGATACCCCCCCGCCGGCCAGCGGGGGCGGTTATGTCGGGCTTGAACCGACTGAAACCGCACGCCGTATAATTAAACATGTACGTTTACGACCCCTTGAAACTGTAAAGAAATTAAAGCTATAGCATTTTCCCGTGCGAAGTGAGGCTTTCACCTCGAAGTTCAAGGTCCGTCTGCTCCTCCTTCTGACTGCAGGCTGCGCTCCCAGCCCCAGGGGGAAGCCTGCGCCAGAGCCTCGTCCGTCGATCAGTAGGTGCTTGCAAGTGATGTTGGCTATATATATAAATATGGCTATCTAGCAGTTTTTAAATCTGACCAAATGGAAAAAACAATCCGTTCAGCAGTTTTTGCGTCCCTCGTGACAGACAAAATTTATTTTAAATATCTTCAATGTACAGACACAACTTTTCAATTTTATAATATGTAGTATGCATATATAAGCGTCGGTAGCTTAGTGGTTAAGGTGTCGACCCTGCGATCGAGAGGTCCCGGGTTCGAATCCTGGCCATTACACTACCGTCGTGAACCCACTCCTAACACAAGCAACTTAGCTTAATTGGACGGGTTAGGGGGCATATTAGTAATTTCGGTTACTAATATTCTTTAAAAGAAAAAAAAAGAAAAACATTACGAAGTTTAGATAGTCGTTCCATCAGACTTAAATTCATAAGAGCTACGATACTTTACGTACCGTTCGTTGCTTTCAAAATTTATGAATTTCAGTTATGTTCTCTTCGATAGTTTATTCCCGTATCATACAAGTTTGCACGAAATCCTCGTTGTGCGAGACAGACTCGCACTTTAATGTTTTTATTTTCCCGCAAACCCGCGCCCCCTGTCGTAGCAGTCGAATGCACTACCGCTACGCCACAGACGCCATCAAATAAAATATCATGGAACCTGGAAACGTCGGTAGCTTAGTGGTCCCGGAACCCGGGAACCCGGGACTTCTCGATCGATTACACTACCGACGTGAGCCCATGTCCTTAAAAAAAAAACCTAAAAGTTTGCTAGTTAGTATGTCACAGCGTCTGAGCGAATTGTTGAGTGATCGAACGACGGCTGGCTGTGGCCTTGATAAGTTTGGCGTAACGACCGGCACGTGTCAGTATACTCACTGCATGCAATCATGTAAAACTCAATACAGTCTAAGTTTTTATTTTAATTGGTTCTGTAGTCATGAGGTGTGCGTTCTCATCGGTTTGTCAGGAAATATTGAAGTGGCGCGTGCGGTACCGTATTAGCTTAGTAGACAGTGATTTTTCTATCAACTGTCGCGTTCACCCTTTGGCTTTTCTAGGTTGGTATGGTATGGTATCACGGGCAGGTATCCCCGCAACTCCACGACAAGGCGCGGTTTTTGCGTGAGGGTGGGCATTTTATTCGATCCACCCCAGCTCATTGAAGGACGCTAGCAAGCTATTCACGCTGCCGGCGATCTCCCGGAGCGTACCTGTGTTTCCGAAGTACTTAACCCTGTATGTGGCGGTTGCAGGGCAGTTTAGGAGCAAGTGTGCCGCTGTTTCTTCCTCTCTCATGCAGGCTCTGCAGAGAGGGCTGTCGGTGATTCCTAAAATAAAAAGGTGTTTATTGAAGGAGCCATGCCCCGTGATTGCAGCTGTGGCCGTGCGCAGTTGCCGTTTGGTCAGTTGTCGAAGACGCCTGGTCAGTCTATTTTCAAGCACAGGGAGTGCTTCCCTCGCCTGTCTGCAAACTTCCAGATTTATCCAATAGCTGTTGTGTTGATCTCTCGTTCGTTTGTTTACTATGGTTCGTAGGTATGCAAAGGGGATCAGTATTATGGGCTCAGTTCCCATTATCACCGTGTCAGATCCTCTCCTGGCAAGCTCATCTGCCGCATCATTGCCGCGCGAGCCGCTGTGGCCCTTAATCATTTGCAGGGTTATGTTGTTGAAGGGTTATTGAAAGGTGATTTTCTAGGTTGATATAAATATAAGTAATATAAGTGACATATCGAGTATTAACACTCGGGAAGTCCCAGGGAAAGTTAAACTGTCTTGGAACCCGCATCGAAATTAATCAGAAGTAAATTGGAAGACTTAAAGATATAATAAATTAGCCTTCGGCCAAATCGGCCAAATCTCCGGTTCTACTTAACCAATTGTAATCAAGCATATGGCAGATTTTAAGTTGGACCAAGACCTTTGTAACAGAAAAACCGCATCAAAATTCGTTCAATTTTAGCATCTATCTCGAACAAACACAAGAGTTCCAAAAAATATATTTTTGTATTCAGAATCGTTCATTTAACATAACCTAAGTTTTTTTTGAATATCTCCAATGTACAGATTAACAACTAAGTTACAATTTTATAATAGTATAGATCCACCTTAGTCGGGGTGCGAGGGATATGCTCTATGGGCAACCTTACACCCCGGCGTCTGTAGACCCGAGACGGCGTGCGGTTTTAGTCGGTTCAAGCCCGACATAACCGCCCCCGCTGGCACGCGGGGGGGTATCCGAAGGGATTTCCGCACGAAAAAAAAAAAAAAAAAAAAAAAAGGTATACTTCCTTGGGGTGTGTGTTGGGTAACCTCCTCGAGTGTCGCTCCGATTCCGATCCCGCTGCAGTCCGGGGGGAACGGAATCGGAGCGGCCGGTACACCCTGGGCGGCGGTCAATGGCTTGCCCTTCACCCCTTCATAGGGTTGGCATTGATCGTCGGCCAATACCCAACGTGGCGGGAACACATCGCTCTCCGTACTCCTCTGCTTTCAGGAAACAGACAGGATGAGCGATGCTGTTAGTGGTGAGATGGCCCAGGGTCAGCCGGGGTGCGAGGGATATGCTCTATGGGTAACCTTACACCCCGGCTTCTGAAGACCCTAGACGGCGTGCGGTTTTAGTCGGTGCAAGCCCGACATAACCGCCCCCGCTGGCCGGCGGGGGGGTATCCGAAAAAAAAAGGTATACTTAGCGATAAGGAGATAATTCAATCAAATAGGCAAACTAAGAGATAGAGATAAGCTTAGAGATAATATTAGCTGAGAATATTAGTGACTTAGAGTGAAGGATCGCTGATCCCGTCTGTATACTGCATCCCGTGTTGCTGCCGTCTTTTTTTTTTTTTTTTTTTTTTAACGTGCGGAAATCCCTTCGGATACCCCCCCGCCGGCCAGCGGGGGTGGTTATGTCGTGTCTCGACTAAAACCGCACGGTGTCCTCCCCAAGTGTCCGTTGCCGGGCACCCCGGGTAAGCCCTCGAAAGGATAACCCCAGGGTTGCCGGCGGGCTTTGGCCGCCACCGCGGCCTCGCCTGGTGGGGTCGGGTTTTATCCCGCTTCGGTGAGTTGGCAGGCGTGTGTAGGGCACACACGACACGCCTCCGCCACGGCCTGCTTCTGTAAGGACGGCGAGTCGGCCAACTGCCGTCCTCAGGCCCCGATCATGGAGGTCGGTAGTCCCGGGCGTAGATGAGTCTGCGGCGTCCTCGCCGCAGACTGCGAAACTCGGGGGGCAGGGTTCTCTCCCGCTCCCTCTCCGCCGTCTCTTTCGCGCGCATTACCTGCTCGCAGAAAGAGGCGGCGGCGTGCCACTTGCTCCCGTCGGAGACCACGGCCCTCACCATGGTCTCCAACGAGAGAACGTCCACGCCGTCTGACATAAATATGTTATATATGTATACATTCTAAAGCTGTAATGTTTAAATCATGACATGTTGCAACTAGCATTTCATGTTTGAATACCGTATAAGGCATGCATGCAGGCACCTGATACGCCACTGGACACGTTTCTCAGACCTACATCACTGCGCCATGCATTAATTGATATAATAGGAAAGCTGTTACGGATGAAGTTGAACATAAAGGCGAGTGGACCGCTTCCCGTGAGCGTCGTACTTACTAAGGGACTTAGAGATTTTCTCCATCCGAAATAAAGAAAGAAAGAATAAGTAAAATCGTCTTCAAAAACCACTAAAAACAGGCACAGAAAAAAGAAAAATAACTGAATTAGAGATTTAATTCAAAAGACAAGAATATGCGTAAGACTTGTCTTCTGAAGTCGGTGCCAAGCCAAATAGGTACCTACTTATTAGGAAGCAACTTCCTCCTTTATGGAAGTCGGTTAATTTTTTTTTATTCAGGACACGCACAATTAACAAAAAGTAGAAAAAAGTTTATGAAAAGTGCCTAAGAGTCGGCAATAAGCTCACTCCCAACGGGGGATGGGGATGCCGTGGTTCCCACACCCTAGGCGGCTCAAAAACGTAGATGGCCGAAGGTGACCCTGGGTGTGACGGAATTACTTTTTTTTTTTATATTTAGGACACGTCAATTTGACTTCACCTCGCCTGACGGTAAGCTGATGGTAAAGTCTCAGGAAAGAGGGTCACCATTACATACACGTCTCATGTTAACAATGGTGGCACTCAGCTTGACGCGCTCATCAGAAGAGGATTGTCGTCGAAGCACCGCGCGACACCCACCGGTCCCACTAGTGCTGCGACCACAATCCCCCTGCCACGCTGCCCTGGCGCTCACGTTTGGCTCCCCTATAGGAAACGTGTCAACGCAATCTACCATGGTTAGAACATAATTATTAAAATGTTCACTTTACGGAATGACCGTGAAAAACGATTTGACACCATTGAAAACGCCAAGTTCAAAGCCAACAGTAAAAATATCGGTAACCTTATCGACTCCGGCGCGTGCACCGCGCTTTTAGACATTTCTAACATCTCTCGCGTATTATAATAATTTATTATGCCTTGATAAATGTAAATTATTTCAGAACATTATGTTAACTGTTACTCTGTCATGATTAACAACGGGCTCGTGTATGTGCCTCGCATTATAATCGCACACGCAGCTCAGACCGCGTTTGAAATGTCAAAACAAATTATACGTCTGTGTAATTCCCAAAAAATATGTTTCACATGAGTATACAACATATTTATTTACAGGTCATTTAAAACCTTTGATGTTTTTGTTTATTATCTAGTAAGCTCGAAAACATTAGTACGCACCTAATAGGTACACTCGGCACCGCTGTCTGGAGTAGGCAGAGACAGCAGTCTGCCATTTGCTTCTATGCGTATGTAAGTACATACCTCATAATATTCTGCTGTTATTAAACGAGTAATTTTTAAAATAAAATGTTTTTAGGGGAAGTACTGACCATAAGTATGCTTGAGAGTGTCTTAACTTTTTTTCCCATATTCTGCCTTTTCATGTCCGTTTGCCTCCATTCCATCTCCCTTCCTTTCTGCAGGTGGCAACGACACTTCGATTCATAAGCAAAGGTAACTTGAATCTGTTCAGAACCCACTCGTCCCCTAAAATTCGTACCCTGTGCCCACTAATCTCCTCAAAGGTCTGAAGTTCCCAATCGTCCCCTTGTCTGTTATTTATTTGTTTGTGTACCTACCTGTTTCTTACCTTAACAGTACCTGCCTTGTCCTTGAGCTTAGTCTCACTGCTCAATCAGTAATGGTACTAGTCCATACATCTCAAATTTTTATTCCAACCTCATTCCATAAGAGACAATGGTCAAACGTGAGCCTTATTACAAATGAAGGAAAAACAATTTTTCTTTTTTTTATATTTAGGACACGTCAACCTCGTCATACCTTGCCTGATGGTAAGCTAAAGGTAAAGTCTCAGGAAAGAGGGTCGCCATTACATACACGTACCATGTTAACAATGGTGGCACTCAGCTTGACGGCCTCATCAAAAGAGGATTGTCGTCGCAGTACCGCGTGACACCCACCGGTCCCACTAGTGCTGCGACCACAATCCCCCTGCCCGGCTATGCACTTGCTGACCACTGAACGCAAACAAACCGAAATTGGATTACTATGGAGGGTTTTTCTCAATCGTACACGGTAGTACCCACCTGGCCGAATTTTGTGACAAATTTGTGTCATCAAATTTCTACCCCCAGTAAAATGATGCTTCAGTTTTGATTTATCACGTTTGAAAATTACACAATTTCCGAAGAAAAGTATCACGTCTGAGCGGGTCAGACGTTTACAATGAAGATCGTGGCTCGGCCGAGCAAACCGCATACTAATAAACGGTTTGTAACGCCTTCACGTAGTTCGCTAGGCGACGGCAGCCACTGGACTGCCAATGATTGTTTACCAATATAATTATGTGTGTATTTTTACCATGCTTCAAAAAACGGAGTGTAGGTTCTGAATTAGTTGAAATGTTTTGAACACAATACAGACTTTAAACTGATTATGATTTAAGTCGCAGTTAGCTGCATTAGTACTGTTGTTGGTGCTGAAAACTTTGCCTCTCTTCATATATTATATCCTCTTATACGTCTCTTATATATATTTTTGTAGTGTCGCCAAACGGCGACACGCGTTTCTAGGCTAAATATGTAAGTTTTTATATATTTCTAAACGAAATTAGTATTTAGTATACAATAAACAGTGACGTGCTTGGTCATTATTTTCAACACAGAACAAGTCTAAAAGTATTGAAGTGAAACATACTTTTAAATAGTCTCAAAATCGCGTAGTTAAGGCATTTTTGTAATGTTCAATATGCTTAGTAGACATTTTGTGCCACAATGCCGTAGGTATGGCTGTAGGTACAGGCACAGCATAATTCACAATCACGATTGGCTATTCGCTTCAACACCAATATCTGCAAACGTTAACATCCTATTGCTTGACTATCCCTCATACTTGAGCCATCGTAATTTACAATCAATCTATCAATGTTGCTAAACATGGGTAATAAAGTGTTAGAACTGTGGTGGTCCAATCCATGTTTTACCATGTTGGTGTGCAAAAGTGTTATGGTTAGTGCGTTAATTATGGTTCCTTATACTAAATTTAATAACATTATCATGCAATAAATATAGAAAATAAAAATTATTAGTTATTTTACAGTCTTATGTACCATCTAAATTCAGAAAATTCAATAAAACCATGTCATTATATATACATAAAAAACCTACCTTTCAAGTGTTGTAAGAATTTTTTCTAAAAAGTGGTTCCGAAGATTGCCCTCAGCATATAAAGAACTCACGAAAATTCGGTCTCTCTCTTTATAATGTTAGTATACATATTATAGATTCTGTATTTGTGTCATTGTAAACTAAATAAAATGATTTGGTCGCGTGTTCTGACGACTTGGTCTTTACGATTAGTACTATCATCTGCATTTAGACAGACAGCTTACGTAATAGCAGATCTGTTCGTGCAGCCCTGACTTACGAAGCTTCGTTTCTAAACGCTAACATAGATTCTACAATGTTGCTTTGTGATCATGATTCTACTGAATTCGTTTGTTATTTCCGTTTCAAACTCTCATGCTAGTTAAGAGGACGGACTCAGTGTACTGGGGCCGAGAAAAGTTAGACTCAATAATACAAATCAACTTTCCCAACTCAGTTTGGGTTAACTACGATACGCCCGAGCTTCGAAATTTTAGTCCTGCAAATTCAGCAACGCGCTATAATCGTCTCTGGTGTTGCAAACGTTTATAAGGCACCGGTACCGCATAACAGCATGTTTGCAACCTTAGTTTTACGAAGAAAAGTTATATCGTAGGTAGGCAATGATTTATGTACATCTTGATTGGCGTCCAAACAACCTTTAGAATGCTAATCGTTCTGACGTTCAATTAACAATTCTTCTGCTTAGTCCGCAGAAGGCTGCTAAGCTATTACATTTATATTCGCCAGGAGTAGTGCTCTATACACTTCCACATTGTAATCTTACTTCCGAGATGACTCGCGTTCGGTCTCTTTGCAGCCAGATCACGGTGTCAAACGACCATAAAATGCTCTTGCGCACGTGACTTTTGATTTCAATTTCGATTGTTATTTCTTTAATGAGCCATTTGTATTCTTTTGTCGCGGAACGTGCTGACACCTTTTTTGGGTGCTTTCAGTTGGAAGGTCAATTTGTTATATGTTTTTAATGATATACCAAGTATGTAAGGCGCGTGGGGTTCGACATCGCAGAATATTATACTGGTGAAAATTATGATGTATTGAAAAAATGCAGAAACTCTCGAAATTAGCAGGTTTGTTAGAAAGGTTTTAATAACAGTTAATAAAGCTCATGAAGTGTGAAGACAGAAGTATTATTTAGGATTCAAGAGTATAAATGAAAATTGAATACTTACAATGATTGGTCCACATTGAAGTAATACTATACATCATCATCATCGGATAAACCTTTCTGGTTTTTGTTACACTTCTAGTGCACATGAAAATTGTATACCTTGTTATTAAAAAAAAAAAAAACTACGTATGAAGAAGATCTAGTGGTATTTGCATCATTAATATGAAGCATTATAGAAGTGAAATGTTTGACAACAATTCTGAAAATTCTTCATTCATGCATCGAAAATCCCGGTATTGCTTGTATCTGCACAGCAATATCTCATCTAATATTTCCTACTGCATGTTACAAAGGAAAGCCAAAATTGGCATATAAATTTCTTATTTCTTAGAAACAATTTCTAATAACTGTTACATATAAGCAAGCGTATCAGATGACTGTTCCGTGTCGAACGTTACACTTGGATCGCCGCCGGAATGCGCTATAAATCTGTGACATAACACTGGCATTTGCACTCTGAAGGTGATTTTCAGCTGACCATTATTACATTAAACTTATGTATTAGAAACACTTCTCTTCTTTTACTAAACAATTCTACATTGTAAACAATAGCCCGCCTGTTAAATTTCACTTATGTATCTGACGTCAATAGTTTAAATTTACATCAGTTGAAATCCTACATTTACTTTTTGATCCATTCAAGAGCGGTTTTGCAATATGCTTATCAATCTGTTACGAATAACACGTAATAGATTCACACGAGATGTTTGCTAACAACGTTATTTCTTACACTGTTCGCTAACGTAATTCAAGTACACCTGCTGCACAATGACTACAGTATACTTTACCGAGTCACACATGGCGATTTCACAGTCAATAGCTATAAAAGTAATAAGCCCCGTTTCTGCTCTCAGGAAAAAATACGCCATATTGATGAGCAGCCAGAAATGTACAATCGATCATATGATGGTGATTGTTCGCTAGCAGCGTGACCAATCTGTGAAGCAGAGAAAATGACCGAACATAAATTGCGCGGCAGTAACAAAAAACATTTCGCCAACATCACGTTGCGATGATGCAACCGGGCGCGATATCGATGGAATGTAATTAAACGTGTCGATGTGACGAATGCCTTATCGTGTCGACCTTGACAATGACATTGCACGAGCTAGTGTAGGTGTTGTTCCACTTGAGCCTTGGGCGCCATTGTTCCGAATGATTTATTGTAAGATGCTGACTTATGCGAGAGATTAAGGCTGCTTTGAATAGGCTTTAAGTATAAAATTAAATTCGTACTATATGCTGCTGCTTGCTTTCATCAAGTATGAGTAAGGAGATGTGATGATAAAGTAAATTAATGCAAATTAAATACTTTGTTTTGTTCCACATTCCTGAATACTGGATTCACTACTAAATAACTAATTATATATTTTTTTGTTTATGTAAATTCAAATGAGAATGTAGAAAATTGTACTGGTTTCTGCGCAGTACATTTTTTTTTCGTGCGTAAGTCCCCTCGGATACCCCTTTGCCGGCCGGCGGGGTGGTTTTGTCGGGCTGGAACCGACTGTACCTACCATTCGATTGAACAATAGGTTGTATTTTAAGTCGTAGTATATTAATTGGTGTTACATCACTTATAAGTATACAAGTCGAGTGTTTATGGACATCCAACAATATAAGTGTGTCTCTTGTCTACAATTTATACCATAACATTGGTTATAACAATAAACTCCTAGTGACTGTAGTCGTAGCGTGATTTTCCTAAGAGCACGGCATTTATCACTCAATACATCCTATTGAATTGTTGGACACGATCTTATGTTTAAGTTCTCTGATTCACTCCACGCAACATTATGTGTTATAAGATCGCCTTATATTTAGTGTACTTTCATTACTATGTTCAAAGCTCTATGTATTATTATGATTTAACATTTTAGTAATTATCATAACAAAGTAAAACCAAATATAGTACCTACTTAATCATTTTATTGAATGCTCACATTTATTTTAAAACCGTTTGTTTTAAAATTGGCTCCTGTTTTTAAATTTAAGTACTCGTATTGGGTATGGCAATAAATACCTCAGGGTTTATATACTTAATGGTTTAATGGTATAAATAAAAATCCTCTTACAAAAAAAAATCTATGCAAAACATGTTTTATGCGCGTCACGTCACCTTTTAAGTATAGAAACACCCATGGTTCAATGTGCCTCTTGCAGGAGAATACCAATACCGCTTTAACTCGGGTTTCCTTTGTCCCCCGTGGTTGTTTTTATCATTGCCACTACCTTCCTTCATTAATTCGCGAATGTATTCACGCAGTCTAACAACAATTACAAATTCACAGCACGTCCGCGGCTACCAGTTTAGGTATACTTTTATCGGTGTTACTGTATGTTGTACCGCACAATAGTGTGTCTTTGTCTTGGCCAAGGTCACTCGGGCTTCGGGCGTGACTCAACACCATACCTACTTTTATAATAACCACGTGTAAGTTTCAATTTACGTACATTGGCTACATAATAGACTATTATTACATGTTATGTTCCTCAAGAAGTTGTTGATTTTTGGGGTCCGTTGCCTAATGGCAAAAAACGGAACCCTTATAGATTCGTCATTTCTGTCTGCCTGTCCGTCCGTATGTCACAGCCACTTTTTTCCGAAACTATAAGTACTATGCTGTTGAAACTTGGTAAGTACATGTATTCTCCGCATTAAAATTTTCACACAAAAATAGAAAAAAAAAACAAAAATTTGGGGGTTTCCCATTCTTAAAACTGAAACAAAAAATTTTTTTTTCGTCAAACCCATACGTGTTTGGTATCTATGGATAGGTCTTCAAAAATGATATTGAGGTTTCTAAAATATTTTTTTTCTAAACTGAATAGTTTGCGCGAGAGACACTTTGCAAAGTGGTAAAATGTGTGCCCCCCCCCTGTAACTTCTAAATAAGAGAATGATAAAACTAAAAAAACGATATGATGTACATTACCATGTAAACTTCCAACGAAAATTGGTTTGAACGAGATCTAGTAAGTAGTTTTTTCAATACGTCATAAATCGTAAACCGCAATTTACCTTTCATTCAATCAACTCAAATATAAAAATTATAAAAAAAAACATTTTTATGTTACTTGCTGCTACGGAACCCTTAATGGGCAAGTCCGACTCGCACTTGGCCGCTTTTAATTAAATTTTACCGTTTACACTTATGGGTAGGTAAATCAGCTTGTGTAATCTACTTACGGTGATAACTACACACAATAAAATAATGACAATTGTCAGCTGCGGTGATCGTGTTTCATGGCATTCGTGAGACGTGCTCTATCTATCAACTTGTCACTTACAAATATTATAGAAGACTTTTTATGCCCCAACTGTTATTGAAACGTGCCTATCTTTGAAAGTTTTGCTAGGTATATATTATTACTTAAACTTCTATACATAGGAGTATCATGTACATTCAAAGAAGCATTAGATTATAAGTATGCAGAGTAAATGTTTACTGACTAGTTTTTGATTAAAACTATTGATTTAATGTTTTGTGGTCCTATGGTCACAATACGTAAGAAAAAGCAAGCACATTCTAGCAAGAAGCAGGCCGTGGCGGAGGCGTGTCGTGTGTGTCCTTACACACGCCTGCCAACTCACTGAAGCGGGATAAAACCCGACCCCACCAGGCGAGGCCGCGCTGGCGGCCCAGGCCCGCCGGTAACCCTGGGGTTATCCTTTCGAGGGCTTACCCGGGGTGCCCGGCAATGGACACTTGGGCAGGACAGCGTGCGGTTTTAGTCGAGGCACGACATAACCGCCCCCGCTGGCCGGCGGGGGGGGTATCCGAAGGGATTTCCGCACGTAAAAAAAAAAGCGCATTCTAGCACCCACCCTGATTATTCCTGAAGTGTTTCATCATCTCTCGAATTCTTGCGAAAACTCTTGCAGCACCAAATTTAAAAAAAGTTATAGTTTCCTATCATCCTCAAACTTCAATGCTTTTCCATTATCAGCAATAGCATATAATATGTTGGTCGTTATAGGTGTACCACAAGGTTCCATTTTCGGTCCCTTTTTGTACGGATGTCACAGAATATGAATAAATATATTGTATAACACCTTTTCGCGCAAATAAATGAAATGAGCATGATCAAAATTTATGCAGGTAGAGCAACGGGGTGAGATGTTCCTCCGAAACAAAGTGAGATCTTTCAACCAGGCAAGGTCATCCACGCTTGGCTAGCTTCGAGCCTTTGCTTGATGTTGAGATGTTGTTAACAACTTTAAAATTTTAATTGCGCGATGCAGGATAAGTAGTTTATATTTGACTACGCTAGATGGCGCTGTATACAAACATGTGGTATCATTACTAGCGTTTTCAAAGTATTTATTTACAGGCAATCTCTGATTGGCTGATACGTTAATAGATTAGCAATACGTAGGTCTGTAATAACTTTGAGGGAAATGGAAAAATAAAACGTCATTTTCCCTCAAGTTACGCGATGGTCACTCCATCATCATCATCATCATATCAGCCGTAGGAAGTCCACTGCTGAACATAGGCCTCCCCCATCGACTTCCATTTCGACCGGTCTGTAGTGGCCTGCATCCACCGAGTCCCGCCGTTTTACGCTCTTTGTTAGGTCGTCTGTCCACCTTGCGGGAGGCCTTCGTACGCTGCGCTTGCCGTTACGTGGTCTCCACTCAAGAACCTTTTTGCTCCACCGTCCATCGGTTCTCGTAGCTATGTGCCCTGCCCACTGCCACTTCAGCTTGCTGACTCGCTCTGCTATGTTGGTAACTTTAGTTCGTCTACGGATCTCCTCGTTTCTGATTCGATCTCGTAGAGAAACCCCAAGCATAGCCCGTTCCATAGCTCGCTGTGTGACCCCAAGCTTCCTTATGAGGCCCATAATTTTAATTAGGAAATTTCCAATGCTACTATAATTGTTCCTTGTAAATAAATCGTTATTGGAACTTCAGTTGGTGAACGCTAATAACTTGTGAACGAGGAAAATAATGTGTTTTCAAGGTATGCGTTATCGGTGCACCTAGAATTATTCACTTTAGTTTGCCATGAATGACCATATATCATGACGTTTTATATACCTACTTAATTGGTATAACTGTAAATCACGAATTTTGAATAGCTATTGTATTTATTTAACATAACATAACATAACATAAACTCACGCCTATATCCCCGAAGGGTTAGGCAGAGGTGCTAGCACCCACATTTCGCCAGTTTTATGTTTAGGTCCCAATGTAATAGGTGGCGAGCCTCTTGCCATTAACCGGGCACTTATAAACCTGCGATAAATACACACATAACTTCGAAAAGCATCGAAAAGTCAGTGGTGTGTGCCATGGTAAAACCTGGGATCGAACCCGAGACCTCGTCTCAGCAGTCCATTACCCATACCACTAGGCTACCGCGGTTTTTTTTTATTATTATTATTTATTTACCGAGAGGTATTATGGATGCTCTTATTTACTTCATTGGTTTTATAACATTAATTAATTAATTAATTTAAGGTACGTTTAGTATTTAAAATTTATTTTCTGGAAAATACGTCTGATGTTTTAGGTAACGATCACAATCTACTACTAGCTTCATTTATGTAGAATATACTGCTTCCGGACTTCTCTGCATCAGATCATATTAGTCAACGCCGAGGAGAGTTCTACGTACTCTTCGCCGCCCGGACCTATACCACTGAAGATGTCGACCGCAGTGATCGACGAAACGCTTGGAACACAAGTTTCATATGAACCACGGCCAAACAGTCCGGAAGCAGTATATTCTACATACAACGCCGGCCGTGAAAGCCTAAAGAGTTTTATTCAGTTGGACAGGATGAAAAGAATATTCTTGCAAAAATTAAATCTCATTACGTGGGCGAATTTCTCGAAATGATAAACAGTATGGTTTAGACTACCTTTTTTTTTGTGCGGAAATCCCTTCGGATACCGCTCGCCGGCCAGCGGGGGCGGTTATGTCGGACTTGAACCGACTAAAACCGCACGCCGTCTCGGTGTGTACTACTCGGTACAGACGCCGGGGTGTAAGGTTACCCATAGAGCATATCCCTCGCACTCCGACTGACCCTGGGCCATTCGCAGTGTCCCCTCTGATAAGGGCAGAGGGGTACCTGGAGCGACCCCCCCCCGCGGGCCTTGCAGGCCCGCCATACCCCGACCCCCTCGTGCAATGGGGTCAGCTGGCCCTGAAAAGGGCCGGTTGGTCAGACTCTTGGCCGTTGACGTTGACGCCAGCTACTCCAGAGGAGCAATCAATGATGCGTCATCGCCCACGTTGCCCAGGGTGCACCAAACTTGGAGGTGATCCAACCAGTCGCACCTTAGACTACCTACTTAAATTTTAGTCTTACAAATGCGGAAGTTTGAGAATGAGTTAATATTTGTTACTTTTACGAGCTGTAACGGTTCAACAGATTTGAATTAAATTCGCATTAGAGCTAGATACTCGTATTCTTCTTTCCCATTAAGGCAGATACCACGTTTTTCTACTTGCTACGATCTTGAGATACACCCTATGTGGCAGCTAAATAAAAAGCTAACATTAACATCATTTCGTAATTTCGTCGTTTCAAATGTCCTATCTCATTCTCAATATGAGTTTTGAATCGTGTGCTACTTTGTCATAAGCCTTTCTGCAATACTGCCTAGAGATTTGACTGAATAATCAAATGAATGACTTATTTTTAAGGACTATACAAATAGTACATATTGTCCAATGACAGATTGGTTACGTCTGAAATCTCTCAGTCGAAGTAACTTAAAATATCCCTTCCAAAATACGAGAGTCGAGAATTTCCGACACTCGACGATACTCGTAGTTACCGCACCGTTACACACTGTTAGCGGTTAGCGTCGGTTGCGTAATATTTACCATACGATTATGTAACTTCCTTACAACTTAGAAATCGTAGGCCTCTTCAACACGGTCACGCCGCGGCCGGTTCAAGCCTCTGCGGTTCCTAGATCCGTGATGGGCATAACCTATCTGTTGTACAGGTTCGAGTTACTAAGTAGCTATTCTTTATATGCAACGGTAGCTACTAGTGGAATCAATAGGTACTTTAGTGTTCGAACTCCTTCGAACACTATAGTTAGTTGCCTGGCCATCATGCGTCAGCGGTATTAAAGTAAATTTGTTGAAATATTTAAAATAGATAGAATAGTAAAACAATTGGTTGGCGGACAGTTCGAGACAGCGGGTGACCGGGGGGCTCCGGCCTCGACCCGCCGTACGAAGAGAGTATCAAGAAAAGTGGTCGTAGACTCAATCACTCAGCAGAATCCGTGTTCCTCTTCAGTTCGTATTGTAAAACTTAATAATTTCGCGTAAAATCCCCTAAAACTCGTTGATAGGATTTGTGTGAAAAATAAATGCTATAAAATATATAATTACTTGCGTTATTATTTAATTATCAAGAAAGGCTGTGAAGTCAAACCCCCCGATGTCACAGTACCTATTCAGAAAGTGAGTTGGATCGTTGCATTACTTTTTTATGAGAATACTCAACAAACTGAGTTATATGGACTCGTCCTGAATAGATAAAATTCTTGGCTATATGCGTCTACTAGCGACATAGTATTATGTAGACGTTTCCAATTTATATCAACAAAAGTGAAGTTGCATAATAAATGCTTTAGAAATACGTTAAAAACCCATCAGAGGTCATCGTATCTGTTATGTTCGTACGTTTGTATAATATTATTATATTATCATCACCAGTAAATAATAAATCTGTCAGCTGTGTTCACACTGTTTATCATGAAGCTCAGATTATACCATAGGAACGTTCGCAAACGAGACATATACACAAACACACACACACACACACACACACACACACACACACACACATACACACACAGAGACATACACACTATTATTAACTTGGTCATCTCACAAAATTATTATTACACCTACCCACCACCCACTTTATATAGTTTTCTCCAAGTACCTACACTTACCGTAAGATCTTCTTATTTGGAGTTAGGAGAGGCTGGTCATCTGTCATACAGGTTCCCACCTAGTACGGATACCAGTTCTCTCACACAGATCTCACCTTTTAGGTGATGTAAAACTAGGTCTTAGCTATTTATTGTTATTGTTATGCTGTACTGTGTGAAAGAAGAAATTTAAACATTTTTTTATTTTTTATTATATTATTTTTATATTTTTGAAGAAGAAATAGCCAGGAAAATATAATCGTAGTTTCTAATACTCAAAAATATATGAGTGAAATGGCCCACTCAGGTAAGGTTGGTCACCGGCGTCCCCGTTGGAACTATATCTGCTCAAAAATAACATACAAACCACAGGCCACCTAAAAGTAAGTTGTTACTTACTGGGATGGAAAAGGCGGGGGGGGGGGGAAGCGGTATGGCTTTAAGCGCTTCCACATACTATTTCCACAGATGTTTTAATGAGAGAGAGGATCGAGCCGCACTCGTGTCTGTCGGTGCTGGTATTTATTTAAGCTACATATTATGACGTATATAATATATCGGAGAATTTCGAATATCTGGGACGTGTCTAGATAGCTCAGCTGGTCAGAGCATTCCCCCTGTAAGGGACTGGTCGCGGGTTCAAGTCCCGTTCTAGTTTTTCTTTTTTTTTCCAATCTAAATCTTTACATATTATGATTTCGATGTTGATTGTCTTCTTTGTAAAGGCTAATGTTCAATATGAAAAGGAGACTTGGATCGTATAACGGTTACCGCGGCACGTTTACGATTGCCTCATACTAGATACGTTCATTACAAAAAAGTACAACCTGCTCTATCTCCCACATGTGTGCGTATAAAACATGAGCCACTTATGCTCACAGCCGTCTGTATGACACTCTAATCCTATTTTATTGAACCACGAATGTTTCGACGCTGAGAACGTTCTCAGCGTGGCATTTAGTGGGGAGCATGATTGGGCCCCTTCACGTCACCGATCTGGGCTAAGGCCGGCCGACGAACCCGCTATGTCTCACAAAATACTCAAGACCTCCTTAACTGCACATATATCTTATGCGAAATCCAGAACATATGGTTGTGACGTATCTGCGTAAAATGGTCACAAGTAGGTGTTTTTAAGTGCGTGAAAGGTACTGGCAAAAGAGAAAGGTATGCTGTTGTTCAAAGTATGTGTTGACTGCCAGCGCTTATAGCGGGTTTCTGAATCCAGTTTTATTGTACCGAAACCTGAATGCGCTCCGAATCATTCTGAGGCCGTAGTCACGTTGTAATACGTGTATTTGAAATGTCGAGATCTTAAATATTATATAATAGGTACACGTCTATACTTACTCCAATGTGGATACGTACTTTGATAACTCGAGTATAAGTTATTACGTACTCCGTATTAACAAGTATGTACTAACAAACATTCATTCATTGAAGTGTAATAATGACTTACCCGGATGTTGAATTCTGGACTAAATTAATTTGAAGCTATAAAGTTACCAAATGGAAAAACTTCGGTGTCTTAAATTCCACATCATGGTCGGTTTACTGTGTTTAAGTGCTTCCAGTATAATAGCCAGGAGCTATTATACTGGAAGCACTTAAACACAGTAAAATTAAACACACTCCAATCACCAATAAGGCTTCACCGATTTTTTTGAGCTGAGTGAGACGAAGTCGAGCGAAAGCTCCTCATATCAGAGTTCAGGATTTTCTTTGTCACAGGTCTCCTCCTAAACTACTAATGTAATCAGAACCAAATTTGGCATGATTAAAGAGGTCAATCAGAGGAAGGTTTATGGATATATTTTGAAAAAAATAATGCTACCACAGAGGAATGATCACCGTTAAAAAATTCCAGATGGAATTACATAATAACCGCTCGAGACACTGTGACCAAACTTTACACGCTCAGAAAGCATGTCCAGAGTTGTGACTTTCAAAAAGAATTTTCAAAATCGGACTTGCCACGGAGGAATGATCATTGTTCAAAATGTTCAAAATCTGATTCACGATGTCTCACTCAGCTCAACAATGCAAGCCGCGATTCGCCTTGCAGACCTAGTTATAATTTTACACACAGCTTAAAACCTGAAGAAATACATAAATCCTTTTGTATGTATTTCCATATGGCGTGAGGCGAGTCGCAGGTAGTTGATTCTAAAGGTTTCAATATTATCAGGAAAATATTTATGCTTCTTACAAGCTTCATATTAGCTTGCACTGTTTGTAGTAGTCAGTTCAAATTTTGCAAACCATTTTTCGACCATTTGTTGGCATCCAATTGATGCCAACAAATACACGTTAAGTTTGGTTGACAAATGACAATGCAATAATATGGTACCATGGAGCTGGTCTGCTGATGGAGTAGAAAGGTGGCCACAGGATCTTCTGAATAAACAAGATAAACCAATCGAGTTTGGGCTCATTTGTTTTGTCTTAGCAAACTTTCCGGTGTTACGCGGTAGTCACTCTCAAGATGGAGTAGGAAGGTGGCCATAGGAACTCCTAAACTAAATAAGGTAAACTTATCGAGTTTGGGTTATTTTGTTATGTTTTGACAAACATTCGTGTTAGGTAGTCGGGGTCTGCGACTCAGGCGCCGGAGGTCGCTTAACGACCTCTGTCCTCCATGAGCACAGGCCTGGGGGTGGCAGGTGAGGCCGCCTGTCACCCCAGCAGAAGCAGGCCGGGACGGTGGAGCGACTAACGCCCCTCCCCCTAGCCGGGGAAAGACGGGGACACCGTGGTACTCAAACCCGAGGGCGCCATCTCGAAAACGGACATGGCCCAGGGTCAGTCGGGGTGCGAGGGATATGCTCTATGGGCAACCTTACACCCCGGCGTTTTAAGAACCCTATCGTAAGGATGTATCGCAAAACATATAACGAACTGAATCATGTTGAAGACATGGATGTATTTAATGTTTTTTTTTTTTTTAAAAGAATATTAGTAACCGAAATTACTAATATTCCCCCTAACCCCTCCAGCTAAGCTAAATTGCTTGTGTTAGGAGTGGGTTCACGTCGGTAGTGTAATGGCCAGGATTCGAACCCGAGACCTCTCGATCGTAAGGTCGACTCCTTAACCACTAAGCTACCGACGCTATAAAATGTTAGATTCTCCCAGTACAAGAGGATCATAATAAATGCACAATGTTCATAGTTATTGTCTTTTCTTATTTTTTTTATTTAAAAAACAAATATAGTTCAATGATTTATGATTATTATGATTTATTTATAGCGGCGATAGCCCAGTGGCATACGTAACGGACTGCTGAGACGAGGTCTCGAGTTCGATCCCCAGTTGCCCGGGCACACACCTCTGACTTTTCGTAGTTATGTGTGCATTAATAAATGATAATTATCGCTCGCTTAATAATGTGCCCGGTAGATGGCAATAGGCTCGCCCCCTATTACATTGGGACCTCAACATAACTGGCGAATCGAGGGTGTGTAATATACCTCTGCCTACCCCTTCGGGGATACAGGCGTGAAGTTATGTATGTTATGTATTTTTTTAAGCAATTAGTATATTTACTTGTTCTATAGATTTAGATCGGAAAAAGAGAACATCTAGGACGGGACGTCTCTATGTAGCTCAGTTGGTCAGAGCATTCCTCTTGTAAGGGACTGGTTGCGGGTTCAAGTCCCGTCCTAGATGTTCTCTTTTTCCGGTCTAAATCTATACAAATATCGTTCATATTTATGCTTTTGAGTAGCATTTTATTTATATTTTACCTTTATCACGCAGTGTATGCCATATTATTTGGATTACTGTCTAGATTTAATAAGTGACTGTTTCCAAAGGTTTCCTGTCATGTAATAGCAGTAATCTGTTAGCGTACTTTCCAGAAACATAAAATAACATAACATAAATAATGTCAATCATGTAAATTGTAAATGAATAATAATAAAAAGATTATAATAACTCTTTAAGACTGAAAAGTAAAAATAAAATGAAAATAAATATTATTTTAAAAAACAAGCTTTATTCAAAAATGTTGCAAATAAATGAAAATGATAATTGAATGCAAGGGCTGTGCTGATTTTAAAAACTTGTAGCGCAAACATAACACAGAAAAAACTTGCGCGATGCAAGCGTTTAAAATCAGCAGTAGTTTTCATTTTAGAACAACATTTTTGAACAAAGCTTGTTGCTGTCACCACGTACACCCCCACTGCAGCAGTCTGTAAATCACTAAAATAAAGTGGCCCGTGAAGACTTTTCACCAGGGGCACTTAACATGACGCGCCCTTTCTGCAGTTTGCACACGCCTTCAAGGAGATTTTAGCGGAAAGAGGTCAGAGTCACAGTATAGATGAGGATGGTTCTAAACAGCCTGACGAGTCTCTGTCGACATCAAAGAATGCAGTTAAACACAATCGTTTAGAAATCGCCAAAATGCCCCAGAGCAGTCACGCACGTGTTGCAATTGCACACAGTATGGAGGATACATTCTAACACTTTTTTTTATACGTTTGGAACCCCCCACGGGCTTCACCCCATAGGTGCCGACGATGGGGTGGGCGTGACGGAATCGGTCCGACTAAATCCACACGGTGTCCTCCTCAAGTGTCCATTGCCGATTCAGTATATGATATTGTCGGAAGTTAACGCGAATGTCACACATTGAAATATAACTATTTTTAACAGTCTCCCCTTGACCATGGCTGCTGAAAAGCACCCGAAACGTCGGGTTGTGTGTAAATAATAAAATAACATCAAATTAATCGCGATGGAATCCGTTAAAAATAGTTTTATTTCAAAACTATTTTGAATAGTTCACGTATTTTGATCCTCACCTTTCCTCCTTTCCTCCGAGGAAGGATCTGTATTTATATTTTGTATTGTATATGTATTTTGTCATGCTTCGTTTATCATCATCTGAACGCCTATCCCACTTACATCCAAAGCTTCCAGTTCGGAGCCCGGGGTCCGCTGTCCTAAAACTCCTGATTGGTTTACTTGACTTGTACAGGAGCGTATTTGATCCCCTCACCCCATGAGGAATGCTTCCAGAGCCTGGTTCGTCAATCAGCAAGTGTGTGACGACATCTTTGCATTCGACTACTCAGTCAGAGGTCTCGGGTTCGATTCTCGCTCATTGGAAATATGTATATTTGCATTGGTCTGGGTGTTTCTATGTATAATATGTATTTATTTACAAAAAAGAAGAATCTAAGTATGTTTATCCGCATTCGAGAACCTATATGACAAGCTCTGCTTAGTTTGGGTTTAGATGGCGCTGTGTAAAATGTCCTAGAATATTTATTCTACTTCTATGAATAAATATATACCAATGTATTATAAAAAATCATCACAATCAATGAAATAGAATCATAAACAACTTAACAATACGTTAAGACTGAGACTCAACTGAGTTCACAGGCAAACTGTTTAAAACAGTTTTGTGAACCATACAATAACAATAATGATTGAAATGTATGTGTATAATAAATACATTAAAAAAAAAAGTATTTACTCGCTAGCAGTCAGGAAATTAATTTGTTCTGCTTTCACAATAAGTACACCCTTTTAAAACGACAATAATTACAATACTTTATCTCCTATTCCACATTTCCACTTACTCCAGAATAGTTTCTTAGTAACAACGCATGTGTTGATTATACGAACAAAAATATATACGAACAATAAACCTATGTTCCTAATGAGGTATTCGTTAACACTGTATCGGGTGTCGGCAACCGGACATGGTCACCGGTTGTGGTACTATACCTACTCCGGACGCAGTTGCCAATTGCTAATGGATACTGGTAATAATTTTGCCACGCTCATTATAGAAATGGTTTATAAACATAACATAACATAAACTCACGCCTATATCCCCGAAGGGGTAGGCAGAGGTGCTAGCATCCACATTTCGCCAGTTTATGTTTAGGTCCCAATGTAATAGATGGCGAGCCTATTGCCATTAACCGGGCACTTATAAACCTGCGATAAATACACACATAACTTCGAAAAGCATCGAAAAGTCATTGGTGTGTGCCATGGTAAAACCTGGGATCGAACCCGAGACCTCGTCTCAGCAGTCCATTACCCATACCACTAGGCTACCGCGGCATTATACTATAATATGTTTTATACCATTTTATTTTAAAATAAATAAGAAAGGAACTCATGGTGACACACAATAAGCAAGACTGACATTCTCAGGCTAGTGTACTGTGTGCGATACTGAGTCATATCGCGTTTTTTTCTGACTAAATGGTTTTGGTCTCGCATACAGGGCTTTCTGTTTCTCTGTAGTTGTGTATGCGTATGAGTAAGTTAAATTCGAGACGATTTTAGGATATTACTACCTATTGCCTGCGGCTTTACCCGCATGTAATTCTAAGCCCATTACCGCTATCCATGGGACCTATTCCACCACCACAACCTATATAAGATACACAATTCCGTTATACATAATTTTTAGGGATTTTCTTTAGAAAAGCCCTATTGCTATCGAGTTGTCGTCGACGTCGTCGTTGCCAATTTTCTGTCACGGTTTTGGGTATGAAGGAGATGAGCTATCGAGTTGCTGTTTACGGTAATAGATTCGTGCTGGGGTGAACCATTGCAAGATAAAGAAAAAAAAAAACCCTTGTTTTCGGCTGAGCTCGTCTCAGGAATTCAACTTGTTTTGTATCTCATGGGTTTAGGTAGCGTTTTCGTTGAAAGCTCCTAGACGGCCTATTTTTTTTCGACCTCTCCAAAAACATCATTATATTTAAGTCAATGTTTACAAAATCTTGACAAATTATACACTACAACGTTCTTCGAGAACCACTCTATACATTGGTTAAAACAGCATGAAAATAGATGCAGAAGTTTTTGAGTTTATCGAGAATAGACACGGCAGAGGACTGTTTCATAATATGTAGTGATTCTCTGTCGCTGCTACCAGTTGCCTGTATCGGACACAAGAGACAAAAGTGACTACCCCTCATCATCATCATCTTAACGTTGGTTCCGGTTCCATCCAAAGCTTTCAACTCTTAGCACCGGGTCCGCTTACCGACCGATTTGGCTTATCTTGGTTTTTGTGGGACCGACTGCCGACTGACCTCCCAACCACAGGTGCAACGGTTGCGCCAGAGTTTCATCCCTTATTCAGCAGGTGTACCGGCTAGCCCGGGAGGTTAGCTTGGACCCCGTAGATCTTGACCCTATGCTATGTAAGATGCAAACATTGACAAGGTGGGGACGTAATCTATATATATATATATATATATATATAAAACAAAGTCGTGTTAGTAATGACCGAGATAAACTCAAGAACGGGCAGACCTATTTTCATGTCCTATGTGTTACCAAGTGATGAAAGAGATTGTTTGATAAATTTCCAGCGGGTCCAGTTGACCGAAGACTCAAAATTCAATGAATAAGTTTTTTTTTTGCTTTAAATTACAATTACAGTAAATGGTGGTCCTTATCTATTTATCGGGGCTAATGGTGAAGTAGTCGTATTGGAATAGAATCTATTGGGCGCCTGAAGACAGCCAATATATATTGCGATCATGTCAATAATATTTGATTACTGACCTCAGCAACCCTTGGTTCGCCATCGCCCTGATTGTGTTAATTTCACCGTGGACTACGGGTTCCCTAATAACCTTAAAACAGCCCGCTGAGTTTCTTGCCGGAGTTTTCTCAGGACAGGGCCGCGTTTCGAACCGGTGGTCCATTTGCCTAACATTAGATTAATTTTTTATGACGTTTTGTAAGTTCCGTATTAATGGTCTATACAGAATAAATTGTTTTTGACTTTGACTTTGACTTTGACTTGTTTAAGTGAGAATTGCGAAGAAGATCTCGTTTTGAGTCTGCCTCTGTTGGAACTTCCTCAAGATTTCTCAAACAATACTCTTCATCATAGCAATAGGCTTGTAAACTGCTTTAATAAATCTCTTATACTAAAACTAATAAATGTCTTAAACATAAGCCAAGAGCTGTTTCTATCATGATAAGCGAGGTAAGCAACACCGGCCTACATTCACATGCGTATCCTATAAGGCAACCTGTTTCCTCAGGGCTTCTGTGCATGATTGATTTCTGATTGGTCAAGCGCCGTTAACTTTAAAAGTACGTACGAATAAGATTAAACTGTGTTGCTAAGGTGGATAAATATAATAATTCTGAAGCAAAAATTGTTTTACAAAAACTAACTAACACATTAGTAGTTTTTGTGCTACGACAACTACGAGTAGGTTGTTGTACTCTTGGTTTCGAGATACCTACTGCCGTCCTCAAGCTAAAAAGAGGCTAAGTTACAAAAACAAATTTCGAGCTATAGCTGAAAAATTAGGAAATATTTTTAAACCTATGCTAGTATTTTATATAAATCTGAAATTACGTTGTCATATTTCAGAAGCTCGATGTTTTTAGGGATTTTCTTTAGAAAAGCGCTATTGCTATCGAGTTGTCGTCGTCGTTGCCAATTTTCTGTCACGGTTTTGGGTATGAAGGAGATGAGCTATCGAGTTGCTGTTTTCGGTAATAGATTCGTGCTGGGGTGAACCATTGCAAGATAAAGAAAAAATCGCAAAAAATCGCAAAAAAAAAATTCGGCTGAGCTCGTCTCAGGAATTCAACTTGTTTGATCTTTTACGAAAATAAAGTTGCTATTGGTCAATATTCGTTTAAAATTAAAATGTGAAAACTGAGCAGAGGTCACTTATCCGCCTTTTAGCTTGAGGACGGCAGCCTAACCACGGTTTTGGATGAATGAATGGGTGGATGTTTGTTACTAAATCACGCCACGAAGGCTGAATGAATTTGGATGAACTTTGACACAGAGATAGATTATAGTCTGAAATAGCACATAATATTTCATCCCGGGAATTGATTTTTGTGGGTTGCGGGAACCGGATCAGTATTTCATGTCGGTCTCATCGTCTCAGTCGTGAGCAACTACTACAAAATAATCAAAGACGCTAGATTATAATAGGTCTTTACCTATGAAATTGCCGAAATTTTCTTACAAATTCATGAGTTCGATATTCCTGTAATTTAATAGCTATTTCCATTATTTATATTTTGTTTGAAAGATGATTTCAAGATTTTACAACTCTGTATTAAATTTTGTTTTTATTGGCCGCTTGATAAATTAATTCGATCTTCAAAAACAGTACTTCCTAAATGCTATCCATTTTGATGATTAATTTCGTATTACTTAACAGCTGTCACTTTTCAAAAATGTAATAAAAGTTGCTGTTTGTTAGCTTAATGTTGTCTCATTCATACACAAAAAAAAACATAAAATTTGGATTTGTCATTCCTAAAAAAAATGCAAAAATGTTAGTACTGAAAATTGGGTTTCCTCCAATTTCTTCAAGAAAAACGGCAATTTCATATGTAACGACCTTTTTTTTTTTTTTTTTTTTTTATCGTGCGGAAATCCCTTCGGATACCCCCCCGCGTGCCAGCGGGGGCGGTTATGTCGGGCTTGAACCGACTAAAACCGCACGCCGTCTCGGGTCTACAGACGCCGGGGTGTAAGGTTGCCCATAGAGCATATCCCTCGCACCCCGAACATATGTAACGACCTAATATTATTATAACAACATTTTCTGTTCGAATTTGGAATCTGCAGCTAATTGCTTTTTTCGTTAGGTAGATACCCATTCGGGGTGTGTGTTGGGTAACCTCCTCGAGTGTCGCTCCGATTCCGATCCCGCTGCAGTCCGGGGGGAACGGAATCGGAGCGGCCGGTACACCCTGGGCGGCGGTCAATGGCTTCCCCTTCACCCCTTCATAGGGTTGGCATTGATCGTCGGCCAATACCCAACGTGGCGGGAACACATCGCTCTCCGTACTCCTCTGCTTTCAGAGGAGACAGGATGAGCGATGCTGTTAGTGGTGAGATGGCCCAGGGTCAGCCGGGGTGCGAGGGATATGCTCTATGGGTAACCTTACACCCCGGCGTCTGAAGACCCGAGACGGCGTGCGGTTTTAGTCGGTGCAAGCCCGACATAACCACCCCCGCTGACCGGCGGGGGGGTATCCGAAGGGATTTCCGCACGATAAAAAAAAAAAAAAAAGGTAGATACCCATTCAATAATAATAATTTGTTACAATTATTATTAGCGTTGAGCGTTTGCCCTCAACACTTATTTATTTTATAGTTACTAACTACTACTAATATTGTAAGATTACTTACCATTTTAAATTTACATACGTCACGTAGTGTGCAAGTTTTATTGACACAATTTGGCACAGCTGGCATTGGTAGAGCCCGCAATGAGCGGTGGGAGTGAGTATTTCAGATGCAACCACGACGCGAACGAGGTTGCTACGTTGACGGTACATGATTAGCTCAGGGCTGACCCATCCTAGTTTTTTTAGGTAGATTTCGATGAAATCGATCTACCTATTGGTTTCTTGACTACTGTCGAATTTAAAAAAAAATTCTTCATAGGAGGTCTAGTTATGACCCCCTGAGTCCGAAATGACCACTGGTCAAAAAGTTTATATTTATATATATATGTATGTATGGTTCCACTTCCCAAAATTTGCGGCACTCTCACGGTCGCATTTTTGCCCCGATCGCTTTCAAACTGCGGTCAAAAATTGCTTGGGTGTAAACTTAGTTTAAGTTCGTGAACGGGTGGAATCCGGCCTAAGGGGACGGTAGGGCCTCACTTTTTGTGAAATCAGTTTTTCCTCAAAATTTCACGTTCCATGAAAGATATTCGAACCGTTCTAATTTTATCCCATAGTATACATGAATACCAACAACTTTTAATTATAACCTATAAGATTAAAACTTTAACTAAAAGTGGAGGGGGAAAAAACCAAAATTTTTCGGGAAAAAAATCATAACTTCTAACCGGTGAACATTCTTGCTCGGAAACATTTTTAAGCCATTTTTTAGGCCATTTTTAAGTCTATAATAAATGTCTGAAAAGTTTTTCGCTAAAAGTTACCGTTTTCGAGAAAAAAAATTAAACATGTTAAAAATGCGCTCGGCGTGGGTCATAGAAGAAGCATAGGTCATATTAATTGCTTCACGAAATCTACCTGTGCGTTCCCCCTGCGGGAACGGATTTTTTAAAATATAATCAAGACTGTTTTATATAAACAGCGACAATTTGCCATTGTTTCCAGATCCACATAATAGGGTTGAGCGTATTTCCAGCAGCTCGGCTGTTTTGCAGACTCTGTGCTACTATTGAGGATTTCTTAACATAATTAAACCCAATAGTATCAAACACACGTAATGTACGGTCACACTTGCTACCGATACACAGAGCCAGCCAAACTTTATACAGCTTTATGAACCGGATTGCAATAACAAATACTAATTTAACATAAAGCATATAAGATGACTGTGTTTCCACTTGCACCTGCATTTGTTTCTGGAGGAATCCGCTCTCTCTGAAACGGATGGGTTGCCAGCATTTGTAACCATAATCTGCCGAGTTTGGTGAGCACTTCGTTCTACGGGTTTATCTTATTAGCAACTCTGCGGGGTAACCACAACGCGTTAATATCGATTCGGTTTTGTGCAGCGAAGCCGAGGGAGAGAGATAGAGATATACACAGTGTATACCTCCACCTCTCTCCCTCAGCACCGCCGAATTGGAGGTACTATGGTTTCCGTACGGAAATTCCGTACTTCCTATTTCGGTTGTCATTGACAAGTCACGAAAAGGTGTGTTTATCTGACTGAAGTAATATTTCTCAAAAGCTGCATACCCGCTATAGGGGTTAGGTACCTTTTTTTTTTGTTTTTTAAAACCCTTATTACATCCGCAAGAGGATATTGTTTTATTTTCTGCTCTACCTTACATTTCATATCGGTTTTGGAACCGATAACTTGATAGTTATTGTTGGACGTTATCAATGTAACTACCTATATTTTGAAACAAAATACCCATTGTAAATCAAGAGTAAAATAAATACGTTAGGGAAAACTGACGCTTTAATTGTAAAATTCTTATCATGGTGTTTACTGTGATGAATATGTAGTAGGTAAAATATTATTTGCTCAATTAAAACGGAATTCATTAAGTAATATACCTAGTTACGGTAAATGTAAACAAGTTCTTGCAGCTATGTACATTCTGCTTCATTATTTTGGTAATATTCGTTGTAATATTCTTTTTAAGCCCATTCTGTATTGGAACCTTTTCCCTTCGGGTTAGATGGACAAATACAGCCTCCGTTTGCTTTTGTCCCTACATACCTCACGAGCTTATTAAGCCTTTCATAAGCTGCCGGGTTCGGGTGATTCTGACCTGCCCTTTTAATCATAGTATTTTAAACGCAGACAGGGTCATCAAAACCTGTTGAGAGTTTTATTTAATATTGATAATAAAGCTGAAGAGTTTGTTTGTTTGAAAGCGCTTATCTCTGGAACTACTAGTAAGATTCGAAAAAATAGTTTTGCATTTGATAGCCCAGTTCTTGTGATAGGTTATAGGCAATTTATCATGACGCTACGAGTTTTAAGAGCCCAGCAAAAAGTCAAAAAAATCATAGCATAGGCGGGCAATGCAGAATCTTGGTGGAGCCCCAAGCTCCACCACGATTCTCGTTGCAACTCATCTGCAAGCCCTTACATCTGCCGATAAACGGACAAGTCTCTAGCGTAGGCTCTCTGGTTCGAGGGATCAGACGGCAATCGCTCCCCTGGTCAAAATTTACTAAATTGTGGAGGGGATGAGTTGGACTGCAAGCTTTAGATCCAACCGGGACTGACACGTGGATGCAGATTAGGAGAGTCGTATAATCGAACAGATAAACGTGTAACTGATTGTAGTGGGTTCTGAGTCAGCCAGCAACAAGGCTCCGTCACGATAACAATTAACGTAGTACTTATCAGAATACGATGCGGTATCTGTTGCCAAGTATTTGGGACACATTACCTTATCTTGATAATCTAAATTAAATTCATCGCTTACTCTGAATTTTTTTATGCTTCGACATGTAGGCCAAGATGCCGATCATTTAACGATTACTTTAATATAAACAAATAATATAGTTTCGACTTGTTTTAGGATCAGGATCAGTTTTTGAAGTGAAAACTTCTTTAGCGGCGTTTTGCACTTTTTTTATAATGGGTAAAAAAGATTAAACTCGCATCACGACACGTGACCTGATCGAAAATTCGTAAGACGTTTGCAGACAAATATAAAAGCGCTAATTTCACACTGTACTTAACAACTTTGGTGCGGCGTTCGTCAAGTGAGTGGTCGTTGACTTCGTCCAGACTGAGATCGATTCCGACCGTGGCCCAAGAAACACCTTTTGTCATCATTTAACTTTTTGTAATATTTATTCTATTTTGTGCCATAAATCTTTTGATATAAAATGGAAATTAAACAAAGTGCATCTATTACCACATAAATGATAATACTTTTATACTGATAATTAAAGCAATTCGTGCAAAATTATTCCCTAACCATTCCAATATATCAAAATGCACAACGTTAATATTCAAGTTTTCACTTCTGCCGGCACTCCCGCAGTGCAACCCGTCGTTTTTTTTTATAATCGACTGTTGAACTACCATTATAAACTTTATTTTGTAAGTACTTAAGTTTTGAATGTATACAAATAAATTTGATTCCAAGCTCAAAACTTGACAATGGGCCGACCAATTTGGATGATTTATTTATTTGTGTGTATGAAAGAAACGTTTTTAAAATCCATCGGCATTTGGTCACCCAAATGCCGATGGATTTTAAAAACGTTTCTTGAAAAACGAGCATGAGAACCGTCTAGCTTTAAATAAATAAATGCTCTTATTAATAATGCAGTAAATGTTAAGAGGCCTACTCGACCAGTGAAGTTTGTACCACTCTTGCACTTAATAACGATGTTCTGTTTCTGTATGCTGCAATGAAGACGGTTTGTAATGGTACTGTTCGTTTTTATATTCTCCTCTTGCACTCTGAAAGCGGCAATGTACATGGGGCACCACTGGAGTTGCTAGCGATCAAAGGTCACGGTAAGCCATGCCAGCAGGAAGGCCGTGCGCTTGTGCGCCACCTCAGTACAATGAACCAATGGCCATTTTTTGTTTATTGTCTCATTATAGGCATATCTTTAAGTTTCTATGTAATAATGTATGTAAATTTGTGAAGATGTTTGTATATTAATTTGTTACTCCATCACACTCAAACGACTGAAGGGATCTGAATTTTGGCACAGGGATATATTACAGTAGTTATTATGTAGAGTGTGTGTGTGTGTGTGTGTGTGTGTGTGTGTGTGTAAAAAAATAAAACAAATGTCATTATAGCCAAGCTACTAAAGCCGTGATTGACAGGTTGCGCCGTAAAAATCTTCTTTAAAAAATACTGTTACGTATCGAAATATTTTAAACTATTAGGCAAACCATCAAATATTTACATACAAAAAGTTCAGCTATCTCAACTCCAGAAAATCTCAGGTGTACTAATTGGAGGTGGCAGCCCTGGTGCGCGTGCGGCGGGTCAACGAACCTGGCGCGTGACGCAAGCAGGCAACTTTCTAACCGCGGGCCGACGTCAGCACGTCGCCACCGCCGTGCAACGTGCTGGTTAAGGCCGCTCGACCGGCTGCCTTCGAAGGTATCTACGAGCGGCCAATGATCCCAGATCGGAACTAATCGTGGACTGGTGCCGTTGCTTAATCGCCGTATTACAAGTGCTTAGCCCATTCTTTAATCGAATATAATTTCCTATTTAGATAATAGTGATGTATGGTTCTATGAATACATCACTGGTGTGGCGAGTAGCGAGTCTAGCCCAGTCGATTTGGACGGAAAACCAATTCTTGTATCGGTATTTGGGTGAACTTAAAATTATACTTGGTTGTTGCAAATGGGACATTGTACTTAATTATAGGTTTGTTTATTGCTAAAATTTTTATATAACTACATTTACGGTTTAATATCAATATGTTCTTGTTGTTTGTCATTATCATTCCAGCGGTGATACTGGTCGTCGCATTCAAAATTTGCACTTTGAAGCCCGTTATCTTGGTTTCACGGTAGCGTCTGCCGTCTGATCCCCCTTACCCCCAACCTAGAGAGAAAAGTCAGTGCCAGAGCCTTATCCGCTAACCCGCAGGTGTACCAGCTTGTAGGTGAGGTTTGCGTGGCACCGAATATCTTGGTCGCCCCCCATAGATTTCTGTTGTTTGTATACGTCCCAACCCAGGAGGAGTCTGTTGAATGAACGGTTGATGGAACTTAAATTTGGAAGGATGAAATTTAAAGTTTCATGCGAATACATTACATTGCCCGGCGGCACCTTTTTTTTTTTTTTTTTTTTTTTCGTGCGGAAATCCCCTCGGAAACACGTTCTTTTAATATTAAGAATGTTTTGTCGCTTGATGGAATGCAGCACCGATAATAATTATACATATTACCTTTTAGTAATGAACGTAAATACATGTGGTTTAGGGCTAATTCTCATTATAGCAACCGACTCGCTAATGGACTACTTCTCATTATGGCCACTTCTGGCCACTTCATGGGAATAAGATGCTTCTCCGTTTTGCTTCTATTGCGACTGATATTATTTATTTCGTAGAGCAAAAAACAGATATACATTTAAAGTTAGAGTATAGTAATGAACATTTATTATAATACTAGCTGTGCCCGCGACTTCGTCCGCGTGGATTAAGATTTTTAGGGTTTTAGTTTTTTTGCGCGGAACCCTAATTATTTTTCCTAAAATTAATGTAGCCTATGTTACTCCTTGTTATATTACCTTTCTGCCAGTGAAAGTCCCGTCAAAATCGGTCCAGCCATTTCAGAGATTAGCCGGAACAAACAGACAGACAGACAAAAATTTAAAAAAATGTGCATTTGGTGTATGTACCGTATATATATTCATATAAACATAACATAACATAACTTCACTCCTGTATCGCCGAAGGGGTAGGCAGAGGTGTATTACACACCCACGATTCGCCAGTTATGTTAAGGTCCCAATGTAATAGGGGGCGAGCCTACTGCCATCTACCGGGCACATTATTAAGCAAGCGATAATTAACATTTATTAATGCACACATAACTAAGAAAAGTCAGAGGTGTGCGCCCGGGGCGACTGGGGATCGAACTCGAGATCTCGTCTCGGCAGTCCGTTACGTACACCACTGGGCTATCGCCGCTATAAATTTACATAAAATGAAAATATAAGACTTATACTCCGAAGAGGACAAAAATAATTATACACATTTTTCGTTTTTTAAATTACTTGAAATAACTTCTAACGCAACTAACTGATAGCAATAATGACTGGTCTGACAATATCGATTGTAGTGACTAAAGATCCTGTTTATAGAGTCCCTTGAATCTGTCTCACCACACGTTTATTTGATCTGTCAGGATTCTTTCAAATATACTACCCAGTTTCTAGAAACCAGTTGTTTGTTCATTCGCAATATTTTTCTAATTATAGTCGGCCAGTTGAAGTGGAACGGACCTAATTAGAATTTACAGCTCTCAATTCGTTCCGCAGCGTCTAAATTAGACTGTTTTTAAAACAACTTGTGTTTTTTGGCCTGGATTCGTATTGCTGTAAGCTGGCGTGTTTATGAATTCTACTTTTTATATACTAATACACTTTCCTTTTGTTCTTCCTCTTAAGATATTATAAGATATATATAGTATAGGTATCTGAATAGTACGACCTCCGTCCTCCATGAGCGCAGGCCATGGGGGTGACAAGTTAGGCCGCCTTTCAGCAGAAGCAGGTCGGGACGGCGGGGCGACTAGCCCTTTCCGGGGCAAGATGGGGACACCGTGGTTCTCGAAACCGGAGATGGCCCAGGGCCAGTCGGGGAGCGAGGGAAATGGCTTATATCCTGGCGTCTGAAAACCCGAGACGGCGTGCAGTTTTAGTCGGTTCAAGTCCGACCTAACTTATCCCGCTGGCCGGCGCGGCGGGGGGTATCCGAAGGGGGTATTTCTGCACGAAAAAAACGGTATCTGAATCGTGACTCTACTATTTATGCAAGATGTCTGTTATGTTTTAAAAATGTCACACATAGCTCCACCAGATGTTCGGCGAGACGTAGCTTGTGCGGTGGAGAAATGGAGACAAGAAACAGATTCCCGACACCCTCTGCATAGCTATGAAATGCCTCCAGTCAGTTTAAAAAGCCGTCGGACCTTCATGAGAACCACTCAGGCTACAGACTGTGCCCCACAGCGAGCAAGAGAGCAAATGTGGGTAGATAAACATCCGGTTCCGGCAGGTTGTATCAGACCAAAAGAAGAACCGCCTGGACATCATCTCCAGTGGCCAACTTGGAAGTCATTAAACCGCCTGCGGACCCAAGTTGGCCGCTGCAAGGAAAATATGGCAAAATGGGGCTATATCGACCGATCGCAAGTGGACAGCGAGTGTGGGACCCAATCTCAGTCCATGTCGCATTTGCTCTCTTGCCCACTGTGCCCCTCCACCTGTACTACCGAGTACCTGTGTAGGGCAACGGATAGCGCTGTGGCTGTGGCCAAGTTTTGGGCCGACAAAATATAAAAATCAAGCCATGACTGGCCATTGACTCGAAGAAGAAGAAGACACATTTATTCTTCTGTGACAACCTGTTCGATGTTTGAAGTAGATCCTATACCCCTGAAACCTCTTATCTGCAATTATACTGTAGACGTCGGCCTTGTGGGATTGGAAGTTGCTTTAGTATAAACTACTTAGAATTCCTAAACACGTTTCTTGTATTTAGTATTTACATTTCAACAAAAGAGGCAATATTTATCAACCACTTGTTACCACGCAAATAACTCTTGGAAGAATCACATGACTACAGCTGCCCTTGCTAATTTTTCTATAACAGCGTCAACGTTACTGAATAGTGTGACTTCATTACAAACTTTCTAACTCGTAACGCTGCGTTATAACTATTCTAATCATAAAACACGGTTATCATAACGCGTGTGGTTATGTGTCGAATCAAAATTCATCGGATGTCATTTCTCGGGCAATTCAATTTCGTTTTTATCCCGAGTCACGTACGTGTTCAGCGACAGCGCTGCGGCCATGGCTCGGCCGCGCCGCTGCATGTGGGTCGACGAACGGTAAACTAGACTTTCTTTTTTACTAGCTGATGCCTGCGGCTCCGCCCGCGCGGAGGTTGTTTTTTTATACCATTTAGGTGGCAGACAAGCACACGGGTATCGTTTTTTGGTCATATATCTGGTTCTACTTAACCAATTGCTATCAAATATACGGTAGATTTTAAGTGTAGCTAATAGAAAAATCCGCATTGAAATCTGTTCAGTACTTTTTGCGTCCATCGCGAACAAACAAATAAATAGACCAGAATTCGTTAAAAATATTTTTGTGTAAAGAATGTTTCATTTAACATAACCCAAGTTTTTTTTAAATATCTCCAATGTACAGACACAACTAATGTATAATTTTAAAATAGTATAGATTTCATCCACTGCTCGTCCGCTCGCTACGGAGCCGTCTGCCACAATACCCGCCCCGTTTTTTTTTTAACGTGTGGAACCCCCACGGGCTCTCGTTATCGGTGCCAACGATGCGGTGGACGAGTCGGAATCGGAACGACTAAAACCACACGGTGTCCTCCCCAAGTGTCCATTGCCGGGCACCCCGGGTAAGCCTTGGGGATCGTGCGAAGCATGGCCCTGTACGGGGCCCTCGTATGCGCGGAGATTCTGGCGGCCCGCAATGTGCTGTTTCGAACAGCCCGTTAAAAGCGATGGCCGTCAGAGCACAGATTAATAAATAGTTACTACGTAAATCAGAGTCAATACCCGCCCCTTTTTTTTTTTTTTTAGCGTGCGGAAATCCCTTCGGATACCCCCCCGCCGGCTTATGTCGTGTCTCGACTAAAACCGCACAGTGTCCTCCCCAAGTGTCCGTTGCCGGGCACCCCGGGTAAGCCCTCGAAAGGATAACCCCAGGGTTGCCGGCGGACTTTGGCCGCCACCGCGGCCTCGAACGTAACACGTATTGAAGAGTTGACCAATTTTTCTACCGACACAGACGCTTCGTACCATCAGTAGTTTGATTCGTTATATTCTTGGAATGTCTTGTAGCAATATTTAGTAAATAATTACATGTAAATTATTGCAGATATTTATAAAGTCAGCATAAATTAAGTGTTATGAAAACGTAATTTAATCGTGTGTAATTCTGCGGTTGGTTTCACCAGTTATAATTATATACAAATAACATTATTTATAACTTTAACCTAAACCACATTTCAAACGGCCTGACGTAAGTTGTATCAATGAGAAACATCTATTGGATTTCCTCTGTACTTTTTCCTTTTAATAATTTTCAGTCAACGTGCTAGTGTGTTGCCACGTTTGTATTTTTTTATACCACTCAGGTGGCAGACAACCTCATGGCCCACCTGATGGGAAGTGGTTACCGTGGCCTATGGAGGTGTGCAACACCAGGGGCGCCACATTCGCGCTGCCGACCCTGTAAAAACCTTCTAATGCCCTTCTTGAAGAGCCCCATATTGTAGTCGCTTGAGAATACCACAGCAGGGAGATCATTCCACAGCCTTAGGGTGCGCGGAATAAAGTGCCTTCCATACCTTCGGTTTGGCTTCGGGTTTGGGAACCACGGTGTCCCCGACTTGCCTCGGTTTGGGGGAGGGGTGCTAGCCGCCCCACCGTCCAGGCCTGCTTCTGCTGGGGTGACAGGCGGTCTCACCTGCCACCCCCAGGCCTGCGCTCATGGAGGACGGAGGTCGTTAAGCGACCTCCGGCGCCTGAGTCGCCTGCGACGCGCGGTGAGCATGTTGCTCGGCGGGCCGGGAGAACTGGACGCACCACGTATGAGGATGAATTCCCTGTCTGTGGCGAGTGCAGTCATCATCATCATCATCATCAGAATATCCAGTTGCTTCCGAGGCTTTCACCTCGAAGCCCGGGCCCCGGGGTCCGCTTACTACTTCTGCTGTAGATTTTGCTTAAGTGCCTTTTATGGGAGCGCCTACTGTCTGACCTGCCAACCGAACTCTGAGAGGTGCGCCTGCGCCAGAGTCTCGTCCGTCAATCAGCAGGTGCACCGGCTTGCATCCTCAGAGGGTCTTATGGACCCCATACACTCACGTTTATGTAAAACTATTTATTTGAATTTAAAAACTCTTGCAATCAGTTCGTACCTTATTGCGTGAATGCGTTATCAATATTATCATCGTCGCATTCATTGTTTGAGTTAGTTTTAGTGATAACAGCAACTCATGCGCTGATTACACAAACGCACACGCAAGTATTTCTTATCAGATACTTTCGTGATTGTTATAATTTAATATGACTTGCGTAAGTACTCCAAATAATAAGCCGATAAGCTTGTCTGTATTTATTCATATTTGTGTATTTTACACGTCAACCATTTCACGTTCTTCTTACATGCATTCCTACGTAGTCGTATGTAGGTGTCCCCGTCTTTCCCCGGTTTGGGGGAAAGACGGGGACACCGTGGTTCCCAAACCGGAGGGACCGGAGATGGCCCAGTGTCAGTCGAGGTGCGAAGGAAATGCCTTATGGGTAACCTTACACCCCGGCGTCTGAAGACCCGAGACGGTGTGCCGTTTTAGTCGGTTCAAGCCGGACATAACCGCCTCCACTGGCCAGCGGCGGGGTTCCCGAGGGGATTTCCGTTTGAGTGCAATTGAGTTACCAACAGCCAAACATTTTCACAAACTTCACATTTATAATATTAATAGTATATACATTCTACAGTATCTGGATAACTGGAACTGTTCGTAGGTACTTGTTGCTGCTACAGGACCCTTAGGAGGCGTCCATTAATTACGTGAGGTAATTTTGGCGATATTTTAATCCCCCTCTCCCCTTGGTGAGATGTGAGATTTTGCTCGACCCCCTCCCTTAATGTCACGTGAGATTTTTGAAAGAACGTATTTTTTATTTAAATAACAAACTTTGTGCTTTATTGCGTTGGATATAATTATTAACAAAAACAATTCGCTCGTAATTTTGTCTAACGAGATTTTTTTTACCGAAAATTATTAGTGCGTCGTTTCTTTATTATAAAAGATCGACATTATTTGTTAATGAATGATTTACACTTCGCACCGTACGTAAGCAAGTTGAATTCATACAATTTTACTATATTTCTTGCAGAAAAAAATATTACGTGAGATTTGTCGAGATCACCACGTCTCGTGAGATTGGGAGAGGTTTGGGTTGACCTACCCCCCTCAACGCCTTGCGTAATTAATAGACGTACCCTTAGGTGCTTGATCATGCACCTTCGTATTAGCTTTCAGATTACCAATTGAAAACTACTGTACTGACGTTACCAATGTTGTGATTAGACACGTTTTGAAACTGAATAACGCTTCTGAAGGGCCGGGTTATCCTTTCGAGGGCTTACCCGGGGTGCCCGGCAACGGACACTTGGGGAGGACACCGTGCGGTTTTAGTCGAGACACGACATAACCACCCCCGCTGGTCAGCGGGGGGGTATCCCAAGGGATTTCCGCACGTAAAAAAAAAAAAAAAAAAAGGGATTATCTCCAACAATAAAATGTACGGAACCAACAGGTTTTCATTAATTATTATTTAGATTACACATGTGCTCATTACTTTCCAAATTTCATTAAACCCTCAGCCGGTACTCAGAGTTAATCCTCTAGTGACGCATGCTCACATGATAGTGATACAAGTATTTATTACACCAGCGTTATCACTTAACCTGTCAAGCTTATCACTTGCCGTTCAGGGCGGTGTGTACACGGGAAGTGTTTGTTGTACGAATTCCTATCTCGTGTAGATTTAGCGAATTACTTAGTGATGACGTGCGTCACTATTTAGGTTAGGCTTGTGTGACGACCTACATTGTTTTGTTTTTTTTTTTTGCGTTTTAGACCCAACTGTTACCCGCGGTTCGGACCGCGTGAAATACTGATCTCGATCCCGCGATACATAGGAACCTAATCCCAGGATAAAAAGTAGTTTATATATGTGCTATTTCAGATCATTCTGTCTCTGTGTCAAATTTCATCCCGATCTTTTTTATACTACTTAGGTGCCAGATAAGCACATGGCCCACCTGATGGAAATTCTTGAAGAACCCCATATTGTAGTCGCTTGGAAAAACCACAGCAGGGAGGGAGGGAGGATCATTTCACAGCCTGAGGGTGCGCGGAATGAAGTTCCTTTCATATTTTACTGGACGCAACGTTGCCGGTCGCAACGTCTGAGGATGAAATCCCTGTTTGTGGCGAGTGGTGCGATGATAAAATGTTGCCGTGGGTATTATATTAAACAATTCCCTTGTGCACATCCCATTGTATAGGCGGTAGGACACGCACAGAGAGAGCAGGTTCTACACTGCCTGTAAGTATGGGATTGTCGACGATCCTCAGCGCTCGTCTTTGCACCGAAGTTGGTTGCCTCGGCAAAAGGTGTACTCCACTTGGGGCGGGACTTGCGACTTATAAAGAAGTCCGCAATAAAGCACTGCTTTGCCCTGTAGAGCACTAGAAGTTTCGTAGATGGCAATTTGACCTTATCTTCCAGTTGACTGCGGAGCTGGAATTCGCTAGAGTTATTGACACCGAGGATCCCGATACTTTTGGAGATGGTGAGTGGTGTGTCCAGGAATTGTAGCGCTACAATGACATGGGTTATCTTAATGGTGAATGTACATACTTGTGTCTTAGTGAGGTTGAATTGGACTAGTATTAGTCTTCCCCAATCGAAAACTCTTGTGAGAGTAGTCTCGATTTCAGACACAAGTTGTTAGCGACTTTCTTCCACTGCGGACCGAGGGATGTTAGCTCGGCCCGTGTAAAATGCGTCCCGGGTACTGTCGTCCGCATAGCAATGAATGGAGTCATCAGACAGCATGTCATTGATTTGCAGCAGAAACAGAAACATCTGTTTAGCCCTTCTGGCTTGATTGAGTATCAAACATCCAGCTATCCATCCATCCAAATTTTCTTTGAACGCGCTTATCACTGGAACTAAATATCCGAATTGTTTTTTTTTTGTATTTGATATCCCAGTTCTTGGGGAAAGTTAAAGGTTCTATAACATCACGATCAGACTCTTAGAAAGAAAGAAAGAAGAAAGAAAAATATTTTATTTCAAAACTTATTAACTTATTAACTTTACTTAGGAAACGAGCAATGAGAAAAATTGTTAAGAGAGACGCGAGCGGGCAGTGCGTCGAGGTGCAGAAGCACCGAATTTTGCGGGTGAAACCGTGGAAAACAGCTAGTTTGTTATAAACGACTGTTTTATTATTAGTGCTAATGCCCGGCATGCGTGACTATCCTATTTTTTTTACTATTTTTACACTAGAAACCTTCATGGTCAAGTGCACACCAATTAACCAAAGTTTCATCGCAATCGAATAAATGGTATAGAGACGTGAAGAGGCCATCAGTTTTGCATAAAGATGACAAGCAAACCTCTGATGGAAAAGATTCTCAAGTATGATTCTTTGAGCTTCAAAAGCGCCTCATTAAGAAGATAAAAAACGAAATCTGAACTTCGTTGCGTAAGCATTTACCATGTAAGTCTTTTATTTCGCCTTTCCGCCGCCGTAATGGCTGAAACTGTAAGGGCTACCGCTACCGCACATTAGAGACAAGACTGTCTGCAGAGAGTTGTGTCTCGACGTGAGGTTTTAGTCGGCTCAAGCCTGACATAACCGCCCCCGCTGACCGGCGGGGGGATATCCAAAGGGATTTCCGCAAGAAAAAAAAAAGTACTTGATGGACAGCTTCGGTTTGTTCTAAGTGTGCGCACTTCACATGTTTCTGTTGTTCTGTTGAGACTGCCTTTTTTTTTTTTTTTTTTTTTTTTTTTCGTGCGGAAATCCCTTCGGATACCCCCCCGCGTGCCAGCGGGGGCGGTTATGTTGAGACTGCCTCGTCCATAATGAGCGTTCATCCTTAACTGTGCATTGCTGACACCGTGGACCTATTGACGACCTGCTGGCCAGCGGGGGGGGGGTTATCCGAAGGGATTTCCGCACGTAAAAAAAAACACTGTGGCGTAGCGGTAGTGCGTTCGACTACTAAGCCAGACGTCGCAGGTTCGATTCCCGCTCAGTGCAAATATGTATATTTGCATTGGTCTGGGTGTTTCTATGTATAATTTGTATTTATTTACAAAAAAAAAGTATTTAAGATATTTATCCGCTTTCTAGAACCCATATGACAAGCTCTGCTTAGTTTGGGTGGTAGAAGGCGTTATTAAAATAATAATATAATAAAACATTTATTTCAAGTACTTACCAAGACTCATTTAAATACATTAAATTAAATTAAAGCCATGTACATTGTCCTACAATATTTACTATTTATATTTATTTACAGTGAGGCTATCGGAAAAGGACGATTTCAATTGAAAGTGTTAGCCTTTACAGCTTGCTAATATATTTATCGATAGTCATCTCTAAATTACCTCATTCCAATGTACCTTTCATGCTCCATTCTCTTAATTTCTCAAAAACATTCTAGGGATAAATTATGCAAATATAAAGATATGTTCACACCACCTAAGCCCAGCGGAGCGTGCCGTGTGCAGTAGCGTGACGGGTGCGCGGTCCGCGAGAGCGTCACATCCCGTGACGACGCAAGCGCACGGCCCGCGACCGTTCCGTTCGCCGCCACTCCGCCTCGTATTTGAAGCAATTAATTTATTAGCCAACGCTTTTTGTTTGCCCGTTGGAAACTCGCTTTTAAACCGCTAAGCCTTATTAGGTTAACTCATATAAGAATGTGGAGGTGCTTTTTGCTTTTTCTATCGCTTGATATTGCAGTTACGTGGATTATGGATTGTTTATATATCATGAAGAAAGCAGTAAATGTTTACAATGGGCACCCATTGTAAACATTTACGCTAGATTTGATACGCTTTTAAGTAAAGCGATTATGGTAAAGTAAACTATAACTATGTATATTAGTATGGATACAATAACACGTATATGACTATACGTATGTATGTATGTAACGGACTGCTGAGACGTAACGGACTGCTGAGACGAGGTCTCGAGTTCGATCCCCAGTTGCCCGGGCACACACCTCTAACTTTTCGTAGTTATGTGTGCATTAATAAATGATAATTATCGCTCGCTTAATAATGTGCCCGGTAGATGGCAATAGGCTCGTCCCCTGTTACATTGGGACCTCAACATAACTGGCGAATCGTAGGTGTGTAATACACCTCTGCCTACCCCTTCGGGGATACAGGCGTGAAGTTATGTTATGCTATACGTATGTAACAAGGCATACTTATATTATAAGCTATGCTTAGTTTGGGTGTGGACTTAGGATTGTAAGTATGAAGGAATGGATGTTTGTAACTCTTTCACATAAAAACGGCTGAACCGATCTGACTGAAATTTGGCACAGGGATAGATTATAGTCCGGAATAACACATAGGCTACTTTTTATCCCGGGAATAGATTCCCATGGGTTGCGGGTACGTGATCAGAATTCTACGCGGGTGGAGCCGCAGATAACAGCAAGTTATTATATAAGGTATTTAAAGAAATCTTGGGAGTCGAATTTAACCAACTTCTAATTGCCGTATCTTTGTCTTGAGAACCAGCCTTTCACTTAATATAGACTTCAGCACTTCGCAGCTGTCCAGCGCTTCGTGGCTTCTTCCCGTGCGCCGAAGAACTTTTACCGTCCATAGGCTACGGCGACCACTTGCCATCGGGGCGTGTATTTGTTTACCACTTTAGTCGCCAACTCGAAAGGGATACTGGGCTGTTTCCAAAATATTTACTCAAACCTATCTGTATACTTACCAGCATACTCACTTGTACAGTAAACTTACCTATAACTTACCATTAGTAACATGTTTGAAAAATGATCGTCCCCATGTAAATAAACGCGCTGCAGGCGCAGCGTGTACGTGCTTGCGCCTTTTGCAAAAAGCATTAAGAGGCGGGTAGTTGCCGTGAGTTAGTGGACAGATACGAACTGACGCGATCTCGAAAGCGACTAAAAATCATGTACTGTTTTTCAGTGTATAATTCCTGGATCCAGCGCCATCCATCGCCTACAGATTCCTTCCTTTTTCCCACTCTTACCTGTTCCCCTATCTCCTCTAATTATGCCTTAAGTTCTCGCACCTACATCTCCATTCAAATCATTACACTGCCATTACACTATCGGCCTGAACGCAGTTGTGTTTTTGGCTTAGCCAGATGGCTTAACATGGATACTAGGATGATTTAAAAAAATACCAGAAAAATATAATTCGACTGGAAATCGAACTACGATCGCAACAAACATAAGCGAAACTTATACCAAGAAACTAACAAGACACTCCTAACCTTAATAAGCTTACACGATAAAACTTAACACATGGCAGCAATTCTTTCTTATGTATATTGTATTATTAAGTGATCACACGCATGGCCAATATCCAAGAGCTAGAAAGCGCATCAGTTTGCGCTTGGCTCGCGGAGCGTGTCGCGACGTGGGACCGTCACGCCACTGACCGACACTCGGCCGAGCGTGACCTGTGTGGAAACATCTTTATAACACGAGTAACAACATTCAGTTCTCATAACTATATATTTATATCTATCTGTACTATTATTATTTTTAATTTTTTTTTATTTATTTATTTGAAAACCAACGGCGATACAAATGTAAATCTAGACAGTATGTACCTTAAAAGTATGGCTAATAACAGGCTTTCCTTAGTATTACATGTTATAGGTAATTCGGTTGGTGAACAGACACAAAACACGGATAACAATATGCTTGCAGTGTTGTATTAATAGCGAACATTGAATTAATAGTTCTGAGTTTAGCTTATCACTGCTCGCTTTACAAACAAGTTATTGAAGATAATAGTTGCTTTGGAAGTAAATAATAAGTACAAATACAGTTGTATATTTAATACTAGTCAGAAGTTGTCATGATCATGAGATCGAAGCTTCTCTCAAAGCACTCAATAGTTTGAGTCTAAAATTTTTCTTAGAGCATGAGAATAGGTCGATATCGCCAAAAGTAGTGTTATGAGTCCGAGCAATGCGTGTAAGTACAGTATTTTGGGAACAGTTTGTAGAATGCCGAGGCACGTGTAACATGGGTGTATGTCGAGTACGTCTAGCGGGAGCATTAAATGTGATTTGCTCTACTAAGTCAGGAGAATCTAGGCGTCCATTCAATATATCGTATAGCAGGCACATATCTAAAATTTTGCGTCGATCGTCAAGGGGTAATATTCCATGAGTAACACAGGCTTGTTGGTATGTCATGGGACATTCACGCTTGCGGTAATTAAGATGGTTAATAAATTTATTTTGTATCCGTTCCACTTGGTCCTTGTAAATAATATAAAAGGGTGACTAGATTGGGCAAGCGTACTCTAGTATGCTTCGTACAAATGCAAAGTAAATTGTCTTTACTGACATTTTTAAAATAATAAAATTGTAAATTAGTTGTCTCTGTACATTGGAGATATTAGAAAATAACACTTTTTTTTTTTTAACGTGCGGAAATCCCTTCGGATACCCCCCCGCCGGCCAGCGGGGGTGGTTATGTCATGTCTCGACTAAAACCGCACGGTGTCCTCCCCAAGTGTCCGTTGCCGGGCACCCCGGGTAAGCCCTCGAAAGGATAACCCCAGGGAGAAAATAACACTTGAGTTATGTTTAATGAACGATTCGAACACAATTTTTTTTTGCAATTCTTGTCCTGCATACAAAGCTTGCAATTTGGAACAAGGCGTTTGCTCTTCTATGATTTCCCATCTTGATGTGCTCTTACACCCCGTACAAAATGAGCAGGATGCTTCATTTGCACTTGCACTTGAATTTGAAATTAACTAAGAGTATCAGCTCGCGATATAGTAGGTATAACTTTTTTTTTTGTGCGGAAATCCCTTTGGATACCGCCGGCCAGCGGGGGCGGTTATATCGGGCTTGCACCGACTAAAACCGCACGCCGTCTCGGGTCTTCAGACGCCGGGGTGTAAGGTTACCCATAGAGCATATCCCTCGCACCCCGGCTGACCCTGGGCCATCTCACCACTAACAGCATCGCTCATCCTGTCTCCTCTGGAAGCAGAGGAGTATGGAAATGCTTTATGTACCTACTCTCTGAGGCAGTTATTTATGATTGGTCATCTGCAAGGTGGCTTTTTAATTTTGTGTTTTGAACTGGCAGAAATAAAATACCTACACTGAAACAACCTGCCCTGTGGCATAAGCTGCGGTTGGAATCTATAGACTGGCCTACTGGCCTATAACAACATTACTTAACAATGATCACTATATCCGTCCATTTATAAAATAGGACCCTACGTAAAGGCTCAGACGCCGGGTTGTAAGGTTGCCCATAAAGCATTTCCCTCGCATCCTGACAGACCCTGGGCCATCTCCGGTTTCGAGATGGCCCCCTCGGGTTTGGGAACCATGGTGTCTCGGTTTCTAAATCACGCACCTCATACGCGATATTCGTAAGAACTGGCACTGACTGACGACACGACACGGGACGGATAATAATATATATATATATGTGAGGAATAGAACTTATGATCATGAAAATAAAATAGAAATTTAAATGATGACCATCGAAGGCACAAATAATACTACATTATACAATTACAGTCATAATTGAAATTTCTAATCTATTTCTATTAACCGTATAAAAATACTTTGCCGTGCCGTACCACCAGTCGGCGCCAGTCCTAAGAGTATAAAATGGTACACTCCATACTCCGGTATTCAATGCCGGCCGCCATACAATTTCCACAGAACGAAGTCAAGTGGTTCATTGTCATTCAAAACATTCGTACGTTTTCCTCCTTACCATGTGTTACCATTATGCTGACACAGTACTGGGTGTCGATAAAAGCAATGTGGGGAGGTGTTCGAAGTGAAGGAGGGGGGAGTTTCGGATCACGATTTACTCGAGCGCATCTGTCCCGGCCGTGCTCCTGCGTCCTTCGTACGGACGCTCCGCGAATACTACGCGGGGTGGTTCACAGAGACGGACTCAGTTTTCTATTCCATATTAATTTATTGGTATTAGGATATGCGCATATTTGAACTCGCATCGTTTAAATTTATACGGCTGTTTACGTAAACTTTAATTATCCTATAAAATGCTTCACCGGACATATAAGTATTTATTTGATCCATACATCGGTGTCGAAAGACTAGCCATTAAGATAAATAGCTGTAAATACTTGGAGCTTAAACTTAAATATACAGTAAATCTCTGAATATCTTTAAAGAGCATACTAAGAGTTAGATCTTGTTCTTGTGACCCATAAGAACATGTTCCTGAAAAAGGTATCAACAGACAAAGTTGTCTAACAGAAAGGTGACCCGTAATAAAAAAACATTATCATCGTCATTTGCCTGCCCTTGTCCCAATTGTTTGGGGGTCAGCCCATCATGTCATTCTCTTCCATACTTCCTCCTCAGACGTCATCTCCTCACTTACTGCTTTCCTTGCCATGTCCTCTCTCCCGCAATCCATCCATGTTTTCATCAGCCGTATTTAAAATATAACAATACATTTATTTGCTTTGTATTACGCAAATGCAACGCAACGTTATTGTGTATGTACGAATTTTCCATTCATTACATTCACAAATAACGTTGGTGCTATAATAACAGGAGTGTGTATCAAATCCGGTGGGTGTTATAATGGTTCGCCACTGTTTTATCGGCTTTGGCAAATCGCCTCTATTGCTGTGTGACGCGCTTCCGTCAATGTATCGCTTAATAGTAATTGATGAATGGTTCATTTTGAAGCGTTACTGTTTATGGTTCAACATTCTGAGGAAAGGGGACGAAGACACGTTCTCTGCGTAAATAGTCTTTTGTTCGTAGTTTTTATGTATATGGAGGAGTTGTCAGTTGATCGCTATAATTATTTTACTGAATTTTCAGCGGCAATCCTTTATCACGTTGTCCGATTTCAAATGACCTCATATAAATTTGGTCAAGATGAGAAAAGATATGACAAAATCATTTAAGTTTGCAAAGGCTGCACAATAAACTTTGGGATAGTATTCTTTTTTAAGCACTGTCATAGAAATTAGTTGAAGTTGTTTTTTCTTGTCTAAAAATATTACTTGAAAGTGTTTATATAAATAAAAACTTCATCGAACATTTCGTAGGCTGTTCGAATCGGTAAGTTTTCGAATGTTAAGCTTACTCTAGCAACTTCAGAATATCAGATTAAAGGGTCATTATGACTCGGTTATAATTGATTCTAAATAGGTTTTAATCATTGGAACAACTAATTAACCAACTCGGATAAAACTCTTGCCATCTGTCGCCATTTGGCGAGTGGATAATTTGGCAAATTCTCGTAAACGATTAAGCCGACTAACTATTTATTGAGTGATTTTATTAACACCTCATAGTCTGGGAGACCTTTAAGAACAAAATTAGGACTCTGGGGTACTGAAATCCACTTGATCATATATTAGGTCGTTACATATGAAATTGCCGTTTTTCTTGAAGAAATTGGAGGAAACCCAATTTTTAGTACTAACATTTTTGCATTTTTTTTAGGAATGACAAATCCAAATTTTATGTTTTTTTTTGTGTACGAATGAGACAACATTAAGCTAACAAACAGCAACTTTTATTATATATATATATATATATATATATATATATATATATATATATATATATATATATATATATATATTAACTTATATTATATATATATTATATATTTTCAAAGTGACAGCTGTTAAGTAATACGAAACTTATCATCAAAATGGATAGCAATTAGGAAGTACTGTTTTGAAGATAGAATTAATTTTTCAAGCGGCCAATAAAAACAAAATTTAATACAGAGTTGTAAAATCTTGAAATAAACTTTCAAACAAAATATAAATAATGGAAATAGCTATTAAATTACAGGAATAACGAACTCATGAATTTGTAAGAAAATTTCGGCAATTTCATAGGTAAAGACTTATTAATTATTTAAGTTCGTATCTCGTATGGTTTTAATAGATATACCACATTCTTTAATGCGTAAGCGCTGAACTCCAAGGCTATTGTGACGTATACGATAATATTTTCATAAGTGGTTGCGAATATAAGGATTATGTAACTAACATGTGGTTTACATAAATTTGACTCACATTGACTCATGGTTTGTTTACAACATTTCTGAATATCAGTCCGTCATTATTATTTAAGGAGGTGATACATTATTTATTACCTATTTTAAATTTATTGCTTGAGTTTTCGCTAAAGAATCCTTACTAATATATATAAATGTGAAAGTAACTCTGTCTGTCTGTCTGGTACGCTTTCACGCCTAAACCACTGAACCGATTTTGCTGAAATTTGGTACAGGGGTAGATTAGACCGTGGGAAAGGACATAGGCTATGTTTTGTCGCGATAACCGACATCTACGCGGGCGGAGCCGTGGGCAAAAGCTAGTAATAAATAATTCTAAATCCATCAAGCAAAGGGAGAATTGAACATATTATATTCCTATCTTTACACGGGGTTTTGCATATTGACCTGAACCTCAGTGCTGGATGCTTGTAACATAAAATTCATTCATTCACATCAGCTACCAAAGTTTCAGGGTTTAGCCCCAGTGTGGGGCTAAAACTTGTGTTAGGCTCTACGTTGATGAATCTGTCAGCCAGGAGTGTCAGGAAGAGTAATTAATGTGTATAGATTATTAAATAATCTGCATTCTAGGACCCATATGACAAGTTCTGCTTAGTTTGGATCTAAATGGCGTTGTGTACCTTGTCCTACAATTTATTTTATTTAATTTACCTTTCTCTCTCTCTGTCCCTATTCCCATTTCATTTGGGGTCGGGCCTCCTAATGGCACGGCGCCAAGACGATCTGTCCTGGGTTTTCGAATCTGGCAGGTGCTTGGTTTTCAAATCCCTTTGGACATTGGACCACCACGTGGCAAGCGGTCTTCCTCTTCCTCTGGGCGGGTTTGGGATGTCAAGCACTTTTCGGACAGTGTGCGTGTCGTCTCGTCGCATGACGTGACCGTACCATCTTAACCGTCCTTCTTACAGCTTTTCGGCAATAGGAGCGGTACTAAATGTGCCCCTAATGTAGTCGTTCCTGACCTTATCCAGCCGCGTGACACCGCCGGCCCACCTCCGCACTACATTTTTATTATTTACTTCCCGTTTGACGTTATATCCTTAAAAGCGCTAATAGTTCCTTTCCAATACGTCCAAGCTGTTCGTGTACTGCTAATGTGTATTTATTTATGAAATAACATCATCAAAATCACATGTAGTAACGAACGCGACACATCACTTTGACAACAAGATGACGGATAAATATCGGTGAGTAATATGCGAAGTGCGTCAAACTGTGTATGTATAGCTTTTAGCAGCGCCATGAGAACTAGCCTAACTGCCCAACTTTCCCGTTTTGCGTCAATCGCATGAATAAGTGATACAAGTGCTAATAGCAATTAACTGATCACGAAGTCCAATATTCATCAGCTTCACTTGCTACCGGGACTCACAGACCTTTGCAACGTTCGGTTACGAAAGCCATGACAGCACCGCCCGTTTTCCCTCTTACTCATGCTTACGCAAATAAGTTTACGCATTACGCACAGTAACGCGTTGAAATTGAACGTGCCGTTGTATAAATTAATTATTTGTGTTGGTTCGTACCACGATGCTTTTTTATGTCCAATAAACTGTTTTTTGAAAGTTTAAAGGACAGTAAATTAAGTTCCTTAAAAGGAACTAAATCTATTGGAAAAGTTAACATTGAATTGAATTTAAAGAGCAAGAGCCGTATGCGTAATTCTATATTTACATTTTCGTAAAAACAACGTGAATATTGGGAATAACTGTTTTACGAATGATAATAAAATAAAAACATTTTAAGCAAAACTTCATTAATTTGATTAATTAGTAACCCGCTCCGGTTTCTGGTACAATTTGATTTCCCGAACATATAAACCATCCGTGAAAATCCCTTTACAAGAAGTTATCGTACCGTTTATGACAGATAGACACATTTACTGGTGGTAGAAATTTGATGACACAAATTTGCCACAAAATTCGGCCGGGTAGGTACCACCGTGCACGATTGCGAAAAACCCTCCATAGTAATCCAATTTCGGTTTGATTCCATTCAGGGGTCAGCAAGTGCATAGCCGGGCAGGGGGATTGTGGTCGCAGCACTAGTGGGATCGGTGGGTGTCACGCGGTGCTGCGACGACAATCCTCTTCTGATGAGGCCGTCAAGCTGAGTGCCACCATTGTTAACATGGTACGTGTATGTAATGGTGACCCTCTTTCCTGAGATTTTTTTTTGTGTGATATGTCAATGTAATTAGTGTGATTTCAAAAAGTCAAGCCTACTTGACTCCTACACTAGTATTACCTGAGACAGTGCCTCCTCGCCACTACTCTCCAGTATGTGTCACAGTTTGTGTATGTGCGTGTACGCATACGTGCGTGTATACAGCAATGTACAAGATATTTACTTAATAACTTGTTTATCTAGTTATTCTGCTCAAGTTTGTATAACGAATTTCATGACTCGACCAAAGATAGCCAGGTGGCCATCTTTGGTCGAGTCAGTAGCGCTGCGATTGATGTGCAAGAGTCCCTTGCTATGATTCCTAGGTTGGGAAAAGTGTTAGTTGTATAATTTGTAAATTATGTGTAATGTAAATGTTAAGTAATAATATTTCTGGTCACTCCTTTGGGGTTGTACAGGCGTAGGCATTTTAAGATCCTATGAAAGACGTTTGATCAATCTTTATACTATAAAACTGTTTGTCCTGACTAGTCAGTCACATAGAGACAACGCACAGCCTAAACAGCTGGTCCTAAAGACTTGAAACTTGGAGAGTGTATTTGTTTTGATGACTGGAGGTGTACTAAGAAATATTTTTTTGAAATACAACCTATAAAGCGGTAGAAACGGTTGAAAGCGTAGTTTTTATAACTCAAGGACGATTTTTTTTGGTATAAATATGTTTTTAATCGAGATACTACCCCTTTTTGGTCGGACAGGGCTGACATTATAATAATTCATTCATTTATTTCTGTCAAAATGGTATGGTAATGGTATACAAAATTCTCCCTAAAAAGTGGTACAATAATATTATTTGCCTTAGAATTTATATTATTAAGGGAGTGCTTTGGCACTCGTACTAGGTGAACCCTGTGTCACGAGTGCCGTTATCTTCCTTCACATCTGGTTCATTAGGTACTCAGCAACATTTGATTTTTTGAAAAACTCATCTCTCAGTGTATGAAAAAGGCGTTTAAATTATATAAAGTGCCGTCAGTTTAAAAAAAAACTTGTTGGCGATAATCGGCATCCACGCGGGAGGAGCCGCGGGCGAAAAGCTAGTAAATAGAAGTAAAGCTTTAACCGTCGGTAGCTTAGTGGTTAAGGAGTCGACCTTACGATCGAGAGGTCCCGGGTTCGAATCCTGGCCATTACACTACCGACGTGAACCCACTCCTAACACAAGCAATTTAGCTTAGCTGGAGGGGTTCGGTTACTATTATTCTTTAAAAAAAAAACATATTTGAACAATTGTTTGAGTGCGTCCCTGGGCCTCAACACATCTACACACCTCGCTAAAGCATGACGTAGTGCTAGTACGTTTCGCGAATGCCAAAGCTCACCAGCGCCGCTCGGCATACTGATGTGGGCTCAACGGGCCCGCCTGAATGTCGATCGAGCACTGCCTACATGGGTCCTTGGTGCGACGCGCCGTGCGTGCCAAATTGCGCGTAATGCCAGCTCGATGGATTTATTGTTCCAACCGCTTTGTGACGGGAATTCATTTCGATTTTCCTTAAAATATCTTCCCCGTTTAGAAAACGGTATTATTAGACTAGAGGTTTCCGTGGAGGAATTTAATAGAGATATTTCGTCAAGACCTACATATACAAATACTCACGGTAAGCAGCACGGCAGTAGTAGGTAAATGTTTTTCGTATGTTGGCGGTAAACCTGGCCTTTTTCTTGGGGTGAAAGTTTAGTGTTGAATGGAGTCAAGTCGTATTACTTTGTTACTTTTTCCGATAGCCTTTAAAAGTTGTCCTGGTATTCGACACCCACCAGAATATATGGTATGGCCCCGTCTACTTCACCGGGAACTTTGCGATTTTACGTTGATTCCTTGTTATACTAATAATATAGGAACTCAGCCTACTACATGTAAGTTGTTTGTGTGGGCTCTACGCTTGGAGCTAGAGAAGTGAAGAGGCTTTTTGCAGAGGTTAAAGTGGAAGGGAACGGAAGTGAAAGGTAGAGAATCGAGCTCTAAAGAAAATGTCAACTACCAGGCACTTTAATCCGACATAATCCTAGACAGAATACTCAAATTTTAGAGAAAACTTCAATATTTTCTTATGAAAGGGACTGCTATCCCAGATTGGTCCAGTGACAAAAAAAGGTTAGTACAGTAAAGTATTTAATATTTCAGCGCAAGAAGTGTTGTTTCCCGCACAAGCACGTTTGTGCATGTATGAAAACACGAAAATAGAAAAAGCAAATATTTATGCCAGATTCTGAGCAAGTGCAATACGTCCCTGTCTACCTCACGAACCGACTAAAACCACACGGCGTTTCGTCACATCTACCTGTGTCGCCGGAGAAACAGGTATTCCCTAGATAAGATATCCCTGAAACCCCGAGCTGTCAATCTCTGTGTACGTATGTCTATTAAAATCCTGTATGTATGTAATACCACAGAATAAGTGTTTGTGTTACATAGTAATACTCAAATTAGTCAGAAATAAAGCAAACCATTCAGCGGACGAGCAATGACGAAAGACACGGGTATCAAACGTCAGACGTTCCCGTTCGTTGATTCGAGACCTTCACTTGTCTTGTTCCTCATCATACGAGTACCTACGCGTCGTGACGTAAGATGTGTTTCCCATATACATACACACACATGCCTGCGGGCGTGAAGGAACAATAAACACTTCCTCTATGTTAGAGGGGTATTCGTTCCCAAAACTCCAGTTCGGGGTTTTAAGAATTACCTTGTATTTCTGGGAACTATATTGTTATGACAAGTGGTTAACGTTTCAAATAAGTAGCAACGTGTTTTTAAATTGGCAACGTTCATTAGGGTTATACTCTATTAAAACGCAATATACTGCCAGAAAATATTTAGTTAAGGGGTAGGCGTTTCGGTATATTTTTAGTCCCATGCAATGTACGTCATGATTTCATGATCCGAGCAATTTTCCATGAGCATGTTTGCGAATGGAGATTAGCTGTCTTCATTCGTATAGTCGACGGTATCCACGTCGACCACGATCCACGGAAGGAGTAGTCCTTCTATTCTACTTGACTGGTAACCAAACAATAGCCGCGGTAGCCTAGTGGCATGGGTAATGGACTGCTGAGACGAGGTCTCGGGTTCGATCCCAGGTTTTACCATGGCACACACCAATGACTTTTCGATGCTTTTCGAAGTTATGTGTGTATTTATCGCAGGTTTATAAGTGCCCGGTTAATGGCAATAGGCTCGCCACCTATTACATTGGGACCTAAACATAAACTGGCGAAATGTGGGTGCTAGCATCTCTGCCTACCCCTTCGGGGATATAGGCGTGAGTTTATGTTATGTTATGATAACCATACAGCTAAGTATTTAGGTACCAATTAGTTTCATCATCATCATCTTAGCGTGTTCCCGATTGCATCCCAGGCTTTCACCTCGGAGCCCAGGGTCTGCTTACTCTTTCGCCTCCATTTTGTTTTTATTACCTTGGCTTTTGGGCTACTGACTGCTGTCTGACCCTAATCAGCAGGTGTATCGGTTAGCAGGTGAGGTTGTCTTGGGCTCCTAAGATTTTGGTCGAGCCCATTCACCTATTGAATAACTTTTAATTTGAAAATGTCAAAATCTAGAATTGTCTAATTGTCTGTGATGATTTTCAATCGTAATTTCAAGTTATATTTTTGCTATGTAGTTAAGATGGTCAAATCTTTTGTTATTTGGTTATTATTAAGGTTTGTCCAAGAAGAAAGTCGATTCGTCTAATTATCTGTGATGATTTTAAACACTTAAATAAAACAAATATTATTTACATTAACAACACTGTTTTTCTATTGACTGTACTTGCCTGTAAAAAGACTAAGGGGATCAGACCGGAATGAAACAGTTTACGGTGGATCCCGATTAAAACATAATAACAATCGGCAGGGGATCAGATCAGGGGTCCAACTGGAATAACTCAAATTTAAAACTCACGGCTGTTTCAACTTATCAGGAATACTCTGCTTTTAGAACCTGTTGTGGATAGCTGAAATTCTCGTCTACATTCCTGATTTTAATTTCCAAGAAAAAGTTTGCATAGCTTGCAAAGACATTCTAATATATATGTGGGCCATATAGATGTTATGTATTCCAATGTTTTAAAATATAATGTAACGTGTCGAACATAATTCACATCGTCCTCGAGTCATTTACGTCATATCGGCTAATCAACATACTTTAGATGTTACAATCACATGTCTGACATTTGTATTTACGTCACCCGATTAAAAGAAATAATAAAAGTTCGGCATAGAAAGCCAGTAACAGCAACGCAATGTATAAATGCAATAGTTCTTGTGGAAATCCCCTCGGAAATCCCTCGCCGGCCAGCGGGGGCGGTTATGTTTCTATTTTTTTTTTTTCTATATTTAGGACACGTCAATTTGACTTCACCTCGCCTGATGGTAAGCTGAAGGTAAAGTCTCAGGAAAGAGGGTCAGGGTCATGTCGGGCTTGAACCGACTAAAACCCCACGCCTTCTCGGGTCTTAAGACGACGGGGTGTAAGGTTGTATTTATGAAATACCGATGATGCAAAATACAAAGTTAAATTGTTTAATAACAATATTGAACCTCGGACGGGTGAGAGCCTCGGGTGCGACGGGGACTAACGCAAAGATGATGATCATTAAAAACAATCAAAACAAGTTAAATTAAAAAAAAAACTTAAGAAAAGCTTTTAATAAATAATGTACTCGTCAAGACGAATCGAACGAGCCGAAACTCGATAGGGTTGCGTCGTTTCATCACAGAGTTCCTATGACCACCATCCAGCTCCATCAGCGGACCCTGGTTACTATTGAAGGACAAACTACTCGTCAAGATGATTCAAAGGAGCCGAAACTCGATTACTTGCTGTCGTTTTATTGCGAAGTTCCTATGGCCACCTTCCAGCTCCATGTCATCAGCACCATGTCATCATAATATTACATTGTCACGCGATTTGTACATGTATGCAAAATTTCAGCTCAATCGATAAACAGGAAGTGAATTAAATTTAATTTGGAAGATTTGATGACAAACATCGGAACAGGTGAAAGTGAATTAAAGCTTGTAAAATAGCCAGTGGCGCTCTGGATGATGTCAGGAACCTAACAATACCTCATACATCCGAAATTGTTCATGCATTTAAAAGTTATGGTGGAACAAAGGACTACGGGCTCCAAAGTTTTGATGTAACCGGGATTAACCCTGGAATCATGATGGAATAAAAAAAACTCACATGATACTAACATACATGAATCCGACGACATTTATAGAACCACTATTGCTGGCTCCATCAGCAGATTAGTTGGATAGAATCAAATTAATATAATGTCACCCGGACACCACATATTTCCAAAGTATCAAATCGATACGATAGTAAAATTAGACGTTGATGAAGACCAAAATATCAAATTATCTGATAGTCTGCATCGTTGTTCGACGTATACGAGGGTCAAACTGAAAGTTCTTAGAACTGGCCACTTATAAACAATATAATATAAAAATAATTCTAAAATTTGAAAATAGAACTCTTTGCCAATATTACTGAGTATATATTTCATTCATTTATCATTTGTTTTACGATTTGGCGGCAAATTGAAAATTGTCTGTGTCACGTTAACATGAATTTAACACGAGAAAATTTTCGTGCAATGATTTTTTATGACTTTCGATGTCATTTAAGTCAACAAGAAAGTTATGATAGACTACGATTGGCCTTTCACGATGAAGCCCCATCTCGTGCGACTGTTTACAACTGGTTTAATGAGTTTAAACGTGGTCGCACTAATCTCACTGATGATTTACGTGAGGGACGGCCTTCTACGGCGACGACTGAAAATAACATCTGTGTTGTGCGGCGTATGATAGAGACTGACAAAAGAGTGACCTATCAGCAGATTCGGACAAGCTTAGGCATCGGTATGAGTCAAGTGCACAAAATCCTCCACGAACATTTAGCGGTCAGGAAGCTTTGCGCCCGGTGGATACCTCATAATTTGACTGAGGCTCAAAAACTCCATCGTGTGGATTGGTGCCGTAAAATGATTGAAAGATTTAACGGAGGTGACTCTAATGCTGTGTTCGACATACTAACAGGTGACGAAAGCTGGATTTACTGTTATGATCCTGAAACCAAAAGACAATCTGCTCAGTGGGTGTTTCCTTTCGAGGAGTTGCCAACTAAAGTGAAGAGAGATCGAAGTGCGGGAAAAAAAATGGTGGCCTCGTTCTTTGGAAGGATAGGTCATTTCGTAACAATTGTGTTAGAGGATCAAAAAACAGTTTCTGCAGAATGGTACACTACCAATTGTTTGCCACTTGTCTTGGAAAAAGTTCGAGAGAAACGACCTCGCAGTAGGATCCTCCTTCACCACGACAACGCCTCGTCGCACACCGCCAAGCGAACGATCGACTATTTGGCGACATCAAACGTTGAATTACTGGGTCACCCGCCGTATAGCCCCGACCTCGCGCCTTGTGATTTTTATTTATTTCCAAAAATTAAAGAAAAACTTAAAGTAAAGCGGTTTATGAATGCTGAAGAAGCGGTGGCTGCGTATCGCGATGCCATTGAAGAGACCCCTAAGGACGAGTGGGCAAAGTGCTTTTCCCAGTGGTTCCATCGCATGCAGCGGTGTAATGACGTGAATGGACAATATTTTGAAAAGATATAATAAAACTAATAACTGGCTAATGTAATCAGTTTTTGATCTTCTAAGAACTTTCAGTTTGACCCTCGTACGTACAAATCATTTTGATTATTTACCTGGCGCTTCAAATTATACTTCCAAAATTTGTCTACGTATATAATAAGTAAGATAATTACAGTTTGAATTAACGAAAGCGTTTTAAAAATGTATTGACGTGTTTTTTTAGCTCTGATTTAAATGAATAACGAGTTAACGAATTCAAAGGCTGTGTTGTCTAACCTTGGTGACAGCTGCGCCGGCAGATGTTGCGATGGCGTCACCGAATCATAAACGCAACTTACAAAGTACGAGCGTGCATGTGTATGTTGACTCAATTTAGCACTTGGCAAAGAACTTAAAGGATTCATTGTAATGGAAATCTTGATAAGGACACGTAAAGACCAGCTGCTAGGCTGGATAACATCAAAATGGGTTTTGCCATTAGATTACCCAAAGGGTATACGTTGTGCTTTGCCTGCCGTAGTGTAATTTCTTTTTGCACTATGAAGATAGCAAACAAGCGCATATCGGTGGGCGTGTAGGAATCGGACTGACTAAAACCACACGGTGTCCTTCCCAAGTGTCCATTGCCGGGCGCCCCGGGTAAGCCCTCGAAAGGATAACCCCAGAGTTACCGGCGGACTTTAGCATATGGCCTACCTTATAAGTCGTCATCATAGGCTTTATAGGGGAAAGGAGAAGACAAAAGAAGAGAATAGAAAACAGGAAAGGAAGGTTTTTTCACAGCTTACGCCGTCTGAATGTATGTTTTAAACTTATTATTTAAAAATTAGCTTTTTTATGCTGCTATACATATCTATAAAGAAGAAGGAAAGAAAAATAATGTATATCTTTATAGATTCATTCTTTCATTTTCTTTTATACTTATATGTACTTCTTAATCTAAGTAAAAAAAAAATTTGAAGAAGTTAATGAACGTTGTGGTTTAGAAATCAAATTGATCTTATTTCTACCAATGCCTCTGTCACTCTTACATACCTTACGACATAAAGCTTACTGCTACTGAAGCCTGCATTGCCTCAGAGGGTGATACTTTTATTTTAATAATGAGTCCGTCAATTGAATGCACCTCGCTGGGTGGTGAGAAGCTAGGGTAAAGTCCAGAAGATGTGGGCCACCATCCCAGATGCTGACGATCCTAAAATGGTGGCTCCTACCTTGACGGCCTCACGTCCCGGTTCATGAACCCGGGATTGTAAGAAAAAGGAAACACGTGCGCGGGTTGTGCATTCCAGCTTTTTATCGTGGGACAAAGAAAGGAAGCACCGAGCCGCAGAGTTAGGGACTGTATGGTATCCACTTTGTACGTGTGGCATCGCAGTCCAGCACGTGTTGTTCTGGATAGGAAAGGTGACGTTGGGATTAGTTGAAAAAGCTTATCAGAAACTTCCCCGGGTGACCCTGACGATTCGTACTGGAAAAAGGAGGATATTTTTAACACTTGGAACGAACTTATATTCATTGTATGCAAAGGAGATGTTGATAAGGGCACTTAAAGACTAGTTCTATGGGCATGATCTTTACAATTAGATTAAAACCAATTGGTCGCGCGTTGTACTTTTGCCCTTGCCTGCTGTACTTTTATTCACTTTGTTTCTCCCTCCAGAGTTGGCAGAAACAACAACCCGCCATTTGCTTACATAACTAGCATCACTTTTTCGACCTTGGTGTACCGTGTTTCTGAGCTGTCCTATTTCAAAACATTACCAATTTGCTCAGTGTATGTTCTACAGGGTTGACCCCTGAACTTGCACCCGTACATACATTTGCCGTATGTATTTGATTTGTTTGAAATAAAACTCAATTTAACAGATTCAATCGCGATTTAAAATGTGTTATTTTTTTGTCGACACTATTTCTGACGTTGCAGTTACTTTTCAGGAGTCATGGTCATGAGGAGACTAAGGTGGTGGTTATCTCATGTCTTGAAGTGTTAAATTAAATGATATACCCCAATCTTTGTTTAATTCTTTGTGTTATTATTTATGCAGAATAAGCTCAAAGTATCTTGAAGTGTCTTCTGCTTATTTTTGGGTTTGAGTTAATGAATAAATATATCCATATATATATATATATATATATATATATATATATATATAGGTGGTAGAGTCAAGCAACAGTCATTTTGGCCGTTGCATGAATGGGACGACTCGACCGGAGAAGCACCACCCTCTCACAGAATATCGACGCCAAGTATGTAATAGTATTTACTCCTGTACTCCTTTCCCTTCCCCTTTCCTTTACAGGGTCGGCAGCGCGAGTGTGACGCCACTGGTGTTGCACATGTCCATAGGCCGCAGTAACCGCTTCCCATCAGGTGGGCCGTGTGCATGTCTGCCACCTTAGTGGTATAAAAAAAAAACAAAATAATTTTATTTAATTATTTTTTTAGATTTACTCGCCTGATGCACGTAAACTTTCGATAGTATCCTAATTGATTGTGTTATTGTTTTTATGCCGACAAACCACTCCATCGTACGTTTTTCCACGCTAGTCACTACACTGAGTCACACATATAAAATGGTAATAAGGAGAGGTCGATCCCGTACTACTGTTTGTTATAACGTCACTGCACCAAGGCTCTGACCTCACCCTAGCCGTTACAACCCATTGTTTGTTTATATTATAACTTTTATACTATCTATTGATCTAGCTGTCGTGGCCAAGTTCTTACAGAGATATCACTCCTTTGCGTAATAATGAATGGAAACATTTCTATTTAAAGCATTATTATACTAGAATGCCAACTAGGAGTGTTATTGACCTAGAACAATACGTAATTACACATTCCTCGTGGCGAGTTATGCGAACATAAAAACTGAGCACGCAATATAGTCATGAAGCCCTCGGTAACACGGCAGGCTTACTGAGTCGCTGCATTTGGAGCAACTCCTTCAAATATCTATTGGTACCTTTTTTTTTTTTATCGTGCGGAAATCCCTTCGGATACCCCCCCGCCTGCCAGCGGGGGCGGTTATGTCGGGCTTCTTCTTCAGACGCCGGGGTGTAAGGTTACCCATAGAGCATATCCCTCGCACCCCGGCTGACCCTGGGCCATCTCACCACTAACAGCATCGCTCATCCTGTCTCCTCTGAAAGCAGAGGAGTACGGAGAGCGATGTGTTCCCGCCACGTTGGGTATTGGCCGACGATCAATGCCCTATGAAGGGGTGAAGGGGAAGCCATTGACCGCCGCCCAGGGTGTACCGGCCGCTCCGATTCCGTTCCCCCCGGACTGCAGCGGGATCGGAATCGGAGCGACACTCGAGGAGGTTACCCAACACACACCCCTATCTATTGGTACCTACATACACCAGTTTTTACTTATCACTCCTGACTGATTCATTAACGCAGCGTCTGTACCACTGGGGCCACAAGCTTGAAATTGTGGCAGTTGATGCCTTTTTAGGGTTCCGTTGCCAAATGTTAAAAAACGGTACCCTTATAGATTCGTCATGTCTGTCTGTCCGTCCGTATGTCACAGCCACTTTTTTCCGAAACTATTCGAGTTGCGATCAGAAACATACGGAGGATTTTTATATTGCATCTTATTTATACGTCTACAAGGAACATCACAATTTAAATGTCAATTTTGTGTCCAGTGTGGACACGAAATTCAGACCACAGACCAGACCACACGAATGAATAATTTAAAAAATATATAAATATAAAGCCGCTGATATCAGGGTCTTGTAATGTAAGCAGAATAAATGAAATGCTTCAGTCAACGTTTTTGTTGAGCCGTCGTCGTTCTACTTGGCGATCATTATGGTGACGTGTATGCGGACTTCGAACACTTGTTAGGGCAAATGTACTGACCAACTGATTCATAAAGTGTTACTGCAGAAGTCGTAATTTTTGCTGTTTACCCTCTACTTGCCTCTCTAGACCAACGCGTGCAGCGCTGAGGTGCATACGGTGCAAACAATTTCATGTAGAAGCAAATGGTTCCGCACCTCCTTTTTAATAACAAATACTTGGCATTATATAGCAACATACCTATTTGATTTCGTTTGTAATAATAATAGTAAAAGAGACCTTCATTCATTAGACTTCACTTGCCGCTTACCATCAGACGAGGTGGGGTCATATTGACGTGCTTTGCAATAATAAAACACCTGAGGACCAATTATTGTGAAAAAAAATATTTTAGAAAAAAGGTGCTGTCTTAACAAAACTTTGTTGAAAATATTGTTTTTTTTTTACAAGAACACCGTTTTTTGACATTTGGGAGATCGAGACTAGATTGAGACTGAATTTTGAACATCTTTTTATTACGAGAATTGGTTCTCTGGTTGAAACTACTGCAGTAATGGGGAAGTATGTCTCCACTTATTTTTACAAGAATTTGGACACCCTTGAAGTAGATACTAGAAGTTGCCAACAGGTTGCACAGACCACGGGCAGTGATAATGACCAAAAATGTCACAGATAAAAAATTTTAATGCTGTGTATGTACTTTCTGATTCAAGTCCCGAGTCGCGTTATGAGTTTTTTGTTAGAATATATTTTTTAATAAACACACGTGTTTCACCATTACAGGAAGTATATATCTTCAAGGTATTCAAACACAAAAAGAGCGGTAATTAAATTTAGCAATTCACTAGCGACACGCTATTACAGAATGATCGACTGTCATCTTTATAACACTGTTAATAGCCATTGCAACAATTTTCATTATAAAAGAGAAGTTTCTAAATGGCTTTTGAGAAAAGCCTGTCGAATGATGGGGAGGTGCGCTAAGAAACATCTCATGCCTTTCGGAGTGCAACCGTGGGTAGATAGGACTGCCCCCCACCCGCTGGAATACTTAGCTCAAAGAAGTAAAGTTCATGTGTTTCTGGACATCGCCCAGTTACAAGATAGACCCCACACGCCACATAGCAGACAAGCGTTGAATTTGCCCTCAATGTTAATATGGCGTTCTACGTGCTGAGTATGGCAGACGGCTGATGGTTTCAGTGTGGTGTGAACCCACACTGTCGTTGTGGTACACATATTATCAGTATTCCTATTAACCCGCAACCACCAGCAAAGAAAATGAGGGAAACGCTCTGCCGCCATGCCACGCAAGTCGTCAAATTTATTTATTACCATGGCCGCGTGGGTAGGTACCAAGAGTTCACTAAAACATTCCGTCTTGCTATGTAGCATTGTTTTATAAAGTTGTTTATATGCAACAATATGGTTTTGGACAATAAATAAATTATTGTTATGACTAGTTAAGTATATAAAACCTCACACCGCACGCCCACCACCACTGGAGCCGCCCAGTGATTGCGCAAACGAGGATGTTGGCTCAGGTGCACTAGTGTTTTATGTAACGCGTAGTAAGTACTGCCTACAACAGCTGTATTGTCCGCTCGGTGACTCACTTACGACGTGTTTGTTTTGGAAATTCATCTACATATCTGCTGGGTGAATGGGTGCTTTTTATACCCCTAGATATATATGTATTCTGTGCCCTTTGTATACTACAGAAGCATATGGACCACCCATAGAGCGGACTGCGGTCCTATGTCCTGCTGTAGGCTAATTTATATGTCACCGGAATATTGAGAAAACGGTTTCTTTTTTCAATAACTTAATACATCAGATTATAAAATGACGAAATATGGTCAACTTCGTTCGGAGATCACAATATAACAGACAGACTTTGTTTTTTCATCATATAGCGTTTTAACGAACGTTAAAACCCTTCCAACGAGACAGAACAACAGACAAATAATCCAGTTAATTACTTATTCTCTTTGAACAAGTGTAACGTTGTGGATTCTTTATAAATCTAATTAAAACAATATCCGTAAATTAATCGATATTTTAGTATGTTTCGATAGTTATTACTAAATATCTATGGTTGTGCGAGCGAGATTGGACAGCACTAGCCCAGTCATCAACTGACGGCTCTTATATCGTCCCTTTCCTTGGAACCTTCGCCAAGGAAGGTCGCTTTGACCCCGTGGCCAACTGCTGTCGGCTCCGGGTAAGTTTTGAGATCAACATTTCCTACTTCTTTCTACAGGTGAAGACCTTCCAGCGGTGCAGCTTATTGCCTGCTAAAAAGCATGGCTTAATATATTTTACTTTATTCTGTGTGCTATTTCAGCCTACCTAATTAGTGCCACGAAGCCGATGACCCCTACGGTCAGAGGTCGCGGCACCAGCTTGTGCTGCCTATTATATTCTTTTTGTTATAGCTTCTAGCTACGCTGCATTGCCGCTGGGAGATTCACTTCACCTGCTATTTTAGCGGGTCACTTGGACGTAATTACCTTTTTTTTTTTTTTTTTTTTTTTTTTTTTTTTTTTTTTTTTTTTTTTTTCGTGCGGAAATCCCTTCGGATACCCAGTGACAAACTGACCCGCACCTTATCTAATTCCAGGGTCTTCGCACCGGGCTTCGCACCATAATGGCGGTAGCGAGGCACACCAGCGGAGACCCTGGCACGCCGGCATCACCACCAGCCACGTGTCCACTAGCTAAGTGCATTCTACCATCTTGCACAACGGACCGAACAACGCCACGGCAGAATATTTATTAAGAATCTATTCCCTGAGGTTCATTTACTCAAATACCAGATATAAATTTATGTAACATTCTATTCACGATTATAATCTCATACTATACATTGTAATCAACCTTTTATTTAACTCTGCTCGCCCTAGCCGGTAGTAGTCTCAATTACATACATTACTTAATTAATTTTCACAGTGCATAAGTCACACCTTAAACTTTTCATAACTTCATTTAAAAACCTTATATAAAAACTTGTTAACCGTTACACAAGTTAGTTTCATTCAGTGAAATCCGTTGCAAATATAATCTAGACCAATTTAATGCGCGGTGCTGACATATTCTTGCGAATATTGAACTGTTCCGCTTCTATGTCCATTTCCCTAGAATGTGGAACCAAGATGTGAATATTATCAGCTGAAGGTTATTATCAGCGCGCTATTATTTGGAGCTTGACTCCCAGCTTGATACAAAAACCTATGGAATTTATACTTTTTTATTTTGTACTATACGATGATAATATTTTTGTATCGTATCAAAAACACGTTCAATTCATTTGAATCAAAACTCAAAATTCAATTTCAATCAGAACTCAGAGTCGGACATTAATTTTAAGAAACATTATGTTACGTCTCCTCCTTTTCCTTAATCAGGAATATCCACAAGACTGTTGAAAGCGAAACAGGTAAATGACTTTATTACCAAAACATGCAAAACGCTTGTCCAATAAAAGAAATCCTCGCGTTGTAAAACTATTTAGTGAGCGGATCATAGCAATAAAAGAACAGTTAGAAAAAGTAAGAGTCGTCCATAAAGAGCCAAATTTTACAATCTACAATCTTTCGGTCCGTTATCCTTTGTAGAGATTATACAAAAACTTAATAACCGTGAAGCTAATATCGAACATTGTCTTACACCAACTAAAGTTACTTTCTATCGGAACAATGGAAACGGGTCCGAAGTACTCGAAAGGGTAGGCAAAAGTTTGAATTGTCCAATTACTGCAATTATTGCTGTTGCAACTATTGTTCATTTCAAAAGCATTATAATAAAAATCGAAGAAGGAAAATGTTCTTTTTATTCAAACAGGACAGATATTAATAAAAATAGATGGCGTGTTAAGAAAACAAACTTATTTTTTCCTGTAAACCTAATTATAATTCTCATCTTTGTCTGTAGATGAAAAACTGCCAAGTATCGATAGTATATACCTGGTGAATAGATGCACTTGCGTCATACTAAGTAATTGAACATCTCTGAGAGGGCATCTTGATAGTCGTAACGAAATTAAACACACATAAAAACCCACATGTAGGTACCACTGGCATGTGGTTTGTTCAAAACATTGGGTAAATTAAAGATAAATCATTCGTCTTAAACTGTGTAGCTGTTCTGTTTCAAGGTCATGATTTAACACTTTTATCATGTGTAGGATTGGTGCAACGTGTCACGTATAACGGTCGATGGTAACGAATCGGATACATGTTGAAGTACAAGAAACCATTTGGATTGACCTTGGTTTTATAATGCATATCACATTTTCATGTTCGAACAATAGAATGTCTAACTGTCTTATATAAATGATACTCTAGTGCCGTATTGGATAGGTGATTATACTTATAAGTTCGCGTTCCCTATATGCAAATGCATTTTCGTAACAAGGGAGCCACGCTCGGAAGACGAGCTGGCTCATTCGTCCTGGGAAAGGAAAGCTTTGCTTTCAATACGTTTATTCTTCTAGAATTCTAATTACAACAATATTCGCAGTGAGTTATGTATGATGAAACACCTACAATATGACGAAGTTCGGGTATTTTGAGATAATTTTACAGTTCAACACGTGAGATCACTACATAATACTGATACAATACTACTGATCTCCGTGACTACAGCAGCTGAAAAGCAACCGAATGGTCATGAATAGTGTAGATATAATAAATAATTATACAAAATAAACTGTGATAGGATCCGTTATAATTATTTCAGTGAATGTTACTCACTCTCAAGTAGCTATATATACTTAAAAGTGAAAAGAACTACAGATATAGAATCTATTTCAGAAGCGAGATTTCCATAAGACGTTTTCCAACTATAGTATTCTCTCATTCGAAACTCCATCACTCGCCAATAATGTAATACAAATGCGGCGTTTTCCTTTCATTACCAGGGGCGTTGAAACAACGTCTCGGAATATTTACATCATGTTTGGAATACGCCCAAATTACGACCGCCAGCCAGTACTTTCACTGTCACAAGTAACCAAAACCATTTATGGTGTACCCTTTTGTTTAAATATAGACCAGCCATTGTTTGTCTTCGCAGAATTTGTGCCGCATATTAGCCGTTAGAGTTTATGACTGATGATAAAAGTAAGTTTCGGGTTCACTTTCGCCTCTCATTTTGTTTTTTTTTTCTTATTGAGTTGTGATAATGGTTTCATCATGGTAAAACGTAATGTTTGGAAATATTTTGTATCTCTGTTAACTAAATGGTTACGAAATTTTACAGAAAATACCAATAACCCGACCCAGTAGTCGAAAGAGTTAACATCAATACCCATTTAATATTTATATTTTCGAATTGTTTTATTACGTCAGCTGCGAACGTCTACATATACATACATATATACATAACTTCACGTCTGTATCCCCGAAGGGGTAGGCAGAGGTGTATTACACACCCACGTGTGTGTATTAATGCACACATAACTACGAAAAGTCAGAGGTGTGTGCCCGGGGCGACTGGGGATCGAACTCGAGACCTCGTCTCAGCAGTACGGTACATACGCCAATAAGTTTGACATTAGCAATATCAACTTAGAAGGAATGTTGTTCAAGTGGGCCGTGAGCTTGTCTGCCAGCTGAGTGGAATAAAAAAAAATTATGTGAATATTAGTTAATGTAAGTATTATTTGTAACATATATCTCATGCACTACACTTCTTCTCCTTATAAACTTTAACACTGCCAATACCTATGTTTTTCTCTCGTCACGTATTTCAATGTAATAGTCAGTAACCGAGGGTAGTCGAAACTAAACACAAAAATCTGCAAAATGATTGGCATTTAAAAAAAAATCAAGTTGTGTGAAGGTACTTTGCTGATCAACATGGTGGACGGTGCCCTCAATTTCCATAATATGTGACGGTCGTAAAAGAGGCCATGAGTGGTTGTAGGATGCTATCGGATGGATTACATTAATTTTACATACCTACGGTAAAACAGAACAGCAAGTCACAGTTGCTCAATATTTTTACATACGATTGGTCCGTTTAGCAAACTTTGTTATCAGTTTGTTTACACAATGCGGGAGTGATCGAGCGCTGTTTACGTTATAGGAAGCCTTGGCAATGAGCAAGGTTGTGACGTCATTACCACAGTATACGACTGAACAGAAGGTCGAACATGGGTCGTTGCTCGCGCGAGCTCGCTCGATTGTTAATAATAAGTTGACGTTAATCTGATTTACCGTGTGCTTTCAGAAAGCACTTTTCAGAATCTAGTTATTCCTCTTTCAGTTCACTGGATTTAATGTAGAATCTCAGTTGAGCACTGTCATATTATTCGACTATTGCGCTCGAACTACTAAGGTAGTAAACTAGCTCATGTTTCGGCCTGGTGGCAACCCGCAAGATTTTATATCAGCAGTTCTGAACACAGTAACCGGTTTCGGCCTCTAAGCTAATCGAAGAACGGTGATAATCTAAAGCGATAGCCAGGTAGCGCTGAAAACACTTGGCAGAGAAGAGATGACGACACGCATACATACAGTCAAGCCTCTTTCCCCCTCTTTCCCATTGAGGTAGACGCAGACCACATGTTTCTAAAGGTGTGTGTCAGGATCGTAGTAAGTGGAAACATGCTACATTTTAAGGAAAACAGAGAGAAAAGAAACGTTATACCTTAACGTGATATAGATTGTGACATTTTCCAGAATTGCAAGGAAATAGGATTGTTCGACGGGTCGTATACATATTAGGCTTGCTCTGGAAGGGCGGTCTGGAGAAACGGACAAAGTGGTCCATATCATATCGTATTTTTACACTGCTCTTACTGAAAGATAATAATAATAGCTTTATATACATCGTTTTTTTAATACTCTTATTCTTCTAATTTAATAATTGTTTTGTAAGTGCCTTTTTAACGTTCTATTAAGATTAAATTATTTTTGACTTCTGCCTTTTATTCGTTTCATGATATTGTCGGAAGTTTACGCGAATGTCACATATTGAAATAAAACTATTTTGAACGGATTCTATCGCGATTTGATTTTATTATATTATTTACATTTCGTTCGTACCGGCTGGCACGTGAGGTTGATTTGGGATCCGAAGATTTTGGTGGGACCCCGACACAAACACAACCTAGAGTTAACCTACTGCTGTTATTACGTTGTAACTCCATGAACTTTATTCACACATTCATTTTACTATGTGTGGGCCTTGATACGCCATCGACGATTGCGAAAATAATACTACCGACGCGATATAAAATTCCATGAAATGGCGATTGGGAGCTAACTTTGCTGTAATCGGTATCGTTCGCTTGTTACTGTTCTACATTAAGTAATGAGGCTAGCCATAAACTGGGGTGTGTGTTGGGTAACCTCCTCGAGTGTCGCTCCGATTCCGATCCCGCTGCAGTCCGGGGGGAACGGAATCGGAGCGGCCGGTACACCCTGGGCGGCGGTCAATGGCTTCCCCTTCACCCCTTCATAGGGTTGGCATTGATCGTCGGCCAATACCCAACGTGGCGGGAACACATCGCTCTCCGTACTCCTCTGCTTTCAGAGGAGACAGGATGAGCGATGCTGTTAGTGGTGAGATGGCCTAGGGTCAGCCGGGGTGCGAGGGATATGCTCTATGGGTAACCTTACACCCCGGCGTCCGAAGACCCGAGACGGCGTGCGGTTTTAGTCGGTGCAAGCCCGACATAACCGCCCCCGCTGGCCGGCGGGGGGGTATCCGAAGGGATTTCCGCACGATAAAAAAAAAAAAAAAGGCTAGCCATAAACTATGTACTTCCAACAAGTTCTAATGACGCCGTGGATAATTGAATGAACTCGATAAATTTCATTGACATTTTGTTCCAATTTATGGTAATTTTTTTCATGTTTTCGTAGCAGGTAACACGGCATGACTATGAAATTATTGTAAATAGATTTGATATACATCTGTTATTCGTGGATACCCTCGTTAGCGAGCAATTTCTTTTTATTTCATAGTGTTTATGTTCTAAATTTAAAAAAATATCGTTGGCCTTATTTTAATCAAGCGGAAGTCACTAGCTACGCTTCTGGTCTTAGTTCTGCCAAAGTGCACAAAAGTAATTCTGATAAAACACAGAGAATGCATAGAATATTTTTCCATTTGTCTACTTAACAGTTTTACATGATATTGTCGGAAGTTTACGCGTATTTCACACATTGAAATAAAACTATTGAAAAAGAAAACAAAAAAAACAACCTAATTTTAATAGAGAAGATGGTTGGAATGTACCACCAGCTTGGGACCCAGTCATTCACTTAATTAATTCCAAGAAAAATCATAATACAACAAGAGTTCATGACACTGTGAGCTCATTCTGCGTAATAGTAACACCAACAATTCAGCATAGTTCGGGTGCTTCGAGATAACTTACACCTCAAACTACAAGACAACAACCATCTTTAGTCTCCCCGTGACCATGGCTGCTGAAAAGCAACCGAAACGTCGGGATCAATGTAAAATATAAAATAATAGAACAATAGAGAATAATAGAATAATAGAATCTGTTAAAAATAGTTTTATTTCAATGTGTTAACAGTTTTATCCAACTATAATTATGAACCTTTGTGGCAAAGCGCTAGAACGTTCTACTGCTAAGTCAGACGTCGCGGTTTCGATTCCCACTAAATGCATATATTTGTATGCATGAATGTGTCAATTTTCATTGGGCTGCGTTTTCCCATGTATGTATTTACAAAAAAATCTAAGTATGTTTATACGCATTTTGGAACTCATATTACAAGGTATGCTTAGCTTGGCTCTATATCACACCGTGTACTATGTCAGACGTTTTTTTTTTTTCATTTCGTCTATTTACTACTGCTATTACTAGTATTCTGTTACAAAATCTCGTGCACTCGTTTTGAAATTCGCGCATTAACTAAATTGTCGTGCATGTTAATCGCAAGTCGAGAGTCTAGCGTATTAAGTACACGCGATTTACGCACGAATTTTAAACTCGCGCGATTATTATGAACGTGACGGATTCATGTCTAATAAGTAACTTGAGCTAGATTTGTAGCGTAGTTATTCCTTTTGGATTAACTGTTAGAGAACAATTACTTGTAAAAAATCATACTAGTTATTCAATTTAATATTGCCATGCCAAAGCTTTGTGGATGCATACACGGCTTCCTTATGAATAGGGTTAAAAGGGACGGGTTGGGATCAGCGGGATCATAAATATTTATTACTGATACATATTATAAGCCTAGATACCTAAGGCCTGGCATAAGTTGACTTCATTAAATACCCTCGGATACCCCCCCCCCCCCTCGCCGGACAGCACACTAAAACCGCATGACGTCTTGGGTCTTCAGATTCCGTGGTGTAAGGTGGGCCCATAAGACATTTCCCTCGTACCCCAACTGACCCAGGGCCATCTCCAGCTAGATGGCAAGATGGCCTCCTCGGGTTTGAGAACCAAGGTGTCCCCGTCTTACCCCCGGAAAAAGGGGACGCGTAACGCGCCGCGTGCCCGGCCTACTTCTGCTGGCTGTTCTAGGCTTGCGCTCATGCAGGACGGAGGTCATTGAGCGAGGTCGCAAAAGGATTAAGCAGCACAATGACCAGATTGTAGAAAGACTTTGCAGAAAACGTCCAGGTTGCAGAATAATTACGTTGCAAAATGAATCGTTACTGCCGCGTCCTCTATACCTAGATTATGTTTCAAAAAAGAAATTATTTCAAGTAGAGCACTCGTAAAAGTACTATGACTGAACAGTCAAGTCGCCTTAAGCTCCAAGAAAACAGTAAATTATTGAAATGAGGATTTAAAAAACTTGAATTAAAAGCTTTAAAAAAAAGTTATCTACAGAAACAACTAATTTGGTACTGCACCAGAGCGCAAAATTGGGTTTGGGTGCAGCTGTCATAGGTAACGAAATTCGCCTCCCTGTGCGTTTTCTACCGCCTTTATAATGGGGTGTGTTCAGAAGAATTGTATGATATGATGCCCACGGCCACATTCTATCATCGCACCGCTCGCCACAGACAGGGAATTCATCCTCACACGTTGCGACCGGAGACGGTGCGTACAGTTAGGCACTTTATTCCGCGCACCCTCAGGCTGTGGAATGATCTCCCTGCTGTGGTTTTCCCCAGCGACTACAATATGGGGCTCTTCAAGGGCATTAGAAGGTTTTTACAGGGTCGGCAGCGCGAGTGTGACCCCCCTGGTTTTGCACACGTCCATAGGCCACGGTAACCGCTTCTCATCAGGTGGGCCGTGAGTTTGTCTGCCACCTGAGTGGTATAAAAAAAAACAACTGAAGAGCAGTAGTTATCACTACTTTTACTTTTCAAACTTCTAGTTACTCTAATAAAGTAATAGTTTTAATGTCGTAACGTTGTCCGTCAGAATATAATTAACTGATTTCGTTGTATCTGCATACACACTTTGCTTGGTTGTATGTCCTTGACAGTGAAGCCACGCTGTATGACGTCAAACCTGCGCTATTTTTGTACAGCAATCATAAACATTCATATTTCCTTGTTATATGGCACCAGTTTCACGTGAACATTATACTTTTTAAATTCTCAACAGCTGATCTTCCTTCACGATTGCTTTTGTGTAAGTCTTACATAGTTAATTGTTTTTCTTAATTGGTGTTCTCACACGTATTCCAACATTATAATCTCAAGGTGCATAAAAAAAAGCTAAATATTGTAATAAAGGACGTAGTGCAACAATTGCGATCATCAAGACTGCAATCCAAATTACTCAAGAGAATTGCAAAAACTGTCTGGCTCGAGGTACAAAAATATGATATACATAGATGTAAGATTGATTAATATAGTTCAGAAGTAAATAATATTTACAAACGGTCTACAGATAACCAGTCACAGGTCGACTCAGTCTGGTTATATGAATATGTAAATATAGAGTTTGATGATGGCACAGTTTCATATCAACAACTAGTTCTGGACAAATGTTGACATCAGTGGTGCTAGATGCTGTTTCATTTCAAAAGTTGGGTCGTGATCATCTGGCTAATTACAAAAAAATCACTAAATTACTGTAGTCCAATATCTAAATAGTGGTATAAAACCAAAAACACGAAATAAGGGGATTTCGTGTTTTTGGTTCTCCCTTAAAATGTAATCTTTTGACGCCCACCATAAATTACAGAACTTCCGAGAACTAAACTCTTTCTTAATATAACGGCAATTTTGTCTTCCGTCCTTTTAATCAAATTTAAATTTACAATTATTGAAAAACAGTACGATTAGTTTTTTAATCGGCGTGCGGTTTTAGTCGGTTCAAGCCCGACATAACCACCCCCGCTGGCACGCGGGGGGGGTATCCGAAGGGATTTCCGAACGAAAAAAAAAGGTACTTTTAATGTTAATCCGATACACCATACCATTTATACCATAAAAAAGGCGCCGTGTGTGAATTTCTTAAAATGTGCCGTGTCAGTGACTTTAAAGTCCAAATGAGATATAAATTATTGTTTTACAAGCGAAACCTTGGTGTAGTTGTGTTACACAATTATGAAAATGCATCGCGTCACGCAGACACGCAGTACTTTGAATTTGTCTCCGTTGAAGAGGTGGCGTGAGAAGCGGCAATAATACTTGTGGAGAGGCCGTTGCATCGCCTTTTATTGCAACGGCGAGTATACAACGCCGTTGTTGCCTGTTGTGTGCTCTGCTGCGAGCAACTGTGTAAAAAATAACACTTCTACGTGAATGCATACGGGCCACACGTTTGAATTAACCATAAGAAAACGCCATTCAGCGCACGGCATCATTATTATTGAGGCGTTACCGTATCTTCAAAAGTTTCTTTAGACCCTGTAGTGAAGGCGTTACGAGCGTCTGGTCTAACAAGTTTGACGTCACTCTCCATTTCAATGCCAAGAATCCCTGTGCGATAAATAGGTTTTCCCGTAATATATTCTGTCATCCGTTATTTATTTGTATGTGAAACACATGGTTCCCGAATTTCCTCAGTCTTACATAAGCTTCGAAAAGGGGTAAATGCTTGGAGCTGATATTGCAATATCGCTGCGGAATCCGTCGTATTTTTTTTATTGGAATTGTAATACTCCTTTTGGGTTTAGTCACAAAACGTTCAAATTAGATAAACGGCATAGATTTAACCTACTACATGACAATAGTGTATATGAAATGTTCTTGTTACTTATTCGGGCCTCTGTGCTCGCCTGGCAGCGTAGCAGCGGGCATTTAATTATTCCATCGTGTTACAAGGATCTAATAGATCTAAACGAATGTTCTACTGCTGAGTAATCTCACAAATGGATAACAGGTTATTTTTTGTGTCGCAGAAACTTGTTTCCGTAGACCGGTTTGTTGAGATTAATCTTTCATTCGCTAACAAGGACAAATGAGTAAAGGCGGTTTTATTCAAACATGTGGCCAGTCACGTTGTCCAGAATATACCTCAAATTATTGCCTTCACTTCATCATCGTGCTTCTATTTTGAATATATTTCATGGTGTTTAATATTTTTAATATATATCTAATACACCAAAACAATGTTTGTTTGTTCGTATTTTATGCGTTGCCGTACCGTCATCCGATGACGGATAAATATTTGGTCGGCTTGAATTTGCACAAAAGTCATAGGATTAGTACAATTAGTGGATCCGGTAGCAGGCGCTGCAATTGAGTTATAGGTTTTTTATTTTCTTATATTTTGATGTGACAACGTCTTATAAATCGATGGAGCCGGCTGCACGCACGAAAAAACATGACGTATGCGGCGTTACCACATGACGTATGCGGCGTTACCTCGCGTTCTTAAGACGTTGTCACGTTCACTATCGTCAGTGAACCGACTTTACAGACAACCGATTTTTTAGGGATTTTCTTTAGAAAAGCCCTATTGCTATCGAGTTGTCGTCGACGTCGTCGTTGCCAATTTTCTGTCACGGTTTTGGGTATGAAGGTGATGAGCTATCGAGTTGCTGTTTTCGGTAATAGATTCGTGCTGGGGTGAACCATTGCAAGATAAAGAAAAAATCGCAAAAAATCGCAACAAAAAAAAATCGCAAAAAAAAATATCGCAAAATCGAAAATCCCTTGTATTCGGCTGAGCTCGTCTCAGGAATTCAACTTGTTTTTTACTTAATTGGGTCTGCTAGTAAAATATGATTTCAATTTTTGGGATAGTTGTGTTCTGTTTTTTTATGATTAATTGCTTTACTGTATCTGTATTCATCTTTCCTTTCTGCTATTCAGATAATAATAACCGATACGGACTTAAAATGACAGTGCTAAACTTGAATACGAAAATATAAATATAAATGTAAAAGATTTGTATTACACATAATTACTGAAAGAAACCACTGCTCTGATAACATGGATATCAGAAATATTCTTCATAGCTGGCAATTGGCACGGTGCCACGAATATAGACATAGCGGCTTCGAAAGATACAAACTCACAGAAACGCTTCAAATTTATATCTTTCTGAAATATATGAAACAGATTGTGTGTTAAAATCCGTGAATGTGTCAAGAAACTATGATATATACTAGCACTACTATATTGTCAGGTGTAATGTAATGACACAAATGTTTAGCTAATGGCGCGAATCGCAAAAATGTTTGTCATTGCCACAGAAAAAAAAATGAGTTCGGTCTATTTAACCCCACCTTAGGTAACACGCTCATTTATTTATTTTTTTGCTACTTTGTGCCTGCGATGAGTCGTCATTTATAATGTTATACAACTTTAGATTTGCTCAATAAACGAGGAGCCAAGGTTTTAGGTAGATTTCGATGAAATCGATCTACCTATTGGTTTCTTGACTACTGTCGAATTTTTAAAAAATTTCTTCATAGGAGGTCTAGTTATGACCCCTGAGTCCGAAATGACCACTGGTCAAAAAGTTTATATATATATATATATGTATGTATGGTTCCACTTCCCAAAATTTGCGGCACTCTTACGGTCGCATTTTTGCCCCGATCGCTTTCAAACTGCGGTCAAAAATTGCTTGGGTGTAAACTTAGTTTAAGTTCGTGAACGGGTGGAATCCGGCCTAAGGGGACGGTAGGGCCTCACTTTTTGTGAAATCAGTTTTTCCTCAAAATTTCACGTTCCATGAAAGGTATTCGAACCATTCTAATTTTATCCCATAGTATACATGAATACCAACAACGTTTAATCATAAACCTATAAGATTAAAACTTTAACTAAAAGTGGAGGGGCGAAAAACCAAAATTTTTCGGGAAAAAATCATAACTTGTAACCGGTGAACATTCTTGCCGTCGGAAACATTTTTAATCGATAGGCCATTTTTAAGTCTAAAATAAATGTCTGAAAAGTTTTTCGCTAAAAGTTACCGTTTTCGAGAAAATAAAATTTAACATGTTAACTTCACGAAATATTGTTTAAAGTCCGTCGTTCTCTATATAAAATAAAATTAATTGCTTCACGAAATCTACCTGTGCGTTCCCCCTGCGGGAACGGATTTTTTAGTTTTAAAAATCCTCAGACCGCAAAATGTTTCATGATTAGTGCATCTTCGGGTGTGTTGCCATCGGCACACGTGATCCACTCTTCTGCAGCACCTCCTCAACTGCAGCCTCTAGAATTCGGGCATATAATTACTAGCGTAACCTTGAAAAATCGGCCAAGTGCGAGTCGGACTCGCCCATTAAGGGTTCCGTAGCGGCAAGTAACATAATCATGTTTCTATTTTAATTTTTATATTTGAGTTGATTGAATGAAAGATAAAATACGGTTTTCGATTTATGACGTATTAAAAAGAAACTACTTACTAGATCTCGTTCAAACCAATTTTCGTTGGAAGTTTATATGGTAATGTACATCATATATTTTTTTTAGTTTTATCAGTCTCTTATTTTAGAAGTTACAGGGGGGGGGGGGGCACATATTTTACCACTTTGGAAGTGTCTCTCGCGGAAACTGTTCAGTTTAGAAAAAAATGATTTTAGAAACCTCAATATCATTTTTGAATACCTATTCATAGATACCACGCACGTATGGGTTTGACGAAAAAAAAATTTCTGAGTTTCAGTTCTAAGTATGGGGACCCCCAATATTTTATGTTTTTTTTTATTTTTGTGTGAAAATCCTAATGCGGTTCACAGAATACATCTTCAACACCATAGTTCTTATAGTTTCGGAAAAAAGTGGCTGTGACATACGGACGGACAGACAGATAGACATGACGAATCTATAAGGGTTCCGTCTTTTGCCATTTGGCAACAGAACCCTAAAAATTAGGTTGTCGGGGGTTTTAATTTCAGAGATTACCAAATAAAACCGAATTGAGCTGCACAGTGCCATGCCAAAAAATTCTACTTTTAAATAATTACTTGTTCTGAGACCTATTCACCAACGTAGAGCCCAAAACCGCTTGGGCTACAAACTGGAGTTGATGCCTTTAATGTTAACATCCACTAACGGAGGGTTTTCAAATATTTCACGCTTAGGGGTGTAAAATAAGCCCGGTCATAAGGCCGGCACGTGCGATGCCCCGCTGCACTGCTTTAGGTGTGCAGCGGGAGGCAAGCCGGCCGACCACAGGGTTGGAAGCAAGGCCTGCGCCGGAGGGGAGCCGAAGCCGGGAGGCCGGCCTTCCGCCTCCAGTTCACAGCGGGATGCGGAGATGGGGGTCCCATAATGGATCCTCAACTCCGCATCCTGCAGGTGAACGTTGGCCACGGTGCCCATGCTCAGGACCTTCTGCGCCAGAGCATGGCACAGTGGGCCATAAATGTCGCCGCTGTCGCCGACCCATACACCCACCGGTTCCTCGGGCCTACCTGGGAAACCGCGCTGGATGGGTCGGCGGCACTGGTGCACAACCCTGCCGCCGGCAGCCCCCCTCTTGCCGTCGTTGCAAGGGGACCCGGCTGCGTGGCGGCGGCGGTTGGGGACATAGCGGTCGTGGCCGCTTATATCACGCCGAACCGAGACCAAGCTGCATATGAGCAATGGCTCCGTCAGCTGGCCGTCGTCGTCAATGCCTGCCAGCCCCGTCCGGTCCTTGTGCTCGGGGACTTCAACGCCTGGTCGTATGCCTGGGGTTCCCGACACGAAAGGGGCGCGACGGGGCATAGAGGCAGGGCACTGGTGGACTGGGCCGCACGACTCGGCCTAGTCCTCCTAAATCGGGGAGCCGTGGACACGTTCGTGACCTCGAGGGGTAGCTCCATCGTGGACCTATCGTTCGCGAGCCCCTCGTTGGCGCAACGTGTTCAGGGCTGGCGCGTCGTTTTGGGGGAGGACACAAGTTCGGATCACCGATACATTCGGTTTGACGTGTCCCCCCCTGCGAGCGACGCGCCGGCTGCACCGGCTCCACCCGAGCCACGTTGGGCGCTTAAGCGACTTGATCGGGAGCTCCTCCTGGAAGCCGCCATCGTACAGGCCTGGGCCCCTGCGCCGGACAGGCCTGTCTGCATAGACGATGAGGCGGAGTGGTTCCGGGAGGCCATGACCCGTGTCTGTGACGCTGCGATGCCTAGGGCTCCGCCCTATAATCCGAGGGGTCAGGTCTACTGGTGGTCGTCGGAGATCGCGCAGCTCAGACGGGGCTGCGTGATCACGCATCGCCGGTGGGCCCGATTCCGTAGGAGGCGTCGCCGCCCCGCAGATGCGGAGGCCCGAGAGGCGGAGTTGTACGAGGGATACAGGGAGGCCAGACGAACCCTCCGAGCGGAGATAAGGCGTTCCAAACGGGACGCCTTCCGCGAGCTGCTGGAGACGCTGGAGCGGGACCCTTGGGGGCGGCCCTACCGGATGGTGAGGGGCAAGCTGCGCCCCAAGGCCCCGCCGTTAACCCGGTGTCTCCAGCCGGATCTGCTCGGAGGAGTTGTTGGCTCCCTGTTCCCAGCGCGGGCGGTGGAACATGTTCCACCGCAGATGACTCCGCCTCGGTTGCGCATGGCGCCCGACGTGGAAGACAACGACGTGCCCGAGGTCACTTGGGTAGAACTAGAGCTGGCGGTGAGAAGGCTAAGAGCCAAACACACCGCCCCGGGACCCGACGGCATTCCAGGCCGAGCGTGGGTCCTAGCTCTAGTCGACGACGCTCTCGAGCCCCGACTGAGAGGTCTTCTCAGCGCATGTTTGGAGCGGGGCCAGTTTCCGAAATTGTGGAAGACGGGGAAACTGGTCCTCATTCGAAAGGAGGGGCGCCCGGCGGACTCGCCGTCCGCCTACCGGCCCATAGTGTTGCTCGACGAGGTGTGCAAGCTCTTTGAAAGAGTAATTGCGAAGCGCCTCGTCGAGCACCTCTCAAGAGTGGGGCCGGACCTGGCGGATGGCCAATATGGCTTCCGCCAGAGGCGCTCCACCGTGGATGCCATCATGCGCGTGAGGGCTCTGGCGGAGGATGCAGTAGCCCGGGGTGAGGTGATGTTGGCGGTGTCCCTGGACATCGCCAACGCGTTCAACACCTTGCCCTGGAGTTGCATTAGGGAGGCGCTCGTGTATCACGAAGTGCCTCTCTACCTCCGCCGCATAGTCGGGGCGTATTTGACGGAGAGAGCCGTCATCTACCCAACCGTGATCGGTCTCGGTCGGCGTGAAATGTCGTGCGGTGTTCCACAGGGATCGGTCCTGGGGCCGCTCCTGTGGAACATCGGATACGACTGGGTGCTTCGCGGTGAGCTCGTAGGCGGTGCCGCCGTCACGTGCTACGCGGACGACACGCTCGTGACGGCGTGCGGGGCGACGTACCGCGAAGCGACCCGAAAGGCCACGACCGCGGTTGCCCAAGTCGTTAGGCGGATCCGGCGGCTGGGTCTCGAGGTGGCCCTGCATAAAACCGAGGCCCTGTTCTTCCATGGGTCTCGGAGCAAGCCACCCGAGGGATCCAGTCTCATCGTGGGAGGAAATCGCATCGGCATCAAGCCCCAAATGAAATATTTGGGGCTCGTGCTCGACGGCCGATGGGACTTCGGAGAGCACATCCGAAGTCTGGCCCCCAAATTGAAGGGCACAGCTCTTGCTCTGGCTCGGCTGTTGCCCAACATGAGGGGGCCCGATGACTCCTGCAGGAGACTCTACGCGGGGATCGTGCGGTCCATGGCCCTGTATGGGTGCCCAATATGGGCGGAGGCCCTGAGGACCAGAACTGTGCGGATGCTGCGCGCTCCGCAGCGGGTTCTGGCCATCAGGGTCATCCGAGGGTACCGCACGATCTCCTTCGAGGCGGCGAGTCTCCTTGCCGGAACTCCGCCATGGGACCTGGAAGCGAGAGCCCTTTCGCAACTGTACCAGTGGCGAAAGGAGGCGCGGGAGCAGGGATGGAACCCCGAGCCTCGAGAAATCGAGGCCGTGCAGTCCCAGCTCCGCCAGGCCATCGTGGTGGAGTGGAAGGAACGACTTGGGCAACCAAGCGCAGGGCACGCCGCAATAGCGGCGGTAAGGCCCATCATGGAGGATTGGCTGGAGAGGCGACACGGAAGCCTCTCCTACCGACTGACGCAGGTGATCTCAGGGAAGGGGTGCTTCGGGGACCACCTGCATCGGATCAGGAAGGAGCCAACGCCTGAGTGTCATCACTGCGACGCGAGCGAGGACTCAGGGCTGCACACGCTGGCGGACTGCCCGGCGTGGGAGGCGCCGAGGCGTGACCTCGTGGCAGCCATCGGGGTGGGAGTCCTCTCGCTCGGCAGCATGATTGCGGCAATGGTGCGGAGCGCGAGCGCGTGGGCCGCCGCCGCCTCCTTCTGCGAGCATGTAATGCTCGCGAAGGAGCGGAGCGCGCCCGGGAGAGACTTAGAACTCTCCCGGTCCGCCGAGCCCGCAACTTGCTCGCCGCGCGTCGCAGGCAACTCAGGCGCCGGAGGTCGCTTAACGACCTCCGTCCTCCATGAGCGCAGGCCTGGGGGTGGCGGGTGAGGCCACCTGTCACCCCAGCAGAAGCAGGCCGGGACGGTGGGGCGACTAGCGCCCCTCCCCCAAACCGGGGCAAGACGGGGACACCGTGGTTCCCAAACCCGAGGGGGCCATCTCGAAACCGGAGATGGCCCAGGGTCAGTCGGGGTGCGAGGGATATGCTCTATGGGCAACCTTACACCCCGGCGTCTGTAGACCCGAGACGGCGTGCGGTTTTAGTCGGTTCAAGCCCGACATAACCGCCCCCGCTGGCACCCGGGGGGGTATCCGAAGGGATTTCCGCACGAAAAAAAAAAAAAAAAAAAAGGGGTGTAAAATAAGGATTGAAGGATGGTATGAAAGTCCGTCATTTTCAAAATGACAAGCACGCAATTTCAAGTGTCTGCTTCTGGTTAAAAATAAATGTGAACGTAATCAGCGTTTTTCAAAACTTCAAGTTCAACTTCAAGACCTCTGTGGCATAGCGGTATCGGTAGTGCGTTCGACTGCTAAGTCAGAGGTCGCGGGTTCGATTCCCGCTCAGTGCAAATATGTATATTTGCATTGGTCTGGAAGTTTGTATGTATAATTTGTATTTATTTGCAAAAAGTATTTAAATACGTTTATCCGCATTTTAGAACCCAAATGACAAGCTCTGTGTAATTTGTCATAGAATATTTATTATTTATTTATTTATTTATTTAAAAGTTTGTATGGAATTTACGGCGTTTAAAAAAAACCATAAGTGAATGAACTATGGCTTGAAAGGTTTCTTTCTCTTTTCTTTTACGGGCAGAAGCATGAAATTAAATTGTAAAGCTTATGAAATTAGACAAATTTAAAGATCATGCGATTATCTATAAAAATAGTTCTTAAATTTCCTTTTTACCAGTTCGTGGGATACGGAGATTCTAAAAGTTTCTGAGAGTTTACTTTAAAGGTTAAAATGTCAGTTCAAATTTAATTAAAAAGGTCTAATTAATGTGCGGCCTGCACATTTTCCGAGCGGATTATCTCTTGGCGCCTACTCTACAACTCAACCACGAGATCAAGTTGTACTTATATTCTTTTTCTTTCGGACATTATGTTCCAGTTACACGAATAAAATGTAATTTAGTGTTAGAAATTAAAATCTACTTTTGAGTTAAAATACACTGCGAGCAAATTTAATTAATTAATTAACCCACGTTATTAACAGTAAGAATCCACGGTGACAGAATTAAATCAAAGTTCATGTCCGTCAATCTGTAGTTAATTTAACTGTCATTATTATGCTGTCGTCATGCGTGTATCACGATTATGACCTCGTGTCACAAGTCACATATAATATTTTCCGCACGAAAAAAAAAAAGAAAAAAAAAAGGTACTTAATTGAGCTGAGCGAGCAAAGATCTTATCGCTTATCGCGCGATCTTGACCAAATTTATCACGGTGATAGTGTGGACACTGAGGAGTGTATTGAAGCGAGATGGTTCATGTCCGATGTACCATTGAGGAATAATCACCGAATAACAGTTTCACGAGCGCGCGGCCTTAGCTAAGCGCGCGACCTAGGTAAGATGTCTGATTTTCAAGTAAGAGTCCTGCTCGCTCTGCTCAATTTATTTCAGTCGCACCCTGCACTGAATTCCTAGTATAATAAGGTCACAGAATTTTAAAGTGGGGTGCGAGGGATATGCTCTATGGGCAACCTTACACCCCGGCGTCTGTAGACCCGAGACGGCATGCGGTTTTAGTCGGTTCAAGCCCGACATAACCGCCCCCGCTGGCACGCGGGTATCCGAAGGGATTTCCGCACGATAAAAAAAAAAAAAGTAGGATTACCTTATCATACGAATTACTGGACTAAGTGGTAGTGACCCACAGAACATGCTAATGTGTACAATGCAAAACCCATCCATTCAGCTGTTTTTGCGTGATTAAGTAACAGAAAATAATCAATCTCACTTTCGCATTTATAATATTAATTATCGCGGTGGCGGAAAAGTCCGTCGGTAACCCTGGGGTTATCCTTTCGAGGGCTTACCCGGGGTGCCCAGCAATGGACACTTGGGGAGGACACCGTGTGGTTTTAGGCGGTCCGATTCCGACACGCCCACCCCATCGTCGGCAACGATGGGGTGAAGTCCGTGGGAATTTCCACACGCTAAAAAAAAATCCCTGCTTTTCTCATCTGAGTTGTCTTTTTGTTATCTGTCTCGTTGGTTATTTTTTTCTTAGGTAGCAGTATAAGGGGGGTGTGTGTTGGGTAACCTCCTCGAGTGTCGCTCCGATTCCGATCCCGCTGCAGTCCGGGGGGAACGGAATCGGAGCGGCCGGTACACCCTGGGCGGCGGTCAATGGCTTCCCCTTCACCCCTTCATAGGGTTGGCATTGATCGTCGGCCAATACCCAACGTGGCGGGAACACATCGCTCTCCGTACTCCTCTGCTTTCAGAGGAGACAGGATGAGCGATGCTGTTAGTGGTGAGATGGCCCAGGGTCAGCCGGGGTGCGAGGGATATGCTCTATGGGTAACCTTACACCCCGGCGTCTGAAGACCCGAGACGGCGTGCGGTTTTAGTCGGTGCAAGCCCGACATAACCGCCCCCGCTGGCCGGCGGGGGGGTATCCGAAGGGATTTCCGCACGATAAAAAAAAAAAAAAAAAAAGGTAGCAGTATAAGGAGGGGTGTGTGTTGGGTAACCTCCTCGAGTGTCGCTCCGATTCCGATCCCGCTGCAGTCCGGGGGGAACGGAATCGGAGCGGCCGGTACACCCTGGGCGGCGGTCAATGGCTTCCCCTTCACCCCTTCATAGGGTTGGCATTGATCGTCGGCCAATATCCAACGTGGCGGGAACACATCGCTCTCCGTACTCCTCTGCTTTCAGAGGAGACAGGATGAGCGATGCTGTTAGTGGTGAGATGGCCCAGGGTCAGCCGGGGTGCGAGGGATATGCTCTATGGGTAACCTTACACCCCGGCGTCTGAAGACCCGAGACGGCGTGCGGTTTTAGTCGGTGCAAGCCCGACATAACCGCCCCCGCTGGCCGGCGGGGGGGTATCCGAAGGGATTTCCGCACGATAAAAAAAAAAAAAAAGGTAGCAGTATAAGAACATCTTTGCACATTCATCGTGAATTCGAGACGTTTATAATCGGACAACTCAGATGCTAACGGCCGTACTATAGGATGGTTTTCAGCTGTCTTAAATTCGTTAATCCCACTTCTGTTTAAATTTGCAGAGATCCTTTTTATTACAGTTCTTACATAAATAAATAAATATTCTACGACATGCTACTTTCTAGACCCAAAGTAAGCAAGTTAGCTTGTGTTATGGGTTCCAGAATGCGGATAAACATACTATACATACATATAATACATAGAAACACCAAGACCAATGCAAATAGACATATTCATGCATACAAATATTTGCACTGAGCAAGAAGCGAATCCGCGCCCCGTGTCGTAGCAGTCGAATGCACTACCGCTACGCCAGAGAGGGTGTCTTCTCAAAGTACTGCCATTATAAATGTCCTATTTGTTGATTCAGTACTTTTTGTTTATGTAAGACTTCCGTTTGTCTTTACAAGTATCATTTACCTTGAAAATATTCAGTAGTCGTTGATCCCGGATGTACCCACACAGGCAGCGACCATAAGTAAATCTTATAATTTATAGATCCATTAATAAACCAGGAAAACACTTATTATTTGTTTTGCTAAATACAAAATTGGATTAGGTACTTCTGAAAATATTTATCTCTCAAAAATTATGTCACTATTGAAAATTAATTTAACCGGAATTCGATATATTATCTGTTTACATAATCGTCACAATAATAATCAATAATCGACAAAATTTGCTATCTCTTAGGTAATGCTCGTCTAGTTTTGAAAGTACACCCGAACTAAAAAACAAATATACCTAGGCAGGTACTACTAATTTCGTGGCTTTTATTATTTGAAAGTTAAAGTAAGTAAATTCATTTATTGCACGAAACATGGTCAGGTATAAAGATGTTAACATATAATGGTGTATAGCATGTCTCACAGAAATTTCCGCATGCAACATTGTCTATCAAATCAAACTATATAAGCGTTTTGACAATTATTATGCCCAAGGAATTGAATAAATATGTAAAATTAAGGCAAACATGTCAAAAGTGAAAATGAGTCAAAAACTAAATGATAAATTTACATACTGAGACCAAGAGAGACCGTAATCTTAGCAATCCATGGATTCTCCGTGCGGGTGCCGGGTCCATCGCGTTGCTGAGTTGGGAACTCGGGACAGTGCCTGGGACTTGCGACCCAAGTGTAGGTTTAGAAGGGGCCCCTTTTGTTGATGTACATCAACACTCACCTTCACTACCCAAGTTCCCCTCCCTGCCTAACCAAATTTGATACGAACCTACTAGTGCCACTTTAGACATTCGTCCTAGTAGTGAGCTTATTGTAGCTCTCGATAGGCCTAGATCTTTAAGTAGGTTATAGAGAGATTTTGCTGGTATACCTCTCGCTCCCACTTCCACTGCATACAAATTAACCACGTAACCGTTTTTGATTAATTCGTTTGTGAGATCATAGTATTTATTTTTCTTTATTGTGTGGTCCTTCGGTATATTTGTTTCCCACGGTACAGTAAGTTCCACAAGAACCACATGTTTTAACCTCTTAGAATATAGGAATATGTCAGGTCTAGATGACGAAACCCCAACATCCTCCGGAATTTTATAGTGCTTTTCATACGTGTCGATTAGGAGAGTCCAATCTGGGGCAGTATCTAAGATTGAATAAGGTTTGTTCCTGGGTGTTATGGATGAACCTTCAGACACAAAGTTGATATGACGTCTGTTAGTAGTCAATCCTTTTTGGGCTCTAGCTACTGCCAGACTCATTGCTTCACGCATGATGATAAGCACCTTATCGTGGCGGCGTGAGTAATGGCCTCTATCGAGAAGCACCCTACATCCTACTAATATGTGTCTAGCCGTCCCTATTGCCTCACCACAAGTATAACATTGTTTTTCTGTGGCCTTCCCCCACCTTACCAGATTACTCTGGTCTGGGAGGGTCATCTGAAAGGCGTTAAGATAAAATTTTAACAGGGCCGGCGACCAGTCATAGATCAAGGTGCGCCACTTTAAGGCCATCGGTATGCAGAACTCTCCCATTGTCAACCATTCATTTTGGATTTCCAAATTCATCGCGTGCACTCGATATTTATCATTTTCGTCTTGTTTTAGAAAGGACTTAAGTATATCCTGGTCCCTTTCTGGCTCTCGTACTCCCAACCCCACTCTGTTTGACTGGGCCCCTATCATAAATCGTTTATGGAATAGAAGTCTAGATTCAAGCTCGGACGCGTTATTATCTTTCGGGAGTGCCCTGATTGTGACATCTTGGGATTTTCCTAAGATGTGGGCTTTGGTAACTCTAAGATGTTTATAGAGCTCCGATGGTTTCTTAAGTTTCATCCCAAAATTATTTTGATCCCTAAATAGAGCAGAGGAATCAGCAGAGTGCGCTAGTCCAAGCCACGATTTTAGCGATTTTATGACAGTTGCATCTATTTTCGCCAGTAAGGTTTTACCGAATTCATACACCAGAAAAGGCCAAGTCAGACGTGATGTTAAGTAGTTGTCATATATCCAAGCTTTTTTGATATTGTTTAGTGGTATCTGATCTATCTTATTTAGGTCATTTATAAACGTATCGACAACTTCATCTAAGGATGGTGTGCGTCCTTTATAGTCTATCTTTCTCCCAAGAAATTTAAATGGCACCGATTCAGCGACTATGGAAACTGGTTTACCCCCAATGAAGAGTCCCGGGTCGTAAGAGGTAAATTTGGTGTCCCGTCTACCCAGACATAGACAGTGACACTTACTGGGCTTCGTCCTCAGTCCATTTGTCCACGAACAGAACTCATCGACTTCCTTTAATAGTTCCTGACATTGTTTTGGATTGCGCGTCAGTATTGCGAGATCGTCAGCAAAAGCTAAGATGGACTCTGAGTATATGTTATTTACTTTAAACCGATAACCCCATTTCTTTTCGTGACGTATTAACTTGGTAATTAAGATATTAATTACTATGTTAAATGCTATTGGTGACAAGCAGCATCCCTGAAACAGTCCCACATTATACCGTAATGGTCCTGTGTGTACTTCTTGGAAGCTTATAGCAAATTTTAGCTGGGAGTAATACGACTCGATTATCTCTATGACCACGGGCGGAAAGTTATACCATTGCAACGCGTATACCATAAGGTAATGTGGAATTGAGCCAAATGGATTTTCTAGGTCTATCCAACATACCGTTATCTGTCTTTCGTATTTTCTGGCATCTTTTAAGCTTTCCGCTAACAGACTATTGTGTTCCAGACAACCAGAAATGCCGGGTAAAAACCCTTTCTGGTGGTTAGGTCCGAAATACCTATTGTTAATCATAAAATGACACATTTTTGTTTGTAGAATTGAGAAAAATATTTTTGAAATTGTGTTAGTTAGTGCTATCGGTCTAGTATCTTTAGGATGGGTCACTTCATGTTTTTTTGGAATGAGAACGAAAACCGCTTCGCCAAATGCGACTGGTATATTCATAATCATAAACATAAAACTAACGTAATTTTTTTTTTCGTGCAGAAATCCCCTCGGATACAACCCGCCGGCCAGTGGGGGTGGTTATGTCGGGCTTGAACCAACTACAACCGCACGCCGTTTCGGATCTCGGCTCGTTAGGCTTAGTTACATACCGAGATTACCTTGACAAGAGTCCGATAGGATTGCCGGACCAATTAGTCCTATTAACTCTCAAAAACGATTACTGGACTTTGAATCATCAATCTAATTGATTTATCAGCGCAAGCGTTCGTGGTGCGGGCGTCCTAATGTCTATCTCTTCTTATATCAACCTCGATAAGTATTGACGTCATTTCCTTATCTTCCTCATTGAACATATCTGTTGTTTGATATTTATCTAGCGATAAAATTTTACTGTCATCGTTATTTTCATATACCTACCTGCTTTCATATATATAAGTGCTGACTTTAATGTTGATTAGAAAAGTCGCATGGCAACTGATAGTGGAAATTATGATTTTAGGTTAGTGAATTATAAACATTACGTAAATCTATATTTTGATATTGCAGGTATTTAGGTAAATAAGCAAACTTGGGGACTTCTAGTAATTAGGGCTGGCGCACAAGCGCGATCCATGGTTCACAGATGCGATAGAATACAGAAAAATTAGATTAAGTTAACATGTTTGTAAATAGATAAAAAAAAAACCACCCCGCTGAATTTCTTGCCGGAGTCTTCTCAGGACAGGGCCGCGTTTCGAACCGGTGCGGTGGTCCATTTGCCAAACATTAGTTTAATTTTGACGTTTTGTAAGGGCCGTATCAATGGTCTATACAGAATAAATGGTTTTTGATTTTACTTTGACTTTGAAAGAATAAGTGTTGTATGTTTCTCATTGAGATTGACAAATTCCACAACTTTCCACTTGCTACGATCCTGGTATAACATTCTCTACTTCTTCTATTTTCTTTAATAATGGTTTTCAACTCTGCTATTAGCCTGGCCTTTTTTTTTACGTGCGGAAATCCCTTCGGACACCCCCCCGCTGGCTAGCGGGGTTGATTATGTCGTGTCTCGACTAAAACAGCACGGTGTCCTCCCCAAGTGTCCGTTGCCGGGCAACCCGGGTAAGCCCTTGAAAGGATAACCCCAGGGTAAAGGATAAACAGTCTTCGATCTTCCTTATTTGTGTATGTATATACAGATTAATTCTCCAATCTGCATGTATTTGGATTTCAAATTTATATTGTGGGTATTTAAAATGAATATAAAAGTATCGTATGTTAGCATTTTCCCTTTTTTATAAAAACATTATTTTAAATACAATAAATATTGTAAAACATTTTGTTAGTGGTTAATTAAAATAAGAGTGTTTAAGGCTAATTTATATTTTGTTAAAAAAGATAATTCATTTTGATCAAAATATCAACCCAGCGCTTTTAAAAAAATGTAACGCGGGTAGTGAAGGAACGAGGGAGTGACATTAGAGGGTAGACTGCGGAACGGTGAGGTTGAGACGAGAGGATTATTGTAAGATACGGAAATACAGGACAGTTATTTCAATTACAGCTTGTTGTTATTTACGACCCCTTCTGCTTATTTCTAATAAGTCAGAAGTGGGATGGAAAGTATTTTTTTACTTTACTGCGCCTACAAGTGGGTAAGTGTTTTATACATTTTATAAGTAAGCAACAGAGCCCTAAGTAAAAACTGTGACGAACGCGTTGGTGGCGACGTCGTTTTCAGTGTTAGTTGGTTGGCTCGTAATAGTTTGTCCATGGTAATCTATTTTCAATTAGGTATCAATGGCATTCTTACTAAAATATTTCGTTCAAAGTGCACTTATTAGTAATTCTCTATGCACATTGCTGTATAGTGTCTTACAACACTCATGCCCCGCTGTATTACGACAACCTCCGTAACGCAGAGGCCGCTCTAGGCGTCGCCATCTCCAAGCTCCCAGGTTCGATTCCGGTCGGGACAATATAAGTGGATAACGAACTTTTATACGATCAGAGCACTGTATGTGATGTTGTCCAATATTTATTCATTATTATTCACTTATTACGATTAACATTGCAATAGCACATCGAGTGTAATGAGTACATTATTCGAACATTTGTCTCTTCGTATCACCTACGCAACAGTTAATTATACTTAAGGTACCTATTACAAATTAGAATTAAAAATAATACCCTCGTAAATATTTCTTTTATGTGGCAAATTATATCATAATTGCATAGCGGTATTTATGATTGAAAATACTGAAACACCTGTTATTTACTTGTTTTGTCTGAAAACAATATAGGTATCAATGCAATAGAACTTTCATTATTTTGAAACATTCAATTATGCAATTTGAGTAGTAAATGTAAAGGATCAATATGAAAAGAAGAATGCCTTTATTTTGTAATCTCAATTGTAACGAAAACATCAGACAAATCAACTAACATTCGCCATATTTATTACCTTAAAACTATAATGTTCTTCCGATAAGAATGTAGGTAACCGTTAATGTCTGTATGAATTCAATTCATGATCGGTAATGGGTTTGTATTCCACGGTAATTGACGCTCCTCCAAGCGCAGGATTGTATTGTATCTGTTTCGGATCTGTTTTGGTTAGTTAGTGGACGTCTACTTCTATCAATATATATACAATGGCATGGAATACATGCTAGTATTATTTTCTACAGTTCAAGTTAACATTAATATTTACATACTAATATATACTGCACCCTATACAAGTGGAAGGTGTAGTTCTGCTATTGATGTCATTATTTTATTTCTACATTTAGTAGCAATTTATGGGACATTATTCCGTCTATAACTTTATTAAAATTATATATGTACACCTGTCCCCCGCCTTCCCTATATTACCTATTCATAGTGAGTTAGCCGCTCAACATGTCCGATACTAATCAAGGTACATACACGCCACGTATGCCATCCACGCATAGCCGTAAACTTACAAAACGTAAAAGAGACACGTCTTTGACAACATCGAAACGTCGCCGATCACGATCTACGTATTCGTCTACTCGTGTGCGTGTCAGCGGTGACTACCGTAAACGTAAAGATGCTAGTAGTAGGAGTACAAGTAGCCACTCTAGCAGATTGAGTCGATCTCCGTTAAGGCGAGAACACTTCGAAAGAAACCGTAAACGGTATAGTTCGAGTTCGCGATCGCGCCGCGTTGAAAGGAGGAGGGCTGGCGCTCATCGGAAGTCTCGCCGGGATACTTCTGAGACCGAGAAGTCATCAGCCGGAAGTAGCTTCTCATCTGATGATAGTTTTTCATCAAATTATCGTCGGTCTCGATCAAAAACTAGACACGCTTCGAAAACTCGCTCTAGGAGACCCAGAAGCCGTAGCGGCTCCTCTAAAAATCTTATGAGGGATTTTATAGATGCAATTAATAACCGTGGGTCAAATGCGTACGTTGGTGCGCAAGAAGTCATTCCTCAATTCGACCCGGGTCAGAAAACACAAAGTACCAAGGCGTGGCTCAGGAAAGTTAACGAAGTAGCTTTGATTTATCAGTGGGACGAAAGGCAAATCATCTACCATGCATTACCAAAGTTATCTGGTCTAGCGCGAAAATGGTACGAAGGGCTAAGGTCAATTGATTTGAGTTGGAAGGATTGGCAGCGAAAACTTTTGAAATGTTTTCCTGATGATAGAAATTATGCGGACCGACTAACAGAGATGTTGAATAGGAGAAGTAGGAGAGAGGAAACGCTAGAGGAGTACTTTTACGAAAAATCTAAGTTAGTTAGTCGATGTAATATAAGAGGCAAGGATGCAGTTGATTGTATAATTCACGGCATCTATGATCATAATGTGCAGCTTAATGCTCAAGGAGCGAATTACAAACGCCCTAGTCAATTGCTGCGGTATTTAAGGAGTATTTCTATTAAATATATCCGTCCAGTCTTAGATGTAAGAAAACCGGTTCCACCGTCTAAAATAAATACGAGTAAATCCGTTGACAAAAGCACGAAATTTTCGAACTCTGTCCGGACAGTAAAATGTTTTAATTGTTCGGAAGTCGGACATACTGTCCCGAGATGTCCTAAACCCCTACACCGATGCACAAAATGTCAACGTTTGGGACACAGCGCCGAGCATTGTAAACGAGAACAGTTACAAGAAAAAAACTTATCAGATTCCAACAACACCTTCAAAGAAGTTCAACAAATTACTACTCAAGGTACACCGTTAAACATTTATCATAAAATTATAACAGTAAACGGGACTAGTAGGAGTGCATTTATAGACTTTGGAAGTCAATGCACTATTATGAGTAAAAGCACAGCCGATGATTTAAGCGTTTTAGTTAAAACTGATAACTTACCTGTCATAAAGGGGTTTGCTTTCGGAATCATGAAACCTATAGGACGTGCTACAATTGATGTTAATATAGATTTCGTTCACACTGAAATAGAAACCTTAGTAGTCGATGATAAATTTTTGAATACAGATTTGTTAATAGGTCAAAACTTAACTGAATTACCTGATGTAATTGTACATAAAACAAACAGACACTTAGTACTATATTCAGAAAACACTGATATAGAAAAAATTACGATTTTCGCAAATTGTTCAACAGAGTTGGTAGGCATACAATGCTTGACTATACGTTCTGACACAATCAATACAGGTTATATTTACATACCGGGTAGTACATCTTATAAAGAAAATGACGAGCATATAATATTACAAGGCGCTTATCATCTCAATCACGGCATAGGAACAATTATAGCTATTAATATATCAGGCGGCAAAGTTTTAATAGAGAGTGGTAAACTATTAGCTCGCGCATATTTCTTACCAATGCTCGACGAGGTTAAGTCTTACGTACCACCTAGTTTAGTAGTGAATCGCATACAGCTCAATGGCGATAATGAAACATTAAACCGACCCGTGATAACCATAGATATGATCCACGTTGGACCGGGAGTTAGTCAAGAACAAAAGGAACGTTTGCTAGATCTCTTAAGTAACTATAGGGACTGTTTCGCTTTGAATACAACTGAATTAGGCAGCACTAACATTTCAGAAATGCATATTAAATTAAATGATCAAAACCCCATCTCTTATAAACCATATCGATTAGCACATAAAGAACGCGAAGTCGTACGAGAGCTGGTTAATGAACTACTAGAGAATAAGATTATACAAGAGTCGGACTCGTCTTATGCAAGTCCAATTGTACTGGTGAGAAAAAAGAATAACGAATATCGTCTCTGCGTCGATTACCGAGCGTTGAATAGGAAAACTGTCAAGAATTCTTATCCGATGCCGGTAATCGATGACCAACTCGATAGATTAAATGGTATGAGGTATTTTACTAGTTTGGACTTAAAATCTGGCTATTATCAGATTCCAATGGCCGAGGATTCACGACACCTGACTGCATTCGTAACGCCTGATGGGCACTATGAATACACGCGAATGCCGTTCGGTTTAGTGAATGCCCCGGCCGTCTTTCAACATATGATAAACAAGGCTTTAGGTAAAGATAGGTACGAATTGGCCATGCCTTATATGGATGATATTTTGTCACCTTCATCAACAATTGAAGAAGGGTTTCAGAAATTGACCAGAATTCTAGATGCTTTACGTCAAGCTAGGTTGACGTTAAACTTACAAAAGTGCTATTTCTTTCAAAGTAATTTAGAGTATCTAGGTTATGAAATATCAGAAAGTGGTCTGAGACCAGGACAAAGAAAAATAGATGCGGTAGCCTCATTTCCCACTCCAACAACCGTTCACCAAGTGAGACAGTTTGTAGGATTGGCAAGTTTTTTTAGGAGATTTATCTCTAATTTTGCTAGTATCGCAAAGCCTCTTACTACTCTGACAAAGTCTGATGTACCGTGGAAATGGGGCGTAGATCAAGAAAAGGTCTTCCAGAAAATTAAGAGCAATTTAGTGGAAAGACCTCTATTGGCATTGTATGACCCAAATTATGTTACAGAAGTCCACTGCGATGCAAGTAAGTTAGGCTTGGGTGGAATATTGTTACAACGACCCGACGAAAAGTCGCCACTAAAACCTGTTGCTTATTTTAGTAAGCAAACGACAAAAGATGAGGAGTTTTTTCATTCGTATGAGCTAGAAACTCTGGCTGTCGTTTGCTCACTAAAGAGGTTCCGCACATATCTTATTGGCATAAATTTTAAGGTATATACGGATTGTAACGCACTAAGGACTACCTTAACAAAGAGAGACCTAGTACCACGGATTGCCAGATGGTGGCTACTCCTCCAGGAGTACAACTTTAGTATTGAGTATCGACCAGGGGACCACATGAAACATGCGGATGCACTAAGCAGAAACCCCGTGAAAGACGACAATTCCCTCGAGTTAACAGAAGGTCGCGAATTTGAAATCATGAATATTGAATCCAGTGACTGGCTTCAAACTGTCCAAATGACAGATCCAGAATTAAAGAGAACTAAAATAATTTTAAATCGAGGAGAAAAGGACGTAAAGGACATTTTGACGAATTTTGTTCTTAAAGATGATAAGGTTTACCGGCGGGTAGGTGATCAGTTAAAATGGGTCGTTCCCAAAGGAGCTCGATGGCGTATTTGTCAATTGAGTCATGATGAAACCGGTCACTTCTCGTATGATAAAACCTTAGATAAAATCAAACAGGACTACTGGTTTCCTAAAATGAGTAAATTTATCCGGAAGTATGTTTCTTCATGCCTCAATTGCGCGTATAACAAGGGTCCATCATCTAAAGCAACTGGTTATTTACACCCTATACCGAAAGGTGATGTCCCATTCCATACCTTACATATGGACCACCTAGGCCCTTTTGTCAGGAGCAAACGGGGCAATTCGTATATTTTAGGCATTATCGACGGCTTTAGTAAATTTATTTTTGTGAAACCTGTTCGGAACCTAAAGTCTAAGACAACAATTAATATTTTACAAGAGCTTTTTAATATTATCGGTATACCAAAAGTCATAATTTCGGATCGCGGAACAAGTTTCACCTCAACAACTTTCAAGAAGTTTATAGTCTCATTAGGCGTCAAGCACGTTCTAAACGCGGTCGCAACTCCCCGTGCCAATGGTCAAATCGAAAGATACAATCGAACCATATTAGAATCGTTGGCAGCGACCAATCACGGGATGGACGAACGTATTTGGGATGAAAAGGTAGGGCGAGTACAGTGGAGCCTAAATAATATGAAAAATAAAAGTACCGGAAAAACCCCAGCCGAAATCGTGTTTGGTTTTCGAACGGTTAACGAAAGCGAAGGACCTATCGTAAACGCGTTAAACGAAGCTCGCTTAGATATTAGTCAAAACGAAGAGTTATCCCGCGATGAAATAAGACTAATAGCTCAAGAGAGTACGAAGAGGAATCAAGAGTATATGAAAAAATACTTTGACAATAGTAGGGCACCAACAAAATTTTATAAGGTTGGTGACCTGGTTATGATACCAAATCATCATAACCCTGCAGATGGGAAAAGTAAGAAATTACGTCCCAAGTTTCGAGGCCCTTTTCGAGTCACTGCTGTGTTAAAGAACGACAGATACGAAATTTCTAGTATAGAAGGACACTCTAAGAGGAAATATAGAAGCGTGTACCCATCCGACCATTTAAAAAAGTGGATAACGTTCAGTTCTGGTAATGATTCGGATAATAATGATGAGTCGGACAATAGTGACGAAACACAAAACTCAAATTAAAAGAACTAGTTTAAATATATAATTTGCGAATTTAGTTAGAATCAAAAAAATAAGTATGTTACATAATTTTGATAGACAGTGTGTTATAATAGGTAGGTAAACAAATAGGTAATATAACTCCTCCCAATCCTCTCCTTCCATATTCCTAAGATGTTTCAGAAAATGGCATATGAAGCTTATATGGATGCCCAATGGCCAAAATTAACTGGTACGCACCTAGTCTATTACTCAAGTGAAGGATGCTGAAGTACAAGCGGTGCTCACCTTTTATGGCTTGAGTATAGTGAAGGATGCCGAAGCACAAGCGGTACTCACTAAAGTAGTGAAGGATGCCGAAGTGCAAGCGGTGCTCACTGCCTGGCCCGGTGAAGGATGCCGAAGTACAAGCAGTACTCACTGACTAAATACAATGCAACAGCAAAGTCACGCGGTTGTATAGCTTTTAATCATTTTCATATCATGCAAAGTAACACAATCATCAATAATAATTAATTATATTGCAACTTCACCCAATACAGTCTTGGGTATTTTGATTTTTAAATGTTATTTCAATAATTTCAGAACCACTCCAATAACATTCAATGCAGGTAACCAGAGTAGGTAAATAAAATATCAGATAAACTTTCAATACTTTCTTTTATTCTTTCAGGCCAGTCGATATAAAACGAACATAAACATAACGGCTTACTTATTAATTGAGACGATCAACGTGAAGAATTAGAACGCACTGCAATTACTCATCATCTTAACACTTCTCACCCTTTGCTGCTGACCTGATTGCGAATTCAAGGGATTCGAATTTATATAATTTAAATTAATCTACTCCCAAGGTATAACTTACCTTTTAGTTGAAAAAAAAGAAAATAGTATTATCTTATGTAATTATGTTTTTTTTTGTTATGAATCAAAGTGTTTGAATTAAACATGAATAATAAATTAATATTAGATTAGTAGTATATTAATTTACTTTACTAATTAAGTAATAGAGGCGAAACAACTAGGTACGATAATTTATTTTTTTTTTGTTCTACGAAATATTGTTGTTATTTATTTTTCTTTCATTGTACAAATTCAATATTATGGTGAGCAATGTGCATCATGAAATTATTAATGATAAATTTAATTATTCATCTGTATGGGGGCATACAATCGGTAAGATGGCCGAAACCGAAATAGGGACATTCCGTGGACAGGATGGCCGACTGTTAGCATTTTCCCTTTTTTATAAAAACATTATTTTAAATACAATAAATATTGTAAAACATTTTGTTAGTGGTTAATTAAAATAAGAGTGTTTAAGGCTAATTTATATTTTGTTAAAAAAGATAATTCATTTTGATCAAAATATCAACCCAGCGCTTTTAAAAAAATGTAACGCGGGTAGTGAAGGAACGAGGGAGTGACATTAGAGGGTAGACTGCGGAACGGTGAGGTTGAGACGAGAGGATTATTGTAAGATACGGAAATACAGGACAGTTATTTCAATTACAGCTTGTTGTTATTTACGACCCCTTCTGCTTATTTCTAATACGTATAAGAAAGAATACGTACTCAAGCGAAAGTATGTGGACAGATGTTTACTCTGTGCATGCAAACACATCTTAACTCGACTAATTGCAACCGATTACTCCTCACCTCAGGACGACCTCAGTGGCGTAGCGGTAGTGCATTCGACTGCTAAGCCAAAAGTCGCGGGTTCGATTCCCGCTCAGTGCAAATATGTATATTTGCATTGGTCTGGATGTTTCTATGTATAATATGTATTTATTTACAAAAAAAAGTATTTAAGTATGTTTATCCGCATTCTAGAACCCATATGACAAGCTCTGCTTAGTTTGGGTCTAGATGGCGTTGTGTACTTTGTCGTACAATATTTATAAAAAAAAAAAACTGGCGACTGGCCAATATACTTACTCATTGGAGATGTAGGTCTTTTTGTTTTTTACGTGCGGAAATCCCTTCGGATACCCCCCCGCCGGCCAGCGGGGGTGGTTATGTTAGGTAGACTTGCATGTATAGAAGACAATACAATGTTTGACTACCAGCCTTTGACTGACGGTGCGTATGTCTAATGCCATCAAACTAGAAATGGAACGATGCTAATTCTTGTACTATATAGACAGAAAACGAGACATATTATACGTTAGTTAACCGGCGGGTTGGTTAGGCCCTCCTAACCCGGTAATCCCCTGATTACCGCACGAAAAAAAATTTTGTGTACCTCTGAAATGGAAGTACATGTGCAAATGCAAATTAATTATTCTTTACTTTAACGGTTAAGGGCAACATCATTCGACTGCGGTTCTCAGTTCATGACGAACCCAAATCCCCTGCCACTGTTCATAGCTGTTTCAATGACTTGAAAGATGATTAAAACAATCTCACTGATGTATATAAAGCTTAAGGCTTTCACGGCCGGCGTTGCATGTAGAATATACTGCTTCCGGGCTGTTTGGCCGTGGTCCATAGGAAACTTGAATTCCAGACGTTTCTCCAGAGGTTCTTCGCACTCGACAGCGTCCCGAGCTGTACCACTGAAGATGTCGACCGCAGTGATCGACGAAATGTCTACAAATCTCACTGATGATTTGCGTGAAATTCGTCCTTTTACAACGAAAACTGAAGATAAGGTTTATCATGCAGCTCATGGTAGAAACTGATAAACGAATGCCATATCTTCAAACTCGGACACATTTTTTAATCATTGGTATGAATCAGGTATGTTTCACAAGACCCGAGACGGCGTGCGGTTTTAGTCGGTTCAAGCCCGACATAACCGCCTCCGCTGGCCGGCGGGGGGTATACGAAGGGATTTCCGCACGAAAAAAAAAAAGGTACTTTTGTTTCACAAATATTTTTGCACCAGAAGATTTATTCCAGATGGATACTTTGACGAAAGATCATAAACGTCTTACTGTCCAAAACATAGAACTCTTAATCATAAGACAGTATTAAGAGTTACATGGTCCAGAGCCTCCGATAGGGTAAAGATGGCCCTATTGGTACTGTTTCTTCATCTCCTCATGGGAATATGATCTTAAATAAAAGCGGCCAAGTGCGAGTCAGACTCGCCCATTAAGGGTTCCGTAGTAGCAAGTAACAATAATGTTTTTTTTTTAATTTTTATATTTGAGTTGATTGAATGAAAGGTAAATTGCGGTTTACGATTTATGACGTATTAAAAAAAACTACTTACTAGATCTCGTTCAAACCAATTTTCGTTGGAAGTTTACACGGTAATGTACATCATATATTTTTTTTAGTGTTATCATTCTCCTATTTTGGAAGTTACAGGGGGCGGCGGCACATTTTACCACTTTGGAAGTGACTCTCGCGCAAACTATTCAGTTTAGAAAAAAAACCGGTTGTCTGTAAAGTCGGTTTACTGACGATATTTGAACGTGACAACGTCATAAGAAAATACTAACTATATGTATAGCAGCTGTCCACGCGGACGCATCGCTTGCACTTCAAGCCCAGAGCGAGGTAACGCCGCATACGAGGTAACGCCGCATACGTCAGGTAACGGCATGTTACGTCATGTTTTTCGTGCGTGCAGCCGGCTCATCGATTTATAGGACGTTGTCACGTCAAAAATGATATTAGAAACCTCAATATTATTTTTGAAGACCTATCCATAGATACCACACACATATTATGGGTTTGGGTGGGATGACGATCTGCGAAAGACTGCTGGCAGATGCTGGATGCGGCAAGCTGAAGACAGGACGCTATGGCGCTCATTAGGGGAGACCTATGTCCAGCAGTGGACTAGCATAGGTTGATGATGATGATGATGATGGGTTTGATGAAAAAAAAAATCTAAGTAGGGGGTGCCCCCAAAAATTGTTTTTTTTCTATTTTAGTGTGAAAATCTTAATGCGGTTCACAAAATACATCTTCTTACCAAGTTTCAACACCATAGTTCTTATAGTTTCGGAAAAAAGTGGCTATGACATACGGACGGACAGATAGACAGACATGACGAATCTATAAGGGTTCCGTTATTTGCCATTGGGCAACGAAACCCTAAAAAGTAATTTCAAGGTGAAGTTGTTTAATACACACAAAATAACGATTCTTGTACTTATATGTTAACAAGTTACGAACCCAGCTAGTCAAACTCTATTAGTGATGTTGTGTATATGTTTTGGACCTTTTTTTTTACGTGCGGAAATCCCTTCGGATACCCCCCGCTGGCCAGCGGGGGTGGTTATGTCGTGTCTCGTGTACTAAAACCGCACGGTGTCCTCCCCAAGTGTCCGTTGCCGAGCACCCCGGGTAAGCCCTCGAACGGATAAATCATTTCATATGAAATAACTAGCTGATGCCCGCGACTCCGCCCGCGCGGAGGTCGAACAGCCAAAATCGAAATATACGTCATAGTAGCTTTACGCATGCAAAGTCTCAGCCCGATCGGTTTAAAATTGACAAAGTTTCATACAAACTTTCAACCCCTATTTTATCCCTTTGGGGGTAGAATTAATCAAAATCCTACGTCATACATCTACCTGCATACCAAATTTCAGCCCGATCCGTCCAGTGGTCTGGGCTGTGCGTTGATAGATCACTATGTCAGTCAGTCAGTCACCTTTGAGTTATATATCAAATCAATCAATCAATTAGCCTATTGCAGTCCACTGCTGGACATAGGCCTCTCCCATTTTACGCCATGGCACCCGATCCTCCGCCTCCTCCGAGTTATATATATTTAATTATTATTTTATTATTATCTTCGACCTTAACAACAGACTATTTAGAATTATGGTCCTTCAATTTATTCAAGGTTGACTGCTATTTGTGATATGACGTCATGATGAATAAGTAACATAGGCCAGATACATGATGTAGGTCGTAAATGGGTAGGTGGCAGAATACTGTTAATACCAACACTTTGTAAGCAAATACTGGTTAGTAGAAAAACTTACTTTTTAATTGACTGTTGCAAAAACTTGCCGTTTTTACATAATACAACTAATATATGTTCTTATTTTATTGACACTTACATAACCCTTTTTTTTTCGTGCGGAAATCCCCTCGGAAACCCCCCTGCTGGCCAGGGCGGTTATGTCGAACTTGAACCGACTAAAACCGCACGCCGTCTCTGTTCTACAGACGACGGGGTGTAAGGTTGCCCATAGAGCATAATATCCCTCGCACCCCGACTGACCTTGGGCCATCTCTGGTTTCGAGATGGCCCCCAAGGGTTTGGGAACTACGGTGTCCCCGGCTAGCCCCGGTTTGGGGGAGGGGCGCTAGTCACCCCACCGTCCCGGCCTGCTTCTGCTGGGGTGACAGGCGGCTTCACCTGTCACTCCCAGGCCTGCGCTCATGGAGGACTGAGGTCGTTGAGCGACCTCCGACGTCTGATTCGCCTCCGCACCTCGCGGGCTCTGCTTATCGGGAGAGACCTGAGTCTCTCCCGCACCCGCTCGGCCGCCTCTTTCTCGAGCATTACTTGCTCGCAGAAGGAGGCAACGGCAGCCCACGCGACACTTACATAACCTGATTGATAATGTTGACAACATACAATCACCATCTTAAATGAGGACTTTCTCTTTGTCAAGGACAGTTAATCTAGACATAATATGTACATAATCACCAGTTATTACCTTAGAAGCCTTAAAAAAGTGGAGTCCTAATTTTATAATAAGTCTATTAAATATGTCACTACATAGTATAAAACAAAGTCGCTTCCTGCTATCTGCCCCTATGTATGCTTAAATCTTTGAAACTACGAAACGTATTTTGATGTGGTTTTTTTTAATAGATAGAGTGATTCAAGAGGACGGTTTATACTCGTATGTTTAATACATACATAATATGTATAGTAGACAAACACTAGAAGTTTATCGACGCCAAGTAACAGTATTTGAACTGTTGCGTTCCGTTTGGTGAGTAAGAGTGCCGGAGCCCAAACTCCTTTCCCATCCCCTACCAAACTCCTTTCCCATCCCCTTTCCTTTACAGGGTCGGCAGCGCGAGTGTGACGCCACTAGTGTTGCACATGTCCATAGGCCGCGGTAACCGCTTCCCATCAGGTGGGCCGTGTGCTGGTCTGCCACCTTAGTGGTATAAAAAAAAATCCTAATGTGACGTTGTAAATAAATAAAAATTGCACTTACATTGCAAACGCTGGCTGAACCCTATGAGATAGATCAAAATAATGTACTACAGTATTGTACACCTTCAAAAGGTCCATAGGGATAACCCACAATAACCATGTTCTATTCATGACTTTTTACGAGAAATAATGGCTTATTTACAAAGCGATTTTAAGCAATTAAGCAGATTCTAATAATCTTTATCCAATAACATTTTTGTATTGTTTAATGACAAAAAGCTGTAAACTTTGTACATAAAGACAGTCTGTAGAATATTTAATATCAGCATTGCATCCGTGCGAAGCCGGGGCGGGTTGCTAGTCTTTTATATTATATTAATGCCAATTGCGACTATTTGTCACATTTCTTGATGTCACTTGTCAGACATCCCACATTTTTTACACTGATTTTTGTTGTTGTTCTTGATGTCAATTTGGGAACGGTTAGTCTTTTACCTATTTGGACGTAACGTTCGAGCTTCGATGTTAAAGATCACGGGTTTTTACAATTTGTCTAGCGAAGAACTTTCCTTATTGAATATTCTTCTCATTGCTCACTGGCTTCAGATGACTCAATGTATTAGGTAAACAGCACAAGGAATCTTAAAAGTAAACTCGCTATTTGCCAATCTGTTACGTCCTGACCAATTTGCATACAAGCTTGCTTTCTCTCCATAATTCATAAAAGTATGAGATCTGCCAGTATTGGAACCTTGTTTTATCAGCCCCGCAGCGTCTTATTCGTGCCTAAGAAGACTTCCATGTACCATAGATTGAGACTCGGATAGATTAATGTGGTAGATAGATTGTGGTTATGTCGGAAATGAACTGGCAGCAGAACTATTGCAGAGTATGCTCGCTAAATGACATACCCAGCAACCTGCAAATCTTTGCCACCATTACTAACGTCTCCATTCTTTTGATGGAGGGCGGACCACAATTTCTAATACCTGAGCATCGAATGAGAGATTAATTTTGCATGATTAAGCTACATACATACATCTAAATATACTCACGCCTGTATATACCCCAGGGTAATTAAAAAACTATACACCAACGATGTATTTCGGACCCTCGTAGTAGCCTAGCCTATTGCCTATTGCCACAAGCTAGGCAGATTTTCACGTACTGTATTCTAAGTGACGGATGCAGAACAGCCGTATCCCTTGGTCGCCTTGAGCCAGTGTATAGTGATTGGTGCCTTTGTTTTCTAATTCGACGAATATGAGATTGTATAAAAAAATAAATATTACATTTCTTTCTGTGGGATGATACCGTATATTTAACTTTGATGAAATGTCAGAAGGGTTTACGTAGATTATGACGCAGTCGCGTTAGTAAACAAAACGACCGGCCCACCTATGTTTACGTTTTGTTATGAGGCAGCTAAAAATATATTATTATGAAGTTGAATGATGACTTTCTATGAAAAGGCATGATCCTCAGTATATGCGAAGGCAAATCGCAAGCGGCATATTTTTGCGCAGTTTTATTATGACACTTTTCACACTCCATTAGGGTGAACAGGAGGCATCGACTTTAGTGGTGCAGCGCTGACGAGGTTCCCTGCTCGTCATCATCCGACCCAAAGCCCTGGTTGTATCCAAAGCTTACACTTTATAGCCCGGAGTCCAGTCTCCTTCTCCTTGTGGAAATTGTACTGGGCTGACCCACCCAACCTATGTACCGGCTTGCAGGTGAATTTGGCTTGAGGCCTAAACACCTTGATGGGCCTCCACACACCGAGGGTGACTGCTATGCTTGAGACATCCATGTTCAGATGGGATGTTGTTGGATTTCGTGTCAGGACATTCTCAGGAGCTGCTCGAAGTCAGGAAAAGTTTGTACCCGATTGGCAGCAATTATAAAGCGATTGCGGCCCACCGAGCACTTTTTAAGACTCCGTATTACAACAGAGAATCAAACACTGTCAGACCTGAAAATCGAATCCGAAAATCACACCGCAGAAAAAACTGCCTGCTGCGATAGTTTTTCTACATAATGATTATATGTATACTAATTTGATATTTGCATGACAGGTACTAAGAATATAGTTTGTATATTGCACAGTAGAACGTAGATTTTATTGTGTACTAGCTGACCCGGCAGACTTCGTACTGCCTCAATCGATAGCACCTTTTAAACCTTCTCTGGACCTCCACAAATAATTCAAGACCAAAATTAGCCAAATCGGTCTAGCCGTTCTCGTGTTTTAGCGAGACTAACGAACAGCCATTCATTTTTATATATAAGAAAGAAGAAGAAGATTACATAGCTTTCGTAATACCCTTCTAGATTCTATTATTATTGTATAAATTATTATCTTCGCATTGTTATATGTATTTACAATAAAACTTATGTGATGAATGTTACATGTCAATTCTGTTATTTTCCGGGTAACCTGATTTATCTAACTACCTACGTAATATTGCAGTGTGACGTCACGTTGCCACGTCGTTCCTTGTGGTTGATGAACTGTCGAATACTTTGTATTCCTTCTATCATTTTCCCCATTCTCCTTCTACTCTGTTCTCCTTCTTTTTCTTCTGTATGGGGGGCAACGCCCAAGTGACCCCTATAAAACAACGTGATACGTGATAATTGCCAACAGAGAACTAGCTGCTGTTAACTATTGAAGAGTTCCTTTATCAGGATCTAACCAACTACCGCGACTTTCTGACCTCCTTACCCGGAGAGGAAAACCTGCGCCTGAGCCTCGTGCCTTATTTGTTAGTTGTACCCGCAGACATGCGAGGTTAGCTTGGGCCCTAGAAATAGGGTCCCCATAATATTATACCCTGCTAATAGATATGTGTATTAAAAAATACACCAAACATACTCGATATTTGATGCAGTTTCTAATTTACTTTGATGATGTTATAATATTAATAATCTATTCGCTTGCTTAGCTAACACAATTAGGCTCTGCGTATAACCCGTGCTCACATTTAGTATGATGCATGAGATAAGTTTTAGTTTTGGTATCCAGAAGGTCTAACAAATCACATAATCACTTCTGCAGACTTAGTAACTATAATAATCTTGTAATAAAGTACGACAACATTAATAACAGCTTTTATATATTGTCAACATGTCGAATAGTAAGTAATACGTAATCATGCCAGCGGAATATTCCTCGTTCATTTGTCGACCCTAGGGTCAGTTATCATTTTGCGTTGACACATCATTAGGGTTGTTACGTTTACAAAGTATGTATCAGTATAATTGTGTATACCAATACTTATTTATTATGAATTAGCTTTTGGAGACACCAGAAAGTTAATTCAAAGTTTTAAGTGGGGTGCGAAAAAGAATCCGTCGATATCGCCATATTAAAGCACTACCATTTTCGAATTGATAGCATCTGGAATGGTGGGCTTTTATTTAAACTTCCCCCGAGCTTGCCATTGGGCGGGGTGCTGTCAATTTGATGAACAATGCATAAAAACAGTTCGGAGTTGTACTCTGGACGGCTACTTTAAAGATAAAGAAGACTCATTTTGCCCTTACGGTTAGTTAGTTTTCAAAATCTGGCGAAAAGCGTATTCCATTTAGTGACATATGTATCATTATTTACGTGAATTATCGTTTCAATTTACTAGTTATCCTTTTCTGTGACTGGAACAGGACATAGTAGTTACTGGTTTACGGCTGCTATCTAAAATAACGGTAAATTCCTACCATATCTGTTTCCTAATTCGAAAAGTTAATTTATGTGTCAACCCTATGTATCAGCTGGGCTGGTAGGTCAATCATATGAACACGTAGGCGATTACGCAGACAAGTACAGAGCGTAATGTCACCGGCATGTGAGTAATTGTGCCCACTTGTAAGGCCTATAAATAACCCTCTTAGTTTGATTACTGTCCGCGATCACATTGGGGTAATTAGAATACAGTTTTGTCGTCTCTATAAATGTCAATGTCTAATATAACCTTTGTTTAATTCTTAAATTATAACTTAGAAGAATTTTCTGATTTAGCATCGTGTAAATTCTTTGTTTACGAGTTATACGGTTATAACATGCAGAATACGCTGAAAACCTAAATTAGAATTTACTCCATTATAAAAGTTTGAGCAGTTAAAGTGTTTAGGTATATCACGCTTCGGAGTTCGGAGCCACGTAGCGAGGGTAGTTAAAGACACGAAATGTCAACGGTTTTAATGTCAGCAGTCACGGGTCAAATCAGGTTCGTGTGCTGGGCATCGTGCTTACTTAAATTAAATATTACGTCACTTACCATAATGAAAATTAGTTTTAGGATATATAAAATAACTTCACGCTATTTGGCATTTAAAAAAAGGCAAAAACGTCATGCATGTCATGGACTGTACTGGGTTGAAGACAAATTTCGCTCATACCATTTAACTTTTGTCTCAGTTCCAACTATAATAGGTACGAAATATATCCGATGTGTATCCAGTAAATTGAAACAAGTAAACTTGTACACGACTAGACTAGTAAAATAACCTATTTCTGGCTCTTGACAATCAAGGAAAAGAATTTACTTTCATATTATTAAGGCAGCAAAGACGTACACGGTCTAAATAGTAAGCGGTCACTGTCTGTCTGACAGAACAGAAGGTTTAGGAAAAAGACGATAACAGGAAAAATAAACGTAAAGAAAAGGACTCCGCCACTAAAAATTCGATCGATTAGTCTCTATAATAACATACTTTGTTTATTAGAAAGCCTTCAGCAGCGTCTACACGACCCATCTTTGATGACCGATATGAAATGCCATGTATTGTAAGCCAAACTCGGTTACCGAAAGACAATGTTGACTAACTGTAACTGTTACAGAATGAACTTAATATAAACGCTTTATCAAGAAAACTACGTGGGAATGCCGCAAGGCACAAATGTGGGTCCTCACTGCTACTATTGTATTCGTTCTATACGGTGACCTGAAATAAAACATGGTTTTCATAATAATAAAAGAAGATAACACATGCTTATTAAAATGTGATTTACTGGTACGTGCCATTGTCCACATTACAAATAAGATATTAATTTACACAGCTGTGAACATGTTAAATAGGCCGAGTTAATCATATGTTATTTGTTTTGACGCAATCAATCGTAATAATATAAAAACCACAACACGCATAAGAACACGATATAACAAGGAAAGTGAAAACGTGCAAAATGGAAGAAATAGAGTAGGAAAGCGGGTCCTGGACTCCAAACTGGAAGCTTTGGATGCCATCGGGATTAACCTCGGGATGATGATTGATGATGAGCTAGAGTTATGAAATATAATTTATTCATCAAAAACTTCGTGTAATTCTTCATGTTACAATTCTGCCTTAGAAAAAACTGAATGGTAATATTTTAGATGTTATTGCAAGTGACTAGTTTACATGTTTTCAATTAAAATAAAGCTACACCTTGCTATAATAAAATGGCTTATTATAGCAATCAGTCATATCTACGTAACAAAGAACAAGTACTTTCTCTTACGTCACATCGTTTAAGGAAATTGTCCTGGAGCAAATATCTGTACTTAATAACAATCACTCGCTGACATTACGACCCATTACAGTTTACGAGTGTACATTAGCCTAAATACACGTCCGTTCTTACCGCAACACATCCGCCATGTCAATTCCACCTATTACAATTAACAGATGCGGGAACACGAAACCGTTTTACGTGTTGAAACCCCTTATCTCTTACGACTTAGCTCATCGGGCCTAGCGGTGAAGCGGCTATTTCGAAATTGAACCTACTAAAACGACACGGTGTTCCGTCACGGGAAGTTTTTCCAGGGACCCCGTAGTATGTAACTGCAATTGGTATGCTTCTTTGATGTTTTTATGGTTCCGTTGCCAAATGGCAAAAAACGGAAACCTTATAGATAAGTCATGTCTGTCTGTCTGTCTGTCCGTATGTCACAGCCACTTTTTACCGAAACTACCTACCTATGCTGTTGAAACTTGGTACGTAGATGTATTCTGTCTGAATGCGGCTGCATTCAGATTTTCGCACAAAATGAGAAAAGAAAACAATAAATTTTGGGGGTTCCCCATACTTAGAACTGAAACTCAAACATTTTTCTTTTCATCAAACCCATACGTGTGTGGTATCTATGGATAGGTCTTCAAAAATGATATTGAAGTTTCTAATATATTTTTTTTCTTAACTGCGCGAAAGATACTTCCAAAGTGATAAAATGTGTGGTCCCCGCCCCCCCTGTAACTTCTAAAATAAGAGAATGATAAAATTAAAAAATATATATATGAACTTCCAACGAAAATTGGTTTGAACGAGATCTAGTAAGTAGTTTGTTTTTAATACGTCATAAATCGTAAACCGCAATTTACCTTTCATTCAATCAACTCAAATACAGACGATCTGATAGTAAGCCGTTAGCATAGATAGCAATACCAATAGTTTCCACAAACCGATCCTGTTGCAGGTCGTTTTCTTTCGCGTAGCGGGAATACCAGTTATTTGGTTCCTATAGTAACCAAATAACTGGTATTCCCGCTAACCCCTCCAGCTAAACTAAAATGCTTGTGTTAGGAGTGGTTTCACGTTGGTAGTGTAATGGCCAGGATTCGAACCCGGGACCTCTCGATCGTAACTTTGGCTTTCAACCTTCAAAACTATCTGTCGTCTTAGGAAGCATCAGCAAATAGCTGTCCAAGTAATGCACCTGTATAATTTGTTTTTTTTACCGTGTGGAAACCACCTTGGGCTTCACCCCATCAGTGCCGACGATACGGTGGGCGTATCGGAATCGGACCGACTAAAATCACACGGTGTCCTCCCCAAGTGTCCATTGCCGGTAGTATTCAACCAATTGGACGAACACTACAGAATATAATACTTATGAAACCTATTGTATTAATGACTACTGTTTTTACGAAATATTTCCTTGGGGGCTTAAATTACTTTTGAATGGGGGCAATTTGGTAGAGCGTGCTTGCAGCCAATCCGAGTGACAAAAGCAGGTGCGTGTACAAGCGCGCTTTCTAACACGCCGCTCGCGTGACTCCACGTGTCTGCGGTGCTGCTGGCGTGCACTGCACTAATTTGTCTTAGGCTGTGTCCCTGATGGTGACATTTATTATGAGAAAAACGTACCACCATGTTTCTGTTGCGATACAAGTCAACATTTTTAACTTGTTTTCTTAAATAACACAATGCAAATATTGCTATTTGGATGCTCTCTAAAGTGGATGTATTTCCTATGTAATGGCTTAATTTTCTGATGAAGGCTGGTATTTTATTTGGGCTTCACTGGAAAATAAAACAATAGGAATGTTTCCTTCTACAGATTAGTTTTCTTGAATACTACTAACGACTGTGTACACACTTTGGAATTAGCAGTAAACGCCCGCATTTCACCAGCGATATTTACGTATTGCCGTCTACTGGTCAAGTTTCCATTTTCAGAGCCACTACCTACTATTTACAAAGCCAATAACACCTTTAGATTTAGATCGGAAACAGACAACATCTAAAACGGGTCTTCAACCCGCGACCAGTCCCTTACAGGGGGAATGCTCTGACCAACTGAGCCACCTAGACATGGAGAACATCTTGAACGGGACAGGACATCTGGGACAGGGTATGGCTAAGTTGTTCAGAGCATTCCCCCTGTAAGGGACTGGTTGCGGGTTCAAGTCCCGTCCTAAATGTTCTCTTTTTCCGATCTAAATCTATAGGTAAAATAAGCATACTAATTGCTTAAAAATTTAATTGAACCAATAACACTTGACTCAACCTAGGCATCACTTACACGCCTACATAAACCTCTAAGTACCCAGGCCATTGTAAAGCCGGACACAGGTTCTACATATCCAGCCAGAAATATTCCCCTGGAAGCCTGCCACCCTGGCATTTAAAAGAAAATTATACTTTTACTTGTATGTTTTTTTTTTCATCGGAACCGTATGAGTAGTGCGGTTCCCTTCTGCATCTTTTGCGGGATGAGATAGACCATAGGCCCAACAAAAAAAGTGTGTGGCACTCCGGGAGTGCCAACAGAAGTGAAAACTTGAAGAATTACGTGTGTATACTTTTAATCGTCATCAACCCTCCCTCCCTCTCTCGCTTCCTCCCCTTCCAACCTTCCTCCCTCCCTCCATCCGTGCCTCTCTCCGTCCCGAAGGAAAGTGCTCAACACACCTAAAGAAGTTTTCACTTCTAAAACCAGATAGGTCGGACTAGTATAGTATAGATATATATATATATATATCTATACTATAAATATAAAGCCGCGGTAGCCTAGTTGTATGGGTAATGGACTGCTGAGACGAGGTCTCGGGTTCGATCCCAGGTTTTACCATGGCACACACCAATGACTTTTCGATGCTTTTCGAAGTTATGTGTAGTAGTTATTTATCGCAGGTTTATAAGTTTCCGGTTAATGGCAATAGGCTCGCCACCTATTACATTGGGACCTAAACATAAACTGGCGAAATGTGGGTGCTAGCACTCTGCCTACCCCTTCGGGGATATAGGCGTGAGTTTATGTTATGTTATGTTATATATATATTTGGCCAGTCGCTCCGAGCACACACCTCTGAGTTTTCGTAGTTATGTGTGTATTAAAAATGTTAATTACCGCTCGCTTAGTAATGTGCCCGGTAAATGGCAATAGGCTCGTCCCCTATTACATTGGGACCTATCATAACTGGCGAATCGTGGGTGTGTAATACACCTCTGCCTACCCCTTCGGGGATACAGGCGTGAAGTTATGTTATATTATGTTATTTGGCCGGACAAGACTAAAAAAGCCAGACAAATATCGTGACGTGGACGGCTTATGTTGAAAATGTGATCTTTTCGGTAACTGGCAAACTCATACAATGGATGCAAAAGAACAATAACATGTTTTATTGGGTACTTACTTGTGAGTTTAAATTGAACTTGTTAGTTGAACGGACCGTTAGTAGGCTTCGCGTGCTCGGTCCACACTTGTGGCTAATAGCGATGGCACACGTCAAGGGGTTCCACGTCGCACTGAGGGGCTACGAGCACGAGTGTATACTCGTGTCTGTGTACGAGGGTCACACTGAAAGTTCTTAGAACTGGCCACTTATAATCAATATAATAAAAAAATAATTCTAAAATTTGAAAATAGAACTCTTTGCCAATATTACTGAGTATATATTTCATTCATTTATCATTTGTTTTACGATTTGGCGGCAAATTGAAAATTGTCTGTGTCACGTTAACATGAATTTAACACGAGAATATTTTCGTGCAATGATTTTTTATGACTTTCGATGTCATTTAAGTCAACAAGAAAGTTATGATAGACTACGATTGGCCTTTCACGATGAAGCCCCATCTCGTGCGACTGTTTACAACTGGTTTAATGAGTTTAAACGTGGTCGCACTAATCTCACTGATGATTTACGTGAGGGACGGCCTTCTACGGCGACGACTGAAAATAACATCTGTGTTGTGCGGCGTATGATAGAGACTGACAAAAGAGTGACCTATCATCAGATTCGGACAAGCTTAGGCATCGGTATGAGTCAAGTGCACAAAATCCTCCACGAACATTTAGCGGTCAGGAAGCTTTGCGCCCGGTGGATACCTCATAATTTGACTGAGGCTCAAAAACTCCATCGTGTGGATTGGTGCCGTAAAATGATTGAAAGATTTAACGGAGGTGACTCTAATGCTGTGATCGACATACTAACAGGTGACGAAAGCTGGATTTACTGTTATGATCCTGAAACCAAAAGACAATCTGCTCAGTGGGTGTTTCCTTTCGAGGAGTTGCCAACTAAAGTGAAGAGAGATCGAAGTGCGGGAAAAAAAATGGTGGTCTCGTTCTTTGGAAGGATAGGTCATTTCGTAACAATTGTGTTAGAGGATCAAAAAACAGTTTCTGCAGAATGGTACACTACCAATTGTTTGCCAGTTGTCTTGGAAAAAGTTCGAGAGAAACGACCTCGCAGTAGGATCCTCCTTCACCACGACAACGCCTCGTCGCACACCGCCAAGCGAACGATCGACTATTTGGCGACATCAAACGTTGAATTACTGGGTCACCCGCCGTATAGCCCCGACCTCGCGCCTTGTGATTTTTATTTATTTCCAAAAATTAAAGAAAAACTTAAAGGAAAGCGGTTTATGAATGCTGAAGAAGCGGTGGCTGCGTATCGCGATGCCATTGAAGAGACCCCTAAGGACGAGTGGGCAAAGTGCTTTTCCCAGTGGTTCCATCGCATGCAGCGGTGTATTGACGTGAATGGACAATATTTTGAAAAGATATAATAAAACTAATAACTGGCTAATGTAATCAGTTTTTGATTTTCTAAGAACTTTCAGTTTGACCCTCGTATCTATTATATTGTAAGCCAATCGATATTTTAAGTTCCACTTAGAACTTAGAAAGGCGGCTATGTTGAGTTTCTTGCCGGAGTCTTCTAAGGACGGTTGCTAACTGGTGCCCAGTAGGTATACAATACATACGTGACCATGGCTGCTGAGAAGCAACCGAAATGTCGGTCTCAGTATAAATAACTAGGTCTGCAAGGCGAATCGCTGCTTGTAATGTTGAGCTGAGTGAGACGTCCGATTTTGAATATTGTTTTTGATAGTTATTCGGGAGTTTTGGACGACTGTTTTGGCGCCACAACTTGTCCAATAGATTTGACCGCTATTGCGGAATCAGATTTTGAAAATTTTGAACAGTGATCATTCTTCCGTGGCAAGTCCGATTTTGAAAATTCTTTTTGAAAGTCACAACTCTGGACATGCCTTCTGAGCGTGTAAAGTTTGGTCACAGTGTCTCGAGCGGTTATTATGTAATTCCATCTGGATTTTTTTTTACCAGTGATCATTCCTCTGTGGTAGCATTAATTTTTTCAAAATATATCCATAAACCTTCCTCTGATTGACCTCTTTAATCATGCCAAATTTGGTTCTGATTGGATTAGTAGTTTAGGAGGAGACCTGTGACAAAGAAAATCCTGAAGTCTGGTATGAGGAGCTTTCGCTCGACTTCGTCTCACTCAGCTCAATAAAGTGACATCAAATAAACCGCGATAGAATCCGTTTAATATTGTTTTATTTCAATGTGTGATATTATTATTCTCTTTATTACTCTTAAAATACATATAAATTATATTTTTAAATACATTCTATATAAAAAAAAAAACAAATATATTTAAAAATATAAAAAATAGTGGCCCACCGGCATCGGGTACAGGGACCAAGCTACCGGTGGTTAGGGCTCCAGGGAGAGGAACCTCCTCACAATACGTGCCGTGTCGAGGAGCACTGCCTTCTGCATCAAGCCCTTGACCCAACTGCCTAACGCGAGCCTCTGGAGATGTTGATCGAGGCTCTTGGCAATCAGTCCGTGAACCGATACGACTATCGGAACAATAATTGCTGAATCCACATCCCACATGTCGACAATCTCGTGAGCCAAGTCCAAATATTTTATTTGTTTGTCTTTTTCGGCTTTCACGAGATTGTCATCATGGGGGATGGTGATGTCAACAATTATTGCGAGACGCTCTGATCGATCAATCACCACTATATCAGGCTTATTGGCTACAATAGTCCTGTCAGTGACGATTGATCGATCCCAGTACAACGTGACACGACCATTATCAAGAACTGGGTCGGGCACATACCTGTAATACGGTACCTCCGAATCTACAAGATCGTATTTCAGAGCAAGTTGTTGATGAACGATTCTGGCCACTTGGTTGTGTCTATGTATTATTATTATTATTAACTTCCGACAACATCCATAGTAAACATAACTTGATCTTAATAATCTTTTTTTTTATTGACGTTCTGCAAGTGCCGGTAATATGGACCGGACCGTATACCCTTTTTTTTTTTTTTTTTTTTTACGTGCGGAAATCCCTTCGGAAACCCCCCCGCTGGCCAGCGGGGGCGGTTATGTCGTGTCTCGACTAAAACCGCACGGTGTCCTCCCCAAGTGTCCGTTGCCGGGCACCCCGGGTAAGCCCTCGAAAGGATCACCCGCAGGGTTGCCGGCGGACTTTGGCCGCCACCGCGGCCTCGCCTGGTGGAGTCGGGTTTTATCCCGCGTCGGTGAGTTGGCAGGCGTGTGTAGGACACACGACACACCTTCGCCACGGCCTGCTTCTGTAAGGACGGCGAGTCGGCCCACTGCCGTCCTCAGGCCCCGATCATGGAGGTCGGTAGTCCCGGGCGTAGATGAGTCTGCGGCGACCTCGCCTCAGACTGCGAAACTCGAGGGGCAGGGTTCTCTCCCGCTCCCACTCCGCCGTCTCTTTCGCGAGCATTACCTGCTCGCAGAAAGAGGCGGCGGCGTGCCACATGCTCCCGTCGGAGACCACGGCCCTCACCATGGTCTCCAACGAGAGAACGTCCACGCCCAGGACCGCAACGAGATCCCGGCGTTGACTCGCCCACGCAGGGCACTCCACCAGCGTGTGGAGCGCCGTGTCTTCGCCAGGATCCTCGCAGTGCTGGCACTGCGGCGTTGTCTCCCGGTGGATGCGCCATAGATACTTACCGAAACACCCGTGTCCGGTAAATATCTGGCACATCCGGTAGGAGAGGTCCCCGTGGTCCCTCTCCAACCACTCCTTCATAATCGGTCTCACCGCCGCAATGGTGGATTCCCCCCACCTTGGATGCTCAAGTCGCACCCTCCATGCCTCCACCCACATACCCTTAACCAGATGCAATCTTGACTTAAGAATGAATATTTTTAGTAACGTTATGGATATCCTTGCTGCTTCGATATCCGTTATCAACTATACGTGTCTTAAATGAAGTTCATCAGCAGATTGATATCTTCGTATGCAATAGGAGTGAATTCGCAAGGGTTATCTCATATACTTATATATTATGTAAAATGTTGTGTTATATATTTTATATGTGTAGAAGTTACCAAACATTTGTTTCTGTTTGCAAATGTTTTTCTGTGTATACTTTTTGTATATAATATTATCTTACAATAACCTCCACGCTATAGCATAAGGAAAAAAAAAAAAAAAAAAGGTACATTATCCTGTACGGGTCTTCAGACGCCGGGATGTAAGGTTGCCCACGACTGGGACACTGTGGTTTCCAAACCCGAGGGGGCCATCTCGAAACCAGAAATGGCCCAAGGTCAGTCGGGGTGCGAGGGATATGCTCTATGGGCAAACTTGCACCCGCGTCTTGGCGTCTGTAGACCAGAGACGGCGTGCGGTTTTAGTCGGTTCAAGCCCGACATAACCGCCCCCGCTGGCACGCGATGCGCACACGCGGGATTTCCGCACGATAAAAAAAAAAAGGTAAGTACTTACTGTTTTGTGGAATATATCAATACAATATAATGTCTATATTCTATTGATATATGTCTATGGAATATAATATAATGAATAAATGTCTCCATAGCGTGTAATCGTCTTGATCTGATACCATAACATGTTATTGAAGCCATAATACGAAAACATGTTCTTCCATAAACTAATGTAAGCATGTCTATGGCGCGCATAAAGGACACAAATATATATTACCACGGAACAGCAACAGGCAGGGCATTAAACTTCCAAATATTAACGAGCAGAAACTAGTGGTTACCATAGAGCAAATTAATAGACTTTAGAGATGAAATCCACACCGTGAGAGGGTCCATAGAGTCAGAAGGATACCTAGTCGCCAGTGCTTGGGCGGACCTCATTTTTAGAACAGGCAGTCACTGCCTCTTCTAAAAGTGAGGGTTTCTGCAGTAAATTTATATCTGCAAGAAAAGTCAACCTAAAAAACAATATTACTTATCCTAAATAAGTATTAAATTATTACATACATGCTCACTATTGCCCGCGGCTCCCCCCGCGTGGAATTCTGATCCCGTTTCAGGAACCCATGGGAAGTATGAGAACCTATTTCAGAGATAAAAGAGCCTATATGTTATTTCAGATAATTAGATAATTTATATTATCCCTGTACTAAATTTCAGCTACATCTGCTCAGCCGCTTAACCGTGGTTGAGTAATAAACATCCAAACATATTTCTTTTTTTTTTCGTGTGGTCACAATATTTTCCATCCAACAAAGATCACGAACTATCGAAAAGTTTTAAATTTTCCATTATTTACCTACCAAGGTACGGGTCAAATGAACGGCTTGGCATGCTTACATAATACATTACCGCTTAATCGCACATGCGTATATATGATATAATGTCAAGCGCGTAATGAAAATGATTTCTGCACGAAAAAAAATAATTGGTACGTCACTGGAATTAAATAGGGTGGTAAGTGACAAAATCATTAATGCTGGCATTCCCGATGAGTCAACAAACGCCTTCCTGGTATATTTAGCATGGGTGGTAGGTAGAGGTGGTCGCGTGTTGAATGTCGGGCCAAGGCGGTCGTCACGCGAGCTAGCGGTTTCCGCGGCTAGCGTGACGCACGTCACAGACACATTTCTATCCGCTAGGTAGAATAAAGAACAGGATTGTTCTGATAACGTGAAACTGGTGGTATTTATGTTCCGTAAGCGTATGGATTCAAGATTTACGATAACGTTTCACGGATACATATATTACAAGAGTTCTATCACACATGTACCTACCACCTTTCACCAACAGTCCGCCATTTGCTTTTGTCCTTACATCCTGCACGAATTTCCTCTACCACAATTATAATTTTGTTTTTACTTACATTTATTTTGCCTTATGCCGGGTTCGTGGCTTAGGTTCACAGTGGCTGACGCCATTCCACATGTTCGAACAATCTCAACATACTCTTTTCAACTCTCGTCATCGCATACCGTTTGCAGCCACCGCTACCCTGCTATTGTTCCTCTTTCTGTCACTTAATCTTACCTTCTTTAATGGTGTTTTTCTCATGAGATCAACAAGTCATAATTGGCCTACCTTCTTAGGCACCGACTGGCCACTCCTAAAGGCATGTTGTACACCGACCTTCTATTTCCCTGCTTTCACTCTACTTTCAACATCTTTTTCACGTGTGCCATCCCTGCACCTCAAACTACTTTGTTTCAATCCGCCTGTCACCCCAGCAGAAGTAGGCTGGGACGGCGGGGCGACTAGCGCCCCTCCCCCAAACCGGGGCAAGACGGGGACACCGTGGTTCTCAAACCCGAGGGTGCCATCTCGGAACCGGAGATGGCCCAGGGTCAGTCGGGGTGCAAATGAAATGCTTTATGGGCAACCTTACACCCCGGCGTCTGAAGACCCAAGACGGCGTGCGGTTTTATTCGGTTCAAGCCCGACATAACCGCCCCCGCTGGCTGGCGGGGGGTAACCGAGGGGATTTCCGCAAAAAAAGGGTACTTTTTTTACGGGACTAACCCAACCCACATTCCCACTACTGTAACTCCTGTGTAGCAGGATCAACAGTAGTGACCCAAAAACCACCGAAATGGTCACAATAACAACATTTTTTCTTAAGACAAGTCGAGAATCTCGAAAGCTCGAACTCGCGGCATTATCCTTGTCATGAAGGAAGCCGACGGGGAATACCGTTACGGCCTACCGGTTTATTATGGGCACAAAAAAAAAGATTTTTATTAGATAAGGTGCCTGTAACAATGGGGTAAATTGAGTTGCTAACAACCTAAGTAAGGAACAAAGGCGGTGGGCGCCTAAGAACGAATAGAATTAATTAAAGCACTGGAACTGATTGGGCGGGCAGCTCTGTGATTGGTGTCAGAAACATTTAGTCACTTAGTGCCTCATTGTTCTCTTAAGACTATTTATAGCAGAGCAGTAAGCGGATATGTGTTGTGTGGCGGTTCGACACTCGCTCAGTCTAATTAAGCTTAAGCGGTTAAGAGAGTCATCTCTTTCCCAACCCTCTAACTTACAAATTAGTTTTAGAAAACTTGCGGGGATCAGTAGCCCAAGAGTCCAGATATAGCTGTGTAGTATGTCCCAGAATAGTATTATAATTTATTCCCCTGGTCTCTGGCACCTTTACATCCGGGTTTCCCCTGAGAAAGTATCAAAACTTCTGTACGTCTGAACGTCCTGATGACCTCTGGAATATTCTGTGAACACAATTTACTTGTTTACGGCCCAAGTAGTTTACTCTCTACACTTTATTTTCAGTGTTGAACGTTGTCAGAGACACAACATCAATAGTCCCTATTCCGCAGAGTCCCAAGCGGTAACTGTGCGGTACATTACCGTTAACACTTTTATGCATTATCAAGACCACCCACGACTTAAACAACTTCAATGGAAAAGAAGTACCTAGAACACTATTTGTACCATTTTTTTGACGGTACCTTCAATTTTACGTCAACAATAGATGCTGGTTCTATTGTTCTTGATATCTGTTTTAACACATTTCCACCTCTTTCTTTTAAGTTTTTTTATGTAGGTAGGCACATAAGGAAAGTAAAAGAAATTACGAAGAAAGGCACACCGGCATTATTGCCCAACTGCAGCGAAGCCGAAAAGGAAGTTCTAGCTAGCTAGCTGGAGTGACTGAAACGAAGATATTATAAATGTCGAACCATGAAGACCATTAACCGTGAAGATCAATAGTTACAGAACTAATATCTGATTAGTTCTTTGAGAACTATATTGATCTTCACGTTCATAAGTGTTATTGTGTGACCTAATTAAATAAAATAGGGTAGTTTTTTTGATAGTGTTGTTTTTACTGGTGGTAGAAATTTGATGACAAAATTCGGCCGGGTAGGTACCACCGTGCACGATTGCGAAAAACCCTCCATAGCAATCCAATTTCGGTTTGATGGCGTTCAAGGGTCAGCAAGTGCATAGCCGGGCAGGGGGATTGTGTTCGCAGCACTAGTGGGTGGGTGTCACGCGGTGCTGCGACGGCAATCCTCTTCTGATGAGGCCGTCAAGCTGAATGCCACCATTGTTAACATAGTACGTGTATGTAATGGTGACCCTCTTTTCTGAGACTTTACCTTCAGCTTACCATCAGGCGAGATGAAGTCAAATTGACGTGTCCTAAATATAAAAAAAAAAGTTTTGGATTTCGTGGGACGGAAAGTCGTAGCTGGTGAAACGTGCATCTTAAGAATTACGCGCAGATGGTACTGAAACCAAAACGTCCGTTAATATACCTTTGTCCACCCTTTCGGGGATACGCATGTATTTAAACAAAAGAAAGCTTGAAGTCATTCGAAATGGGTGAACGCGCAACCAATTGCAAGAATACAAAATACTCCATCTTTATTATAATTTGTGAAGCATAAATTATACAGGCGAGTTTTGTACTCGTGTCGAACAATGCCATGAGTAATAATACGAGATTCCTTTGTTGCAGGTAAGATGGAGGAAGCGCTTTGTTTCTGCGGCTCTTTGGTCCCTTTCATTTCTGCATTCCCCCTACATGTCCTAGTTTTTTTTCCAACCGATTGCGGGACTTTCTTCGTCCATATGGCTCAGCAAATGAAATGTATATATATTATACGGTAAGAAATTTGTCGGTATTTATTGAGCTGAGTGAGACGAAGTCGAGCGAAAGCTCCTCATACCAGACTTCAGGATTTTCTTCGTCACAGGTCTCCTCCTAAACTACTAATCCAATCAGAACCAAATTTGGGATGATTAAAGAGGTCAACCAGAGGAAGGTTTATGGATATATTTTGAAAAAAATAATGCTACCACAGAGGAATGATCACCGTTAAAAAAAATCCAGATGGAATTACATAATAACCGCTTGAGACACTGTGAACAAACTTTACAGGCTCAGAAAGCATGTTCAAAATTTTCAAAATCTGATTCACGATGTCTCACTCAGCTCAACATTGCAAGCAGCGATTCGCCTTGCAGACCTAGTAATTTTGAAGCGTATAGCAAAATAACTTCTTTTGGTAATACATAAATGTTTAATGCAAAAATATTTAAAAACTTAGTGTAAAAAGATATGAATTTTCTTCCAATGAATTAAGTACACTATGTTAAGTATCTGTGTTATCTCCTCGATGAATATGAGTGACACGATGCAACTTTAACTTTTTACACTTTTTTCATATCCTGTAACACCCATGTTTAAATGTAGTGTAAAAAGTTATGGCGAATAACAGTATGATGGATGTGATTGTTTCCTTACATACCAATAACACTGTAACACCTTTGAACGTTACTGAATGGGAATCTATCTATATAAATAAAAATAAAAAAAACTAAACACGCTCTTTATAGAAAACCGAACTAAAAAAATAGAAAATAAGTTTTAATAAATTTAAATTAAGAATAGCGTTAAAAATTTCAATAAATATAAATGAATAATCGTGTAAATAAAAACAAATGTATTTCGTTTTAAAAATAGCGTGGGGTGCAGGGTCAATCGATATAAATATTTTATTGACAGACATGAGTAGAGTGATATAATTTTGATAATATCTTAAAAAGCACCCTACGCTTTTTTAAAAGAAAATAAATTTTTTTTATTTACACTATTATTAATTTATATTTATTGAAATTTTTTACACTATTCGTAATTTAAATTTATTAAAACTTATTTTCTATTTTTTTAGTTTGGTTTTCTATAAAACGAGTTTTTTTTTCGTTTTTTAAACTATTATTTATTTCCTACTTTTAAGTTTTGTTTATTTGTAAAAACGTTTCTTTTTGAGTTTTTTTTAACTATTATATGCTTTGTTGAATTAAAAATTCTCTTTGGTGTTCGAAAATTTGTTAATATTAGATAAATCGGCTAAAGATAATGGTTGGAAATTAAAGTTTCTGCCTTATCGACTATAGATGAAAATTATATAAATTAACAAAAATCTTATTTTGCAAATTGAAAAATAATAATAATAAATAGTCTACGACATTCTACACAGCGCTTTCTAGACCCAAAGTAAGCATAGTTTAACTAGCTTGTGTTATGGGTTCCAGAATGCGGATAAACATACTTATATACTTTTTTTTGTAAATACATACATATGATACATAGAAACACCCAGACCAATGCAAATAGACATATTCATGCATACAAATATTTGCACTGAGCGGGAATCGAATCCGGGCCCTCCTGTCGTAGCAGTCGAATGCACTACCGCTACGCCATAGAGGCCGTCAAATGGGATAATTTTATCAAATTAGTGTATTGTCATCGGTCCTCGATAAATCTAAAAAGTTTGAACGAAATCTGGCCGTTTAAAGTAGGTCAAAATCGCGCCCAAAGGAGTCGGTTACAAACAAACAGCGTATATAAATGAAGCGCCGAAATGTATATAGTTATGCGCATAACTTTCTAGCAACTGCACTAAATTGATAAGGTAATTCTTTATTTTTTGTATTCTTTATTATCAGGACAAGGTTTATATGAAAGTTCACGGGTAAGGTACGATATCCATGAGCGCAGGCCGGGGGGTGGCAGGTGAGTCCGCCTGTCACCCCAGCAGAAACAGGCCGGGACGATGGGGCGACTAGCGCCCCTCCCCCAAACCGGGGGAAGACGGGGACACCGTGGTTCCCAAACCCGAGGGGGCCTACTCGAAACCGGAGATGGCCCAGGGTCAGTCGGGGGGCGAGGGATATGCTCTATGGGCAACCTTACACCCCGGCGTCTGTAGACCCGAAACGGCGTGCGGTTTTAGTCGGTTCAAGCCCGACATAACTGCCCCCGCTGGCCGAAGAGATTTCCGCACGTTAAAAAAAAAAAAAAAAAAGGTGCACCAGCTGAAATTGGTTTGGGCTTCAAACACCTTGCAACCTTTACCAGTTTCGCACGCCCCAAGCAGTTGGAAAATTTAGAAGTTAATATACCTTTTCCTGGTCTTTCAGGGATAATATGTATACAGAGACACGAATCTATAATAGGTATTATAAAATGGTATATTGTGTGTTTGTCATTGTAGATATAAAAACAAAAACTAGTTGTGTTAAATGAACGATTCTGAACACAAAAATATTTTCTTTCGAATTCCTCTGTGTTTGTTTGTTCGCGATAGACGCAAAAAGCACTGAACGGATTTTGATGCGATTTTTAGGGTTCCGTTGCCAAATGGCAAAAAACGCAACCCTTATAGATTCGTCATGTCTGTCCGTCCCTATATCACAGCCACTTTTTTCCGATACCATAAGAACTATGCTGCTGAAACTTGGTAAGTAGATATATTCTGTGAACCGCATTAAGATTTTCACACAAAAATAGAAAAAAAAAAACAATAAATTTTGGGGGTTCCCCCATACTTAGAACTGAAACTTAAAACAATTTTTGTCATCAAACCCATATGTACGGCTGACTCAGGACCCCACGTCCTGGGTCAGCCGGGGTGCGAGGGAAATGCCTTACACCCCGGCGTCTGAAGACATGAGATGGCGTGCGGTTTTAATCGGTTTTAATCCGACTTAACCACCCCGCGGGGGAGGGGGGGGGATCCGGGGGAATTACCGTACGAAAAAAAAGGAAAAGGGTATCCGCAAGTATTTAAAAATAAACGGCTTCTTTTACTGTTCTTTGATATTCACGAAAATAACGTACTGCGCAGTTCCAATTTTGACTTGCCCTCGAGAAAAACTTATTCAATAGAAACTTTGTTCGACTTTCTAAAAAAAGTTTGGGTCCTTTACACAGCTCCGGCCACGTGAAGAGGCCTTAGAAAAAATGTCTGGTACAATCGTGCATTGTGCTTATAAAGTACTAGCATTGCCCCGCGGTATCATCCGCCATACTTGGGTCTATTCCGGCGGCGCCCGCCTGAGTGTTTTTGGCCTTAATTTCACATTACTCGGCTACGGTCGTAGCGTGATGTTAAATAGCAGTATATTAATTACTCTGTGTAAATAGCTTATAGCCTTTCCTTAAAACTGGGCTATCCACAGCTCTACAAATATTATAAAGAGAGAGGCCGAATTTTGTGAGTTTTTTTATATGTTGGGGGTAATCTTCAGAACTACTGCACTGATTGAAATATTTCTTTCACCATTTGAAAGGTACATTATCCCCGAGGCTATATACTATGTGTGAAACGATGTGTACCGATGGTTTTAGTTAAAAATAACATAACATAACTTCACGCCTGTATCCCCGAAGGGGTAGGCAGAGGTGTATTTGCACACTCACGATTCGCCAGTTATGTTATTGTCCCAATGTAATAGGGGGCGAGCCTATGGCCATCTACCGGGCACATTACTAAGCGAGCGATAATCAACATTTTTAATACACACATAACTACGAAAAGTCAGAGGTGTGTGCCCGGGGCGACTGGGGATCGGACTCGAGACCTCGTCTCGGCAGTCCGTTACGTACACCACTGGGCTATCGCCGCTAATTGTTAAAAATACTCATTGGTATAAATTGAAGCACAGCGAGGGCGGGTTACTATTGAGAAAATACTTTTTCAAGTCACACAGGTAGTTCCAGCGTATATCGCGTTTGAACAAACACAAACTCTAACTCCACGAGTATTATCGGTATAGATGGTATAGATACGGAGATCGCGTCACGTTCCCCCCTGAGTCACGTTTCTTTCCGCTCAACCATACAACATTACGCTTGTTCGGCCAAAACGAGTCCCCGAAGGTCGACAACTTCCACGTCCATTCGATCGCACGCCATACTAACTTCGTGTGTTTACAAATACTTCTTTAGCCCGGCACTTGCGTAGTGTTGGGTTAAAGAAGCTTCCAGGCGGACAAATTGTGAAAACGATCAACGATCTGGTGGTAGAAATTTGATGACACAAATTTGTCACAAAATTCGGCCGGGTAGGTACCACCGTGCACGATTGCGAAAAACCCTCCATAGTAATTCAATTTTGGTTTGATTGCGTTCAGGGGTCAGCAAGCCGGGCAGGGGGATTCTGGTCGCAGCACTAGTGGGACCGGTGCTGCTGATTGACGGATGAAGCCCTGGTGTAGAATTTCCTCTCAGGGTAGGAGGGTCAGACGGCAGACTCTAGTAAAAACCAACATATGCCACATCAGGACGAGAAAGCGTAGAAGAGTGGATCCCAAGCTCCAAAGCAACAGCATCGCTCATCCTGTCTCCTCTGAAAGCAGAGGAGTACGGAGAGCGATGTGTTCCCGCCACGTTGGGTATTGGCCGACGATCAATGCCAACCCTATGAAGGGGTGAAGGGGAAGCCATTGACCGCCGCCCAGGGTGTACCGGCCGCTCCGATTCCGTTCCCCCCGGACTGCAGCGGGATCGGAATCGGAGCGACACTCGAGGAGGTTACGCAACACACACCCAAGTACCTCGGTTGCAACCAGAATTGACGCTTGGATGAGGATGGTGATGTAAGTCATCATTCACCTTTGCTCGCTTGATTTTTACCTGTTCTTTGTTTTTTTCCGTGCGGAAATCCCTACGGTTATGTCGGATTCGAACCGACCAAAAACGCACGCCGTCTCGCGTCTCTAATGCCGGGGTGTAAGGCATTTCACACTGGTTCATTCGCGTTGGTTCGTCAGCCATGGTTTGCTTGGTGTATACACAGCGTTATATGAATCTCAACCAGGCCATAACTTACAGGGACACGATTCCATTTAAGCTCCCTTGCTTCGTAGTACCGGTCGCTCGCGCATAAAAAGCACTGAGAATGTATTACGCTGGCACCATTGTGGGAAGCTTCTCACGGCTCTTCGGGGAACTGGCTTGCTACCTAGCTATACGTCATTTGGTGTGTACTGACATGAAATAACTTAATTTTATATAAGAAAATCAACTCTCATGGTACAGTCGCCCTCAGAAGTAGCTAAACACCAACAAATTCATAAATGATCTTTAAATAAATGGTTTAATAGATAATTATTGATGTATAATTATTTTTGTATTATCTTCAGAGGACTAACTTAACATTTTTCATTATTTTATGTAAAGTTATAGAGCTAAGGTGCTCAGTAACTTTGAGTGTGTTAAGTTAAAACGATGGCGACTGGACATGTCATGTAAATTTAAATAAAATATTACTACGACTGGGGTCGATGGCTGAGTCTGAATGTGTCATACTCACAGATTTATGTGTCAGACAAGATTCAGCCAGAGGGCGCAAGTCGTAGCGTGTCCCCAAACTAATGCAGGGCATTTTTATCAATATTCAGTCAGTCATTTGACGTTACCCTGCTAGATGGTAAGAAGCGATGCTGAAGTCCAGAAGGTAAAAGTTCTTTTTCTAGATACTATCGATCTTGAAATGGCGGTCCTTGTCTTGACGGCCACGACAGTATGCTTTTCACACCCCGCTTAAATAACCCGGGATTGTAGAAAGGGAACACGTGTTTAGTTGAAGCTTTCCAGATCTTTACGTGCGACAAAGGAAGTACCGAAACGTTTGGTCCCAGATGGTATGGTTTGTACCATATAATTAGGGTACAGTTTATCCTTTCCGAGAACCTATTTGAGTCTACGTTCAACCTTAATGGTCGATAGTCATCATAAAAAGCCGAATTGCACCGATTGATGTGTTGCGATTGAAACGATTCTGTTTACGTTAAACTTTATTAGGTACCACCACGTTACACCATTGGCACACAGATACACAGTAGTATTTATAAAAAAGTTTTGTAACTTCGGTTTAAATCAGTGGTTTAGTGGGTCAAGCATTGGTATCGCGACTCCGGTTATTGAAGATACCAGTGATTTCAACTCGCGACCCCATTGTGGATAAGAATGTCATAGAAATCCTGGTTGACATTGATCCACAGGAATTCTTCAGAAATACGAAACAATAAATTTCAATGATATATCGAAGTAATTACACGATTGCCCAAAAAAGAAGTATATTGTTTTCAGAGTTCATGTCTGTACAATGTGCGTTTCTTTATACTACCATAAATTTTAAATGCCTGAACAGTTTTGATATATGAGTTATCGTTGGAAATCTTAAATGATCCCGAATGATACGAATTATGGTGTTAAACATTGATTATTGACCTCTTTAGCCAAATAAAGTGAATGGGTAAAACAGGAATAAAGCTAAAAGCGTACAATTAAACTACCTATAATAGCTTAGTGGTGGTTGGAGTCCCGTGACCGGCGGAGCCTCATTAGTTAGCCTTTTAAGTGTTGATATAATATGTGACACTTTGCATTTAAACCACTAGACTACTTGAGAATAAAGTAGTTCTAGATAGCAGTCATTATTCAAATGCGGAGCAAAAAAATCTGTCTATTTTGGAGCATAATTAGTGTAAGATTTTACGCTCGGCTCAACATACACAATGGTGCGGGAACTACTTAACATTTGACTTGAGTCTCACGCCAACTCGTGAGAAATCCTCCGTATGACTTCATTTCATACTATAGTTTCCAACTGTACAGTTACGAGTATTTATATATCTTGTTCGATAAGGTTTTTCGTCGGTGCAACGAGGACGTCAGAGGTCAGTCAGTATTAAAGTACTGTATAACTCTGGGCTTTACAGACATCGATGATACATTATTTTATTAGCGTGAACTAATGGCGATGTATTTAAACAAATCTTGGAAGACGAATTTAACCACTTCTAACTGTCGTATCAATTTGAAACTTTTTAAGCATGATCTAAGTGTACACGACAATACAGTCAACGACAAAAGTGGATTAACTTTTAAATATTTATAAACGCTTTTTACATAGGAATAAACATGTAGTTTTTCATGTCCCCTGAGGACAAAGTTAAAATATTTCATGTTCTGTTTATTATTATTATTAAATAAGAATTTGCTAAACCACTTTTGTCGTTGACTGTACATTAATATTCCTACATTAAGGTAATTTGATGGTAAAGTCAGCATGTGAATAGTGCATTTCTTTAACGACTATTAGTAATTCTCTTAAATTGGGACTTAATTGGTTTGTTTTAACGAGTGCTATATATTATAACAATGTTTTGTAGTTATTTAAAGTAAGAATAGCAATAACTAAGAAGATGACCTTGACAGTAAATTATGGGAAAAATATATATGTTGCGGCCACCCTAAATAATTGGTACTAGGCAGAGCAGATGATGATGACGACGAGCCACTGTAAAAGACTAAAGACAAAAATCTATGTAGTTTTACACTACATAGATTTTTGTCTTTAGTCTGAAATGAAAGAAGCGGCGATAGCCCAGTGGCGTACGTAACGGACTGCTGAGACGAGGTCTCGAGTTCGATCCCCAGTCGCCCCGGGCACACACCTCTGACTTTTCGTACTTATGTGTGTATTAATAAATGATAATTATCGCTCGCTTAATAATGTGCCCGGTAGATAGCAATAGGCTCGCCCCCTATAACATTGGGACCTTAACATAACTGGCGAATCGCGGGTGTCACACCTCTGCCTACCCCTTCGGGGATACAGGCGTGAAGTTATGTGTGTTATTAAATGAAAGAGAAAGTAAACTTATTCCAATCGCTAAAACATTGTCCTCAATATCCAATTCTCAAATAACATCTAAATACCAAGTCGAAATTTGAATAACACTTTCTTGGAACTGTTAAAAGATATGATGTAATTAAATAATCCACTAAATAAAATAATTGTTGCGAGCCAAGTTCCCAAGATATATGAATGTTTGTGTGGAAAGAGTACAAATTGAAATTAGCTGGCAGATTAACGATGATAAGTCATTTAATACGCTATGTTTATCACTTCAGTTCTAATAAATTAATTCTGGGAAAACGCTTGTGATGTAATCGCAACACCGCAACGTATTACATCGAGTCGAATTTTGTTTGTTCGCAAGATTAGTGTAGGTAGGCAGTTTGCAATACAGGTTTAGTACAAGTATATAGATATAAATCTATCAAGATTTATTATAGCCAAGTTGTAGAAACCTCACGGTCAACGACACAGCTAACCGGACTTGGCTAGGACACAGCCACCGTTGGCTCCAAGTAGTTATATATTACGCTTTTGTTGGAACCTTATTATTGGGTAGTGAAGGTGAGTGTTGATGTACATCAACAAAAGGGGCCCCTTCTAAACCTACACTTGGGTCGCAAGTCCCAGGCACTGTCCCGAGTTCCCAACTCAGCAACGCGATGGACCCGGCACCCGCACGGAGAATCCATGAATTGCTAAGAATATCGATCTGCTCTTATATTTAACCCCTGACGTAAAAAGAGGGGTGTTATAAGTTTGATGTCGATGTCTGTGTGTGTGTTTGTCTGTGGCATCGTAGCTCTCAAACGGATGGATTGATTCCGATGCAGTTTTTCATTTGAAAGCAAGTTTCCTTGCGTTGGTTGTTAGCTCTTTTCAGAAATGATGTAAGGCATTTTTGGTGTATAATTACTCGATTAAGTGCTTAACGCATGCCAGTATAAAATAATCGTTAAATGACAATTAATTGATTTCAGGGTTGTTCCTTACACTATAAGTATCTTGTGGCGTAGGGGTTTTTTTAAATTTGTAATTCAATTTTAGACTTTTCCGTGCTTTTTTGGTTAGTGAAGTCGGTTGAATTTCCTATTATAAAATAAAATATTTTATAATAGGATCATTTTGAGAGAGATCAAGACTTTGGTTTTCAGCAACGGGTAGAGTAAAGATTATCGTCATCATTATGTTTTTTTTTTATATTTAGGACACGTCAATTTGACTTCACCTCGCCGGATGGTAAGCTGAAGATAAAGTCTCAGGAAAGAGGGTCACCATTACATACAAGTACCGTGTTAACAATGGTGGCACTCAGCTTGACGGCCTCATCAGAAGAGGATTGTCGTCGCAGCACCGTTTGACACCCGCCGGTCCCACTAGTGCTGCGACCACAATCCCCCTGCCCGGCACTTGCTGACCCCTGAACGCAATCAAACCGAAATTGGATTACTATGGAGGGTTTTTCGCAATCGTGCACGGTGGTACTTACCCGGCCGAATTTTGTGACATTTTGTGTCATCAAATTTTTACCACCAGTAAAATGTTTCAATTATTTAGAATTGGCGCAACGGGTAGTTGAAATGTATATTAAACTAGCTGTTGCATGCGGGTCCGCCCGCGTGGAAATGCGGATCCCGTTCCTGTTTCGCATGGAATCTTATTCCAGGGATAAAAAGTAGCCATTTTAGCCAGATCCGTTCAGCCGTTTTTGCGTGAAAGAGTAATAAACCTTCATACATCCTTAAAAACTTTCGCTGTTATAATATTAGTAGGACTAGCTGATTTTATTTTTATTAATTTCTGGAAAATCCTTTTTTAGGTAGATTTCGATGGAATCGGAGCGGCCGGTACACCCTGGGCGGCGGTCAATGGCTTCCCCTTCATAGGGTTGGCATTGATCGTCGGCCAATACCCAACGTGGCGGGAACACATCGCTCTCCGTACTCCTCTGCTTTCAGAGGAAACAGGATGAGCGATGCTGTTAGTGGTGAGATGGCCCAGGGTCAGCCGGGGTGCGAGGGATATGCTCTATGGGTAACCTTACACCCCGGCGTCTGAAGACCCGAGACGGCGTGCGGTTTTAGTCGGTGCAAGCCCGACATAACCGCCCCCGCTGGCCGGCGGGGGGGTATCCGAAGGGATTTCCGCACGATAAAAAAAAAAAAAAAAAAAAAAAAAGGTACCTATCTATAGTTAAATAAATAAGTTTATAGTTGTTGTATGGTCCAGAAGGCTCGACAGAGGTCTATTAAATACACCCATATTTTGTCAGCGGTCACTTACGAGTATAAAGAGATGAGCCGACTAAGAATTCCCTAACAGAAAAGTGAAATAAAAATGACCCGATAGCCCGGCCTGAAGCTGGAATAGCACTTCGCCCTCGTTACTATTGATCCACGATATATATACTTACATAATCTATGTATATATATAAAAATGAAACCCGTTTTTCGTTGTCACGACATAGCATGAAAACGGCTTGACCGATTTGGCAGATTTTTTTTTTTTGTAGTTTTCTAATACTCTGTACATGGTTCTTACGGAAAAAAATATTAAGAAAATCTCTCAGAATTTTTTTTTTCGTGCGCACACCGTACGGTTTTAGTCGATACACGACAAAACCACCCCCGCTGGGCGGTGGGGGGTATCCGAAGGGATTGATCCTCCCCAAGTGTCCGTTGCCGGGCACCCCGGGTAAGCCCTTGAATTCAATACATGGCGGATCATTTTGACGTAGCGAAGCACGTACCGGGCCGCTAGTATATCATACTGATTATCCAAAAATTTAGTAAATTTTAGATAATTCGTTACACAAGCATTAACCTGATTTGGCTTCGCCTGCACCACAGTTTAAACACATTTTAAAACACGTAATTACAAACATCCCGCAAAGTTAAAAAGAACTCTTCTCTACATGTGTTATAGTCGCCCAATGGAAATGTCTAGACGTCTAGACGGAGAAATCGTGCGGGGTGAGCGGGACGAGAGCGGTGAGGTAGCGAGCCCCAGCTGCACTCACTTGGGAAGAGCCATCAAGGGTTGACGTATTTTCTTTTAAAAGTTAAGTAAATCATTTTGTTAAAATGGTTCGCACTACATGTGCTGTGAGAGGTTGTATGCAATCATCTCACTTTAATAAGAGTTTGAAATTTCATCAATTTCCGCACACGGAAGAAAGGTAAGTGAAAATACGTAACTATTAGGTTTTGAAATAACTTTAAATGATCATCTTACTTATTATTAATATTATTAATATCAAGTAAGATGATAGATTTAATTTTATTTGCTTTTAATAAGGTTTTGAGCTTTCAATAAATATAAGCTTTGAATTATTTGCGAATTAATAATAATCATTTTATGCTTTACACGTTGTTATCCTTTCTAGTAAGTTTCCATTCAAGATGGCTGACCTAAATTTTTTTGTAAAAATATTTTCACGAATGCTGACAATATATGACATGACATATAATATGGTGGTCACGAATTTATCAATATGGGTATCGGTTTCGAGGTTTTCGGGATTGTTGTTTACGAATATAATACCTATTACGTGGTCAAAGATGGTGGTGGTGGTGGTGGTATTTGAATTCAACCACAAATAAAGTAGCTAAGATATGGTAATTGTTATATTTCAGATGCAAACATTGGATTTATGCATGTGGAAGAGACGATTTAATTGGTAAATCTCCTGATAGCTTGAGAAATAAACACGTTTGCAGCTTGCATTTTGTAGGACAAATGTATGGGAAGAAATGTTTAAAGAAAACAGCCATTCCAATACTACATTTGCCTGCTAAAGATCAAGATACAGACTTCTCAGTACTACATCTACCTGGCAAAGATCAAGAAACAGCCGGCCCGTCAACAATGATTCAAGATAAAAAACTACAAGAGACGAAAGAAATAACTGCAGAATTAACAGATCATACTCCTCAGAAAAGAAGTCTTATCAAAGAAACATCTTCAGTAAGCAAGAAATTAAAATCATCCGACGAAGAATATGACGATATGACGGAGGAACAGTTTTTGAAAGGCTGTGATAAATTTTTATCACCCCAGTTAGCTGCAATAGTTAAGGCTCATTTACTTATAAAACATGAACCACCATCACCGGATCCACTTCTAGAATGAACTGGTTGCTTTTCGGCCTACCCCAGCTACACGGAAGGTAGGACATCCCGCCTTTCGTGATGTTACTAACACTAATGCTGTTTCTTCCAAAGAGATACTTTTTTTTTCGTGCGAATGGACCCTCGTATACCCCCCGGGGGCGGTTATGTCGGGCTTGAACCGACTAAAACCGCACGCCGTCTCGGGTCTTCAGACGCCGGGGTGTAAGGTTGCCCATAAAGCATATCCCTAGCACCCCGACTGACGCTGGGTCATCTCCGGTTTCGAGATGGCCCCCTCGGGTTTGGGAACCACAGTGTCCCCGTCTTGCCCCGGTTTATGTATCTCGTGTATGTATTATAGCTCTTTGACTGCTACGTGCAGACATTTAACGAAAAGGTTTATACACGATCTTTTCCTGTCCCGTTATGCACTACCAAGCCGTCTGCGAGACTTGCGTCTGATAACTGAGTATTTTCAGTACTTTTATACATGTGATTTCTAGTCTTAGTAATAGTTGATTTTTATGTAAGTGTAGGAGCATGGTAGTGATAGAAAAATATTGTACGATGAAATGTGAACCCGACTGTCCCGTATATTTCCTCCTTTATATTATGAGTGAAAATATTCACCCCTAAAAGGTAGTTTGGTTTTGTTTAATCCTTATTACAAAACTGCTTCTTAAGGGAGAAAAAATCCTACATTAAGTTTCTTTGCATACCTAAATAAATAAAAAATATAATAAAATAAATACTTTTTTTTTATTACTTTCTTCTAAAGAACATACACAACTGTAAATAATTCAATTCAATTTTTAAGCATTTTGTATGCTTACTTTTTCTAAAGATTTAGATCGGAAAAAGAGAACATCTAGAACGGGACTTGAACCCGCGACCAGTCCCTTACAGGGGGAATGCTCTGACCAGCTGAGCTATTTAGACACGTCCCAGATATTCAAAATTCTCGGATATATTATATACGTCTTAAGGCGACGTTGGAGCCATCTACCGTAATTCTTGCGAACTAAGTAAACAATGAATAATTTTACAGTCATTTTTAAACATTGTTTTCAACATTGGGTTCAAGTCCCGTTCTAGATGTTCTCTTTTTCCGATCTAAATCTTTAGAACAACTGTAAATAATTAAGGAATTTTAACAGCTGGTTAGATGAATGTTAGTATATGTCCATGCATAAATCTCTACGTCATACCTTATTAATACACAATTATACAAGCTACCACTAAGGAAAGTAGTATTTATAACTATGACAGCATTCAATAGAAATGTCTATTTTGTTCGCACCTGTGACAACTCGGCGTGATGATACGTGGTGTGATGAACACCATTGTTAGTGAAATCATATCTTTTCTTGGTACGACCTCTGTCTTCAAGCCGCTTCCAGTTGTTTACAGAACGTCATAATTACTGCTGTCGATGATGTCAACAAGGACAAATGATGAGCGAGACTTCGAATCGCTAACCGCGCTTGATAAAGTGTCAATATTACTCTGAAAGTATGACTAGTCTGTTTACAATTAATTGAGAATTGTATCCATAGAATTCTCTCTGTAGGCGTCACTTGATCTGTTGTTAATTACGTAAACTTATAAATCGCTACTTTATTATTATAAAGTACAAAGTATACACAACAAACAACAACGATATAATTACATATAATGTAGGCATATTTATAAAAATATTTTAATTATAAGAACTTCATTTTTTAGAACACGGATGAACACTCGTCTTCTAGAACCCATAGCAAGTATACATCATCATAATCTCAGCGTAGTGTCTCGACTGCATTCGAGGCTTAATCGATTATGCATATTTTGAAGGTATATCGATAAATGATAAATATCGATTACGTTCAAAGTTGCCCAGCGTGTCGTAACTGTTTAAATATAGAACACGGAATCAATGATTGTCTAGTGTCCTAAATACTACAAGAGTCGGGTACAAGCGTACACACTAAAGTGTCATTGGTAGCGACGCGCGGCTAAAGATGGCGGCTGCGTGACGTCACCGTGCGTTTCCTTTCACGTCACCTTCACCTTGACATTTGAATTTGATACTAGAACGTGTCGCTGCGCGGTGTCCGCTCATCCGAAACGCGCATTGCATAATTACGTACCCCGGACTTCTTCGTTCAACTTTGAATTGGTCATAAATTCTATATCGGAAGTGGTAAAGTCCTTTGGCCAGCGAATGTGTTGGTTGTTTAGAACCGGACGCGATGTTTACGGAACTAATTCTCAGCTAGAATCGTTGACAACATCAAACAGTGCTTGACAAGCGTAGCCCCTTTGAGACGCATTGACAATCTGTACTTCTTTCTGTATATTCTCGGCTAATGTTTGCAAGTATGAGGACAAAATCAATTCCAAATTTATGTACATTGGGACCTTAACATAACTGGCGAATCGTGGGTGTGTAATATACCTACCTCTGCCTACCCCTTCGGGGATACAGGCATAAAGTTATGTTATGTTGTTATGTAAATAACTGTGACTGGTGCAGGGGTTTCGATCCCGCAAGTCTACTGCTTTTAAGTCTCGAGATTTTCGGTATTGTGTTGATTCCGCAATTTTTTAAGCAAGAACTTACTGATTCTTGCAATAAAATCATACAAAAAAGCTTTCGAATGTACCTAATAGGAATAGTCCTAATAAATTTGTTTTCCTAAAAATTAAGAACTACTGTGGCTGAGTAATATTTTTTTATAAATAGTTTAAATACAGTGATTTTTTTTCAACCACTGAGTTAATATGATCTACTACTCAGTACTTTTTAACAGATTCCAAAACCGAAGATTTAAAAAATTAAGGAAAATCTCTTAGTATCGATATAATTCCGCGATAAATCCAGGAATTGACGAAGTATCAAAAGGCCCAAGGAGAGGCCGGCTTCATTCAACAACTGCTTTAACATCTTTAAAACATCATCAGCTTGCAAGCTGCTTATTGATCTGTGATGACTTCATCTTAAACTCTTAAACCCTTACAATTTTCCCATTTGTAATGATTCGACTAAACCAGGGACACATTACCGTTTCAAAAAATAAGTAAGGAACGGAACGGAACTCACCACGTACCCCTCGCAGATATTTTGCTCGAAACGGCCCCGACGACGTCTCGTTTAGACCCAATACACGTGTCAAAGTTATTTTTTTTATTGTTACCAAACTTTTTACTCACTTTGAGGAATTCGTGACGTTTTATTGCAATTTTTCAAGGTTTTTTCAGTCAGATTTTTTGATTGTGTTTTGTCGTTAATTAACTACTATAGCTAGCCGTACGATGGTGTGAATATGTAGTTGTAGGTACTTGTCAAATCTTAAGGGCTTCTCCGACCAAAAGATCTCGAATATACCAACATTATTTCCCTCTTTGCTGCAAGACTTGCTAGAGTTGCAGCACCAATTTGTGAATAAGTGTAACTTTAAAAATTATTTTAAGAATAAACAGACAATAATATATTTTCTATCAAATTGTCTATTAGTATAAGTTGCAAATTAAAAAGTGTCCCTTTTCTGATTTTTTACTAACATAACATAACATAACTTCACGCCTGTATCCCCGAAGGGGTAGGCAGAGGTGTATTAGACACCCACGAACGAATAGAATAAATAAGGATTTCATTAAAAAAATGTTGATTTGGCCAATATGAAGAAACCAATATTGTATGCTGGGGCCACACTAACGGGAAATGCCGTTAATTATTGCAATAATGGACGTTTAACGTAGGTGTAGCTACGAATTAACGCGATAATTTGACAACGGTATTCACATTACCGTTTGACGTTCGGCGATAACTCAAGTGGCGGTACATCAACCAACGCGATAATTAATGCATTGAAGCGGCCACACCGCCACACTACGTTTGTCAGTGTGCACCGTTAGCGCGACGGGGTCGCACGTGTTTGTCTTCGTTACGGCGACGGCTATGGAGTGGACTAACGAGAAAGTAATTGCGTTTCTCGAGATTATGCAAACAGAGCCGTGTTTATGGGATCCGCGACTCAAAAGCTTCAAGAATCGACGATCGCAAAATGAAGCTTGGCAACGAATAAAGGAATTGTTACCTTTTAAAACAACTATCGACCATCTTAAAAAAAAGAAAGAAAGCCTGATGGGTTATTATAGAACTCATTTAAACAAATATAAAAAGTCTCTGGAGTCCGGAGCTGACCAAGACAGCGTGTACACAACTAGTTGGTTTGCATTCGGCACGATGGACAGTTTCCTACGAGAGATATACGGAAGTAACCCCACAATAAATATAGAGGTAAGTAGGTACCTTTTTTTTTTTTTTTTTTTTCGTGCGGAAATCCCTTTGCCGGCCAGCGGGGGCGGTTATGTTGGTAAGTAGGTACCTAATATTAAATATTCAGTTATTATGTCAACGTAGTGGGTAGCAAGTGGGTTTTTGTACCGTTTTAGGGTTCCATTAGGGATGGTTGCAGATATTTATCCTACTAATATTATAAATGTGAAAGTTTGTATGCTTGGATGTATGTTACTCAATCACGTTCTGACGGCTAAACGCATCTGACTAAAATTTGGTACAGGGATAGATTATAGTTTGGAATAATACCTAGGCTACTTTTATCCTTGACATAGGTTCCCATGGGAAACGGTAACGGAACAGAACACAGCAAAGCAACAGCTTGTTAGAGTATAAATATTTTTTTGCTGCATAGTTCCCGCGCGAGTAGAATAGGGCCATCCCGTCTCGTCCCGGAGGTGCCGTACTGAGGCGACTAAGGCATAGTTTTAGATCCGACAGCATATTATACAGCCCCGCAGGCATCCCTCTTGGGTTGGGAGGTCACACTGCCATCGCTCTTACACTGGATTTTCAGTGGCTAGTCAAATTAATAAAAAAGCGCGCCCTGGGCTCTGAAGCGAAAGCTTTGGATTTATTTTATTGTTCATTATAAATACAGACGATCTCATTAAATACATAAATAAAAAAATTACTTAAACATTGGTACTACGCTAGCAGACTTCGCCATCCAATATGGTATTTTTTTTCAATTTTGATGGTATAATTATATTACTTAACCCTATTGATGAATAAAGATGAGGGGTTCCGTAATAGAAAGGTGACTGAAGTTGCTCAGCGGGGTTACGTCCCTCAGTCATGAGGAAACGACTAAGAATTGCCGTCTGTACATCTGTGTGTCTGTCCATCTTTTACTATATATATTCTCTTATTATTTGAATATATATTCTCTAAATCTTCTTTCAGATAAATGAAGACAGTGAGGACCAAGAACGGAGTGAGAGAAAAAATTATGGAAATGAGCATAGTCCGGATTTATCTTCAGATAACGAGGACGTTTCGCAAAATATAACACGTTCAAGAGAAGATAAATCTTCTCGAGACTGTGGTAGAAAGAGACAACTGAGAGACGATTTGCCTCCAGAAACCAGAGAAGCACGGCGTCAAACGGACGAAGGTTTTGAATACATGAAAGAGAAGGAAGATGATGATTGTGAGATATTCGGAAGACTGATCACAAGTAAACTAAAAAAAATTAAAAATCCAAACACGCGTGATATTTTAATGAATGATATTCACAATCTAGTATTTCGTACATGTATGGCAGATCGACTTGAGCAACAGTAGTATGCAGTAGTTCAATTTTCCACATCCCAGTCTCCTCACCATCAAGTATTCATAACAGCACCAAAATTCATCCTGATACACTGCACTTCCAAATCCTTCTGCATTCCAGTCTCCACACCATGAAATAAACAGTCTGTCACCTATAGATCAGATCTCAGTTCAATCTGACCAAGAATTTTTTCTAGAATTACCACCAGCATGTGCCTCACAGATTTATAACAGATTCTGGTAAAATACACGTTAAAAAATATGTTAAAATCATGTTAATTACTTCAAGTAATATGTAAATTAAAGACATAATAAAGTACAAAAATATTACTTTGATTTAATTGAATAGGTAGATAATGTAATTAAACCGATTTTAAATTGTCGACGCCTTACGACTTTCATTCATGTCCCTGAAATATTCTGCGAATTTATTCAATTAGGTGGTATCCACTGGTAGATATTGTGCAGTGGTACGGAACTCTGGGTGCGTGAATCTAATTCACACAAGACCAAATATATTTATATATGCTTGGCTTATTAGTAAACACCGTTGGACGTCTTTTAATGCAATTTTGTGCTGTCGAACAAAATAAAATTTAAACTATTAAACATAAATATACTTACAGTGTACATTTCCTGTACCATCCACCATCTTCTTTTTCTTTGTGCTCTTTTTTCTTCGTGCGGTAATGATAATAGTAGTTTATGCAACTGTCATATAAGAAGGGGTATTAATACACGAGAGTCTGTTTATAATAGAGAGAGATAATAGGTTGACTCGAGTGTTTTAATACCTAAGTTATATGCAGTTTCATACACTACTTTACTTCACTCATAGGAAAAATAGAAATTAAACAAAGTAGGTAGGTTACAAGGGCGTCATTTTTTTCACAGTTCGAACTGCGCATGCGTGCGACTTTTTTTCATATTCAGCCTAAAACCTTAGACTAGTTTAATGAATAAAAAAAGATAGCGATACTATAATGAATTTTATGATACAGTTGGCGGTACTATAATAAGTTTTATTTTTAATTTTATGTATATGCGTTTATAAAGTGCGTATGTATAGAATCATCTTTGAATTCGTAATTCGAATTTTTCGATTTGAGTGTAGATAAAATATATTATATAAATGTAGTGGGATTACGCGAAACAAAAACTATCGTGGGTCATACTGGTGGCACCAGGGATAAAAGCCGAAAAAATTACACTTATATAAATAATAATAAATAAATAAATAAATATTCTACGACATTCTACACAGCGCTTTCTAGACCCAAAGTAAGCATAGTTTTACTAGCTTCTGTTATGGATTCTAGAATGCGGATAAACATACTTATATACTTTTTTTTTGTAAATACATACATATTATACATAGAAACACCCAGACCAAATGCAAATAGACATATTCATGCATACAAATATTTGCACTGAGCGGGAATCGAACCCGCGCCCCCTGTCGTAGCAGTCGAATGCACTACCGCTACGCCACAGAGGCCGTCGTATATACATCAAATATAAAATAGCAGCGTCAACATCTATCTTGCTTGGAATTCAAGAAGCATTAACGCCCATTTTATCGGCAAGAATGGGCATTGACGTTGGCCGTTGAAGTGTAGCCACTTACTTTATCGCGTTAGGTAATAGTTAACGCAATATTTATCACGTTTATCTACACCCATGCTATAAATCCTCTATAAAAGATTCTGAAACAGTTAGCTTATTGCCAACATTAATACATCCAATGTCATAATAACCATAATATCATCCGAACGGGTGTTATAATGTTGTATGAAATTTCATAATAACACTCCTTTCGCTTTTTCAATCTCTTCCGCGCAAAGGGTTACTCATCAGACAGCCAAATTCTTAGCGCTCGATGCGTGGAATCTGTATGAGTTTCAAAAAAAGAGCTGTTAAAACACTCATGTGATACTATTATCACACTCAGCTTCGCTTCGTGTGATAAACCCACATTCATGTTTTAATACCCCTCATTATACCACAGTTGCATAAATAACTATTATGGCATTGACGTTTCCCATAGCAGTCTCGTGGCCTCAGCATTACAAATAACGAGTAGATAGCTACTAAAAATGTCCTGCGCCGCGTTTTGTTTGGGGAGACAGACATCTTAACAATTTACATTAGACTGGGACTGTCCGCCACTTCCCACGGACTTCAGATGTGTGTCCAAGGGGTGAAAACAAGTTGATTCACCTGTTTTGCATATTGACTTCCTGCCCATCTGTCTGTACTTGTTGCTTTTTCATTAAATTTTTGAACTCTTTTACATCTTTAAAGAGTTTATCCTTTATTCAAGCTCAGGGGGGCTGCTGGCATACCTGCATACAGTATATCGAAGCGATTCAAAGCAAACGTACATACGTATTTAAATTAAACTATTATTTTTATGCATATAAGACTTTGTCTGTGGCGTGCAAAGAGGAATAATAACAAAATGTTATTATTCCTCTTTGCACGCCCTAGATCTGCGTAAACAAAAAAAACTCAATTGCTTACCTGAGCCAAAGTATCTTTTTTTATTTTTATTTTTTTCGTGCGGAAAACTTCCCCGGTCAGCGGGCCGAACCGACTAAAACCGCACGCCGTTGCGGGTCTTAAAACGCCGGGGTGTAAGGTTGCCCACAGAGCATATCCCTCGCACCCCGACTGACCCTGGGCCATCTCCGGTTTCGAGATGCCCCCCTCGGGTTTGGGAACCACGGTGTCCCCGTCTTGCCCCGGTTTGGGGGAGGGACGCTAGTCGCCCCACCATCCCGGCCTGCTTCTGCTAGGGTGACAGGCGGCCCCACCTGCCACCCCCAGGCCTGCGCTCATGGAGCACAGAGGTCGTTAAGTTAAGCCACAGTACCTACACTGTACTGTACAGTGCCTGAGCGTTTCTTTACGCAAACCAAGGGAATGTTTAAGCTTGCTTTCCCAAGATATGTATGCATGTAAAAATGTATGTATTGTGTACAATCCTACTAATATTAAAAACGTGAAAGTTTGTGAGTATGGATGTATGTATGTTTGTTACTCTTTCACGCAAAGATTGCTGAATGGATCGGGCTGAAATTTTTTACATGAGTAGATAATAGTCTGAAATAACACATGGGATACATGGAATCATCCCTGGAATAGGTTCCCATTTGAAGCGGGAAGGGGAACCGAATCCAAACAGAGGATAAAAGTTAAATAAAGCGTATTTTTTAGTTTAGTCCGTCATTTGATTTTGCTGCACCACGCCTGATAGTAAGCTCAAGTGAAGGCCATAATTTACCATTCCAATGCTTTTGATTCAGGAATAATGTTTCTCAGTTGGCTGGCCTTGACAAATCTTGTCCGCGGTCCGCTCGAACAGCCTGGAATTATTTAGTTATTTATCGTACGACAAAGAAAAGTACAGAACCGTTTGGTTCGAGACGGTATTGTTTGCACTGTATGAGGGTGACACCTCAGCCCTGTATATATTGTACTGGATACGAAGGGAGAGAGGGTGGTAAACATTGAAAAACACATTATATAATTAATATATAAAATAAAATAAATGTTCCACGACATTCTACACAGCTTTTTCTAGACCCAAAGTAAGCATAGTTTAACTAGCTTGTGTTATAGGTTCCAGAATGTACGTGTAAATACGTACATATTATACATAGAAACACCCAGACCAATGCAAATAGACATATTCATGCATACAAATATTTGCACTGAGCGGAAATAAAACCCGCGCCCACTGTCGCAGCAGACGAATGCACTACCGCTACACCACAGAGGCTGTCAAATCATAAAACTCGCTTGCAAAGCAACCTGAAAGGTGTTTTCCATTTATCTCATATTGTATTCCTGTTAACACAACTACAAAAATGTGACCAAAGTAAAACATGCAAAGCTGAGTGATACGCAATACCGACAGATAAGGAAGTCCTTGATAGCCCGAACTCCCAGACTATCGTACCTAGATACCTACACTACACGAGTTGGTATGTTTACAAATGTCCGCAGTTATTATCACTCGTTGCCAACGTATCGGTTTACATACTACGTATGTTTATTTCATACCGTGATGGGTAGTCGTAGGTCACCATCACTAACGATGCCTAAGTTTATCGAAAACATTGTAGTAATGTTTATTTAGAGCGTAGTTATTTTCCCTTCGGCCACATTGGCAACTGAGATTCGATACCAGTTGCCAAAGGAGAAAAAATGGTCTTTCTACGCAACCAGTTGCCAAAGAAGAGAGATTTTTCTTTTATTTCAACTTTTACACGACTGCCCAAAAAGGATTGAACTGAAATGTTTCAAAGTTGTTTAAATGCCTGAACAGCTTTGGATGTACTTTTTTTTTTTCGTGCGGAAATCTCCTCGGAAACCCCCCGCCGGCCAACGGGAGAGGTTATGTCGGACTTGAACCGAATAAGACCGCACGCCGTCTCGGGTCTTCAGCAGTGCTATTCTCTACGGTAGTAAATCTAAATCTAAATCGAAATCGAAATCGAAATCGAAATCGAAATCTAAATCTAAATCTAAATCTAAATCTAAAATTAAAATAAAATATAAATTCAAAGCAGCATTTTGCGAGCTCGTCGACGAGCTACCGTAGAGAATAGCACTGCAGATGTAAGGTTGTAAAGGCCGGGGTGTAAGGTATAAGGCATTTCCCTCGCACCCCGACTGACCCTGGGCCATCTCAGATTTCGAGATGGACCCCTAGAGTTTGGGATACTCAGTGTCCTATCTTGACCCGTAAGAGAGGGGGGGGGGGGGGGGGCAGGGGGCGCTAGTTGATGAGTTATCGTTAGAATCATTATATTATTCAGAGTGACACTGTCTGTGTTTTATTTGTGGCCATTAAATTGTGTTTTCCATTATATTTAAAAATATCAGGGTAGGAAACTTGTCATCTCAATAAAGTATCACAGGTACAGTTGATAACGGTAGTCGCTTAACACCACCTTAGTATCTTTTCTTTTTCGTGCGGAAATCCCCTCGGATACCCCCCCCCCCCCCCGCCGGCTTGCCGCAATCATGCTGCCGAGCAAGAGGTCTCCCACCCCGATGGCTGCCACGAGTTCACGCCTCGGCGCCTCCCACGCCGGGCAGTCGGCCAGCGTGTGCAGCCCTGAGTCCTCGCTCGCGTCGCAGTGATGGCACTCAGGCGTTGGCTCCTCCCTGATCCGATGCAGGTGGTCCCCGAAGCTGCCCTTACCGTGTCGCCTCTCTAGCCAATCCTCCATGATGGACCTTACCGCCGCTATTGCGGCGTGCCCTGCGCTTGGTCCCCTCGGAGACCCATCATTAAACCATCAACACATCATTAGTCCCGGTTATATCCAAGGCAGGCACTTTGGACCCCCGGGTTCCGCTAGGCTTATCTTGGCTTCAACAAGAGCGGCGGCCATCAGACCCCTCAACTCCGAGAGGTGCGCCTGCGCCAGAGCCTCGTACCGGCTTGCAGGTGAGTTTGGCTTGAGCGGCGAAGATTAAAAACCAATTGTATTTAAAAAAAAAAACCGGCCAGGTGCAAGTCGGACTCGCCCATGAAGGGTTCCGTAGCAGCAAGTAACGAAATAATGTTTTTTTAAATTTTTAATATTTGAGTTGATTGAATGAAAAGTAAATTGCGGTTTACGATTTATGTTATGACGTATTAAAAACAACTACTACAAATATTCGTTGGAAGTTTATGCCTCATATACTTTTTTTTAGTTTTATCATTCTCTTATTTTAGAACTTCTAACTTCAGGGGGGGGGGGGGCATTTCACCACTTTGGAAGTCTCTCGTGCAAACGATTCAATGTAGAAAAAAAATGATATTAGAAACGTCAATATCATTTTTGAAGACCTATCCATAGATACACGTATGGGTTTGATGAAGAAAAATGTTTGAGTTTCAGTTCTAAGTATGGGGTCCCCCAACATGTATTGTTTCAACAGCACAGTTCTTATAGTTTCGGAAAAAATGCCTGTGATATACGGACGGACAGACAGACAGACATGACTAATCTATAAGGGTTCCGTTTTTTGCCATTTGGCTACGGAACCCTAATACCTACATTATATTGTTTGTGAATGTAAAATGCGAGCGTAGTTTTTTTAAACTTTGAGCTTATTGCATGTAAGAGTCATGTGAGAAGAATGTTGTTTTCATGACATATTCTTTATCGCCAACCGTCTGCACAGGCGGTATCAAACTGGCTCAAGTGTATTAAACAAATATTGTTATTTAATTGCAATGTTACGGAGTACACATCTTGAGCAAAGATGACGACAGAAAATTTATATTAATATCTTACATCTGAAAGTGGACAGTGGTAAGGAATAACAGTTTAAGGATTAACAACTTAGAGTGAAGTGTTCAATCTAAGTATAGACTACTTAAGTGTGAACACACACTTAACTCTAAAGAAGTGGTTAGAACTGTTAAACCTTGCGCCATGTTACTTGACCTGTTGACTTCAGGTACGACCTTACAGGGGTGTGTGTTGGGTAACCTCCTCGAGTGTCGCTCCGATTCCGATCCCGCTGCAGTCCAGGGGGAACGGAATCGGAGCGGCCGGTACACCCTGGGCGGCGGTCAATGGCTTTCCCTTCACCCCTTCATAGGGTTGGCATTGATCGTCGGCCAATACCCAACGTGGCGGGAACACATCGCTCTCCGTACTCCTCTGCTTTCAGAGGAGACAGGATGAGCGATGCTGTTAGTGGTGAGATGGCCCAGGGTCAGCCGGGGTGCGAGGGATGTGCTCTATGGGTAACCTTACACCCCGGCGTCTGAAGACCCGAGACGGCGTGCGGTTTTAGTCGGTGCAAGCCCGACATAACCGCCCCCGCTGGCCGGCGGGGGGGTATCCGAAGGGATTTCCGCACGATAAAAAAAAAAAAAAAAAAAAAAGGTACGACCTTACACCTCGGCGTCTGAAGACCCGAGACGGCGTGCGGCGGTTCAAGCCCTACATAACCTCCCCCGCTGACCGGCGGTGGGCTGTCCGAGGGGATTTCCGCACGAAAAAAAAAAGAGGTACTCCCTGTATACAAGCGTGAACTACGTATAGACTACTTAAGTGTGAACACACACAACTTTAAAGAAGTTGTTAGAACTGTTAAAACTTGCGCCGTATTACTTGGCCTATTGAGTTCATAACCTCACACCCCGGCGTATTAAGACACGAGACGGGGTGCGGTTTTAGTCGGTTCAAGCCCGACATAACCGCCCAGGTACGCCTGGAAATTTTGAAGTTGTATAGGTAAAGGTTTCTGCTAATATACTGTGAGTGAGAAGTACTGGGTGTAAGGGGCTCCACCGAGAACCCTGGGCCCTTGCCAACCTCACCTGCAAGCCGGTACACCTGCTGGTAGACGGACGAGGCTCTGGCGCAGGCGCACCTCTAGGGGATGGGAGGTCAGACGGCACATTCGCTGACATTAAAACTCTAAAACCCAAATTAAATGGAGGAAGCGAATCTCGGGCTCCATGATGAAAAAAGCGGCCAGGTGCGAGTCGGACTCGCCCATGAAGGGTTCCGTATTAGCAAGTAACATAATAATGTTTTTTTTTTATTTTTATTATTTGAGTTGATTGAATGAAAGGTAAAAGGCGGTTTACGATTAAGACGTTTTAAAAACTACTTACTAGATCTCGTTCAAACCAATTATCGGTGGAAGTTTACATGGTAATGTACATCATGTATTTTTTTTAGTCATATCATTCTCTTTTATTTAGAAGTTACAGGGAGGGGGCCACACATGTTTAGAAAAAAATGAAATTAGAAACCTCAATATCATTTTTGAAGACCTATCCATACACACGTATGGGTTTGATGAAAAAATTTTTTTTGAGTTTCAGTTCTAAGTATGGGGAGCCCCCAAAATTTAATGTATTTTTCTATTTTTGTGTGAAAATCTTAATGCGGTTCACAGAATACATCTCCTTACCAAGTTTCAACAGCATAGTTCTTCCTATTGGAAAAAAGTGGCTGTGACATACGGACGGACAGACAGACAGACATGACGAATCTATTTAAGGGTTCCGTTTTTTGCCATTTGGCAACGGAACCCTAAAAAGCCTCGGATGTTATTTCGAACAACGCTAAGATGATCATGTCTGTGAGTGAGTAGTAACTACACGGTAAACTTCTCATTAAGGCTAATATTAGGCGTAGTAATCGATAATATCAAGGAAATTGATGTCATTATTAGCAGGAAACACACGTTTTAAGTGAATTCAAAGTCTAGGCCGTAGTTTGCCCTTGACAACTATTCCAAACCGGTTTGTTCCGGTAAACATAGTAAGTACAATAACGGAAATCGCTACACAGGTACATATACGATAGGACTTCTCATTTGGGTAGTCAGAGACATCTTTAGACTTGTTATGATCCTAACATACGCCTTTGTTTATTTATTTTTTTTGTGCGGAAATCCCTTTCGCTGCTTTTTCTTCAGCCAAGTGCCAAACCCAGTTGCATGCAAGCAAGCTAACACTGGAGCCCGGCCTCCTTTCCAACATCCCGGCATAGCTGTGTGCATTGTTGGTGACTGAACTCCTCCGTAACCGGGACGGTGGGGCGACTAGCTCCCCTCCCCCAAACCGGGGCAAGACGGGGACACCGTGGTTCCCAAACCCGAGGGGCCATCTCTAAACCGGAGATGGCCCAGGGTCAGTCGGGGTGCGAGGGATATGCTCTATGGGCAACCTTACACCCCGGCGTTCTAAGACCCGAGACGGCGTGCGGTTTTAGTCCGTTCAAGCCTGACATAACCGCCCCCGCTGGCCGGCGGATACCCCGAAGGGATTTCCGCACGAAAAAAAAAGGTATCTACTTTGGGACTATACAATCGTGTGTATTATTAATACTTAATATTATAAATCTGAAGAGTTTGTTTGGTTAAACGCGCTAATCAGGAACTACTGTTTCGAATTGAGAAATTATTTTTGTGTTGGACGGTTATATCACGCTACTACCTAGAAGAGCGAAGCAGTAATCATAAGATTCTATACATTATTGTAGAACTAATAAATCACAGGCATGAATGGGATAAATGTGTTGGCACCCAGGCGGGGGCGAAGTCAGTGTATGTATAAAGTATAAGAAATCGTTAAAATAATCTCGTATGAACACTACTTGGAAGTACAGAACAGTACTCGTTTTTCACCACTCATACGCATAATAATGATCGCAGTTCTATTTCGGCGAATGTCTCTACTGCAGACATGTGTACCTACCGTGCCCAGGTAGACATGAAGTGGCCTTGCTTGCTATAACACTTAACCGAGAACCACACCAATCTCATTACTCAAATAAGTCGAATAGGTATTTCGAAATACAGAGCAAGCTCCATACCGCAGTAAGTGCTCGTTCAGTTCAACAAACAACTGATAAACTGATAGCGGCTATCGCTATCAGACGCTGATAACAGTTGACATCCATTTACGCTCCAATCTAACGACATCGCGACATTCGTTTCGATAATAATCTTTAGTTATATGTGGAAAAATAAGTCCTCGTATGTTCACTGAATAAACAGTGTGTTATCATCGTTATTTCGGTTCGATTCTGTACCTACTTTCACTACCACTCGCATAGACAATATATTCACGCCGTTCTCCCTTCGAGCAGAGATAAAGACTCGCTATCTGCTTCTGCTTCTATTGTTAGTGTCCACACTTCACGAGTTCTCCATCCTGTCGGAAAACCTTTCATGTAATCCCATCGGCTTGGAGTGCTTCTGACTTACCTACGATTTCTCAACAGAAAATTAAGGTCATTAGTGAGCAGTATTTAGAACTAGCCGATGCCCGCGGCTCCACCTGCGCGTAGGTCGGTTATCGTTTTATGCTCATATCTCCGGTTTTACTTAACCAATTGTAATCAAACATACGGCAAATTCAGTGTTCAGTGTAACCAAGAACTTCCTAATAGAAAAAACAGCATCAAAATCCGTTCAGTAGTTTTTGCGTCCATCGCGAACAAACAAGAATTCCAAGAAAAATATTTTAAAATTGCTCATTCAACATAGCCCAAGTATTTTTGAAGTGAAAACTTCGTCAGGCTTGTTGAGCACTTTCCATATGAGCACTTGTTCAAATCATGAAACTCGCGTTTTATTTTGAAATCCCACCATTCGTCACCGAGACGCCTACGTCACTGAGCTGGTTTTCATTTTTTTTATAACAGCGCCATCTTTGTTGTATCTGGATGGTTGGATGGATAGAGGGAGGGAGGGATGGATGGATGATGTCGATTCAAAGAATACACACGTTATTGTTCAAGTTTTCATTTCTGTCGGCAATCCCGGAGTGTCACTGCCTTTCTAAAATATCAGCAATGTACAGACGCCAATAATTTACAATTTTATAATAGTATATATATTATAAGTTGCCGAGTGCCGGTAGCTTCACCTCCTTTCCGCACATTCTCTTCTACCCGTCCACTCTGCAGTTGACACCATGTAACACTCCCGGTGTTACATACATTCACAGTTCACTGTAACCTCTTAGAATGAGGCGGGCCGTGAGCCGTGACCTTCATTCCTACCTTAGAAGTATGCCTAAACTAGGGGCGCAATGCATTCTGCTGTTGCAATGTTGAGCTGAGAGTGCACTACATGATTACCTACAATGCACGCGCAATTTTTTTTTCAATTGAATACCATTGAATTGTTTTGTCTGTGATTATTCCTCCATTGCTAGACCGATTTTCGATTTTCTGTTTCTGTTTTAAGCCATTAGTTAAGTTGCACATTTTGGCGCCATAATCGTGGTATCAATATTGATAATTTTGGAGAAATCTGATTTTGAAATTTTTGAATTTACATTTTATAAACCTCCCGGGTATAAAGTTGTATTTACATGCCAAGTTTGGTCAAAATTGGTCGATTAGTTTAGGAGGAGTAGTGTCACAACCGAAATACACCGAGTGAAGTATAGAGAGCTTTTCGCTCGACTTCGTCTCACTCTCAGCTCAAATAGACTAATAATAACACTGGCATTATGTAATTTCGTTACGATGACGTGACATCAAAAAGTTCATCAATCGAGACGGCTATTAGGTCACTACCTCTAGAAATATTTAAGTGGCGTGACCTCTAACCCCCTTGATATTTAGTAATTTTGTAATGATGTTATTCACGTTTTGTCGCTCACAAAGTATGAGGAAAAGGATAGGTAAAGATATAAAGTCTCTAGCATTTCAGAGCCTACGGCATTTAAGGAAAGGAAGCATTTAAGGAAATAACAAGGAAGTAAAATATAGGTACTGGTAGCTGGGATAAACTGGGTGCGTGAGGCGGCGGGTCGGAATCTATGTCGCATATTGGGAAAGGACTGCAATAGGATAATTTATTGATTTGATTAAACTTAGAAGTCGGCATTTTTCCAATTAGGCTAACCCATTCGTGCTGAGTTGGTAAAATAAAACAATACATTACATAACTTCACACCTGTATCCCCGAAGGGGTAGGCAGAGGTGTATTACATTACATTACATTACATTATTACATTACATTACATTATTACATTACATTACATTACACTCATTATCACCATCTCACCATTAATCCTGATTGCAACACCTTGTAGCCCGGAGTCCGCGCTTGGGGATCGTAACATTTCAAAACGTATAAATATTATCTTATTTGCCGTGTAGGTATCGAGAGACGTAATTACTGCGTAATTAATATTACCAAGAACAATATCATGTTTTGTTTCTATAAATACCCGATACCGCGAAAAATATTGCCATTTGAACATTTATTTACAGATATTCGCGAGTTAATTGGGTGACCCCGCCAGCGCTGATAATACTTCGCCCTAAGATTAGCAGTTTTACTGTTTTGTAAACACACAGTAACGGGTTCGCATCACGATAACAGTATACGCAATCATCTACATAGTACAGATATATACATTATTACGTAGTTGACATATTCATGGCTACGCTCCAAACAACTTTATCAGCCGTTTTGAACGCACTTGAAACATTTAACGATGATTAATTGGCTACATTTAGTTAGCAAAGAGATTGGTAACATCTTGTATGTGACATGGTTCTTGAGTCTCACTAATTACTTATGTTGCGACGGTGTTGCGAAACTATTTGAACTTTTACGTTCGCATACTAGGGGTAGGTGAGGGGTCTTGCTGAGTGTGGCAAGGGGTGACAGGGTCCAAGGCCAAGTGATGTTCGCCGTTCTAAAAAACAAACTGAAGTATTTCTATCAACATTATTTTTTTAATTTTTGTTATGATAGAATTTATTTATTTCGTGTTAGTAAAACTACAGACATATTTTACTTAGTTTTTGTGACGACATATTTACAGCGTCACAAAAAGTGCGACACAGCGTGCCAACCGGGGGGCGCCCGGGGGTCAAGAAAGCAAATTTTACTGTGACGTATTTTATGAATGGCCCTGATCGCTAGAAGACTGGAAACTTAGTTTTATAATTTTGACCGTATCACCGGTACGTATACTCAGGTTACAGATTGTATTGTACAACTAAACTTGAGTGAAGATAACTACTAGAGACTATGAACGCTCCTGATGATTTAAGTAATTTCATAAAACCTCCACTCAAGTTTAATTCTACCGGTACTTAAAACTAGTTTCAAGCCGAAACTCATGCATGACTGTGTATCGTTCTAGAATACAGGCCTCAGTATGTTTCATGCTCGTTCAGGCTGAAACGACGAAAGCTTTTGGATCATCTGGAAATCCTGGACTAACGCTTAATAAATTGACGGTCTCTGTGGCGTAGCGGTAGTGCATACGACTGCTACGACAGGGAGCGCGGATTTGATTCCCGCTCAGTGCTAATATTTGTATGCATAATTTGTCTATTTGCATATAATATGTATGTATTTAGAAAAAAAAGTATATAGGTATGTTTATCCGCATTCTGGAACCCTTAACGTAACAAACTAGTTAACCTATGCTTACTTTGAGTTCTTGAAAGCGCTGTGTAGAATGTCGTAGAATATTTATTTATTTATATTTTTAAACTGGAATAAACTGTGCATAAATGTAATTAAATTGCGAACCATGACTAATACTCCTGAACTTATCATGTTGCGCTGCATATCAATACATGTTCACGTGCAACGCATACGAGAGCGTTCACGTTCACGCGTCCTCGCTTCAATTCGCCCGCAGATTTCCCGTTATCCGTCTCACGTAAACATCCGGTTGTACAAAATCAAATATCAATATAAACTAACGTGTTACGTAGCTATCGTAATGGAAAGTTACTTCGGAGCGCACTCGGCGAGCGGTGATAGCGCTTATCAACACGCGAGCGCGCCGTGCCCGCCGCTGTGACAACACTACAGATAAACCATTACGAATTAATGTTATTTGGACATTGTAGAACAAACTCATTTCATACTACAATGTACTAAAAACCGGCCAAGTAAAATAATGGTTTTACATTATTCATTTTTGAAGTGAATAATACTTTTAAATATTCTGTGAACATATAAAGCGTCTACCTGTTGCCAGTATTAATATCGAGTAAAAAACGGCACAAAAATCACGTTTCTTGTATGGGTGCAAGCCTTAAATACTTTTTTTATTCTTTTTTCAGTATCTGTTGTTTTAGCGGCAACAGAAATACATCATCTGTGAAATTTTCAACCGTCTAGCTGTAATGCTCGCGAAGGAGGTCATGCCCGCAACATGCTCGCCGCGCGTCGCATGCGACTCAGGCGCCGGAGGTCGCTTAACGACCTTCGTCCTCCATGAGCGCAGGCCTGGGGGTGGCAGGTGAGGCCGCCTGTCACCCCAGCAGAAGCAGGCCGGGACGGTGGGGAGGCTAGCGCCCCGCCCCCAAACCAGGGCAAGACGGGGATACCGTGGTTCCCAAATCCGAGGGGGCCATCTCAAAACCGGAGATGGCTCAGGGTCAGTCGGGGTGCAAAAAAAAGAGGGTACGAAACCCTAGAAGTATTTTAATTCATTAATTGTTTAAGGTAGCTCACCAAGATTTCGGGACATCTCATCATCATCATAGCGACTTATCAGTTGCGTCCAAATTTGCCCTTTGGAGCCCGAGGTCGGCTTATTGTTATTGATGGGTATGTCGGTTGTTCCATGAGCGACTATCGTCTGACCTTCCAAACCCGAGAGGAAAACTTGCGCCAGAGCCTCCTCCGTTATTTACCAGGTGAGGTTGGCATGTCCCCCGAGGGTCTTAGTGGGGCCCCCATGCACTAAAATCCCCATCAAAAAGTTCTAAGATAAGAGAAGTTCTTATTTTAAGTACGTACTTACCTCACTAAGCTTTCGGGACATTTAAGCATCGCAGTAACTATGCTATGATAAAATTGAAAATTAGTCGTGCCTATAGATAGGAAATATTTAAAAAAAAATACTTGGGTTAAATGAACGATTCTGAACACAATTTTTTTTAAGTTCTTGTCTTTCGTTCGCGATGGACGCAAAAACTGAAAGAATTTTGATGCGGTACTAAGAAAGTAACCAAATTCATGAAAAACAAAAATACCTTTTAGGTAGATTTCGATGAAATCGATCTACCTATTGGTTTCTTGACTACTGTGGAATTTTAAAAAAAATTCTTCATAGGAGGTCTAGTTATGACCCCCTGAGTCCGAAATGACCACTGGTCAAAATGTTTTTATATATATATATATGTATGTATGGTTCCACTTCCCAAAATTTGCGGCACTCTCACGGTCGCATTTTTGCCCCGATCGCTTTCAAACTGCGGTCAAAAATTGCTTGGGTGTAAACTTAGTTTAAGTTCGTGAACGGGTGGAATCCGTTTTTTTCCATTTCCATTCCATTTCACGTTCCATGAAAGATATTCGAACCGTTCTAATTTTATCCCATAGTATACATGAATACCAACAACTTTTAATTATAACCTATAAGATTAAAACTTTAACTAAAAGTGGAGGAGGGAAAAACCTAAATTTTTCGGGAAAAAAATCATAACTTCTAACCGGTGAACATTCTTGCTGTAGGAAACATTTTTAATCGACAGGCCATATTTAAGTCTAAAATAAATGTCTGAAAAGTTTTTCGCTAAAAGTTACCGTTTTCGAGAAAAAAAAAATAAACTGTTTAAAGCCCGTAGTTCTCTAGGTATATAAAATAATATTAATTGCTTCACGAAATCTACCTGTGCGTTCCCCCTGCGGGAACGGATTTTTTTTTATCGTGCGGAAATCCCTAACTAGTTTGTATCCATAATTTAACAACAGGTTGACAGCCAAATAAATGTATTACCAAAGAATTTTGAAATAAAAAATTTGTCACAACGTGCCGAAACGTTTCGTGCGTATGAGTCTTTTGCATCCATAATAATTTACTGAAGCCATGATTAGTTTTAAGGACCGTACGTCCTTCAAAATCATAAATTACATGTAAAATGGCACTAAAATCTACCTAAGGCAGTTTCACCTGCAAGCTGGGACACACCTGCTGATGGACGGATGACTCCTTGTGGTTTCTTCTTGAGGTTAGTGGGTCAGACGGTTTTGGATGCAGAGGACAGGATAGAGAGGAGAGCTCTCCTTTTCCTTTTATGGGAAATAAATGTAGTCCTGTCAAATACCTTTCCTTTTTTGGTTTCCCTTTCACGCCTCTACAGGTAGAAACATGCGAGTGATACCTACGGTGTTGCCAGTATCATATATCATGAGAACCGTTTATCATCAAATTGATATTACGCTTCCTTAAAAGATTCCAGGTAACAGTGTGGAGACGATTCCTCGAATCTAATCTACATTCCAGACAGTGTGGTGTCATGTGAATAACAACAAAGACTCGACAACACTTCATACGATCCGTTACGATAATGTCGAAACCGGCTTCTGGGAAAAGGCGTGTGCAATGACAACACAAATGTTGGAAACGCGATGAGCTCACAGAACTCACAGAAAAGGTGATAACCACGCCATATTCATCCTTATTCTGATGACGTTAAAGTTGGTGTCATCATTTATACATTTGCAAAACGTGTTCGCAATGCCTGCAATGTATTTAGTTGTTATGTTCTTGAAACATACTTATTAGTTATTACGTATGAAAAAGGTCGCTGGTACGTGACCTATTTATGATGAAAGTAATATGTCGTTCAAGCTCGTTTCCTGGTCTTCCCTGGAAGCGAACATATTTGAGTATAAGTAAACGGCTAAATATTGTTTCAGCGCTGCAGCTAACTTTTGGTTTTAACACTAACCAAACATAACTTTATAACTTAGCGGGTTATCCTTTCGAGGCTTTACCCAGGGTGCCCGGCAATGGACACTTGGGGAGGACACCGTGTGGTTTTAGTCGTTCCGATTCCGACACGCCCATCCCATCGTTGGCACCGATGGGGTGAAACCCGTGGGGGTTTCTACGCGTTACAAAAAAAAGGTAGCCTCTCTAGTAGTTCATCTTCATCCTCATAGCGACTTCCTAGTTGCTTTGTGCTGTTGTGGGGTCCGATTAATGTTTTTGATTGGTATGTGGGCTTTTTCGGGAGCGACTACCGTCTGACCCCCAAAAGAGGGAGGCCGGTGCCAGAGGCTCGTACCGGCTTGCAGGTTAGATTGAGTTGATCCCAAAGGGTCTTCGTAGAGCCTCAAACACCTTCTCTAGTAGTTAAACAAAAAAATATAATTCTCAAAATATAGGTGTATTGTACACCACAGTCTAACCCTTTTTATTTAAAAAAAAAACGACGGGTTGCACTTCGGGAGTGCCGGCAGAAGTGAAAACTTGAATATTAACGTTGTGCATTTTTTATATTTTGGAATGGTTAGGGAATAATTTTGCACGAATTGCTTTAATTATCAGTATAAAAGTACTATCATTTATGTGGTAACGTAGAATATTCATTTATTGCGCTATCCTACACAAACATGACAATTTATATTACATTAAAAATTTAACACTTCAGAACTATTACAATTATTTTACATTAAAAAGTTTATCTCTCAGAAAAATCAACTTCCATCAATAATTTCAAGGACTTTTTCTCCGTCGTTATTACCAGAACCATCATCGCCAATATATTTATAAAGTACTCACTCTCTTTCGCTATTTCTTTGTCACTTTTTTCATGATGCACTTTGTTTAGTTTCCATTTTATATCAATAGATTTATAGCACAAAATAGAATAAATATTACAAAAAGTTATATGATTACAAAAAGTGTTTCTTGGGCCTCAGTCGAAATCGATCTCAGTCTTCACGAAGTCAACGACCACTCATTAGATGAACGCGCCACCAAGGTTGTTAAGTACAGTGTGAAATTAGCTCTTCTATATTTGTTGTCTTACGAACAGGTCACGTGTTTACTGACGCGAGTTTAACCTTTTTTACCCATTAAAAAAAAGTGCACAACGCCGCTAAAGAAGTTTTCACTTCAAAAAACCACACGTTGTATTCAGGAATATACGTGTACAGACGACATTATATGCCTGTATGTTACCTATTGTGTATTAACTTACTGCGCTAGGTATGTGCTGTAAACTCAGGTGCAGATCCCTATCTCTCTATTAAGCCCGATCGTGGGATGGCCTTGAAAGTGTAACAGACAGATAGTCATACAGATCGATAACAGTGATTACCTACATAGTTACATAAGGCACTATTTGCTTTCCAAGTTGATAACGTAACCCATGTATAGTAGCCTTACTCGTATACTCTTAAGATAAGATTTTGAAGTTCGTTCTAGAATGTCACATCTGTATTTGTTTAATAAATGTATAAATATTGATTAGATAATATCCTATCTATGGACGGTGTTACGTTGTAAATAAGTTGTTTTTTCTAGATTCGCGATGGAAATGTTTTCTGTAGACGTCTGTGTAGGTATTGACAATGGCTGTCGGGTTGCAAGGGAATTGCTTCAATAGGCCAACTTACAGCCGAGATATGAGACCGGAGACGGCGTGCCGTTTTAGTAGGTTCAAGTCCGATATAACCACTCCCGCCAGCCGGCGAGGGACGTATCCGTGTGGATTTCCGCAAGAAAAAAAAGGTATTGAAGAAGGCTACGTAATTTACGCTTTGCGTGATTGTAAAGAATCGTATTTAAACGTTATCATCGGTGATACCCGCTGGAAACTTGCTTGAACCCTTTTTTTTTAGCGTGTGGAAACCCCCACGGGCTTCACCCCATCGGTGCCGACGATGGGGTGGGCATGTCGGAATCGGACCGACTAAAACCACACGTTGTCCTTCCCAATTGTCCATTGCCGGGCACCCCTGGTAAGCTCTCGAAAGGATAACCCCAGGGTTACCGGTGGACTTTGGCCGCCACCGCGGTCTCGCCTAGTGGGGTCGGGTTTTATCCCACGTATAGGTGAGTTGGCAGGCGTACTAATTTTGTTCTCTACGCGGCGGAGGAACAAAGATGATAGTTATGGTGGAATAAAGTACGCGAACATTACACATCTTTTTGGGTAGTCGTGTAAAAAGACACATTCCGTCGAATTGGTAATAGTCTAAAAAAGGAAAAGTGAATATTTAAAAAATTACATCATAACTTACAAGTAGGTTGATGAACTGGAGAATGCTTCACCGTCTATGGTGTAATATCTCTCGACAGTTATTGATTACATATGTAAAGTTTGAGGACTTTAAAATCTAACCACTTATGGAGATATTCTGAAAAGTTATTTACTACTGAGGTAGCGAACGAGCGAAGCAAAAGTTGGGGAGCGGTCCCCTAGATTCGAGGTGGAAGCTTCGGCAACTACGTCGTGATGAGTATGACGATGATGATGGTAGCGAACACCAGAATTAAGACTTGTCACTCACGCGTTGCTGCCTGCTGAGGAAAAAGCGAAGGAAAAAGAAGAAAATAGAATAAAACAGAAACCTATCGCATACTGCTACTTAATACACACAGCACACATACACATAAGTAGTACAGAAGACATATTTAGAATTTGAACCGACTAAAACCGCATGCCGTCTCGGGTCTTTAGATGCCGGGGTGTAAGGTGGCCTCATAAGGCATTTCCGTTGAACCACGGCTGACTCGAGATGGCCCCCTCAGGTTTGGGAATCACGGTGTCCTCGTCTTGCCCTCGGAATAAAGACGGGGAAGAGGCGCGCAATGCGCTACCACCTGGCCTGCTTCTGCTAGGGTGACAGGCGGCTTCACCTACCACCCCCAGGCTTGCGCTCCTGGAGGACGGAGGTCGTTGAGCGACCTCCGACGTCCTCGGATCGGGAGAGACCTGGCATCCACTTTCCGTTTCTTCGACTTTCGCCGGGGCTCTCGACTTTTTATTTTCTTTCATGCAGAAATCCCCTCGGAATTCACGTCACCGGAGCAACGGGTGGGCGTGTCAGACTCGAACCGACTAAAACCGCCCGGTGTTTCCTCACATCAGCCTGTGTAGTCGGAGAATCTGGTGTATCCTAGAAAGGATATCCCAGAAACGTTGTTGGGATCTAAATTCCACCTCCCCTGTAAAGAAGCGCTCGTGGCAACAACGCGCCGCCACCCTGGGCCTGCTTCTGTTAGAATGACGTCTAGCCCCGACCATCATCCCCAGGCCCGCGCTCATGGAAGACGGAGATCGTTCTGCGATCACCGCCGCCAAATACCCTCGATCTGATTGAAATACGGCCGCCTAGATTTATACCATTCAGTACCAATACAATAGTTATCGATAGTATATCAGAACATAGTCATCATCATCTTCTTAGTTTTGTCACCGGATGCATCCGAGCCTGCGGTCCGCTTACGCCGCTTTTTACGGGACTTATAGCTTTTATGGGGGCGACTGCTGTCTGACCTCCCAACCCTGATAGGAAAGCCTGCGCCAGAGCCTCGTCCATCAATCAGCAGGTGTACAGCTTAAACGTGAGGATAGCTTGGAACCTGATGAATTTGGTGGGGCCCAAAACACCCTAAATAAAAAGATGTTATTTCTAAAGATTTAGATCCGAAAAAGAGAACATCTTGAACGGGACTTGAACCCGCGAACATCAGCATCATCATCATCAAAAAACAATGTTTAAAAATGACTGTAAAGTTATTCATTGTTTCCGTAGTTCGCAAGAATTACGGTAGATGGCTCCAGCGTCGCCTTAAGACGTATATAATATATCGGAGAATTTCGAATATCTGCGACTGTGTCTAGATAGCTCAGCTGGTCAGAGCATTCCCCCTGTAAGGGACTGGTCGCGGGTGCAAGTCCCGTTCTAGATGTTTTTTTTTTTATATATATATTTGTTCCGTCAATTGACTGCACCCCGCTGGATGGTGAGAAGCTAGGGTGAAGTCCAGAAGATATGGGCCACCATCCCAGATGCTGACGATCCCAAAATGGTAGCCCCTACCTTGACGGCCTCAAAAGATGCTTTTTCACGCCCCGCTTGAAGAACCTGGGATTGTAAGAAGAAGGAAACACGTCCGCGGGCAGAGCATTCCAGCTCTTTATCGTGCGACAAAGAAAGGAAGCACCGAACCGCTGAGTTCGGGACTGAATGGTTTCCACCGTGTGCGGATGGCATCGCAGTCCAGCACGTGTTGTTCTGGATCGAAATGGAGAAGGTGGGATCAGTTGAAAGAGCTCGTCAGAACACTCGCCGTGGTAGAGGCGGTAAATTACAGCCAGAGAGGCAATGTCTCTACACAGCTGCAGAGGTTCCAGGCTGTTGGTAATCGCTGGACTCCCAATGATACGGATGGCACACCGCTGCAATCTGTCGAGAGCGTCTAATAAGTACTTTGCGGAGCCGTCCCAGAGATGAGAGCAGTATTCCACGCAGGGGCGAATTTGTGTCTTGTACAAAAGACACCGCTGCTCAGGCGTGAAAAACCGTCTCACCCTGTTCAGAACTCCGAGTTTTCGTGAAGCTGTTTTGATGACGCTCTCGATGTAGTTTTTATTGTTCAGTTTGCAGCGAACGTCCATTCCGAGCATGTTAAGGTGGTCTTGCAGTGGTAGCGGTGTGTTCTGAAGAGTTGGGAGAGGAAGGAAGGAGGATACTTTGGCTGTGAACGCGGACGCTTGTGTTTTCTTGGCATTGAACTCGACCAAGTTCTCAGACCCCCATTGGGAAATGCGGGTCAGGACCTGGTCGAGCTCAGTGACAAGTTGTCGTCTGTTTTCCTCAATATCGGTCCGCTTGGCCGCAGCGTGTCCGTAGTATCCCCCATGCAGAGTGCTATCGTCTGCATAGCAATGAATGCTGCCAGTAGACAGCATGTCATCGATATGCAGAAGAAAGAGAGTGGGTGATAGGACGGACCCCTGAGGTACGCCATCATTAACCTGCATGAACTCTGAAGCTCGGCCGTCACAGAGAACTCGGATGCTGCGCTCATGCAGGAAGCTGGTAACCCAATTGCACAATCGAGTAGGCAGACCGTAGGCCGGAAGCTTGGAAAGAAGCGAGCTGTGCCAGACTCTATCGAAGGCTTTGGCGATATCAAGGCTGATAGCCAATGACTCGCCATGCCTGTCCATAGCCTCACCCCAGAGATGTGTGACATACGCCAGAAGATCACCCGTTGACCGCTTCGGTCTGAAGCCATATTGCCGGTCATTAATTAATGAGTGATCTTCTAGGTAACGCATGAGCTGTGTGTTTATAATATGCTCAAACACTTTACAGAGGACTGAGGTGACAGCTATGGGTCGATAGTTGCCCGGGTCCGAACGGTCTCCCTTTTTAGGGACCGGTTGTATGTTCGCCTCCTTCCAAGCCCGCGGGACTTCTCTTGAGGAATAGGACAGGCGGTACAGCCATGTTAGCGTTGGAGACAACTCCGCTGCACATTTTTTTAGGACCAACGCAGGAATACCGTCAGGTCCACTGGCTTTCCGGATGTCGAGTGACTGTAGGGTTATTCGAACGCCGCATTGCCTGATGCGAATATCAGGCATTGAGTGGTCGCAGCTGGGTAGCGTTGGTGGCTGTAGTCCACAGTCATCGACACGGGAATTAGCCGCGAAGAGGTTAACCAGCATGTCTGCTTGCTCTTGCGGCTCGTGAGCCAGTGAACCATCAGGGTACCGTAGTGGCGGTAGCGAGGGCTGGCAGAAGTTGGATTGCACGGCTTTGGCCAGTCGCCAGTAGCCGCGGTTGCCTTCGGGATGCGACATGAGTTCTTGACCAAGCCGTGCTATGCGCTGAGCATCCGCTCTAATGTAGTCCTAATCTTGCAGTCCTTTGTGGCTCTGTTATACGCCGCCTTGAGGTGACCCACATTTGGATCGCGCACTGCGCGTGCCCTGACCCAGGCGCGGAATGCCGACTGCTTTTGTTGAACAGCGTCATTGCACTCACGCCCGAACCAGGGGCGAGCTCTGCGAGCACTGGTGACCTCGGTGTATGGGATATAGTCCTCCAGGCACCGCAAACGACGACAACAAACATCCGCCCTGATAAACGCACACACCCCAGCTTTTCCCAGGAAGTTTTCCTCTATCACGTAGCCGGGGTAGAGTAAGTAAGACGTGTCATCAGGGCGGCGTATTTGTGTCTCCGTCAGGAAAAGCAAAGCTGGCCGTACCGCCTCTAGGTGATGGTGGACGGCTGTGCGGTTTGAATGGAGTCCACGAATGTTCGTGAACTCTACCTCAAATGGTGTTGACTTGGTGGAAGAGGGATATGCCGCTGTAGAAATTATACTTTTACTTTGCGCTGCCATAGTGTGAAAAAAGGGAATGCGTGAAAAAGAGGTGACAGACGCCGCAGCAGTGTGTGACAAGGCGCGGGGTTTGGTTTCGTCGGTGAATATGCAGCATGGTGGTAGCCAACTCGCCGAACGGAAGGGCCCCCGTACCCTCCCGAATGTGGACGCCGGGTCCACCGTCCGGTCACCAACCGGCACGACGAGCCACATCGAGATTATGCGCGACCTGGTGGGGCAGCCTTCCGGGGTGGTTAGTCCTAGTCGGGCCCCTGTACTATGCCGCGGGCGGCCAGCGGCACCACCGTTTCTACGAGTCTCCCTGTCCGGCGGGTTGACCCAAACCATGACCACACTCGACTCCACCAATACTCCGCTGGTCCCATTCCTGATGCATCGTCTGCCCCCTCATCCCCGGCTGTGCAGTTGCTAAACCCTGAACACAACCCAACCGAGGTTGGATTATTTGGAGGGTTTTTCGCAGCTGCATGGTGGTACCAACCCGGACCAAAATTGTGCCACCAGTATCTTGCGCCAGAGCCTCGTCCGTTGTTTAGCAGGTGCACCGACTTGCAGGTGAGGTTGGCTTGGGCCTCTAGGATGTTGATGGGCCCTATACACCCAGTATATGTTCTCTTTTTCCGATCTAAATCTTTAGAAAAGTAAGCAAACAAAATGCTTAAAAATTTAATTGAATTAAAAAGATGTTATTTCCCTGATCGCGCCGAACCGTTTGTGCCGGAAAAAGTTAGTTCTACCAAAACATTCTTAACGTATGTGTCAACAAAATTCACAGACATATTTGTTTTAATTTTATATTGAGTACTCAACAATGCTACATAATAATTAAAACGCAGCACATATGTCATATAGCGGCCATGACACATGTGCAAGCGCATAATTATAATGCTCAGGTCAGCAATCAATTACCTACATACTAAGTTCATTGACTTCAACTGTCTTTGATGTAAGCATTTAATATTCTACATCACGACTGACAATAATAAATGATGTAAGCAAAGAAACTTAAAGTCCCAATTAACATCAGTTGGTACCTTTTTTTTTCGTGCGGAAATCCCCTCGGGTACACCCCGCCGGCCAGCGGGGGAGGTAATGTCGGGCTTGAACCGAGTTAAACCGCACGCCGTCTCGGCTCTACAGACGCCGGGGTGTAAGGTTGCCCATAAAGCATTTCCCTCGCACCCTGACTGACCCTGGGTCATCTGCGGTTTCGAGATGGCCCCCTCGGGTTTGGGAACCACGGTGTCCTCGTCTTGCCCCGGTTTGGGGGAGGGGCGCTAGTCTGCCCGCCGTCCCGGCCTGCTTCTGCTGGGGTGACAGGCGGCCTCACCTGCCACCCCCAGGCCTGCGCTCATGGAGGAGGAAGGTCGTTAAGCGACATCTGTTGGTACCTATTTACGCACATGATGCACCTAAGGTTTTATTATGATGTTATTTATAGTTTCACTGTTATGTATCGATTAGTGCTTATGAATGGATTGTCTCGAGAAGTGACTGTCGTATTACGTACGGCACGACGACGATTAGAAGAGATGAAAGTGAGAAATAACGCCCTCAATAATTGGGACAAGGGCAGATGCTAACAGTGTTGGCGCGTTATTGATACTTCCTGATTCTACAACTATTTGTATTCGTTTTGATTAGAGGTGTATGTAATAATAATAATAATAATATAATAATAATAAATACTCTACGACAATATACACAGCACTTTCTAGACCCAAAGTAAGCATAGGTTAACTAGCTTGTGTTATGGCTTCCAGACTGCGGATAAACATACTTATATACTTTTTTTTTATAAATACATACATATTATACATAGAAACACTCAGACAAATGCAAATAGACATATTCATGCATACAAATATTTGCCGTGAGCGGGAATCGAACCCGCGCCCGTCCTGTCGTAGCAGTCGAATGGCAATACCGCTACGCCACAGAGGCCGTCCTTTTGTGTATGTATCCCCACCAAGACCTTTGGGGCGATGCCAACCTCATTTGCAAGCCGGTACTGATTGACGGACGAAGGTCTGACGCTGGCCTCCCCTGAGGGTTAGGAGGCCAGATGGCAGTCGCGCCCATAAAAGTTGTATAAGCCAAACCAAAAGGAAGAGAGGGGTTGGGCGGACCACCGGCTCTGAGGTGACAGCCCTCGGATGAGCAACACTTAAGATGATGCTATTGAACTGTGAGCATAAAATACTGCTAAGAGTCACGAACTGTGAGTCAAAGCCATGAGATGCTCTCCACAACTTTTCATTTTATTTTTAGGTAGATTTCGATGAAATCGATCTACCTATTGGTTTCTTGACTACTGTCGAATTTAAAAAAAAAATCTTCATAGGAGGTCTAGTTATGACCCCCTGAGTCCGAAATTACCACTGGTCAAAAAGTTTATATATATATATATATATATATATATATATATATATATATATATATGTATGTATATATGTATGTATGGTTCCACTTCCCAAAATTTGCGGCACTCTCACGGTCGCAATTTTGCCCCGATCGCTTTCAAACTGCGGACAAAAATTGCTTGGGTGTAAACTTAGTTTAAGTTCGTGAACGGGTGGAATCCGGCCTAAGGGGACGGTAGGGCCGGGTTTGTGAAATTAGTTTTTCCTCAAAATTTCACGTTCCATGAAAGATATTCGAACCGTTCTAATTTTATCCCATAGTATACATGAATACCAACAACTTTTAATTATAAACCTATAAGATTAAAACTTTAACTAAAAGTGGAGGGGGGAAAAACCAAAATTTTTCGGGAAAAAAATCATAACTTCTAACCGGTGAACATTCTTTTTGTAGGAAACATTTTTAATCGATAGGCCATTTTTAAGTCTAAAATAAATGTCTGAAAAGTTTTTCGCTAAAAGTTACCGTTTTCGAGAAAAAAAAATTAAACATGTTAAAAAATAATATTAATTGCTTCACGAAATCTACCTGTGCGTTCCCCCTGTGGGAACGGATTTTTTTATACCACTAAGGTGGCAGACAAGCACCGGCCCACCTGAAGGAAAGCGGTTACCGCGGCCTATGGACGTGTGCAACACCAGTGGCGTCACACTCGCGCTGCCGACCCTGTTAAGGAAAGGGGATGGGAAAGGAGTTTGGGAGGGGATGGGAAAGGAGTTTGGGCTCCGACACTCTCACTCACCAAACGGAACGCAACAGTTCAAATACTGTTACTTGGCGTCGATATTCTGTGAGAGGGTGGTGCTTCCCCGGTCGAGTCGGCCCATTCATGCAACGGCCAAAATGACTGTTGCTTGACTCTACCACTTCTAACTCAACAACTCCTTTCTTTGTCTCGTCTCAGCCTCTGTAGCGTGGCGGTCGGTAGTCCGTTCGGCGGTTGCAAAACAAACCTAACCATAACGGCGGGCGCGGGTTCGATTTCCGCTTAGTGACAATATTTGTATGCATGAATATTGGTCTGGGTGTTTCTAAGTGTAATATAATATATGCATTTACAAAAAAAAATGTATCTTAGCATATTTATCCACATTCTAGAACTCAATAACACAAGCTAGCTAAGCTATGCTTACTTTTGGTGTGGATAGCGCTATGTAGAATGTCGTAGAATAGTTATTTATTATTTATTTATATACTCTAAGAGCTGGAATGTTTCATCTACAAACGTGTTTGCTTTCTTTACGCTCGAGTTCTTTAAGCGGGACTTCTTAAAAAAGTATCTACTGAGTCAAAAGACACGATGGCGCAACGAGTTCCGCAATGAAAGTATCTTTGATGTCTCACAAACAAAAACCTTATCCACCTTTTACCCTTAAAGTATATTTACTTTAAGGGTGAACGAGGGTAAACAATCGCAGTCTCTAAATTTCTGTTCATCCATTGCTATCACATCAGACGTATCGATAAAAGTAGGAATCTAAATGGCATTAGTCTTTGAGTCTTTGAAAACCACTGAGATATGACCTTTCAAAGCTTTCATAGTTTTCACTTAACAGCCTTCAAACTGACTATGGGAGTCCTCTCGCTCGGCAGCATGATTGCGGCATTGGTGCGGAGCGCGAGCGCGTGGGCCGCCGCCACCTCCTTCTGCGAGCATGTAATGCTCGCGAAGGAGGTGGCGGAGCGCGCCCGGGAGAGACTTAGAACTCTTCCGGTCCGCCGAGCCCGCAACTTGCTCGCCGCGCGTCGCAGGCGACTCAGGCGCCGGAGGTCGCTTAACGACCTCCGTCCTCCATGAGCGCAGGCCTGGGGGTGGCGGGTGAGGCCACCTGTCACCCCAGCAGAAGCAGGCCGGGACGGTGGGGCGACTAGCGCCCCTCCCCCCAAACCGGGGCAAGACGGGGACACCGTGGTTCCCAAACCCGAGGGGGCCATCTCGAAACCGGAGATGGCCCAGGGTCAGTCGGGGTGCGAGGGATATGTTCTATGCGGTTTTAGTCGGTTCAAGCCCGACACAACCGCTGGCCGGCGCGGGGGTATTCGAAGGGATTTCCGCACGAAAAAAAAAGGTACATTTTCTATGGCGATATTGGCGATCCGAAGGCACAGTCGCCATAGAGAAATTACCTTATGATTTTCACTTATTAGGTTGCTTGCTCAGTAAGTCGACACAAACGATTTTCGTACTTCAACTTCTATTCTTAGTAAAAAATTATCTATATAAAATCAACTAGTATTTTGCGCGGTACGCGAGCTGCAAGCAGCTCGCGAGTGTTAAATAAAAAAATCGATCCGCCATCTTGGATTTTTCAACTTTTTTTTCCATAAATTCAAAATCAGAAGCCTCGAGTTACTCACTCAAATGACACCCATGTTGCCATGTCATCAACGATAGCGGAGAAACGACCACCATGTTGGCCGCCATCTTGAATTTTTTGATATTTCGGATTTTTCCCATAGTCACCTCAGCTCTCTCTACATTTTTCCCATACATCATCCATATCCCCCATTACTCCTTCTAGGAGAACAATTGTGTCAGTGAGTGAGTGGTAATCGAGCTATATATAATATAATTCAAACAGTATTTCGTTCTAAGACGTCTACTTTTGCCGCCTTACATTCTCAACTACGCATTCATTTTTTATACATACGTACATATACTCACGCCTCTTTCCCTCCGGGGTAGGCAAAGACAACAAACCGCCATATACTTCTGTCCTTACACACTTCACGAGGTCCCTCTACTGTCATGAAACCTTTCATGCAAGCCCGCCGGTTTCAAGTGCTTTTGTTCATTCATTTTGTAGGTCTTTTTTACTTCCACGCTATTCTTAACACAATACTATTCCAAAAATAATTGACCATGATACCATTTTAAAGGTCCTGCGACATTGACATTAAGACATTTCCGACATTTTGTCAGATTCGACAATAATATGATCCGGCACGAAACAGATACCACTCTACAAGGCCCGCCGTCTATCGTAGCGCTGGTTACATTACATAATTATCTAGTTTGCCAACTATGAATTTCTTGTGACGACCCTCGTATTACTCCGAAGTTTAAATCGATAAGCCAGCTGTAGTGGGTGCGGTAACCGTTGAACGCATGCTCCCCACGTGTTGGTGCGGTCACCTTGTCCTCGCGAATTCGGAAGGTGAGGGTGTCGGTGCTTCCTCTACAACTTGCTCTTTACTTAAATGTCATGAACATACTTTTGGAACGATTAAAGTTAAACTTGTTAAAGGTAAACTAATTTTTGTTTTTAAACACGACCAGGAAATAAATATCTTATTAATCATATCAATACACGATTTGATCTCCATATGCTTATGTATTGTATATGGCGATAGCCCAGTGGCGTACGTAACGGACTGCAGAGACGAGGTCTCGAGTTCGGTCCCCAGTCGCCCGGGGCACACATCTCTTTTTTTTTTTTAACGTGCGGAAATCCCTTCGGATACCCTCCCGCCGGCCAGCGGGGGTGGTTATGTCGTGTATCGACTAAAACCGCACGGCGTCCTCCCCAAGTGTCCGTTGCCGGGCACCCCGGATAAGCCCTCGAAAGGATAACCCGACTTTTCGTAGGTATGTGTGTATTAAAAATATTTATTATCGGTCGCTTAGTAATGAGCCCGGTAGATGGCAATAGGCTCGCCCCCTATTGCATTGGGACCTAAACATAACTGGCGAATCGTGGGTGTGTAGTACACTTTTGCCTACCCCTTCGGGGATACAGGGGTGAAGTTATGTTTCATATATGTAAAAACTTAAAGACATTGATGTATAGTATAGCTATCAGAAAAAGTTGCATAAGAGTGCTGTGTATTATGTATGATTTATCCAACTGTGATTCATAACTTCATTTATCATCATGCCTCAATATAAAATTGCGCAAAGCTATCAATATTAGTAACTGTTTTACATCAACTAAACAATAAATGCATAGGTACCTACCTATTTAAAATTAGTAACTGTCGTTACTAACAATTAACATAACATAAAATACTGACTCATTAATGGTATGTGTGGTGTTATATTTTTCCTGTATAGTCATCAACAATCGCGTTTCAGGGAAAAATACCCTATTTCCAAGTCGTTCCAAGCAAAACAGGCAAACCGCAAAACGAACTAATCGCAATGACCTAGCTTAGCAGTTTCAATTACTGACATCATTACGTAAATTAACATACTGCAAATTAAGATGTATTTTTTTCTCTGCATCGTATAAATAACAATGAATATTATCACAATGAAACCATGCAAGTATTGATGGAATGAACTCTTTCAACTAAAACTAACTAAACTTCGATATATCATCAAAGAAGTTTAAATAACAATTAGGAATACTGTAATCCTTTGTATTCTTTATTTTTATTATTTTACACTGGTATTTGTTCGTTTTATAATAACTCAATCATTGATCAATTACGTAAATTTACTTGCTTTTCTCACTTACTCATCAACTGTTGATTTGTAGGTTTATGAACCCATTACGTTCGTATGATTTTCCTGTATCATTCAAAATGTTGTGAGGGATTCCCAAGCTTTACCGTATCTATTTATACGAAACACTCTTAATTTTTTTCTGTTAAGTGAAAAATCAGACCTAGCTGAATACAAAAGTGAGTCGCAGAACAAAGATAAATATGGGTGGCGAGAGGTAACTCAGCGTTCGGCCGGGTCGGAGTCGCGAGCCGGGGAACCGGGCCAAGGATCCTGTGACCCGGTCGACGTACCCGGTTATTGATTTCCATCTGGTGCAGATGCTACGCTACTTAACTTCCCAACTAACTTTAATGTTGATAATTAACTTATACTTGTTGTTATTCGTTGTAAGTGCCAAAACTTTGCTAATGGCGGAGTTATATTCCCCCGAATAGACGTAAACTGTCTTGTTGAGAATAACAAGATCTTAACAAACTTAAAGTTGAATATTATATAAAAACCGCGAGGGTTTAAAATAACGTCAGAATTACCTACATACATATAAACGTTTCTTGCTTCGGGGTAGGCAGTGACAACAACCCTCCATTGATTTTTGTCCTTATATTCATTAAGACTTTCATATGATTGTTTCGGGTGATTCAAGGTAAACCAATATAGCCGACGCGGAGAGCGGACCCCGAGCTCAAAACTACAAGCTTTGGATGCAACCGTGATAGGCGCTCGGATAATTATGTCGCGATTTGGGTGATTAATATCTGCCTATTTCTGAAAATATCACTAATACGGTATTTGACTAATGCTAAAAAATAGTTCTGTATTATGTATTACAACATAAAATGCAGATGGCATCAATATTTTTTTGAGAACTGTTTTATTTACGATAAAAATCGATATTAAAGTTTGATTTAAAAAAAGTACGCGCCATAACGGATCCCGTGACATGTGACGTCACACCAAAGTAAACAGTAAGCGACTTAAAGCACGTTTATATAATTATTGAAATTAGTTGCAAAAATAATGGTTTATTTTGAGATATATAAGATAAAAGTGAAACATTATTAGTAATTAATAATTGAACCAGTCGATTAACACTAGGAAATGCAGACAGCCTGTATTGAAAAACTCTGTTTACTTATGTGTGACGTCACAGAGCGTTATAAGCACGTGATCAAATCTCAAAAAAGTGAGATATTAATCTTGTTTAAACTTATTTTATATTGAAAATTAATAAAATATGTTTTTTTACGGTACATTTTATTAGGATGACAACAATTCATACAATATTTTAAATATAGTCAAAATGCCTATTCGATCGGCTATATTCTGAGAGGACCCCGTCCAACCTGCCCACTTTATATGCCTTAAATACATGATTTTTAAATGACTTAGTACTCATTCTATGCTGCATTGTTTCCAGAATCACACAATGAATATAGTTGCTCCAGTTCTGTACAAAAAATAAACGACAAAATCATTATATACACCTGACAGTAATATTTAGATACAGAGTTCTTACGGTCTCCTAAGCAGATATCGTTGTGATAGGTGTGTCAACAAAAAGTGGATCAACAGGTTAGGACCTTGGCGAAATAGGCAACTGGGCCAAGGATTTAGGTTCCTCTGTCCCGGTGGCGAAGCCGCTGCCGTATGGCAAGTCATCTTAGCTGTAGCTATTTGTATGGTACCTGGGCAATGACACTATATTTTTGTCTACATAGGTATACAGTTGTTATATGGTTCAAGAATTACCTGTCAAGACAGTATTTACTTATTTCATATCTAAAGATTTAATTAACCTGAGTACCTATTGAGTACATAGTTAGTCAGATTATTGACGAACTAGCATACAATAGATTTCACTCGTTTAATTTATTGTAATGTGACATTTAATTCTAATTATGTGTATGAAATATTTATTTAATGAAACAACATACCTTCGCAAATAGTGAATAAATCTAAATATACATAATTGCTTGTCCCTACTTACTGACGATCGGACCGACTGATTTAACAACGCATAGCTTAAACCGCCGAGGATACAACTTGAAATTTTAATTTTTGATGCCTTTCTTGTTATAACCAATAACTAAAAGAGGAGTTTTGTAAATTTTACTCCTAAAGGGGTAAAACAATAATATGTCTAAATATGGAAGTCAGTCTTTTTCACGAAATTTGGTACACCTACCTGTCTCTCCTCGCCTCGAAATTTCACACCTAAGGGGGTAAAAAAGGGATGAGCGGTTGTATCGACGTTCGTCAATACCCATTTTCTACCAAACGTTCCTGTCGATACCTCGTGTAGAGAGAATGCGTGGTGGGTTTAATTCCCTACATAAGGTAAAATCTGCACCTACATGAGCTTGATTAGAATTAAGGTAATAAAGGAAAAAGTTCGGGAATCACAGCAGAACTGAGAAAAGGGAAATTTGGTCTCGTATCTATGCGTATATCGGGAAAATACATGTCTGTTAATAAGATTGGTAATGTTGATTAAACCAGATTGAAAAAAGGACCCAACCAGTCTATTACTACAAAGCAAATAGTAGTCGAATTAAGAAAGAACTTCTAGTTTATTGCGAAACTTAGAAATAAATGGTGGTAAAGAATTGTTGGATAATCATCACTACATATTACAAAACAACGTCCCGAAAAGCTTAAAAACTACTGCACCACTTTTCATACTGTTTTGACCAATGAATAGAGTGGTTCTCGAGGAACGTGTTAATATATAATTTGTCAAGTTTTTGTGAACGTTGGCTAAAATATAATGATATTTGTTGGAGGTGTCGGCAAAAAATTAGCTGTCTGGGAGCTTAACTAAACCCTTTGAACTAAAGGTTTTGAAGTCTAAGCTTAAACTCAAGACCTTGGTTTAAACTTCTTCTTATTACAAAAACTGAATAAACCGTAGACTACTTAGAACCATGATTTAAACCTTGGCTTCAATAAAAACCACAGATAACTACAAGAATTGTTCGTTCATTATGACACCATTCGATCGCAACGTTCCGTATCCTCCAAAAGCAAAAGTTTTCTGAAGTCATCATATTTACTAAGATTGGTGAAAATTATAGTTACAACATAATATATATTTTCATTAAATTCAACTTTATGGATAATACTTAGTTATTCTTTATTTAGTAATAAAATATCACTATCATGCCTTTATTTAGCAATCATTGTTTTAAAATATTGGAAGATCTATGGATGTTAAACGGAACGAAGTTTACCCGCATTGTTCGAAACGAATTACGAAACTTTATACCTACTGTAAGTTGTATGTTGCATAGTAAAATTAATTATAAAATGGAACAACAAAAGAAAAGGAGTCATCCCTAATCAAATCAACAACTCTCATAGCAAGACGTTTGGAAAATCTATACTGCCTAAAAGCTGCCTCAAATAGTTCCACAAAGGGGTTCACTCTAATACGATGTCTGTTAGGTAAGCGTGGTACCGTCCTCCATGAGCGCAGGCCTGGGGGTGGCAGGTGAGGCCGCCTGCCACCCCAGCAGAAGCAGGCCGGGACGGTGGGGCGACTAGCGCCCCTCCCCCAAACCGGGGCAAGACGGGGACACCGTGGATCCCAAACCCGAGGGGGTCATCTCGAAACCGTAGATGGCCCAGGGTCAGTCGGGGTGCGAGGGATATGCTCTATGGGCAACCTTACACCCCGGCGTCTGTAGACCCGAGACGGCGTCCGGTTTTACTCGGTTCAAGCCCGACATAACCGCCCCCGCTGGCCAGCGGGGGGTATCCGAAGGGATTTCCGCACGATAAAAAAAATTAAAAAAAGGTAAGCGTGGTATGTCCAATATCTTCGATACCTATTTCATCAACTGCGTTAAAATCCATAACGAGCAAAAATATGTACGAATAATAACAACCTAAATAATAGAATTCTTAAATGACAACTTTGACGTATGTGACTATTGTGATTTCACTTTAAACCAACGTTAAACTAGGGGTCACACAGGTTTATCTTTAGACCAAAGATAATCTATGGTTTACTCCTTAAACGCTTTTTGTAATATGACTTTATTTAGACCATGTTTTATAGACGATTTAAACCTGGTTTTACAATTAGACCGTGTTATGTAATAAGACCGTTTGAGATGTGGAATTGTGTATATTATAGTGTTGGTGGAACGGGATCAATATTCCACGCGGGTGAAGCCCGGGCAACAGCTAGTAAAATAATAAAATCGGTTTCAAAATATTGTTTGTCAGTCACTAATCTTGTCTCTACATTGTGTGTACTGTAGAGCACCGGCCATGAAGCGCGGGGCTAAAGACCGGGTCACACCTATCGGGGCCAAGGATCGGCAGCTATTGATTCTACACTAAGGTGGAGAAACTCCTCATAATTAATAATTTTCTAGACTTTTCATTACGATTTTTTTAACAGCCAACACGTATTCGTTACAAAAATAATGATAACATACAGACATATTAAAAAAATTCTACTACATTCTACACAGCGCTATCTAGACCCAAAGTAAGCATAGTTCAACTAGCTTGGTGTATGGGTTCCAGAATGCGGATAAACATACTTATATACATTTTTTTTTGTAAATTCATACATATTATACATAGGAACACCCAGACCAATGCAAATAGACATATTCATGCATACAAATATTTACACTGAGCGGGAATCGAACCCGCAACCCCAGTCGTAGCAGTCGAATGCACTACCGCTACGCCACAGAGGCCGTCGTTTATCTTTGACTTCCTCCGTCGAGTATTTATTGATATCATACGTACAAAATTTCATATGGAAACAACAATTAGAAGTTGGTTAGAAACTTCCAAGAACCACAAGTGGTGAAGCAAATACAACCATGTCAAAGATGAACTGCTTAGAAAAAGTATTATTTCTATTTAACACTAGCTGACCCGTCAGACTTCGTACTGCCTCAATCGATAACAACTTCCACATTTATTCACCTTTTAAACCTTCTCGGACCTTTTTTTTTTACGAATAATTCAAGACCAAAATTAGCCAAATCGGTCCAGCCGTTCCCGAGTTTTAGCGAGACTAACGAACAGCAATTCATTTTTATATATAGAGATTATACACCGTAAGTCCTTATTACAATCGTTACTGAACGATCGAGTCATTGGCTCGACCCGTTATGTTATCCCTGAGGCATTCAGCGAATGAACACGTAGACACTCTGTGGCTAGAATGTCTACGTGTACATTCATAATTTAGTCATGTCCAGTGCCAAAACTCAGGGTGGTCGCTCCCTGCGGGTGAGATATTGATCGCGCCTGCATTCACCACCCACCTCCACCACGCTATGAAAGTGTGGAATACCCAAGGCTGACAATTTCTGTTCCAAAATTTTGATTTGAAACGTTATCTTTTTTTTTCGTGCGGAAATCCCTTCGGATACCCCCCCGCCGGCTAGCAGGGGCGGTTATGTCGGGCTTGAACCGACTAAAACCGCACGCCGTCTCGGGTCTACAGACGCCGGGGTGTAAGGTTGCCCATAGATCATATCCCTCGCACCCCGACTGACCCTGGGCCATCTCCGGTTTCGAGATGGCCCCCTCGGGTTTGGGAACCACGGTGTCCCCGTCTTGACCCGGTTTGGGGGAGGGGCGCTAGTCGCCCCACCGTCCCGGCCTGCTTCTGCTGGGGTGACAGGCGGCCTCACCTGCCATCCCAGGCCTGCGCTCATGGAGGACGTAGGTCTGAAACGTTGTTACCTCACATAAGAATGTGAAATCTCTCCCAAGATGAAATGAGATTGTCGATTGTCCCCATTGCTCCTCATTATACCAAGTTAAACGTATGTAAGGCCAAACTTCGTTTTCATCGATCTTCTGGCTTTGTTAGTTTAGTTTACAATTATAGATATTTTAGCGCTGCCAACCTTCCTCTCTTCAGCAGGTAAGGCATGTGTTACAAGGCTAAGGCAGCAATGTAACACCAGTTAAGTAATACGCATTTTCTGCAGGTTGAAAGAACTCCCTTACACCTAAATTCTCTGCTTTGCCAACTCCATTAAAATTAGTTTCATGTAGTTATTTCATGCCTGGTGCCAATTGCGAATTGTCTGGGAGTATAGTTGTTGGTACAATTAATGCAATACCAATACCACAGTTACTAATACTACTGTGGCAATATTATGCTAAATAGTTTACAGGCAACATCTCAGATATTCTGCGCCTTGTGTCAACTAAGGTTAATTTCCATGCATTTAGGCCTTTTAACCGTCATTCTTTTGAAACTTTTTTTTTTATGACACGTCAATTTGACTTCGCCTCGCCTGGTGGTAAGCTGAAGGTAAAGTCTCAGGAAAGAGGGTCACCATTACATACACGTACCATGTTAACAATGGTGGCACTCAGCTTGACGGCCTCATCTGAAGAGGATTGTCGTCGCAGCACCGCGTGACACCCACCGGTTCCATTAGTGCTGCGACCACAATCCCCCTGCCCGGCTATGCACTTGCTGACCCCGGAACGCAATCAAAACGAAATTGGATTACTATGGAGGGTATTTCGCAATCGTGCACGGTGGTAGCAACCCAGCCGAATTTTGTGACAAATTTGTGTCATCAAATTTCTACCACCATTGAAACAACTGCTCATTTTAGAACTCTTAATGCAACTTTCTCCTATATTATAGTATCAATAGGAGATCCAGATGTATATGAACGCAAAATAAAATTTGTAGACCACCTTTTATCTATTCTATAACTATACCTCCATTGCCGATTTTGTCCTCAGCGTCTGCCCCCCTAGAGACGGTAGCCGTGTGTGTGCCTCGAGCCGACGCTGCCGTAAGTAGAGTGAAACTGTGTGAGTGTGCCTGGCTCCCTATAAGTAAAGTGCCTGGTATCTGTGGAGCTGTGGCGTGTCGTGATGGGAGCATTGGGAGCGCATCGACCGCTTAACAGCCGAATCAATGTCGCCGCGCATGCGCTGGTGGGCGGCTGCGGCGCTCAATAAAAAAAAAGAAATTACACGTCACCCCTCCGTTGCGTCGGCGGAGGTAAACGACTCGCCAACGTTATGATAGGTCTAGATGTTAACATACTATTTTGTAATATTTTAATGTCGTTTGAATATTCAATTCGAAACCGACGGTCTTGCATGAAAGGTTTAATGACAGTAAGTCTGTGAGGATAGAAGCAGATGCAGGCGGTATTCTCTGCGTATGTATGAATATTTTACTGACTTGTAGTCACGGTTTTCAAGTGTCGCTACTTTAAGTAAGTAGATACCTACCTATGAATACTTGCAACATCGGTGGCATCACATATGCCTTGCTACCTGCGGATGCGAATGAGGAGGGGAATGGAAAAAGCCGAAAAAGATAGAGGCCTTTGTTTGCGTTAGTCTCATCCAAGCACATCCAGGATATGCCCGGCAGCCATTGCTTGTGTGACGCAATGTTGTAAAGATGTTTGACATAATTGGTAATGCGATTGTACTATTAAAGGTTTTTTTTAACGTGTGGAAATCCCCACGGATTGAGGTGTCGGAATCGGGCCGACTCTAACCACACGGTGTCCTCCCCAAGTGTCCATTGCCGGGTAACCCGGGTAAGCCCTCGAAAGGATAACCCCAGGGTTACCGGCGGACTTTGGCCGCGCCTCGCCTATGGGTTGAGTTTTATCCTGCGACGGTTAATTGGCAGGCGTGTGACACACACGACACGCTTCCGTCTTGGCCTGCTTCTGTAAGGACAGCGAGTCGACCAACTGCACTCCCCTGAGGAGGCGTTTAGGCTTGTTTTCTGTTGAAAATTACAACTCTAGTTACTAGTTTGCGTGACGTGATTGGTCATATTTATGTTACGCAAAATATATACATACAACATTATAATCTCGGGTTCTTCAAGCGGGGCGTAAAAAAGCATCTGTTGCCCCCGTCATGGTAAGGGCCACCATTTTAGGATCGACAGCATCTAGGATGGTGGTTCGTATCTTCTGGGCTTCACCCTACCATCTCACCATACAGCTGGGTGTAGTCAATTTATGGACTGAATTTAAAAAAAACAACAACAAAGAAATGTTTACCAATCAAACCATGTACGCAATTACTGCACCTTGAGAGCCGTAGTTAGCTTGGATATTGGTATTCGGTCTGTAAATAAATTGCACTTACATAAGTTAAGTTATTATGCCATCACAATATTTATAACTAGCTATGCCCTGCGGCTTCTCCCGTGGCATACTTCGCATCCGTAGCTCCCATTTATCCCAAACATAAGTTATTAGTTCTACACTACTGAATGGAAATTTGTCCCCTTTGGTGACATTTATGATTACTGCTCCGCTCTTCTGGGTAGTAGCGTGATGATATATAGCCTATAACCTTCCTCGATAAATGGGCTATCTAACAAAGAGGATTTTTCAATTTGGACCAGTAGTTCCTGATATTAGCACGTTCAACCAAACAAACTCTTCAGCTTAATAGTATCTAGATGTATGTTTAAGTACCTAGTGTAAATCCAGTGGCCTTACCACGACGTGCTAAAAACAGTTCAGTTATTTTTTTTTTTATGAATATTGTACGACAAAGTACACAACGCCATCTAGACCCAAACTAAGCAGAGCTTTTCATATGGGTTCTAGAATGCGGATAAACATACTTAAATACTTTTTTTTTGTAAATAAATACATATTATACATAGAAACACCCAGACCAATGCAAATATACATATTTGCACTGAGCGGGAATCGAACCCGCGACCTTTGGCTTAGCAGTCGAATGCACTACCGCTACGCCACAGAGGTCGTCAAGGAGGTTTTGGGTTGCTCAGCTGAGGGAGAGAGATGGGGCTATTATACCCCACGTATAATCTCCGAATCGTGGTAAGGCTCCTGGACTAAATATTTTGCAATTGATTTACTGTATTTATTGTGATTGGCTTTACTGCTTCTCATTAGTTACTAGACTCTATTCTAATTACGCTTTCAAAGCAAAGGTTTCAAATCGTCTTTTGAATATAAATATATATAAATCAATTTGCCACTACTAGCTCTTCATTATCTTCATACTGCTTTTCCTCCTCTTGGTTTTGGCCACAATCCCGAGAGATTAAGAGAGGTAGGACATGACGGTATTCCCGTCCAACGGAGCAGTCCGACTGGGGAAGTACCTCCGCCCTACAGAATACCGCGGCCATAATAACCTCGTGTTGTGTTCCCGGCGGTGAGTAGGGTAGCCAGAGCTCACTGAGAGTTTTTGTGCTGTCAGAGGGAAGAGTCTTCCTTCTGACAGCACAAAAACTAAAAAAGAAGGGAGAGGCGGGAGTAGCCTTTGGTCTTCCCGGAAGACTAAAGGCTATTCCTGCTTTGCAATTTCTTTTTTTTAGGGTCGGCAGCGCGAGTGTGACGCCCCTGGTGTTGCACACGTCCATAGGCCACGGTGACCGCTTCCCATCAGGTGGGCCGTGAGCTTGTCTGCCACCTGAGTGGTATAAAAAAAAGAAGAAGAGTGGTTAACCAGTGATTTCAGATAGTTAATGAGAAAAAAAAACCTTAAGTTATTAAATACGAGAGTATGGTGGTCTTCATTCTACAAAAGTGGGTTAAACGTCGACGAAGCTGAAACTAAAGCAAAACAAAAGAGCTTTATCGGAAACTAGAGCCCTGCGAAGCCTGGGAGCGGACAGCTTAAAACTTATATTTTATGCTCTTATAGTACACATACTACACATTTAATATAAAAAATATACCGATCAATATGAGTCAAATTCACTAGCACATTAGAGACAAACAACGGGCGCGGTGCGGAGCTACTTGACGTCACGAATCGATAGTAAATACCCCTGCCCTCAACCCTCGGCGTTACGGGATGATGTAACGCTATATTTTCGAAGGGTCTGTTGAATCATAATGGGTACACAAAATGCGGGTAGACACTACCAAACTGGTAGATTAAGTTTTATACTGTCGAACGTGATGGATACCTATTTAAAATGGTTTCATTGGCATATAGTAAGAACACAGAATTATAAGCGTGCAATATGTCAAGGCATTATGCTACGTTCTGAGCTGCAAGGGCGGACAACAACCCAGCTATAATCAACTTCATTATTGCTACGTTTCGTTGTACGTATCTGTTTTTACACAAACCGCAGCGACAGGGTTATAGACAATAATTTCTGTGGTTTATTAGCACTTGTTTTCTTCCTTGTCATTTACGATGATTGCTATTTTTTTGTGAACACCATTCCGAAATGATCTTTGATTCAGGTTACGTTCTTTGGCAAAAAATGATTACATAATTGAATTACGTGTATGGTATTTTATTGTTCATAAAGAAAAAAAAATAGGGTCATCTTACTGTAAGTCAATTGAATGTACATTTTACAAGTGTTACCTAGACCTTATGTCATCATCACCAGCCTGCCTTGTCCCAATTATTTGGAGTCGGTGCAACGTGTCATTCTCTTCCATGCTTCCTTGTCCCACGTCATCTCCTCAGTCACTCCTTTCCTTGTCATGTCCTCTTTCCCACAATCTCTCCATATATTATTGGTCTCTGCTCTTAAAGACCTCCTCATTCACACTTTGAACCTTTCTAACAACTCAGATCTCTTCTCATACCCAGCCTTTATATAATCAGTTTACGAATAACGTTTTCTATCATCCATTGAATTTATGCTAGCAATATTAGAACCTTTATTATTACGTAAACATCAGTTATATTCATATGTATCACGTGTGCCGAAAGACAGTTCAAAATAAAACGGACTAAGTGATACCGGTTCTGCCAGTCCAAGGAAAACTAGAATATTTTTTATTGGTACGTGTTTCTTGGTCAAGCAAGCTCTATCTACGTTGCTGTCGATTACAAAATAAACAAATCTATTTTGTATTTAATTACGTGCTAATTTACCAAGGAGCCCGTATTAGTTATGTCATACATTGGACTGCTTTTTCCCTAGTTACTGGTGATGCTTCGAAATAACATAGATATGACTTATGATATGATAGACTTACAAATTCATGAGTTCGTTATTCCTGTAATTTAATAACTATTTCTATTATTTATATTTTGTTTGAAAGTTGATTTCAAGATTTTACAACTCTGTATTAAATTTTGTTTTTATTGTCCGCTTGATAAATTAATTCGATCTTCAAAAACAGTACTTCCTAAATGCTATCCATTTTGATGATAAATTTCGTATTACTTAACAGCTGTCACTTTTCAAAGATGTAATAAAAGTTGCTGTTTGTTAGCTTAATGTTGTCTCATTCATACACAAAAAAAAATCATAAAATTTGGATTTGTCATTCCTTAAAAAAATGCAAAAATGTTAGTACTGGAAATTGGGTTTCCTCCAATTTCTTCAAGAAAAACGGCAATTTCATATGTAACGACCAAATATTTTGCAAATTATAGTAGCCCAGCGGCGATCGTCTGTCAATTTTTCCCGTGGACTTTCCTAAGTTTTAATACTATTACCTACCCAAATCGGTCAAGTCATTCTCATGCGCTTAGCAACACATTTTGCGTTCACTGTTCGTATATAAGTCAGAGCATGTTGTGTCAAAATTTACAAACCATTTTTCGACCATTTGTTGCCACCAGATTGAGCTGAAACTTTGCATACACGATAAGTTTAGATGACAATGCATTAACATGGTACCATGAAACTGGTCTGATGATGGAGTAGGTAGGTTCCTACAGGAACTTCTAAAGTAAACAAGATAAACCTATCTAATTTTGGGCTCATTTGTTTTGTCTTAGCGAACTCTCTGGTGTTACATGATAGTCAAGGTCTGAAGATAGATTAGGAAGGCGGCCATAGGAGCTCCTAACGTAAACAAGATAAACTTACCGAGTTTGGGCTCATTTGTTTTTTCTTGAAGAACGCTATGTTATTACATGGTATTAAGAGTCACGTTAAAACTGAAAAGTAGAAAATAAAATAGTTAAAAAAAAGCTTTTAAAACCAAGGTTTTATTCAAAAATGTAGTTGCACTAAAATAAAAATAATAATACTCTGCAAGGGTTGTGCTGATTTCAAAAGCGTGGAACACAGAAATAATAATTATTGAGCTGAGTGAGACGAAGTCGAGCGAAACGTCCTCATACCAGACTTTAGGATTTTCTTTATCACAGGTCTCCTCCTAAACTACTAATCCAATCAGAACCAAATTTGGCATGATTAAAGAGGTCAATCAGAGGAAGGTTTATGGATATATTTTGAAAAAAATAATGCTACCACAGAGGAATGATCACTTATGTTAAAAAAAATCCAGATGGAATTACATAATAACCGCTCGAGACACTGTTTTTTTTTTTTTTTTACGTGCGGAAATCCCTTCGGATACCCCCCCGCTGGCCAGCGGGGGTGGTTATGTCGTGTCTCGACTAAAACCGCACGGTGTCCTCCCCAAGTGTCTGTTGCCGGGCACCCCGGGTAAGCCCTCGAAAGGATAACCCCAGGGTTGCCGGCGGACTTTGGCCGCCACCGCGGCCGTGCCTCGCTCGAGACACTGTGACCAAACTTTACACGCTCAGAAAGCATGTCCAGAGTTGTGACTTTCAAAAGAATTTTCAAAATCGGACTTGCCACGGATGAATGATCACTGTTCAAAATTTTCTCACTCAGCTCAACATTGCAAGCAGCGATTCGCCTTGCAGACCTAGTTATTTCTGTGTTTTAATGCATCGTAGCATAGACCTCAAGGTGCATGTTCAGAAAATGCACAACTCAGAGCTAAATAGAATACAGAGAAATTACTTGCGCGACAAGCTTTTCAAATCAGCGCAGCCATTGCATTCTGTTATTATTTTAATTTTAGTACAACTACATTTTTTTAATAATATCTTGTTCTAAAAACCTTTTTTTTATAATTATTTTTTAATTTATATACTTAGATAAAAATTATTGTGTTCCATTTCAAATCCTTGCACTAATGTTTTTAAGTTTCTATGAACAGTTAACGGATTATCGTGTGTATTGCGTACGATATCTTTAAGGAATGTTAATGGTTTTAGCGTTACTTTGTCATATTTAACTTATCTTGTTAAGTAATTGTTTAGTTATGCTTATTTGTATTACTCAGGTTAAATATGCCTTTATTGACTTAATTGTAGCCAGTATAGACTAAGAAGCCACAAATTTTATGTTATGTTAATATAATTTTATAATTTATTTAACCACACAAATTTGACACTAAACACAATTTTTGGTTCCCAATGTTACATTAAGTTTAACAATTTGTGTCTGGTATTAGCATCTGCTGCAGAACTAGGCTTTTGACCTGTTTTTTAGCTAACAGTGCCTCCACCCCAACTTCTGGGTATATTCTTTGATTATATAAATGTCATTTATATAATCAAAGGGTATATTTAACATTACAAAATTTACTGTATTGTGAAAAAGTCATATTGATATTACAATTATGTATAATTAAAATAAAATAATGAACACGTGTTCCTTTCCGTGTGTGTTATGTGTACGTTGTGTGTATGTTTTGAGGGTATGTATGGGTGTGTGTATGTTATGTATGTGTAGAGATGTGTGCTTAACAGAGTGAGACGAGAGTTATATAGTGCAATAATAATAGTTCTCTGTAACCTGGTTTGCTTGCTCATAGTTATTATAATAATTGATAACTAATACTTATTTGATTATGAATTATTATAACAACAAATATGAGCAAGCAATAAAATATAATACAGTTGCGACCGTGCAATGTAAATAAAATGTTGGCCAAAATGATAATATTCGTAACATTATGTATTTATGTCAAGTTTTAACAGAAATTCCAAATGGTTTTATATAAGCTAAGCAACTTTAAACAATTATAATACGAATCCGTAGATATCAGTTTTACTAGTTAAATTATTTCAGTCGAAATACAGCCCTAGCACATATCTCCCAAAAATCTATAGATACCAGTGAACACACGTCGATTGCCAATCTTTGTATCGACTGCTCTGTCTTGCCTATGCAGCTGTGGAGTGTAAAAATGTTTGTATTTAATTAGAATCGTTATTTATAACGGTTATACAAAGATGTAAACATTCTTAACATAATACGAAAGTTTTATGTAAATTAAATCATTGTGTAAAGAAAGTGTACAACCGCAAATAATGCGAAACAACAGCTTTAGGTTTTAAATACCCTGTTATTGCATATCGTGTGAATTTTCATATTGCGACGCTTGCAATTCTTTAATTTCTGTTACATAATTGACATAATATGAAGTACCGAAAACAAGTACTCAGAGGCATTCGGTTACGTTAAACAATTTGATTGTATAACTTTACTAGTTAATACGTGAACAGAACGTAAATAAACATTGACACGTGTTTATGGGTGCGGGCCTGCGCAAGCGTGGTGAACACGCACTCAACCATCGATCCGGACTCACTGTTCCCGGCACAATATACGTGATGAACCCTACCGCCCACCTCGCCCTCTGCCAATTATACAGTACATTTTTGCAAAGAAATTGCTTTAGCTCTTGTGTTTGATTTGGCAAACAGAACGTTTCTAAACTAACGCACGTATTATGCTCAAAATTCATGAAAACTCTCAACTGGATGTTGTGAAGTTATAAGATCACCAGCTGGAGAAATAATTATTTAAATTTTTCAAAGTTTCTCCTGTTTATGTAGAACATAATTTAAATTTTCTGGTTATCTGCTGTAAATTAAGCTGTAATAGCAATAACGTTATCCTTAGCATTTTTAAAGTCTTTGTCTTGTAAAGCGTTCGGAAAATCAATAACCAAATTAGTGTGGCATCTTTAGAAGGCCCGTTGCAAAATTCAATGTTTTATTAAATACGTATGTCGTCTGTTTAACCTTGTTGCATGTTAGATAATAGTGAGATCAGGCATTGCGTGCGTGCGCTGCAGCTTGCTGGATGTAAATAAACAATATTAACCACGTGCTTTAATACTTTTGACCGCGGGATAGTCTGCGCAAGCGTGACTGAACTTTTAGTGATCATTGCTTTTGTTTAATTTTTCTGTGACAGTTATGCGGAAATTGTTTGAAGTAACGCCGTATTCCTACTGGATAATTTATTTCCCACATGTTAGCTCGTAAGATTTTTTAGTTTGGTTGAGACTATATAAGGCTTTTTATCAAAGGATATCAAGTCTATAATCAACCAGCCAAATACGTTTTTGTAACTGACCAAATTTATCATGTATATATCTCAAATCTTACAGACATCAAGTTATATAATTTCAAGTCCAATACAACTTAGCGATAAGTTAGATTATATTAATTTGACCTTGTACTAAAACAGGCAAAATAATTACAACCTAGATTACGTCCGTTCCGGTCGTACTAATAATAATTAGTTTGCATCATGCGATAAGTTCCTAAGTTAAACGAGTAACAGAATAACTATTCTAATATTTTAATTTACGTATGCATATAAGCTTTGGCAATGAGTTTTCTCTCCTTCCTAGATGATTACACTAACTCGGAAACTTGAAATTGGCGCGCAATCCTTAATAAATGAAATTTGATTGTTGGCCAACGAGTTGTCTGTTTATTGAATTTAACAGTGCCTCATATTGGATTTATTAAGTTTTTTTTACAGTTAGTTAGCCTTTATTTCATCGTACGAATTCCAACAGTTACAAAGTACTTGGAACTGAATCCAATTATTATTCTTTTATTCACGATGAGGTGAAACGAGTCTAAAAGCAAATTTGATTACTTGATTGCGAATTTTGGACGCAGTTTGCAAGAGTGCCTACGAAGAGTAAAGTTTTCGGCAACTACTGTTCTCGTTCCGACAATTGTCCAATTGGTTGAGACTGGCTGAAAAATTTACGGCCGTTTTGCTTAATTAAAATTTGCCATATTGTCGCAACCTCGACCAACAGTTCCTTCCTTTGTTTTGTATCCAATATATACCGAGTCATAGAACTGTAATTACTCACATCTAAAGTAACATAAATCAGATGTGAGTTAGTTCATAAGAACACAGATTACAAGGTTCCGTGGTGGACTACACATCATAATTCCTACAACTGTGTAGTCAACGTATCTAAATGATTTTGTTAGAATAGATACATACCTATTTGTTCTTGAGTATTACTTAGGTGATCATAAACTAAATGTCGAATGTGTGAATCCGAAAATTCACTGTTTGATAAAATCCTACTAATGATACATGGCCACAATCACCGGTCCGGTATCTACGTCCACGTTTACCTGGTCACATAACTGTTTTTCCTCCGCTCCTCGGCCGCATACAAAAAGCGATGAGCTGCCTTCATTATTATTAAAGCACAACAGAAATGAGTGGCAACATGGCGGTATTTAGCGGCGAGTGCGACGTTGCCGCACCGCTCGCTCGGCTGACTCGTCACGTGACGTCACGTCTCAAGATGGCCGCTACACCGGTCGCGTCCCCCCGCACGCTTGGCGCTCCCGTCTTCCAGCCGGATCCGATCGTGTTGGTTGCTTGGTAATAATAATTTAGAATGCAGCCGTCAGAAAGGAAACCGAGCGAGAATAGATTGAAATTTAATGCATCGAACACGTCTACTATACGTGTTCATACTAATTGTTATTCTACAACAGATGCTGTTTACTTTCGTTGAATAATATAGACAGTTGTTGGAAGAGTCGAGGGCCCGCCAGTATGTGTGGCGGCTGACTCTGTGATTCATTTAGTTAATGGCCTAATTACTTACTTATTGAATGACACATCATTTTGACGTAGACCATCGATAGATAGATTCGTTACTAGGATGTAAATATTGTAGGAGCTTGTTTAACAACATTATTAAAGTAACAGTACCTATTTCCAAATTTTTTTAATGAATGCAACTACTTAGGCATACCATGGTTAATAATAATCTGAAATAGGTAGATAGTTGATGAGCAACACTATCATTTAGTTTGAAACACTTATATGCAGAAGTAAAATTAAATTCACCTTTTCAATCTAGAGACAGGCATTGAATGTTGAAAATTGGGTATTGAATGTTGACAAGTATGGAACGTTTATTATCATATTCAGCATTAACCTCATTGCATCCGCTAAACCATGAACGTAGTGCATGTATCGCGTTCGTTATCGTGTGATAAGCGTGTTGTGTTGTGTGTGTCGGAACGGCGCGGGTGGTGTGCGGTGTGGTGGTGGCAGCGCATCCGCGTCGCGGCTAACGGCTCGTCCTCGGCGCGTCGTCGTCGTGCTGCGCGCGCTGACGTCACCGCTCGATAATGGCCGCCGCCGCCCCGGCCCCCTGCGCTACGACCGACCCTACCCTAGCTCAGTCTCTCGTCGACCCGCTCTCGAAGCGAGTGTCTCTTACGTTTCACACCTCCGGTATCCTACGTCCGTGCGAAGCCGAATGTGAACTGTGCTTTTTGTGTACCATGGTGACGGTGTTTATCTTACTCAGCGAGAAAAATCTGTGACAATTTTCAAGAGAAACGAAGAAGACCGATCTCTCGCACACCGATCTATAACCGGCTGCGAGATGTCGGTGATGCAGAAACGGCAACATTGCTACCTGTGTGACTTGCCCCGTATGCCATGGGCGATGTTACACGAGTTTTCGGAGGCCGTGTGTCGTGGTTGTGTTAATTATGAAGGTGCAGATAGAATAGAAGTAGTTCTTGACACTGCCAGACAGCTAAAGCGTGCCCACGGATTCCAGGAGGGTCGCGGGCCGACGCATTCTAAAGGTTCTCACAGGGCACCCTTAGAAGCTCATCAAAATGGCTCAGAAACAACAGTAAGGGGTCAACCGGCTCCGCCAGCCCACCATGCGCCTTCCACAGGATTTTTACATCATCCACGACCAACAGCAAATGCAGGTCTGCTCGCCGAATATGGTGGCAGACGTGAAGAACACGAGGGTAGACGGCTACCGCATCTACCTACTCATCACTTGCCGACTCATGGTGGAGCGCGCCTTGCGCCTGGACTATTAAAAAGACCGTTAGATGATGATGACCATCAGAATCACCACGAGCCCACCAAGAGACTACTAGAAGAACACACAAGGCCACCACTAACTCGTGGTGACTCCTTGCCAGCAGTATCTCTAGCAGCTCCTTTCGCCCCAGATCGTGTTTTCAAGCAGGAGAAACACCCACTCCGAACACCTTCTTTTGATGCTGCTTCATTTAAATCCAATGGTGAGTGCGCTAGCAGTTATTTCTTTTGTATTTAACGATTTTGGAATTAATCAATCAATCAATCTTGAATGAAATATTAGCAAAAGTCGACATTTTTAAACTTTGAAATTACAATATTATAGCAAAGAGACTTCTACTTTCTGATTGTACGCAGAATCAAGATTTCAGTGATCCTGTGAACAAAATAATGAAAGTGATGTATGAAAACAATCACTAAATCTGTAAATTCAATAAGGTAATTTTGAGATTCTGGCAAAAATTTACCTATATTAAATAATTATTTGCGTTGTTGTGTAAAAATCAGGGCATTAATAAGTAAAATATTGATGTGTTGAATAGTTAGATAGAACTTATATAGTTCCTGAAATCCAGTATACAACAGATCTAATTTTCTATAGTACAAACTTTTAAAAACACCTGTATTTTCGGTTCTTATTTCAAGAGTGTGCATAAGTAATGTGATGCAACAAAAGTCAACCAAGAAAGTATGAAGTGATAATGTTTCCTTGTGGGATATAATCAGCGGATTTCTTCTGTTCTTGGTTTTAACGGTAGCGTAGACAGATATGATTCTTTACCATGCAACAATATTCCGGAAAACATGCTCATAATTTTTCGTTACAGATACATCTCATTGCTACAATAGGTACTTAAAACTTCGCTAAATTCTGCACATAGACTAGTTGATGCCTCTTTAACTGGAATGCCTATGGTAATGCAACTAGCTCAGAATAGCATGAACTTACTCATTCTATTGTTTACAAATAAATAGTACCTACCTAACCTACATTATAATAAAAAGTTATTTGGTGGAGTCACGCGTAGTTTGATAACACTAACGATAGCAAACGAATGTGAACGTGCTCAGACGGATGAGTGTAGATGGTTTGCGCAAGCGTCCGCCACGGGATTCATATCTAGGTATGTGCATTTACTCAGTCCATAAATACGAAACCGGTCCGACTGGTTGAGCGTTCTCGAAAGCGAGCCCGCGCCTGCGGCCTCTCACACACCACCGCGCTACGTACATACACCCACGTAATGTAAACGCGCCACAGCACCGTGAATGCATGCACGACATGGCGCGGTGTGGCAACGTCGCGTGACGACATTTTCGCTCGCGTACGTATGTAGGTAGGCCGTCGGGTGAAAAAATATAGCGACTGCCTACGCTTGGCAGAGTTGCTCGACCACATTCCGTTGGAGTATGTAGGGAGCGCGCGAGCGCGCGGTCGCGGTTGCTCGTCGCAGGCCGGCGGCCAAAAAGGTCACCGTAAGTGACGTCACTCGCTCTCATATGAGCCGAGCCATCGCACACGACCACCCAATCATCACGCCCTATTACACACCACACAAATAAATAATCGTAGATGCGTTAAATCACAACAGAACTTTCTCTCTCGAACTGTCTTCTTCGATGTCTCTTAATAGAACAGCCCCACTGTCTGAGAATAATCTATACTGGTTTCTGAAAATAACTGTAATATCAATATACACGTGTGTGTTTAATAGTCAGTCACTTAGATACACATTCTTATTGATATATTCAGGCTTATTTACATCACAAGATATTTACATGAACTCGCATGTCGATAATACAACGTTAGATTTGTCACTAAGCTCATTGGGTGCCACTTAAATGCGGGCGCTTAAGAATATAATTAACGATATGCTGGCACCCACTTTTCGTTTATTTTCGTTGTTTATTTTGCAAGTTTAATACGCCAGTGTGAATTGAAATCGAAATAAAAGTTTCGTAACATAGCAACGGCTAACAGCGTACACATACGGGTCCCACATCGTTGACGTTTGGCAACGTCGCGGCGCGGGCGCTCCTTGGCGACACGACTCGTTGCACATACGAGTATGCCATTCGACTGTTCAATTATTATACTTACGTACCTATCTACTATAGGAGTATCTCCGTAAGGCCCGCCGTGGCGACGCTGTGACCAAGCAATGACACATCGCCGTTCACTACGTAGCTTGTAATAACACACAATGCTATTTATAAGACACTATATGCGTGTGTGAGCGTGTGTTTACTATCCGTCGGTCCACCGCAAACGATGTGTCATCCAACATTGAATGTAGGGTTATTCGGACAAATTGAAATGATGTCGTACGATTACAGAACGTCGAAAGTCGAACTCTACGGCTTGTGATAAATACACGGTGACATACTGCATCAATTTTCAATTTTACTTCGTTTTACACAAAAGACATAATTGTCTCATCAGAATAATAAATATAGTCTCAGTTTTCGCAAATTACCAGTTGTCAAAATACTCATTATTTGTTTATGTTTACTATTTAAATTGAAATGCAAATCTGTGATATCTGATTCCCTGTAAACATAAAGAAGAAGCAAAGTGAATGTCGACTTTTGATAATGTCAATTTCCTTTACACGGTCTATTGTGTTGATGTAAGTTTTTTATTTTCCACAGGATATGGTAACGCAACGCCGCTGACGAATGGTTCAGCGAGTTCGCCTCTGGGCCGCACAGCTGGCTCTCCACCTGTAACGGGTGCTGGAGGCGCGGGACCTTCGCCGATGGCTGCTCTTATGTCAGTCACAGACACGTTACCGCCGGGTTCACCGCGGTCGGCCGGTGGATCACCACCACAGCCGCCACCCCAACGATCTGCTAGCCGCTCCAGTCAACACTCGCCAAACTCATCAGGTACACATCGACTGAAGCTCGAAAATATGTGAAACCAACTATAAATAGTGATTCGTTATTTAAGTTGTAGTTTCAAAACAACTTACTGATATGAAATGCTAAACCAGTTTCGAGTCAAATTCACTCCGTGCCGTTGTAGAAGATCCACTTCAATTAAACGTGTCAGTGTATCGTGTAGAAAAGAAAGTAGTTGCGAACATGTTACTTTTTGCGAAACCAGCCGGTTCCGATTAACGGTAGTCCGCGTTCACGGCGCGGCGTGTCGTATCTCGTGACGGGTCGGACTCGGGCGGGCGTCCGATCGCCGCGCCGGCCGTCCCCGGCGGGGCGCCCGACGACCGCTTGCGCCCATGCCGTCCAGCTACAGTCTGCTGACTTATCACGAGCGCGGCACACTTATTTCCCCTAAACTGAAAAATTGCGTATAGCAGACGGTAGCTAACGATTATACTCCGTTCCGGCAGGGTCGAACGGCGGGCGGCGGTCGTCGGGTTCCCGGCACGTGTCGTCGACGACATCGGTGTCGTCGACGGAGGCAGGGGAGGGTACAGAACCCACAGCACCCACGCCTGCGCCGCTACTCAAGTGCACGCTCTGCCAGGAGCGCCTGGAGGACACACACTTCGTGCAGTGCCCCAGTCAACCGCATCACAAATTTTGCTTCCCTTGCTCCAGGGATTCGATCAAGCGACAGCAAGGATCAGAGGTAAGTTGTCTATTTATAAATTCGTTTAAAGCTAATGCTGCTAAATCGTGCCTGAAGATTTCTTTAAGGCAATGTAGGTCATAGGCAGTTTGTATGGATGTGCAAAAATAAAATAACGTTTCGTCTTCCGCAGGTTTACTGTCCGAGCGGAGAGAAATGTCCACTTGCAAATTCGACAGTTCCATGGGCATTCATGCAGGGCGAGATCGCTACGATCCTCGGCGAGGAGTTTAAGCCGAAGAAGGAAAGGGAGACCTAGGGCAAAGCAGTGCTGCCCCGACTTTATCTCTTGTCCCTCTCGTTATGAATAGTAACTGGGAGGAGTAGCACAGCGCGGCTGTAGCGCGGTGCACGCCCATAAGCGGTTATGACGTCGTGCGCGCCTCCGCAGCGGCCTGGGGCCGGGCCCTCATCCGTACAAACCGATCACTTGTATATAATTTTGTAAATAGTCAACTGTAACTTTAGTTCGCTCACCGATGGCTATCGACGGACGGATATGGATTTTCACGGCCGACGAGCGGCGCTGGTCGTGCCGACGGGCGCTGTGTTCGGCGTATCGCACCATTTGTATTATTTATTTATCGGCGCTCGCGATACATACTTTCATTTTGGTTGCGTGCTAGGCGACGAGCGGGTGCGATATGCCAAATATAGAGCGTATCTGTTTTTGACGAATTTTCGATAATATGGTTTGTGTCAACGTAGACACCACTCACTAAATTATGTGATGATCTGAGCTCGTCCTCGTAGAGCCTTGACGTTACATTTCGAGGATGGTACACTGCTTTGCGAGCAGACATTTCTTCGGATGCCATTTCTTAGTTACCCCTAGGTTCTGAACCATAGTGAACATGGCATTTATTTATGTGATTCTATTCTATATACTATACAAGTATTATACGATGTAATAATCATGACATATTTTATGTAGTCCAGATTGTAAAAAACGTAGATAACGGAAGCGCATTGCTCCCTGTACAGACCGTAGCTTGATGTATATTTGTATTTATCTCATACAGAGCATGCGAAATAGTGTTATTTTAAAATGAAGCGATTTATCCAGAGTGACTCGAGTTCCGTTACTGTCTCGCATTTGGCAAAACATCCGCTTAACGTTTTGCTTAGATTTTTTGTTTTTAGCGTTTTTGGATTATGAGGTACAATCGAAATTGTAGCTAACTACGCAGGGCTCGTGGGAGCCTGCGCGCCCAATGAGTTGATTATGTTGTAAGGATAAGTTATACTTTAGTTGTGGGAGTAGGCCGCGAGCGCTGCAAGCCGGCCAGCTGGAGCGCTGGGGCGGAGTTGCAGCGCGCGTGTCGGCAGGCGGCAGTATTAGCGAGAGCGCTTTGCATACGTGAGGGGGCGTACCTAGTCATTTTGTGAAATGTCAAATTGTCAGAACCGCAACACGCGGCCGATAGGAACTCTTAAAACTCGCTGCTATATTTGTATAAAGTGAAGTAATCATTATATTATTATCATTATATATGTCATAACTCATAATATTAAACGATTTGTAGTGTACGTCAGTTTCGAAAGCTATCAGATAACGACTCTTTAGCTTCCATGGACGTTGTGTTCTCAGCGGATGCTGGAGTACGCAATTTTTATCGAGACTAGTTATATTATTTGAACGGAAATCGTAATAATGTGTTTTAGAATATGCGCAATGAAATTGTTTGCTGAATTGTATCAGGATACTCATTGCGAAGTTAGTATATTACGCTGATTGTCAAAACTTAATCGTACCTACTTCAATCTCATTAACGCGATAGGTTTTATATATCTGTTAAACGAGATGACACAGTGTCTTTAAATACTAAAGGTTAGAACATACAATGAAATTGATATGTCGATTATTTATTTTAGATGTTATTCGTGTACATATACGTACGTTGTACATACTTCGTCTACTTGTAAATATTTTAGGTAGCATTGGTATACAACCAACAAAATTGCGGCTATTGATCCAGTATTAGTAGGACATTGAGCCATGGTGTTAATTATATTATTTTCTTACTTGAAACTTATTACTACTTATTACTTTTTGTTTTACATTTCAAATGCTAAAAATAGTGTTGATCGTGCTTAACATGCAATATTACTAAATAACTATAACTTAATAATAAACATAATTTACATCTACCTACGGGCATTTAGCGCGCTCCTCTTCTCTCGTTCATGTGAATATATTTCAACTGGTATCATTTTAAGTGACTGGTGTACTTCAAATCTATATGTTTTAGTTTTGATAAAGTACTTAACGTATTTTCTAGCTGCCAGTGGCTTTTCATTATATGTCGCGTTTCTGATAGATTCGAAATTGATACTAGTATTATCAGTGGAAGTCGCCCACGCAACGGGTGTGTCAAATTGAATTCTCGCCATAATTGGCAAAGGTGAAAGAAATTGTAAGCACAAGTTGTGCGTATTACTTTTTTATTGTTCTGTTATGTTAAATGTACGTCAATGTCGATAGTGTAGGAGACCTGTATGTAATAAATTTAATTTAGGCGTTTGATACACTTATTAAGTTGTTAATGTTATGAACATTAACATTAAGTCTATTTTGGTACTTTTTGTATGTTACATTATGGCCTTATTATACCTTAGCATTTCCCTTGAGATATTTTATGTCGCATTGATAGTTTTAGAAGCTTAATTTTAAAAGGAGTTCCTCAAGGCTTAACTTTGGACAACGGTTGAAGATTACAGTGTTGAATACATCTTCGTATGGACGTACATGTAACGTATCAAACTATCATTGTCCGCCTTTACCCATAGGCTTGTTTGTAGATGTCGATTGTTTATCGACACAAAAATATAAATAATTTTGAGACTTGTCTCTTTCTTACTGTAAGCAGCAAGTGAAATGCTTCGATTAAGACGTTAATGTAAATGTTGGTGAAATACAATTGATGTGATTTTGTATAATTAAGCTTTTTTATTTACCCTATTTACTTTTTCTACCCACCGATGGCACGACTAAGCGAGCGGATTAATTCACACGATTTGTCCACCTGCTAATTTCTTACTTTTAAAGAAGTTGGAACTGCTTCTTCATTTTGCGTGCCACCTTGCAGAAGCACACGGGAAATACGAGCGCGTCGCCTTTGCCTGACCCGTTTATGGACTGACAGGATGGCCACCACCAGAACAATTTTTTTTTTCATACAGGTTAACACTGCCATTAAGAATCTCAGCTTCTGTCCATTCTCACAAGTGGACACGTGCAGGTACACAATTGCCTAAAACGTAGGCTTACTTCACTATGGCTAAATATTATTCGAAAGCAACAACAATAGAACAAAGGAGCAAACATTACTTGAATCAAAGCGTCGGTAGTTTAGTGGTTAAGGAGTCGGCTTTACGATCGAGAGGTTCTGTGTTTGAATCCTGTCTATTACAGTACCGACGTGAACCCACTCCTAGCCTAACACAAGCAATTTAGCTTAGCTGAAGGAGGTTAGCGGGTACGCTTTTTTAGTAATTTAGTTAGTTTGGTTACAAGTTACCACACTTTTTTATATTAAAAGAAAAATGCACTAGAAATCGAGACGTTTTTGTTGAACTATAATAATTACCATCAATAAGTAATTGGAAGTTCTGGAGCACATTCCTAGAGAAGTTTATGGAATGGCCCTATACGCTGTCTGCAGCTATTATTCGGGATGATTCCCTAGGTCGATATTCGTGATTTATAATATAAGGTGTCAGAAAATTAGGTCTCTGAATGTGGTGAGATGACTTGGTATCGACAAAATATGTATTTGAAACAAAAAAAAAATCGGGTAAAATAATATAAAAATAAAAATGAAAAAAAAAAGCACCACCAGCGACCAGCGTCCCGTGACGCGACGAGCCCGTGACGCACGTGGTGGGCGTGCAGTCCTCCTCGCAGTATTCTCCAAGCGGATATGTGGGAAATAGCTAAATCGCGACCAGCGTCACGTGTGCTCGTCGCGTCACGTGACGCTGGTCGCCAGCACTAGTGGTGTTTTTTTTCTTCATTTCTTTTTTTAATTATTTTTTTTATTTTACCCGATTTTTTTTTTTGGTTTCAAATACATATTTTGTCGATACCAAGTCATCTCACCAAATTCAGAGACGTGAAATATAAGTTGGTATTAGAATCTAAATACCAGTCTATGCCCGAGGTTCCGCCCTCGTGGAATACAAATCCTTTTAAAATAAATGTATCACTTGTACATTTCCACTATTATATTTAAAAAATTACACCTGACCGGTTGCGCCTTACGGCATTCTCAAAGGTTTTTTTTATATATTTATTTATACATTACAGTCAGTCAGTCAAAACCTTTGAGAATGCCGTAAGGCGAAACCGGTCAGGTTAATTTTAATTCCATCCATCCAATTTCAATAAGTGCAGCAAGTTCCACCAAGTGCCATCAATCAACAGTATAAATAGACAAATCCTTTTCCTGAAAAAAAAAATCCTATATCCTATTCCCGGTCTTAGCTACTGTACCTGTGTGGAAACTGTCTGCCGAATCCATCCAGCTGTTTTATCATGATCGAGTAAGAAATAAACAAACTGTCTTTGGCATTTCTAGAGTTCAAAATATTAATGATAGTTTTCTGTTTGTTTATAGAACGGAGCGGTGCGTCGGAGAGGATGCCGGAACCTCTATGTCTGACCAACAGATGAGAAGCATCACCACAGGCTACCCCGTCGATCGATATATGGTTAGTATTTGTATTGATGCCGCGCTTTCATCATCATTCCTCATCATCATTCTGTTCATTCCAGTTTTATGTACGCACAAAACATTTATTAGTATTGCCTGTACATTGGAGATATTAAAAAAAACTTGGGTTATGTTACATGAACGCTTCTAAAAACATTGATCTGCTTCTGACAATTTTTGACCAGAAAACAATAACTGACCTCAGCGCGGGCGGTGTCGCCGGTATCAGTAGTAGTTTAAAATACTATTCACAATTTAAATAATATGTATTTTATGTTTACAGGTCGAAAGCAGCAGAAAGTACGAGATGGTTAATATCATAGATGATGACTTATGGAATACAGAGCCAGCATTAAAACCAGAAGATGAATTAATATTAAGGAAACTGCATGAAATGCTGCAATCGACTGCGGATGACCTGAAGCTGCTTTCCGGAGAATTGTCGAAATTTCACGAGCCGGGCGTGCAAGTTAAAACAGCGCCTATGCCATTAGACGAAGAATTTAATGAGAAAGTTCATATTGAGGAAATTGTAAATGCCAAATTCCATGGGTACAAAGTCATTGATAAACCTTCACATGTGCCTGAGTATAATCTGAGAAAAGATATAACAAACAATGTCAAACCTAAAGATAATATACAAAAACCTAACAAAATTAACGCTAATATCCAATTAAATACCGCGAAATTACTTAATAAGCCTATAATAAAAAATTTAGGAGTTACACGCACTAAGGTGATTCAAATTGATGGTAATCAGGATAGCACAAAGACTGAAAAGCTTAATAATGGTAAAGTAGTAAATGCCCCAGTAGCTTATAATGAGTATTCGTTTAAGTATGAAGAACCTAAACTTAGTACACCACGCCAAGTTTTACAAGTACAAAAAATGCCAAGTATAAACATTAGAAGTGAATTGAAAGAGCAGAAAGTTTTACAATTAGATATTATTCCTGATACTAAAGAATCTGAAAAAGCTAACATGATCACTAAGAATGTAGCTGTAGTGGCAGTGCAACATGAGATACCATCATCAGTAATCACTAATATAGATACTGAATTTCATAAACCAATTGAACGTCAACAAACAGCTCATCCCGTTGTAAGGAAGGTATCGAAGATGGCACCTTGTGACAGCAGTGGCTCTACAAATATTAGCTCGGACACACAAATAAAGCTTAAAACACAAAAGCGCTTACTATCAAATATAAAACAATCAAAATATTACGCTCGATCCGATAAACAGAAGGATAATCTTCAAAGGGAATCAAGTAAACGGCCACATTCAAATATAAATGAATGGCGAAAGAAACTTAATGTTGTTTATGGATCGTCTAACACTAAGAATAACACACCTTCTAAATTAAAATGCAAACCTAACGTCTCACCTAAAAAAAGAAATATTTCACCGCATGCTCGAACTAAATCTGGTGCTCTAAACAATGCTGAGTATATACCATATTCAAAACTGACTATAGGGGGTGTTAGGGCTAGCGACATTGAAAGAGAAATATCAGAAATTCCAAATAAAAGTAATATTCCCTTGAGTCCTATACTCGATAGAATCTTAAGCAGTCGGGAAAATTCTTTCAGTAAAAGCCCTCGAAAACAAAAAATAAATAATAAAGTAAATGTGCTTACCGCATCCGATGAGAATTTGCTGCAAGAGGTAATAGACATCGAGAAAACAATCAGTGAGACATTATCTAAAAATATTAAAAGCACTGATATTGATCCAATAACAGCACCATCACCACTACCTGTTTCGAGCGAATCGGATGAAGCTAAAGAAAATGAAAGCTACGTTGACGATTTTGAGGATGAAAAATCTGATAATTCTGGACAATCTGCAAACAGGACTTATCGTAGACATTCCATTGAAAATGATAACCTAAGTGATGAAGCTGATAATTCTGAGATGAATAATAACAATAATGTAAAGGACGTCAAAACGGGACCAAGTACATCAAATATAAATATTCATAACTTGACATATACCAAAATACCAAACTTATCATTTAAAAATACAATTGATATCTTTGAATTCGTACCCTTAGTTGATACACAGGATTCTGCTACACAAAGCATTGCAACACAGAGAATATCCCCAAAAGAAACCCAAACAACACCCAGAAGTGACAAAAATGTACAACCTATACACAATGACCTCTGGCCATCTATTGACCCTAAAGGTCAAGTTGAAAAGATGTTTGAATTAGAAAAAGAGCTCATTAAAAAGCTCATAGTTGAAGAATACGGGGATATGCTAGAAAAAAATATCGCTAAGCCTTCTACATCTGAAGAGTGCGAAGATAAGAAAAATATTGCCGCGTCACAAAAGAATACTCAAACATCTCCCGCACATGTCAAGAATGTTATGACATCACCTACTAGAACTAAAACACGGACAACATCGCCTTTCACCATGGCAACAGTTGATCACCACACTAGTCCATTTATATTAGTCACTAATGAAAATGATAATAAAGTTGAAAAAGAGTTAAATGAAGATGACCTATGCATTTCCATAAATCTATCCTCCCCTAGATTCAGTTTGCGTTTACCTCGAAACTCTCAAGAATTTTTTTCTAATATTGAAGACAGTATTCCAAGAACACAAAAAAGTACCTTTGAGAATAGAAAAACGTCTGCTAGAGAAAGTACAGAGGCTAGAAAAAGTGCTACAGAAGTAAGAAAAAGTGCTACACAAGTGAAAAGAACTGTTACAGAAGTAAGAAAAAGCTGCATAAACGTTAAGAAAAGCAATCTTAATATTACAACAACAAGTACAAGTTCTTTAGAAGCGGATTCATCTGAAATAAGTAGTCTAGGTGAAGTGAAACTTAAGAGGATGCTTGCCAGAAGTATAGGATGTAAGATTTCTTCTGATTCCGAATCTGTATCTTCATCATCTTCTAAATATAGTTCAGATTTCCAATCCGGCATATTACCCTTGAGAAGCGAAGGTGAAATGAGTTTGGGTTTGTTTAAAAAATCGAATAAGCAGAGTAAGAGTGAGGGAGAAGCTAGTTTCGGTATGCTGTAATTATTTTTATATGAAATTGGTCTTAGATCATTATTTGGTGCCTTAACTGTTGAGTTGTTAGGTGTGTAAAGGAGGATCAGTGCTGGCAGGCAGATACTGTTGTCAAAAATAGGAACTTGTTTAGTTTGGTTTTCTTGAATCTATCTATTTATACAATTATAAAATTGAAAATTTGTTGTTTCTGTACATTGGAGAAATTAAAAGAATAATACTATACTTATATTTTCTCTCTGTCTGTGTATCTGTTTGTTCGCCATGGACGCAAAAACTAATGAACGGATTTTGATGCGGTTTTTTTCTATTAGGAAGGTCTTGGTCAGACTTAAAATCTGCCATATGTTTGATTGCAATTGGTTGAGTAGAACCGGAGATATGACCAAGAAACGATAACCGACCTCCGCGCAGGTGAAGCCGTGGGCCTCAGCGAGAGCGAGAGCTAGCAGCGAAATGTATGTAAAGCCACCGCAATTGGCACATATTAAAATACTGTTTATTTGTATTCTTGCCATCTTATGTGGTAAGGTGGTTATCTACACATAATAGGTCTTTACCTATGAAATTGCCGAAATTTTCTTACAAATTCATAAGTTCGTTATTCCTGTAATTTAATAGCTATTTCCATTATTTATACTTTGTTTGAAAGTTGATTTCAAGATTTTACAACTCTGTATTAAATTTTGTTTTTATTGGCCACTTGATAAATTAATTCGATCTTCAAAAAAAGTACTTCCGAAATGCTATCCATTTTGGTGATAAATTTCGTATTACTTAACAGCTGTCACTTTTCAAAAATGTAATAAAAGTTGCTGTTTGTTAGCTTAATGTTGTCTAATTCATACACAAAAAAAAAACATAAAATTTGGAATTGTCATTCCTAAAAAAAAATCAAAAATGTTAGTACTGAAAATTGGGTTTCCTCCAATTTCTTCAAGAAAAACGGCAATTTCATATGTAACGACCTAATATCACTAGCTATAGCCTGCGGTTTCTCAAGCATGGTGGTGCTGGGTTCCATTTGGGAAGCCTTTCTGTCTTATTTTTCGACTGCTAAGGATCATATCGTGATTTTAAATAGCCTTCACCAAGAGTTGTGCTATGGAATGCAAAATTTTCAAATAGAACCGGTAGTTCCAGAGATTAGCGCGTTTGAACAAACGAACTCTTCACCCTCAACTAAGGGTTTTAAAGTTGTAGCCTATACGCAAGTACTGATCCTTGGCGAATTTCTAATGTGTTCAATGTCAATGTTTGTTGTTCACCTAAAGTACAAATCAGTTAACACAATAATTAACTTTAATTTTACTCTAAGTGTATATGTACATAATATTATAGTATATTTTATATGCCATTTAGTTATTTGTAATTAGATAATAAGCATATTTTTACGTTATGACTGAATAAACAGTTGTTATTAGAATTTGTTGTTTTATTACTAACAGCGATAGCCCAGTGGCGTACGTAACGGACTGCCGAGAAAAGGTCTCGAGTTCGATCCCCAGTCACCTCGGGCACACGCCTCTGACTTTTCGTAGGTAGTTATGTGTATTAAAAATGTTGATTATCGCTCGCTTAGCAATGTGCCCGGTAGATGGCAATAGGCTCGCCCCCTATATTGGGACCTAAAACATAACTGGCGAATAGTGGGTATACACCTCTACCTACCCCTTCGGGGATGCAGGCGTGAAGTTATGTATGTACGTATTACTAACAGGGCCCAAGTCAACCTCACCTGCTAGGCGGTACAGCTGCTGATTGATTGTCGGACGAGGCTCTGGCACAGGCTCTCTCTTGGGGCTGGGCAGGTCAAATGGCACTCGGTCCCATTCAAGTCAATATAAACCACATAATGTGAAGGAGGATAGCGGATCACGTACTTTGCGCCATTACGCTCGGATGATGATGTAGTCAGTGTTGGAGAGGCTTGCATCAGAACAGAAGTAGAGAATAAATATTTATGAACTTTTTACAACTACTTATTTTATACCCTTTTAGGTAGATTTCGATGAAATCGATCTACCTATTGGTTTCTTGACTACTGTCGAATTAAAAAAAAAAATCTTCATAGGTCTAGTACCTTTATATATATAAATGTATGTAAGGTTCCACTTCCCAAAATTTGCGGCACTCTCACGGTCGCATTTATGCCCCGATCGCTTTCAAACTGCGGTCAAAAATTGCTTGGGTGTAAACTTAGTTTAAGTTCGTGAACGGGTGGAATCCGGCCTAAGGGGACGGTAGGGCCTCACTTTTTGTGAAATCAGTTTTTCCTCAAAATTTCACGTTCCATGAAAGATATTCGAACCGTTCTAATTTTATCCCATAGTATACATGAATACCAACAACTTTTAATTATAAACCTATAAGATTAAAACTTTAACTAAAAGTGGAGGGGGGAAAAACTAAAATTTTTCGGGAAAAAAATCATAACTTCTAACCGGTGAATATTCTTGCCGTCGGAAACATTTTTAATCGATAGGCCATTTTTAAGTCTAAAATAAATGTCTGAAAAGTTTATCGCTAAAAGTTACCTTTTTGGATAAAAAAAAATTAAACATGTTAAAAATGCGCTCGGCGTGGGTCATAGAAGAAGCACAGGTCATAGAGGGGCAAAAAAAATATTTTTACTTCACGAAATCTACCTGTGCGTTCCCCCTGCGGGAACGGATTTTTTTTTTCCTTTGCGGAAATCCCTTCGGATACCCCCCCCCCCCCTCGCCGGCCAGCGGGGGTGGTTATGTCGGGCTTGAACCGATTAAAACCGCACGCCGTCTCGGGTCTTCAGATGCTGGGGTGTAAGGTGGCTTAATAAGGCAATTCCCTCGCACCCCGGCTGGCCCTGGGCCATCTACGGCTTCGAGATGGCCCCCTCGGGTGTGGGAACCACGGTGTCCCCAACTTACCCCGGAAAGGGGGGGCGCGCATCGCGTTGCTCGAGCATTACCTGCTCGCAGAAGGAGGCGGCGGCGGCCCACGCGCTCGCACTTCGCGCCATGGCGGCAATCATAGCGCCGAGCGAGAGGACTCACTGCCCAGTTGCCGCCACGAGTTCTCGCCTCGGGATCTCCCACGCCGGGCACTCTGCCAACGTGTGCAGCCCCGAGTCTTCGCTCGCGTCGCAGTGCTGGCACTCAGACGTTGGCTCGTTCCGGATCCGAAACAGGTGGTCCCCGAAGCTCCCCTTGCCGGAAATTACCTGCGTCAGTCGGTACGAGAGGCTTCCGTGTCGCCTCTCGAGCCAATCCTCCATGACGGGTCTTACCGTCTCTACAACGGCGTGCCCTGCACTTGGTTGCCCAAGTCGTTCCTTCCACTCACCAGGATGGCCTGGCGAAGCTGGGATTTCTGGGCCTCGATTTCTGGAAGCTCAGGATTCCATCCCAGCTCCAGCGCCTCCTTGCGCCACTTGTAAAGGGCTGCAAGGGCTCTCGCCTCCAGGTCCCATGGTGGAGTTCCGGCAAGGAGACTCGCCGCTTCGAAGGAGATGGTGCGGTACCCCCTTATGACCCTGTTGGCCATCACCCGCTGCGGTTCCCGCAGCAGCCGGGCATTGTTGGCCTTCAGGGCCTCCGCCCACACTGGGCACCCATATAGGGCCATGGACTGCACGATCCCCCCGTAGAGTTTCCTGCAGGAGTCATCGGGTCCCCTCATGTTGAGCAGCAGCCGCGCCAAAGCGTTAGCTGTGCGCTTCAGCTTGTGGACCAAACTTCGGAGATGTTTACCGAAGTCCCACCGGCCTTCGAGTATGAGCCCCAAATACTTCATTTGGGGCTCGATGCCGATGCTAATGCCTCCTACCATTAGGCTGGATCCATCAGGTGGCTCGCTCCGAGGCCCATGAAAAACTTATTTTACACCCAGCTCTTTAAAAAAAATGTACTTTATCTACCACGAGTTTTATTCCTGTTTCGAACTCAGCATAAATGACAGCTAAGCTTCGCAAACAGTTGACAAAAAAGGTACTATATGGAGTGCGGCTGCTGCGTCAGGTTCCGGGTTCGATTCCCCAGTCGGCTGAAGTGTTATTAGGTTTTTGGACTGAGAGTGAGACGGAGTCGAGTGAAAGCTCCTTTCACTCCACTCGTATTTCGTTTGTCCCTTTAGCGCCTAGACCCTTCGACAAATTTTAATAATTTTTAGCATAATCATAGATGATAGTGATGTGACGGACATAGGCTATACAAATTTAAATTATGAAGTGCCACGGAGAAGTAATCACCGCACCGCAAAAATTCAAAAGCTGATTTCTAAAAAACCAAAATAAGTAAAATCTAAGTTTTGGCGGCAAAACGTAGCCTATAGCCATAAATACCGATTTAAAAAAAACTGGTGGTAGAAATTTGATGACACAAATTTGTCAGAAAATTCGGCCGGGTAGGTACCACCTTGCGAAAAACCCTCCATAGTAATCCAATTTCGGTTTGATTGCGTTCAGGGGTCAGCAAGTGCATAGCCGGGCAGGGGTATTGCGGTTGCAGCACTAGTGGGACCGGCGGGTGTCACGCGGTACTGCGACGACAATCCTCTTTTGATGAGGCCGTCAAGCTGAGTGCCACCATTGTTAACATGGTACGTGTATGTAATGGCGACCCTCTTTCCTGAGACTTTACCTTTAGCTTACCATCAGGCGAGGTGAAGTCAAATTGACGTGTCCTAAATATAAAAAAAAACTGAAAATCAGACAAGACACGGAGGAATAATCACCGAACAAAAAATTCTAAAGCTGATTTCTCCAAAACTACGATATTTTAAGCTCCTTTCCAAATTACTCATGCATCGGCACTCTCAGCTCAACATTACAAGAGCTACTGCCTTGCGGACCTAGTCTATTACGAAATTCTTAGTAGTACCTAGTAGAAACGACGGCTTTTTTTGATAGTCCCTATATATGTGGGAACGAACATATTGTTGGCGAAATGTAGACCAACAACTTTAACAACTTTAAGGTGGTACTGGCGTAAGTAGGCAGAAGGAAGTCTACGATAAAGTACGCTTGCCTCAGCATTATTCACGACATGACCAAACCAAGGATTGTATTGAAAAATACTCTGGTTCAGCTTGACATCGTTACAGTACGTAGAGTTAGTCCACCCAGAGCACCCGTCCAAATAGCACCTAGCCTAGTAGGTACACGAAGAGCACCTGCCAAATATATTGATAGGTGCTCTTCGTGGACCACGCTAAAGTTCTATTCACACAGGTGCTCTTCGTACGGGTACTCTAGGTGGACTATCTCAGTATGGTGAAGGTTTTTTATATGCATTAATAACTAGTAAACAAGCACATTACCCACGCAATCCATGTACGAAAGAGAAAGAAAAAAAAAGTAGAAATGCAATGTTTAATTAAGAGGCGTATGGACGGACGTGTGCTCAAAAACTAATAAAATTATACACCGTTAATTCGTTATGATACTTAACAGTGTAATTTAATAGATGTTATATATGTGCTATTAATACTGTATTATTTTTGAATTCAATAAGCCGAATAATTAATAGAAGAGCATCAAATTTTTTCATCAATCAAACCAGTAAAGTTTCGGAACGCATGTTTTTAAATTGACATATTTGACATTGACGTTTGCCTATAAAGAAACTGTTTATTTCTCTTTGTAAACACATCACTGATTCACTGGTGTTTTCAATAATTGTATTGTTTTGATCGGCGCACTCAGCTCAGTTCTTTGTCATTGTTAGTTGTAGTTACTCGTGCAAAAGAAAGCTATATAACCTATATAGTCTGTATTTAATACAAGTTTAGTGTAGAGCTTACCATTAATTGGTAAAGTGCTTAATCATAATAAGGAATAAGTACCAATTACTTCAATAACTTTTTGATTAAAGTTAATTGCTCTGTATACAATTAATAGGTAGTGTTCGAATTAATAGAGCTAAGATTATGAAGTTGTTAATAATATCGATTTTGTTAGGGATAAGTTGGGGTAAAAGGTTAGATATTCGTAAACCAGGAGTGGGCTACGACTGCGAGTACTGTCAGCCCGAACAAGTGCACATATCTTTCGGTGGTAAGTTAGGAAATGTTTTTTAAGTATTTAATAGTAATAAATCTAATGAAACCTTTTTTATGAAAGAATTACCTATGATAGGTCGCACTAATTAAATTATTATTTTTTGCTTTCTTTTATAAAAAAATATGTATGAGGATTTATGTCGCCTGCCATTGTAGCCACATAGTTCCCAATGGGTGTATGGGGCCCCATTAAGATCTCACCTGTAAGCTTGTACACATGCTGAGGTTGCTCCCATAAAAGCTGTATGAAAGAATTCAGTGGTTTATAAAAAAAAAACAATAAGATGCTGATGATGACTGTGACTATTCTTCTTAAGACTAAACATACAGCTCATGGTAAGGGCAATAGATCTGCCCCTGTTATGGCTTCATTACCAATTTGACGATGCCCGCAGGTCCACCAGTATGGTGTAGTTTTCCCATTCCTCACAGGAACATGTTCCCTGGATGAAAAGTATCATGTGTGTTAATTCAGGAAATGTTCTTTCTATGTGCCAATATTCCTCCAAATCTCTAACGATTTACATGTGACTAGTAACAAACATGTATTATTATTAGGATTACTAGTAGAATCTACTTAGTTATTACAAGGATATAAGACTCGTTATTAATTTATATAATATTGATAATTTTACTTATACTCACTGTATATATTTTTTACTCTACTCCATTGCAATTAGAACAATTATTAATTACACAACTATAATATGGCTATATTCACAAACTATAATAATAATTGCCTTAAACATTGAACTGGATAATGTTGTTTATAATATACATACAGTGATAACAGAAATGGTGTGAGGTTTATAGATACCCTTGTTTTGCTAAGTACTGTTATGTACATACATTACTTGTTTAATATTGATAAGTATAAAACTACTAAATTTTTATCATAATTTAAAAGGGGGTAATTTGGAAGCATTTAAAATGGGTTCGTGCACTACGGTGTGGTGTGTGGTGGTGTAGGTTCAGTAAAATTATGTTTTTAAAATGTATGATTTCAAAAATTACTAAACGAATACTACAACATGAAATTAAAAATTGACTGATCAGGCTGCTGATCAGTTTCTCTGGTCAACCCCTACTTTGCTCCGGTTGGCTTATTTGTCAATTCGCTTTACACGTCAGATTCCTGTATAATAGGTTTAATGAGAGTAGAGGATGAAGGGCATTTGTGCATATCTTCGAATATATTTGTCATAAATGGATTAAAATTAAACATTACACATAACCATCAACCGTTACAGTTTATGAATAGCAGCATTTGGGAGTTATATTAATTTAAATAGATCCAGCACCACTGTATTGCCCCTATGACAGACTACTTTAGTGGGGCGGTAGTAGCAAATGCTACTGGCGTGCGTAAATTCCAGGATTGCGCGCCCACCTTTTTCCGGGAACAAGACAGGGGCACCGTGGTTCCCAAACCCGAAGGGGGCCATCTCGAAACCCCCGCTACCTGGCGGGGTGATGGATATCCGGGGGGATTTCAGCACGAAAAAAAAAAGAAAATGTGTTCAATTCCCAGGCACAGTAAACTGCTACTATACTACTACTACAACCCAGGGAAAGAGTTCCATGGACCGTGGTACCAAGATTATTCAGCACTATTTCTTCAATAATTCTTATTATAATAATGCATATTTCAGTTATTGTGCAAATACTAGACAAAAGACTGTAATAACAAAATTATTACCACTTATATATTGTTATCAGCATCTATTGTTTATAGTATCTGACAATAGCTGGTATTGATGGTCCAGTTTGGAGGGAGGACAGTTTAGAAAATGGTTACTTTTGTTTAAAAGAAATGCTTGATTGTTGCAGAAAAAATAAATGACATAGTTGTAACATGGTCGACATTCAACGCGACCCACGAGTCTACCGTGCAGTATGGCAAGACTGGCATGGACAAAACAGCGAAGGGACATAGCAAGTTATTCACAGACGGAGGTGCACTCAAGCGTTCACAGTACATACATACCGTCACACTTCCAAACCTTGAGTTTAACACTAGATATGGTAAGTAAACTATAATTATTACAATTATCTATACCTACTAACACTATAGAGACAGAGGCAGAATTTTGTGAATTTGTTTACATTTAGGGTTATCTTTAGAACCACTGCGCTTATTGGAAAAAATATTTTACCATTTGATGTATGCTATCCCCGATGGACATTGGCTATTACAATGTGCACAATTACGAATATAAACCAACGTAGGTACCGAAGCAACCGAAGAAGGAGGGTAAATAACTAACTTTTGCTCGCAATGGGCTATGGGTATGAAACTGGCTACGGCCAATACTCAGACCAACCAAATACATACAAAAAAAAAAAGAAATCGGGCAAGCCGTTTCGGTAAAGTTCGACAGCAAACACTGTGATACGAGATTTTTATATATTTGATTTTCTATTATTACAATTTTAAGCTAAAGTATAATGAATACACACGATTTTACCTTTTTCAAAAGACTGCCCTTCTTATTTTGTTTCGGGGTACACTAATATACATCATAAGCAAATTCAGATGGAGTGCGAAATTCTCTCCTAATAAGACGGGACCGACACACGTTATATATATAGGTACAGTCGGATTAACAGCTATCGACTTAGCTCTAAAACTTTACAATTTTTTTTTAAATAAAAATGTTAAATTTGTCCTCTGAAAATTACAAATATAATTATACGTCAATTTTATTTATTGACTAGTTTTTGCCCGCGGCTCCGCCCGCGTAGATATCGGTTATCGCGATCAACGAACTATCATCCTCTTTTTCATCCCCACACAGGTCGAAATTTTTTTTTTATATTATTAATTTCGTAATATCTTTTGAATGGAATGTCCGATTTCAATAATTCAAAAAGTAATCAACAGGTATTGAAACAGTCTTGAATACGAAATCATTTATTTGGATGAGAATTAATAAAAGGTAAGGATAAAATGGTCTGATTCTGATCGGCATTTCTATCACCTTTAAAAAAGTAAAAAAGTAGTTATAGTGACATAACTACATAAACTACTACATAATAGTTGGACATATCCAACTATTATGTAGCGTATTATTATTAGTATTATTCTATTACTACTATTAGTAGTATTATTCTTGCGAAGTTTTTTGTAGACATTGATATGTTCTATAATATTATGCAGCATTTTTTGTTCTATCATCAATACTTTCCGAAGCGCATGCGATGAAAGACATTTTATGACTAATTTTTTTACACCTTGGGTTGGTTTTAGTAGGATCTATAATTTTTTTTCTAGTAATGAATATAGCCTTTGTTACTTACTGCTTTCTAACGGTATAATAGTGTTTTAAATCAGATCAGTAATTTTTAAAATTATTCGTTACATACAAAAATACAAATCTTTCCATTTTCTAATATTAGTATAGATTAATTTCAATGTAAAGATTGGTTGTAAATGTGTTACTGTTCAGCAACTTCTGTGGGTGACTGTACATGTAACAATGAGTATACAGTATACGCTAGAAGCCAGATGATCAGAAACAATAAAAGGTGTTGTTTGTTACTTTATTGAAATCTAAATTGATGTAATTAAAAAAAAAATCCAAAAGAATATTATACATCTTTCCAGTTGCAAAATGTTAACAATTATATACGAGTATGTTAATAAATTCATAATCTTCTCAAAAAGGTTAACAAAAAGAATCTCTCCGGCGGGGAATCGAACCCCGGTCTCCCGCGTGACAGGCGGGGATACTTACCACTATACTACCGAAGACTTGTGATTTGTTGTTGAATTTAGTATTTATGTTTTATTATAATGCAAATAACCTAGGCTCCAAGAGGACATCCGTTTGCAAAATAGACTGCATTCTGACTTGATGTATTGTAGTGATACCAGGCTACTTGTATGTATGTAGTGATACTGGTGGTAGAAAATTGATGACACAAAATTCGGCCGGGTAGGTACCACCGTGCAGGAGTGCGACTGGTTGGATCACCTCCAAGTTTGGTGCACCCTGGGCAACGTGGGCGATGACGCATCATTGATTGCTCCTCTGGAGTAGCTGGCGTCAACGTCAACGGCCAAGAGTCTGACCAACCGGCCCTTTTCAGGGCCAGCTGACCCCATTGCACGAGGGGGTTGGGGTATGCCGGGCCTGCAAGGTCCGTGGGAGGGGTGGTCGCTCCCGGTACCCCTCTGCTGTTATCAGAGGGGACACTGCGAATGGCCCAGGGTCAGTCGGAGTGTGAGGGATATGCTCTATGGGTAACATTACACCCCGGCGTCTGTAGACCCGAGAAGGCGTGCGGTTTTAGTCGGTTCAAGTCCGACATAACCACCCCCGCTAGCCGGCGGGGGGGTATCCGAAGGGATTTCCGCACAAAAAAAAACAATGAAAAAAAAAGGTACCACCGTGCACGATTGCGTTCAGGGGTCATCAAGTGCATAGCCGGGCAGGGGGATTGTGGTCGCAGCAGTAGTGGGACCGGTGGGTGTCAAGCGGTGCTGCGACGACAATCCTCTTCTGATGACGCCGTCAAGCTGAGTGCCACCATTGTTAACATGGTAAGTGTATGTAATGGTGACCCTCTTTCCTGAGACTTTACCTTCAACTTACCATCAGACGAGATGAAGTCAAATTGACGTATCCTAAATATTAAAAAAAAGGCTCTGACGCGTATGACTGATATTGTCAGTCGCCATTATGGTCAGTCACCCATCTTTTTTATCTATTTCAAGTATATCATGCGGGCTCCATCTACGGTTGGTCCGAGAAGTTCTCGTTCAAGACACCGCCCCATGGCGAGGATTGGGTGGTGCGTGCCGCCATTTATGGTGATATGGGCAACAAAAATGCTCACGTAAGTATCATACGCCGTTAAATGAGTAATCGAGTCGAATTCGGAGAGTCATCGATTACCATTTTTCTATATATGACTGACTGTACGGAAGTGATTTTTTATCGATTTAAGATCATAACCTGACCACTAACTTTTTGTAGCTATCTACAACATGTTAATTGCAATTCTAAAACCATAGCCAATACGCCACTACCACTTTTAAATAAAGTAAATGAATACTTACGTACTACATTGTATTGGTCAAAGGCGCGTGTTTTGCGGGCGATAATAGGCTCAAAAGGTCGGATGATATATCTAGTGGTTAAGTCAACCGAGGTCACAGAGAACAATGATTTTTGAGATACCTACATTGTCTGAAAGATTACTTACTTCTACGTTTGTAAAGTGAAATATAGTAAAGAAAAATAAAGTAAATCACCCCGTAAGTCCGCACCTGTCTCGGAAGGAAAGGTAGCTTAGTGGAGGAGTCGGCTTTACGATCAAGAGGTCCAAGGTTCGAATCCTGGCTATTAAACTACCGACGTAAACCCACTCCTAACACAAGCAATTTAGTTTAGCTGGAGGGGTTAGGGGAACACTAGAAATTTCGGTTACCGGCATTCTAAAAAAAACTTTCTTCCATCACTGATATTCCAGTCCCTCTCATACCTTCAAGATGAAGCTCAGCGTGAGAACTTCGACGTGATCCTCCACGTGGGAGACTTCGCATACGACATGGACACTGATGACGCGCTGGTGGGAGACGAGTTCATGCGCCAGATACAGCCGCTCGCCGCCATCGTGCCGTATATGACCTGCCCAGGCAACCATGAACAGATGTAGTGAGTGCTATTTTCTTTCTACTATCTATACAAATGAGAATATTTGAATATTAAATCTGTGTGGCGAGGCGATAAAGCGTTTGACAGCTACGTCAGACGTCGTAAGTTCGATTTCATCTGAGGTGGCGTGAGGTTCCGACATAACTAACCCCGCTGGCTGGCGTTTAGTAACCGTAGTTTCCGAAAAAAAAACACAAATAGGCACACATAAAGCGGAGAAAAATTTAAAAAGCGGCCAAGTGCGAGTCGGACTCGCCCATAAAGGGTTCCGTAGTAGCAAGTAACATACCTTTTTTTTTTTTTTTCGTGCGGAAATCCCTTCGGATACCCCCCCGCGTGCCAGCGGGGGCGGTTATGTCGGGCTTGAACCGACTAAAACCGCACGCCGTCTCGGGTCTACAGACGCCGGGGTGTAAGGTTGCCCATAGAGCATATCCCTCGCACCCCGACTGACCCTGGGCCATCTCCGGTTTCGAGATGGCCCCCTCGGGTTTGGGAACCACGGTGTCCCCGTCTTGCCCCGGTTTGGGGGAGGGGCGCTAGTCGCCCCACCGTCCCGGCCTGCTTCTGCTGGGGTGACAGGTGGCCTCACCCGCCACCCCCAGGCCTGCGCTCATGGAGGACGGAGGTCGTTAAGCGACCTCCGGCGCCTGAGTTGCCTGCGACGCGCGGCAAGCAAGTAACATACCTAATAATGTTTTTCTTTTTAATTTTTATATTTGAGTTGATTAAATGAAATTAAATTGCGGTTTACGATTATGACGTATTAAAAAAAAACTACGTACTAGATCTCGTTCAAACCAATTTTCGTTGGAAGTTTACATGGTAATGTACAGCATATATTTTTTTAGTTTTATTATTCTCTTATTTTAGAAGTTACAAGGGGGGGGGGGGGGGGCACACATTTTACCACTTTGGAAGTGTCTCTCGTGCAAACTATTCAGTTTAGAGAAAAATGATATTTGAAACCTCAATATCATTATTAAAGACCTATACATAGATACCACACCACACGCGTTTGGGTTTGATGAAAAAAAAAATTGAGTTTCAGTTCTAAGTAAGGGGACCCAACCCCCAAAATTTATTGCTTTTTTTTTCTATTTTCGTGTGAAAATCTTCACAGAATACATCTACTTACCAAGTTTCAACACCACAGTTCTTATAGTTTCGGAAAAAAGTGGCTGTGACATACGGACGGACAGACAGACAGACATGACGAATCTATAAGGGTTCCGTTTTTTTGCCATTTGGCAAGGGGACCCTAAAAATCAAATATCATGAAGATCGGTCCACCCGTTCTCGGGTTCATCGCGGTCATCACTCTTTGTTTTATAAATATAGATTTTGAACCCATATTACAAGCTGCAATTAGTTTGAGTCTAGATGGCGCTATATATTACATCCTAGAAAAGACGATTAAAATGAATAATTATTATATTTACAGCAATTTCAGCAACTACGCGAACCGGTTCTCGATGCCGGGCCGCGACTCGAGCCTGTTCTACAGCTTCGACCTGGGCCCCGTACACTTCGTGTCCATCTCCTCCGAGGTGTACTACTTCCTGCAGTACGGCCTCAAGCTGGTCACCAACCAGTACGACTGGCTCGACCGCGACCTGGCACTAGCCAACCGGCCGGAGAACAGGTGGGTCTGGTGGGTTACAAGGAAACATTTCACAACAGTTAACCCGGCAAGCTTCCTTCCGCCTTAGAATCCACTTATGTTGGTTGCCTTATCAGTGAATTTATATTGTGAACGTCTAATACTTTTTGTTATCTTTATTGCTAGTATAGGCACAGTATCCCGAGGGGGCCATCTCAAAGCCGTAGATGACCCATGGTGCGAGGGAATTGCCTTATTAGGTCACCTTACACCCCGGCATTAGAGACCTGTGACAGCGTGCGGTTTTGGTCGGTTCGAGTCCGTCATAACTACTTCCACTGGCCGGCAGTGGGGTAACAGCGGGGATATCCGCAAAAAAAAAAACACAAAATTTGACAATATAGGCGAAGTCAAATCTGAAAAATCAAATATCATGAAAATAAGCATACCCGTTCTCGGGTTATAAACGGTATTACTAACACGAATTTGTTCATTTATACGAGTATATTTAGATACTAGTTTTTTTAAGGGTGTACAGAACGCCATCCAGATCTTCGGCTCAAGCTAACCTCTCCTGCAAGCGTACACCTGCTGATTAACGGATGAGGTTCGGGCGCAGGCTTTGCTGTCAAAGGTTGAGAGGTCAGACGGCAGTAGCTCCCATAAAAGCCTAATTGAAAGGAGAAGGAACAAGGTTAAGATGATGATGATGATTTTAAAGACATCCAAGGCTATTTATTAAATTTGGTGCGTGTTCACGCCTAATAAACCGTGACGAGCAATCCACTCACAACTGATAACTGACGTCATGATCTTTTGCTCCTTCAAAATCAAAATGTAATCGTTTTTCAAAATCATCACTCATTCCACTGTAACCGTTACAATTATACGTGTCATCAACCAGTCAACGCATTTTAAATTTGAGTTTCTGTTCTAACCGGGATTAAAACAATTCCATAACAGTGCGTCAATTTGCTTGCAACCCGCCTGCTGGTAAATTAAGGTGAATTCCAAAAGGGCAGTATACCATTCCTTAGTTTGACGGCATCGACAAGTGCGTTTACGCAACCGATCAGGATTATAGGTGGAAGGAAACTGAATGAATTATTATACTTTATAAAGAAAATAGTACTCCTGTTGTACATTCCCTTCCTCTCGGGGTTGGCACGTCAGACGGCAGTCGCTCAAATAAAAGCTGATACTCAAGTAAGCTTACACCGCCACCCGGACCCTGGGCTCAAAGTACAGCTTTTTTTGCAATCGGAATTGGCGCTCGGATGATGATTATGATGACGTGTGATGATGAGACTTCGTGTAATGTCAAACATTATTGTATAATACCCCACTGTAATTTTATTGCATTGATATTTTAAGAATAGGCGACTATACGTAAATACTTTTTCAATCCTAATTGTCTTTTGTCCTAAAACTATCACACCGTTCACATTTTTTACATTGGTATGTATCACTTCATCAGCCTGGGGTTATCCTTTCGAGAGCTTACCCGGGGTGCCCGGCAATGGACACTTGGGGAGGACACGTGTGGTTTTAGTCGGTCCGATTCCGACACGCCCATCGTTGCCACCGATGGGGTGAAGCCAGAGGGGGTTACCACACGCTAAAAAAAAAGACGCTTCGTCCAGATTCTTACAAAAAAAAAAATTATTGTAACCGAATTTACTAGTATTCCCGCTAACACCTTCAGCTAAGCTAAAATTGCTTATATTTTCAGTGGGTTTACGTTGGTAGTGTAATGGCCAGGATTCGAACCCGGGAGCTGTCGGTTGTAAGGCCTCTTTTCAGGACTATATCTTCCAATTCAAATTCAAATACATTTATATTTCATTCTTGTAATGACTTATGAACTACTATCTTCCTATTGACAGGCACGTACAATCCTGGATTGTACTATACGGTCATAGACCTATGTACTGTTCAAATATGGGGCCAGATTGCTACCCTGGCGTACCCAATCGTATCGGTAAGTGAAAACATGTTCTAAGTATATGTAGCTAGTGTTCGATTTACAGAGCGAAGCGGCCCTGGATCGTACTGTTTGGCCACAGACCTATGTATTGCAGCGACTCTAACGACATCGACTGCAGTGTTGAGTATACTAGAGTTGGTCTTTTTGGAATGTATGGTGAGTCAATATTGTATAAATGTGCTTTGTTTGCTTGTCAGCTTGCTTGCTTAGGTGTGTGAACCTGATTTTGCATGTTACGGACTAAACTCAAGAGAAAGTGCCTTTATACTTCGTTAGTAAGGAACCTGTGTCGCTAAACTCATACATTTGATATTAAACAGCCAATCACGATTGTGTCGTGGATAAATTTGAATTATGATGCACATTTGTACAGCAATGTTGCACAAAACCTGGGTACTTCCTCGTAATAGGGTATTTGACTACTGCCAAAAAATAGTTCTGTAATAAGTATTACAACATAAAATGCAGATTACATAAATATGTTTTTGAGAACTGTTTTATTTACGATAAAAATCGATATTAAAGTTTGATTTAAAAAAGTACGCGCCATATGAAACGCATTTTTCAATATGGCGCGGATCCCGTGAAAAGTGACGTCACACCAAAGTAAACAGTAAGCGACTTAATGCAGACAGCCTGTATTAAAAAACTCTGTTTACTTATGTGTGACGTCATAAAAAAGAAACTTATTTTGTATTGAAAATAATTAAATTACAGTTCGTACAATATTTTAAATAAAGTCAAAATGCCTATTTCATGGAGTGTTTCCCATCTCGAATAGACTGGCTGGACCAGTGAAGTATCACGCTTTCATACGAGGGAGACGGCCTCTGTGGCGTAGCGGTAGTGCATTCGACTGCTATGACAGGGGCGCGGGTCGATTCCCGCTCAGTGTAAATATTTGTATGCATGAATATGTCTATTTGCATTGGTTTGGGTGTATATGTATGTATATAAGTATGTTTATCCGCATTCTGGAACCCATAACACAAGTTAGTTAAACTATGCTTACCTTGGGTCTAGACAGCTCTGTGTAGAATATCGAAGAATATAAAAAAATACCGAACTATACGGTCACAGACACTACCGGTCTTCTCCCTCCCTCCCTTCCTTCCAATTTTCTCTGTTTCCACCTCCTTCACCTCTGCTTGGGACAAAGCGGTTTCACTTTAAGTTAGATGAATACTAATGCTTGTTTCGTGTTATATTGCTATACCTCAGTAGTGTTATATAAAAAAAGTCAGTGTTTAGTCGCCAGTAGTGGACTAAAGCGCTTTCGGTCACTAATAGTGGCCGATCAAAGTAACCTTGAAGTAAAGAGTAGTTTCTATAGTCATTCTGGGACTTCATTCTTGTCAAATATCTACAAAAGTCACTGTTAGGTCACTAATAGTAGCCGATCAAAGTGACTTTGTACTAAAATATAATTTCTACAATCATTTTAAGACTGCACACTTGTCTGCTATCAAAAAAAACACTGCCAGGTCACTAATAGTGGCTCATCGAAGTGACCTTGAACTAAAAAGCAATTTCTATAATAATATTCAGGTTTGGAACCGCTCCTGAAGAAATACGGAGTCGACATGGTCATCTGGGCCCACGAGCACTCCTACGAAAGGACCTGGCCTCTCTACGACTACAAAGTGTACAACGGATCCAAGGAACATCCTTATGTGAACCCTGGGTAAGTGCCTTTAGGAAGTAGCTGGAGGTTTTGTATGTGGGAGGTATTATTGCCTCAATGGTGCAACAGTAATGAGTGTGACTGCAATGTGTGTTCTCAGTTTGATTTCCGGGTTAAGTCTTTTGCTGCCTAATGCATGTGAACGCATGCTGGTGTCCGTTTCGTGCAAATAATATGGGGCTAATTTGGTGCATAACATAACATAACTTCACGCCTGTATCCCCGAAGGGGTAGGCAGAGATGTGTATTACACACCCACGATTCGCCAGTTATGTGAATTTGGTGCAAAGAGATACATAAACTTTGTACGAAGTATGATGCAGCGGGTGGCTTTATACATAGTGTTATTGGTTTATACTGTTAAGTTAGCAGCATAAAGCTTGAAAAAAATGTCCGGTTGCCGGTAATAGAGTAGTCTTCCATCACGTGGGAAATACAAGTAGGTAGTGCATATCTATCTACCTACCCTTTCAGGGATATGCCAGTGTGAATACACTATGGCTGATTAATAACTAGTGTCTTTATTCTTGGGAGGAAGGTTAATTTGTGGTGGGCACACCCCAGTCACTAAAGGTTGTCCTCATCATAGCGTTATTGCATCGAAAGCTTACTCATTCTCTTGATTTGACTTATCTTAGCTTTTGCTGAAGCGACTACCGTCTGACCTTCCAACACCGAAAGGAAAACCTGCGCCAGAGCCTCGTCTTTTGTGCAAATTATTTGCACGAAACTTCGTTCCATATTATTTGCACAAAATAGACACCCGCATGTGTGCACACGCACGAGGCAGCGGACGACCTCACAGTATGATGTCTGTGTTTGCGCTTGTATGCTACAGCTTTTTTAATAAGCACGTGCTGTGCTTCATGGCAAGAATATGATATTCTCGTAAATTATGTTGAAATAAAAACTTGCGTGTGTGATCATAATTAAAAAACAATTGTGGATGCGCTTATATTTCGGGAACTCCCCACTGGTTTGGATTACTAGACTATAAAAGTAGTTATGGTGGTTCTTTTAAGTGAAGTTATGTGTGCATTAATAAATGTAAATCAAACATAACATAACTTCACGCCTGTATCCCTGAAGGGGTAGGCAGAGGTGTATTACACACCCACGATTCGCCAGTTATGTTAAGGCCCCAATGTATATAGATGGCAATAGGCTCGCCCGCCTATTGCCATCTACCGGGCACATTATTAAGCGAGCGATAATTAACATTTGTTAATGCACACATAACTACGAAAAGTCAGAGGTGTGTGTACGGGGCGACTGGGGATCGAACTCGAGACCTCGTCTCAGCAGTCCGTTACATACACCACTGGGCTATCGTCACTCTGTGGGCTATCGCCACGTAATCGCCATGTAATGTTAATCATTGCTCGCTTAATAATGTGCCCGGTAGATGGCAATAGGCTCGCCCCCTATTACATTGGGACGTTACCATAACTAGCGAATCGTGGGTGTGTAACACACCTCTGCCTACCTCTTCGGGGATACAGGCGTGAAGTTATTTATGTATATTTAAGTGAAATAACACGAAGTTAATTCAGTCATCATTATTTTCATAGCGATTTTGGCAAAATTTGCACTTTGGAGTCCGAGGTCTGCCTTATTTTTGAGCTGAGTGAGACGAAGTCGAGCGAAAGCTGCTCATACCAGACTTCAGGATTTTCTGTGTCGCAGGTCTCCTCCTAAACTACTAATCCAATCAGAACCAAATTTGGCATGATTAAAGAGGTCAATCAGAGGAAGGTTTTTTTTTTTTTTTCAAATCACGATGTCTCACTCAGCTCAACATTGCAAGCAGCGATTCGCCTTGCAGACCTAGTTTTTGATTGCTACGTTGGCTTTTCCGAAGACAACTGCCATCTGATCTCCCAACTCTTGGGAAGCCACATCCGATGTTAAGCAGGTGCACCAACTAGCAAGTGACGTTGATTAGAGCCCCTATGGTGTTATTAGGGCCTGTACACCCCCACTTCACAAAGTTCATTCAGTACATAATTCCATTAATTTTTTAAGCAATAAGTATACTTACTTCTCCTATTCCCGCGACCAGTCCCCTACAGGGGGAATGCTCTGACCAACTGAGCCACCTATACGTGTCAAGGTGGCTCAGTTGGTCAGCATTCCCCAGTGAGTAACATAAGATGTAAAGTTTACATAAATAAGTAGAGATATAAAGTATACATAAAATAAAAGTGGGGAAATAAACAAAACCACGAACCCTCCCTTTTTTTTTTCGTCCGGAAATCCCTTCGGATACCCCGCCGGCCAGCGGGGGCGGTTATGTCGGACTTCAATCGACTAAAACCGCACCCCGACTGACCCCTGGGCCATCTCCGGTTTCGAGATGGCCCCCTCGGGTTTGGGAACCACGGTATCCCCGTCTTGCCCCGTTTTGGGGGAGGGGCGCTAGTCGCCCTACCGTCCCGAACCACTAACCCCCTATCCACATGTATGAAAGGCACGGAAAGAAAGTATGAAAGTAAGTATACTAAAAGGATCAGAATGAAAGCGAGACATTAGATTAAAAATAATATAGAAGATATATGTAATGCATTAGATTAAATATTATATATATAAAAAGCGGCGATAGCCCAGTGGCGTACGTAACGGACTGCTGAAACGAGGTCTCGAGTTCGATCCCCAGTTGCCCCGGGCACACACCTCTGACTTTTCGTAGTTATGTGTGCATTAATAAATGTTAATTATCGCTCGCTTAAAAATGTGCCCGGTAGATGGCAATAGGCTCGCTCCCTATTACATTGGGACCTTAACATAACTGGCGATCGCTTATATAACATAGCTTAACATAAATGATATCGTGGGTGTGTAATACACATCTCTGCCTACCCCTTCGGGGATACAGGCGTGAAGTTATGTTATGTTTATGTTATTAAATATAATGTAGTAGATAAAATATAATATAATATAAGAAAAAACGAGAAATAAGCTCTAAGCGGGTTCTAGAGAAATGTTAAAAAGAATAGCGAACAACCTTACTGCATATGAACAGGCTCTGGCTTAAGCCGAGAGGTGTAAGAAAAAGAAAAGGACTTTTCGCTGGTTCAAGTCCCGTCCTAGATGTTCTCTTTTTCCGATCTATATCTATCAGTACATAATCATCGTCACAAAAGTATGTTATTGCTTGAAAAACAATATTACTTATGGTTTGAGGCTAATAGTGATTCGAACTACCCCGAAATACATTAAATCTTTATTCATAACATAACATAACATAAACTCACGCCTATATCCCCGAAGGGGTAGGCAGAGGTGCTAGCACCCACATTTCGCCAGTTTATGTTTAGGTCCCAATGTAATAGGTGGCGAGCCTATTGCCATTAACCGGGCACTTATGAACCTGCGATAAATACACACATAACTTCGAAAAGCATCGGAAAGTCATTGGTGTGTGCCATGGTAAAACCTGGGATCGAACCCGAGACCTCGTCTCAGAAGTCCATTACCCATACCACTAGGCTACCGCGGAAATCTTTATTCATGATGTTTAAACTGGTATTAGAGTTTACGTGTATGTATTATTTATTAGAAATGTACATAACATAACATAACTTCACGCCTGTATCCCCGAAGGGGTAGGCAGAGATGTGTATTACACACCCACGATTCGCCAGTTATGTTAAGGTCCCAATGTAATAAGGGGCGAGCCTATGGCCATCTACCGGGCACGTTATTAAGCGAGCGATAATTAATATTTATTAATGCGCACATAATTACGAAAAGTCAGAGGCGTGTGCTCGGAGCGACTGGGGATCGAACTCGACACCTCGTCTCAGCAGTCCGTTACGTACGCCACTGGGGTATCGCCGCTTTTTGTATGTTATTATATGTTTTTGAAATGTACGTGTATATATTATTTACTTTTGCGGTCATTTACAAAGGGTGTTCCGTTTCTTGGTGTTGCCTGTTTGCATCTAAATATAATCAAAACTGTTAAGGTAAATATATGTAATTTATTTAAATATTTCATATAATTATATAAGTGGAAATTTAATACTTTTAAGGTATCTAACACATCAGGGTAAGTGGTTATCGTTGCCTGTGAACCAAAGTCTAAGTAAAGTCAAAGATCAATTATTCTGTATAGACCAATAAAACAGCACTTACAAAACATCGAAACTAGACTAATCTGTGTGTGACTTATCTGAAGAGCTTCTGTGCTTCACAAATCTCATTATAATTATAAGCGTCGGTAGCTTAGTGGTTAAGGAGTCGACCCTACGATCGAGAGGTCCCGGGTTCAAATCCTGGCCATTACACTAGCGACGTGAACCCACTCCTAACACAAGCAATTAAGTTTAGCTGGAGTGGTTAGGAGGAATATTAGTAATTTCGGTTACTAATATATGTTTATAAATAAAAACGCTATTTAACTTACTAACTTTATTTATTAATCGGCGGTGAAACCATGCACGCCTCAACATTACTGACAATCCTCTCACTTAATATCAACTTTAAATCCTAATAAATTGCATTTCGTACGGTTTGTGAGTGCCTTACCTTAGTACCTTTCCTTCCTGCGTTCATGAGCTGCGGTAATCGCTTACCATGAGATAGTCTGTGTGCTTGTAGATCGATGTAAATATACTTCTTTAAATCAGTTCTCACACATTGTCTCATTGCAGTGCTCCAGTGCACATCGTGACGGGGTCGGCTGGCTGCCAGGAAAACACGGATCCTTTCAAAAGTAAGTCCATGAACATATATTAACGCTAGTATATTCCCAAAGGCAGAGGTGTATTATACGTCCACATCACGCCAGCTACGTTTTTGGTTCCCACGTAGAAAACTTAACAATATAATAGATCTTAACCTATGAAATTGCCGAAATTTTCTTCAAAATTCATGAGTTCGTTATTCCTGTAATTTAATAGCTATTTCCATTATTTATATTTTGTTTGAAAGTTGATTTCAAGATTTTACAACTCTGTATTAAATTTTTATTGGCGGCTTGATAAATTAATTCGATGTTCAAAAACAGTACTTCCTAAATGCTATCCATTTTGTTGATAAATTTCGTATTACTTAACAGCTGTCACTTTTCAAAAATGTAATAATAGTTGCTGTTTGTTAGCTTAATATTGTCTCACTCATACACAAAAAAAATACATAAAATTTGGATTTGTCATTCCAAAAAAAATGCAAAGATGTTAGTACTGAAAATTGGGTTTTCCTCCAATTTTTTCAAGAAAAACGGCAATTTCATCAATCATCAGGCAATTTCAACGACCTCATATTAAAAGAAAATATTACCTGTATTATGTTCCTGAGTCGCGAACTTCACTTTCGCGATTCAGGATTGGTAGTGACGTAGTAGTATCGAAGTAGTTCAACTTGTTGTCGCTAGATGCCGCTGGGTATATGTGGTATCGCCACAATGTAAAAAACGGATATGGGAGTGTGAACGAATAGCTCGTGAAGTCAAAAGTCGTGTCCTTATAAGGGTTGTACTGCACTGGCAGCGTAGAATCGCACTTTCCTATGCTTCTATCCTTTTCTTTCACTCAGAATCGTCATTTAAAAGAGCGAGAAAGAGCAGCGGCTCCCACTCTCTGCCTCGCTCGTACTGGCTGTTTTCTGGGAAGGTAACAGACTGAGACAAAGAGTGATACAGTCGTCCTTAAAAAATAATTGATGTATAGTTGGTTTTTGTAAACTTCAGAGGGCAATTTTAACATTTTTCAAATTTTGTTCATTATTATAAGAGACAAACTCTGTGGCGTAGCGGTAGTGCGTTCGACTGCTAAGCCAGAGGTCGCGGGTTCGATTCCCGCTCAGTGTAAATATGTATATTTGCAATGGTCTGAATAAAAATAAATATTATACATAGAAACCTATGTATAATATTTTTTGTTTACAAAAAAAAGTATTTAAGTATGTTTATCCGCATTCTAGAACCCATATGACAAGCTCTGGTTAGTTTTGGTCTAGATGTGTTGTGTACTTTGTCCTACAATTTTTATTTATTATAAGTTTTAGAGTTATGGTGGTCCGTAACTTGTGATGTGTTAAGCTATACCGATGGCGACTGTACTTCGGTAGAGTTGCCTCGTTCATGCCAGGCAACCAATTCAACCACCTACATTGTCTAAGTTTGGTACTATGGACAAACGAGTTGTGATGACGCTTATCACCAGAACTTTCAAAGTGCTGGATTTTTAGTTCCGATGTAGCTCGGTTCATCACCTCTAGACTGTGCTGGAGGTATGTAGTGTACATATATTTAAATAATTGTGTGATGATTGTCCACAGAAGACCCTGAGGCGTGGTCAGCGTTTAGAAGCAGTGACTACGGCTACTCGCGGTTGTTGGTGCCGAATAAGACACATCTGTACTTAGAACAGGTGAGTTTTAACCAGTGTTTGTCACAATGATATACTTAGAATACCTTTGTACCTAGCTATAAGTTACTTGTATACACTTACTTGTACTTGTATACAGTTATTGTAAATGGAGAGAAATAAAGTATTATTATTATTAATTAAATACTACCTTTATATTACCGATTACAAAAGTGCTCATAATATTTTTTTTTTGGTTTTTTAATTTAAATGTTAACGTCGATATGCCTTCCCCTTGCCTGATGGTTAGCTAAAGTTAAAGTCTCAGAAATGTGACTACAATGGTGGCCCTCAATTTGACGGGCTCATCAGATGGTTGTTCACGCTCCGCTAAGGGACCCGGGACTGAATGAAACACGTGTGCTGATTTTATTTGAAACGATTTTTCTAATTCTTGTAAAACAAATTAGCAATTGCTCCTAGAGGCTATTTCCTCCTATTTCCGAGGTATATATGACAGTTTGACATATCAAGGCAACATCTTATCCAATCACATAAACATAACATCACGCCTGTATCCCCGAAGGGGTAGGCAGAGGTGTATTACACACCCACGATTCGCCAGTTATGTTTAGGTCCCAATGTAATAGGGGGTGAGCCTATTGCCGTCTACCGGGCACATTACTAAGCGAGCAATAATCAACATTTTTAATACACACATAACTACGAAAAGTCAGAGGAGTGTGTCCGGAGCGACTGGGGATCGAATTAGAGACCTCGTCTCGGCAGTCCGTTACGTACACCACTGCGCTATCGCCGCTATCTTCCAATCTAGAACACCACAAAAAAGCCTTACTGGTTGACTACTTTTATATAGCCCCAAGGAATAACTAAAGCCGAAGCAGGCCAAGACGGAGGCGTGTTGAGTGTGTCCTACACACGCCTGCCTACTCACCGTCACAGGATAAAACTCGATTCCATCAGCCGAGGCCGCGATGGCGGCCAAAGTTCGCCGGTAACCCTGGGGTTATCCTTTCGAGGGCTTACCCGGGGTGCCCGGCAATGGAAACTTGGGGAGGACACCGTGTGGTGTTAGTCGGTCTGATTCCGACACGCCCACCCCATCGTCGGCACCGATGGGGTGAAGTCCGTGGGGGTTTCCACACGCTAAAAAAAAGTGTTATTTGTTATATTCAGTAACTATATTTTCTGACCCTACTTAACAGGCACCCGTTGTTTGTATACTGGGTACTTTTTCATAGTCTTCCATGGGTAGGAGCATCAGAATTTACCTGTTTTGGGACACATTCAGACAGTCTTTCTATATTTTCATTGCAAAACATCAAACATATACTATTGTAAGCTTCCAACAAATAGAACTGTTCACAAAACGTATTACTTTGCATTTCCAGGTGGACGTGGACCTACGAGGGAAGGTGATCGATTCGTTCTGGCTCGTGAAGGAACAACACGGCGCTTACAACATACATTAGATACATCGCCATCTACACGAAGAGTGAAAAACCTAGGCTTGTTCAATGGAATCAAAATTGACTTCCACCCTCATTTATCTAAAAGTTTGACGTTTTACCAAAACTAGAATATTATTTTTTATTTCTACATTAAAAAAAATCATATACACTCAAGCCTGTAATCTTCGTAGAGGGAAGGCAGTATTACACGGCTCGATTTCACCAGTCATATTTTTGGTTACCATGGTCATGCCACGTCCAAATGACGAAATATCGATTACATTATTATTAAGAAGGGTAATATTTACTTTATTATATATAATATAATATACTTAAACCAGCCTGTCATTGAAATAGTAGACACAGGAGTATGACGCACCCATGTCATACGTTATTTTCTTTAATTTTATTTGCTAAAGCGTGAGAGTGAAAAAAATAGATGCCAGATCCTGGTTAGCACGATGAGTATCCATACACCTCTGCTTATCCCTTTAAGGATATAAAAACTGAAAATATAAGAAGAAGCCTCTCATACGGGACTAGGACTGTGACGTTAAGGTGCCGTTGATATGAAAGCTGACTATCCATATAATACGTAATCACTTCCGTTTCAATAGTATATCCATCTGGAATCCAAAAAGAATCTCAAACATATGCGTGTAAAAACACAAACAGTGCACAAACAAATGCGTGTAAGAAACATAATATATGCATGAAAAACATACACGTGTAAATTAAATGTGGCAGAAGTCAGCCTACCATGAAACGTACATATCCGCAACTGTGGACTGAATTTACGGGCTATCGGTACCATGAAACGCACTTATCCCGCATTGGGGCCCGAAAACGGCACATGACAGTTACGTACCATGAAACGGCACATGACAGTTACCTACCATGAAACGGCACATGACAGTTACCTACCATGAAACGGCACATGACAGTTACCTACCATGAAACGGCACATGACAGTTACCTACCATGAAACGGCACATGACAGTTACCTACCATGAAACGGCACATGACAGTTACCTACCATGAAACGGCACATGACAGTTACCTACCATGAAACGGCACATGACAGTTACCTACCATGAAACGGCACATGACAGTTACCTACCATGAAACGGCACATGACAGTTACCTACCATGAAACGGCACATGACAGTTACCTACCATGAAACGGCACATGACAGTTACCTACCATGAAACGGCACATGACAGTTACCTACCATGAAACGGCACATGACAGTTACCTACCATGAAACGACCTGAAACCGCAAAATTCGGAATTTTGACAGCCCGCCAAAAATTTTTTTTTATGAAAACACTCATATTCCTAGTGAACTTCAAAAGGTCGGAAGGTTATCATAATCCAATACAAAGGAATGTATTTTCAATATGTTAGTTTATAATAGTTATTTTTTATTAGAAATATATTGTAAACGAAACCTCCTTGATATGTTTGATTTAGTCCCGAATATACTTTATGGTTCCGACCGAAAGAACGAAATCCGAAGTAACTTCATGGTACCTAAATGACACTTCTTTCGTTCGCGTTTCGTGCGGGCCCGCAATTGGGGATGTACATTTCATGGTAGGCCTACTGACCTTCAGGCAAATATGATCCAACTCGGACAAAATATGTTTATCAATAGGTTGAATTTCAAAGTGTCTGGATTTTTTTCCATTTAACTATATATTATAATGGATACTCAAAACAAATATTATATGATACCGTGTACTAAATCTATACATTTAGATCAGAAAAAGAGAACATCTAGGACGGGACCGTAACCAGTCCCTTTACAGTTACAGGTTACAGTTGGTTACCTATTCGAAATTATCCGATATATTATATACGTCTGAAGGCGACTCTGGAGCCATCTACCGTAATACTTGCGAACTGTGTGTACTAAATGTTTATATTTTTGAAATAAACGTACCAATAAAAACAATATTTTCATTTATTTTTTCTGTCCATGTAGTAGTTCCCCGCCTTTCTCAGTTTTATTACCTGTCAGAAATGGGTCTAGGTCTTTATAGCTGGGAGATCGATAGATAGCTAAAATCGCTATTATATATGTCCTATTTTAATAAGCAAAAAATTGCAGTCCTTTAACGCGACTTCTTCTATACAATAGTAAATTTGCTCTTTTACATAGACAATCCTTTCTAGTTGAAACCCAGATCATGTCAATCTAAAACCATATATTTTTTGTAGATGGTACGTATTCTTTTCGATCGATATTACGATTATAAAATCGTAAATTAGTTGTATCTGTACATTGCAATATTTAAAAAAATACTTAGGCGATGTTCAGAACATTAAAATATTTTTATTGAAATTCTTGTCTGTCTATTTATCTGTTTTTTCGTGATGGACGCAAAAACTACTGAACGGATTTTGATGCGGCTTTTTCAATTAGAAAGGTCTTGTTCAGACTTGAAATCTGCCATATATTTGATTGCAATTGTTCATGTAGAACTGGAGATAGAACAAAAAACGATAACCGATCTCCGCGCGGGCAGAACGGAGCCGCGGGCATAGGCTAGTATATATTATTATTATATTAGTATTCCAGATATGACGATTTTCTAGCACGACTGAAGGTTATAGATGTTTTAGGAAAGTTTTGAGGAGAAACAATTACATCACGTTTCGATAGATGGCGTTGTGCCTTCCGACTTACATCGGCGTATGGTTGCAAGTGTTAGAATATAATTCAATTAAATTTTTAGGCATTTTGTATGCTTACTTTTTTCTTGAGATTTAGATCGGAAAAAGAGAACATCTAGGACGGGACTTGAACCCGCGCCCAGTCCCTTACAGGGGGAATGCTCTGACCAACTGAGCCACCTAGACACGTCCCAGATATTTGAAATTCTCCGATACATTAATACGTCTTAAGGATATAAGAATATAATAGAATATAATTATAAATTTAATGTTACTATTTATTGTTATAAACTCTTTATTTAGAATAAAAGCTTTAGTATTTTTGACTGGTTGAATTAATAAAAATAATTCTAAACCTATAGTAATAATATTCTACGACATACAACACAGTGCTATCTAAACCCAGAGTATAGTTTAACTAGCTTTAAGCTTGTAATATGGGTTCTGGAATGCCGATTAACAAATTTTCTTTTCTAAATACATATATAGTCCAGTCAAATCGAATAGTCTAAAAATTGCCAAACAATTGACAGTCGCACTAAACCATAATGGCTGTAGAATACAATTTGTTTAGTGTGACCGTGAATTGTTTTAACATAATAATAACAACATAATATCTTAAATACTTTATATATTCAATAATAATGAGACCGTAATCTTAGCAATCCATGGATTCTCCGTGCGGGTGCCGGGTCCATCGCGTTGCTGAGTTGGGAACTCGGGACAGTGCCTGGGACTTGCGACCCAAGTGTAGGTTTAGAAGGGGCCCCTTTTGTTGATGTACATCAACACTCACCTTCACTACCCAAGTTCCCCTCCCTGCCTAACCAAATTTGATACGAACCTACTAGTGCCGCTTTAGACATTCGTCCTAGTAATGAGCTTATTGTAGCTCTCGATAGGCCTAGATCTTTAAGTAGGTTATAGAGAGATTTTGCTGGTATACCTCTCGCTCCCACTTCCACTGCATACAAATTAACCACGTAACCGTTTTTGATTAATTCGTTTGTGAGATCATAGTATTTATTTTTCTTTATTGTGTGGTCCTTCGGTATATTTGTTTCCCACGGTACAGTAAGTTCCACAAGAACCACATGTTTTAATCTCTTAGAATATAGGAATATGTCAGGTCTAGATGACGAAACCCCAACATCCTCCGGAATTTTGTAGTGCTTTTCATACGTGTCGATTAGGAGAGTCCAATCTGGGGCAGTATCTAAGATTGAATAAGGTTTGTTCCTGGGTGTTATGGATGAACCTTCAGACACAAAGTTGATATGACGTCTGTTAGTAGTCAATCCTTTTTGGGCTCTAGCTACTGCCAGACTCATTGCTTCACGTATGATGATAAGCACCTTATCGTGGCGGCGTGAGTAATGGCCTCTATCGAGAAGCACCCTACATCCTACTAATATGTGTCTAGCCGTCCCTATTGCCTCACCACAAGTATAACATTGTTTTTCTGTGGCCTTCCCCCACCTTACCAGATTACTCTGGTCTGGGAGGGTCATCTGAAAGGCGTTAAGATAAAATTTTAACAGGGCCGGCGACCAGTCATAGATCAAGGTGCGCCACTTTAAGGCCATCGGTATGCAGAACTCTCCCATTGTCAACCATTCATTTTGGATTTCCAAATTCATCGCGTGCACTCGATATTTATCATTTTCGTCTTGTTTTAGAAAGGACTTAAGTATATCCTGGTCCCTTTCTGGCTCTCGTACTCCCAACCCCACTCTGTTTGACTGGGCCCCTATCATAAATCGTTTATGGAATAGAAGTCTAGATTCAAGCTCGGACGCGTTATTATCTTTCGGGAGTGCCCTGATTGTGACATCTTGGGATTTTCCTAAGATGTGGGCTTTGGTAACTCTAAGATGTTTATAGAGCTCCGATGGTTTCTTAAGTTTCATCCCAAAATTATTTTGATCCCTAAATAGAGCAGAGGAATCAGCAGAGTGCGCTAGTCCAAGCCACGATTTTAGCGATTTTATGACAGTTGCATCTATTTTCGCCAGTAAGGTTTTACCGAATTCATACACCAGAAAAGGCCAAGTCAGACGTGATGTTAAGTAGTTGTCATATATCCAAGCTTTTTTGATATTGTTTAGTGGTATCTGATCTATCTTATTTAGGTCATTTATAAACGTATCGACAACTTCATCTAAGGATGGTGTGCGTCCTTTATAGTCTATCTTTCTCCCAAGAAATTTAAATGGCACCGATTCAGCGACTATGGAAACTGGTTTACCCCCAATGAAGAGTCCCGGGTCGTAAGAGGTAAATTTGGTGTCCCGTCTACCCAGACATAGACAGTGACACTTACTGGGCTTCGTCCTCAGTCCATTTGTCCACGAACAGAACTCATCGACTTCCTTTAATAGTTCCTGACATTGTTTTGGATTGCGCGTCAGTATTGCGAGATCGTCAGCAAAAGCTAAGATGGACTCTGAGTATATGTTATTTACTTTAAACCGATAACCCCATTTCTTTTCGTGACGTATTAACTTGGTAATTAAGATATTAATTACTATGTTAAATGCTATTGGTGACAAGCAGCATCCCTGAAACAGTCCCACATTATACCGTAATGGTCCTGTGTGTACTTCTTGGAAGCTTATAGCAAATTTTAGCTGGGAGTAATACGACTCGATTATCTCTATGACCACGGGCGGAAAGTTATACCATTGCAACGCGTATACCATAAGGTAATGTGGAATTGAGCCAAATGCATTTTCTAGGTCTATCCAATTACCGTTATCTGTCTTTCGTATTTTCTGGCATCTTTTAAGCTTTCCGCTAACAGACTATTGTGTTCCAGACAACCAGAAATGCCGGGTAAAAACCCTTTCTGGTGGTTAGGTCCGAAATACCTATTGTTAATCATAAAATGACACATTTTTGTTTGTAGAATTGAGAAAAATATTTTTGAAATTGTGTTAGTTAGTGCTATCGGTCTAGTATCTTTAGGATGGGTCACTTCATGTTTTTTTGGAATGAGAACGAAAACCGCTTCGCCAAATGCGACTGGTATATTCTTTTCTGACCAGATTTTACTGAATATATTTGTGAGATGTTTACGAACTGTTGGACATTTTTTATACACTATATATGGAACCCCATCAGGGCCCGGAGCCGATTTAGATGATTTCTTTTTTATTTGTATCTCTATTTCCTCTATGGTAGGTGCATTCCCTTGGAATTGTACTAGAGGGTCGTGAGGTCTTTGGGTTTCCGGTTGATTGTATGGTGTTCTGCATTTAAGTATTTCATAAGTGTTTTTGTAATGTTCGTAAGTTTGTTCTTTGGTCAGAAGAAGTTTACCATTTTGGCTTTTAAAGATGTTTTTTGAGTACTGAAAAGGGTTTTTATCAAAATTTACTTCGTGCCTTGCCCTATCGTAACTATCGCAATTGTTTGCTATTTGTTGCGATATACCTTGTATTAGTTTAAGAATTGATCTTAATGCCCTAGACAGTTGGTGACTAAGATGATAATCGCCCAAGGCTTTGGCATCTCGAAGTTTTTTCTTTAGCTCCCTTTTCTTTCTCCGCAATTTAGTTTTAAAAGAGTTTTCTTTAATTTTAGGAGCATGGTAATTTGGAGGTGGATAATGCTCACTAAAATACGTATAAATTGTATCTTGGAAAGTGTTTACTTGGCTATTTAGATCTTGTTTCTTGCCTGGATGTTCTAGCAGAATGGCCAAATTTTCGTCGTGCACTTTCCAGGTTGAGTTTTGAAGGCTCGGAATGCTAAGACGTGTCCGGATATTTATGGACTCCTGGTTACTTTGACACGATGGTTCACCATGGGATGTATGAGGGTCAACTCTATCCGTAGTGACTGATGAAGTTCTTACCGACGGCTGTCGTGCTTCAACACCATGTGTATTCAAATGTTTGATGTACCAAGCTCGCCTCTTGTATTGTTTCCCGCACGTGGGGCATTTCAAATCCGTATTATCGCCAGAGTCGTCGTTTTTTCCTTCCGGTGGACAGATCTTCCGCCCCCCCTCTCGGACTGTCCTGGGGGTATTTTTCTTATTCGGACTTTTAGCGATTATATTCTCGGGTTTGGCTTGCTAGGCCGTCACCCTCGGCTGTCTTTCCAGCAGTCGGACGTCTTTCCGTCTGTCAGCTGTCTTTCCAGCAGTCATCTGTCTTTCCAGCGTCAGCCCGTCTCTCCGGGCTGTCATTTAAAATGAGACCGTAATCTTAGCAATCCATGGATTCTCCGTGCGGGTGCCGGGTCCATCGCATTGCTGAGTTGGGAACTCGGGACAGTGCCTGGGACTTGCGACCCAAGTGTAGGTTTTATAATTGAATATATAAAGCTGAAGCATTTATTTATTTAGTTGGTTAAACGCGATAATCTCAGGGACAACTGATTCGAATGGAAAAATTGTTTTTGTGTTGGATAGCCCATTTATCGAGGAAGGTTATATATACTATATATCATCAGGTTCCCCAGGAGAGCAGAGCAGTAATTTCAAATATAACAAAAATTACGGGCATGGATGGATTAAATGGGTACCACGTGGCAGCGAAGTATGTCACGGGCGAAGCCGCGGGGCCCAGTTAGTGTTTTTAATAAAATGAACTATGTATGCTTCAGCTAATTGTCCCTGTGTGACCAACACGACTGCCAAATTAACCGAAGCGGGATCAAATCTGACCCCACAGGCAAGGCGTCCGGTTACCCTGGGGTTATTCTTTCGAGGTCTTACCCGGTGTGCCCGGCAATGGACAGTAATTGGGGTCCGATTCCGACACACCCACCTCGAGCCCGTGGGGGGTTCCACACGTAAAAAAAATACCAATTGTCCCTTAAAGTGGCGTGGCATCACGAATAACTTTAATTTTCACTATTAGGGGCGTACCTCTCGAAAACGGGTGGGAATTCGGAGAAAGTCTATTAATAAAAGTTGTAGATAATAGCGGCGATAGCCCAGTGGCATACGTAACGGACTGCCGAGACGAGGTCTCGAGTTCGATCCCCAGTTGCCCGGGCACACACCTCTAACTTTTCGTAGTTATGTGTGCATTAATGAATGATAATTATCGCTCGCTTAATAATGTGCCCGGTAGATGGCAATAGGCTCGCCCCCTATTACATTGGGACCTCAACATAACTGGCGAATCGTGGGTGTGTAATACACCTCTGCCTACCCCTTCGGGGATACAGGCGTGAAGTTATGTTATGTTATGTTATAATTTTTTGAGCTCTCATTTAGCAATTCACCGTTTCTGATGTACTAGCCAACTAACTCGCATGCGATACTATTTCCGAGATAAAAGTAGTTATCTATCCCTGTGCCTAATTTCATCCAGATCCGTTCATCCGTTTTTACGTGAAAGAGTGACAAACATCCATACATCCAAACTTTCACATAGCAGGAAGTAGGAGATTACACAGACATCAAAGATACAGACTTCGTTAACAATTACAGACGATATGGCCAAGTACTTCAAAAATGCATTTTGTAAAAAAAAAACGTGAAACTTAACTGATTTGGCCATTGCTGCTAGATGTGAAAATAGGTATTCAGAAACCTTTCTAACTGCTTTAATTAATGCCTAATTGTCAGTTCTGTATTGTCAAGTCCATGTTTGTATGAGAATGCAATGCCTCGTGTGCAGATCGAATGAGTTTGTTTTGTGATGTTCCAGAGCGCCCGTGCACATCGTGACAGGCTCGGCAGGCTGTCGAGAGGGCAGGGACCACTTCTTGAGTAAGTTGACCTTACTGCTGAGATTTCTATCAAGGACAAGGCGAGAGTCCGCCTAAGGTCGGCTTGCTTCGGTTTCATAACTTCACACAGCGTATATATTTCTAGAGTAGTGTAATGTGTTATGAACCCAAACGATTTTAACTACTTTGTAAATATATTAAACTGTCAGATCGATGCACAGTCAGCGTCAAAACTTGATGAATATATCCAGATTTCAAAAGTAGGTGATGCTGCAGAGCGTTAAAGGTAAGTATTGCGACAAAGCTTCAAAAGTTGATGATAAGCACAAAGTCTCCTTGAAGTCCAAAATTGCGACCTCAAAACCCGAGGTCCGCCTTCCATTTCATGTTTGGCTTATTTTGGATGCTATGGAAGCGCCTGCTGTCTGACCCCAACATGCGCCTGAACCTCCTCTGTTGATCGGCAGCTGTCTGACCCCAACATGCGCCTGAGCCTCCTCTGTTGATCGGCAGCTGTCTGACCCCAACATGCGCCTGAGCCTCCTCTGTTGATCGGCAGCTGTCTGACCCCAACATGCGCCTGAGCCTCCTCTGTTGATCGGCAGCTGTCTGACCCCAACATGCGCCTGAGCCTCCTCTGTTGATCGGCAGCTGTCTGACCCCAACATGCGCCTAAGCCTCCTCTGTTGATCGGCAGCTGTCTGACCCCAACATCGCCTGAGCCTCCTCTGTTGATCGGCAGCTGTCTGACCCCAACATGCGCCTGAGCCTCCTCTGTTGATCGGCAGGTGTACTAGCTAGCATGTCCGGTTGGGCTCCTAAGATGTTACTACACCCTACATATAATAGGTACTTTACCTATGAAATGGCCGAAATTTTCTTACAATTTCATGAGTTCGTTATTCCTATGACTAGGATTCGAACCCAGGACCTTTCGATCGTAGGGTCAACTCCTTAACCACTAAGCTACCGACGCTTAATATATCAATAGCAATTTTGTTCCTCAGACACAGAACCCAAGTGGTCAGCGTATAGATCTCAGGACTTCGGCTACACCAGGTTCAAAGCTTTCAACAAGAGCCATGTGTACATGGAGCAGGTTCGTACATATGTGTATAGTAAAGTATTTCACATAGAAAGGGACTCGTCCCAGGTTCAAGTCCCGCCCTGGATGCTAAAATTCATATAAATTAAAAATTTACCCTAATTCTTATTACATTAATTAACCAAAAAAATAGTTACCAACCATACAACGGACTTAGTTCTTCCTGGGGAGGTCCTTCCTAAGTCCTAAGTCTTAAGTCGGTTCGATCCGACAGCCACTTCACTGCTAGCCCTGAATACGTGGGGGACACATACAAAAAAAACTTATGTTAGCCAATTTGTGTGAAAGAAAATAATTGGCAACTCATATTACAGGTGTCAGTGGATCTCCAAGGCGAAGTAATCGATTCATTTTGGCTGATCAAGGACAAGCCACTACCAGGCTTCGCCGAGTTGTAATCAGAGCGACGTACAGTAAATACAATAGCGCACATAGTAGCCAGAAGGAAAATTACTGCTGCCAGCCGGATCAGTCTCCGTTCAACCACTTTACATTAAAACTTTTTTTTAATTCTGTCTGTGCGATTTAGTTCCTATTTATAGGAAAGACCATAGAGCAATTACATAGAGGGGGTGTGGTGAAGAGGGGTTAGATCTCGCCCACTTCTTTATCTTCCATCTAACGGCTAATAGCAGACTACTCGCTTCATCCCATGTCGATGTTACTACGTATCATAACTATCTCTCACTAGATGTAACAGGGACTTACTCAGGTATAAAGTATCTGTATCGCCATCTGGCATCGAGTAGAATTATATTTGGAAACACAGGCTAAAAGAACGGTGCACAGGACGAACGAACGCCGACAATACACTGAGTTACTTAGTGAGTGAGTTACTTAGTGAGTAAGTTACTTAGTGAGTGAGTTACTTAGACCGCCTCCTATCTGTGTTTGCTCTGTGGGAAGGACTCAGGACTGTAAATAAAAGCAATGTAACAATGAAAAATAGATCGTTGTACCGTTAAGGGGACAGAATGATGGGACACCAGGGAAAGCCACGAAATTTTTCATAATAAAGCTTTCAATGCCATTTACAGTTTTACGTAGTTAAATTTTATTGGTAGGTTTATTTATACATCTAAAAAGTAAAACAGAGTTGATTCTTTGACTTGTGAATTGCTGTTATGTGATATTCTAAATATTAGTAAAATTGTTATCGAACTTATTTTTACGTTTGTGGAACATAGGTTAGTTAAAAGTCTTATCCATTAAGTGTGAAGTTTGCCATCGCCAGTGTTTAGAGTGCGTTCCCTCCGGGTGGTGTTAAAAAAATGTCGCGCTATATATTTTTTAATGCTAACGTTTGCTTGCCATAAATGTGTTGAATAAACATAATGTATTACCACATCTTCGAAAATATACGAATTTGAATACGAGTTGAAAAAAACCGAATAGTGTGTAGGTTGTTTATATAAGGTGTCACAAAATTAGGTCTCTGAATTTGGTGAGATGACTTGGTATCGACAAAATATGTATTTGAAACAAAAAAAAAAACGGGTAAAATAAAAAAATAATATATAAAAAATATAAAACAAAAAACATGAAAAAAAAACACCACCAGCGACGAGCACACGTGACGCTGGTCGCGATTTATGTATTTCCCACACATCCGCAGCTTGGAGAATACTGCGAGGATACCATCCGCGATACCAATCCGCGATACTAAATCGCGACCAGCGTCACGTGTGCTCGTAGCGTCACGTGACGCTGGTCGCTGGTGGTGGTTTTTTTTTTTTTTTTTTTTTTTAATATTTTTGATATATATTTTTTTTTATTTTACCCGATATTTTTTTTTGTTTCAAATACATATTTTGCCGATACCAAGTCATCTCACCAAATTCAGATACCGAATTTTGTGACACCTTATATAATAAAAAAAGGTTGTATATAGAATACAATAGTTAAGAAACGACGATATTATGACTAGATTTTAAGTGCAAATTACTCACGCTTGTGATTGAATACATTTTATGCAACATGGCTAGTGTCCAATACCCTGTTGGCGAGTGCCACCACCGAGTTAGTTATAAAGTTATAAATAATGTAGTATACGAGCATACGAGTAATTAATAAGCTTTACTTCTGTACACTTTTGGCGACAAAGTCGGCAGTGTTTACCTATTTATTTATTTAATACCGCAACTGACAAATACTTTTAGGAGATATCCCATTACAGCCGGGGGGTTTTTTTATGTAGGGTACGTCAAAATGTTAAAAGTTAATGTGACGTCTCAGGAATGAGGGTCACTATTAAAGATACCAATAATGCTACAAATGGTGGCCCTAAGTTTGATGGTTCCATCGTCATAATGTGTCTTATGGGAAATTCATTAATCACGTAAAGGTTATAAATAATGTACCTTACTAAGTATGTTTAGGTTATATTATTACTTCGTGCCACCAACCAGGTGGACACCGAAGTCTTAAAATCACGCAAAATAAATCAAAATCTTACACCCACTTTTTATCACTTTTCTCGACGTTTCACATGATTCTAAGTCTAATTAAGCAAAAAAAAATTTTTGTTTCGGTCTGTCTGTTGGTCTGGATGACTGGATGTCTGGGTGTCTGTTTACGCAATAACTCAAGAACCACTTTTCCGATTTAAAAAATTCTTTCGCCAATCATCTTGTTTGGTTAATGGGAAGAACTGATTAGATTTTGGGGTTTGTACGTTCAAGGTTTCGGGTACCTACCATACAGATTGTCCCTAAAAAACTTTTACAAGTGAGTTTCTTTCGAGTTATCAGAGTAACGCGTATTTGACATTGACATTTGAGTGACAATGACAATACGTAGGTATATTGTATATTTACATAAAACAACCAGACTCTGAAAGAAACTGAAATATAAAATCATTTTTTGTTTTTGACGTCGAAGACATTTGATTTGATTTCAATTTCTTCATATTTATTGCTCTATATATAAAGACGCGTCGAATAATATGCATAAAGCCTAAGGTCTGTAATTTTGAATAAAAATACTGCAACAAAAATATCTAAGTTTGACCCGAAGTTTGACAATCACTGTGTGATTTCCGCCCCACTAGATTTACATGTTTAGTTTGGGTCTAGTTAGCGCTATATCTAGTTGTCCCAACATATTTATTTAGACGTTTCGTTCTTTTTCTTTTATTAAACTTATTCTATCTCTTTTTACATTTTAATTTCTCATTTTATTTATTCCAATGACATATAAGGTGAGGGTACTTGACAACTTTATGTATTTTTGGCATAGCAAAGTTCCACTTCTCGCCTCACTGAGGCGCTGGCGGCCCGTGTCCAGTATTTCGCGTCAACATACTGAAAAACAACGAAGGTTAATTTAGTCGGTGTGGTATTATCAACATAAATAATGACGCAACTTTTATTTACATACAAGATCTTCTAGTAGCACTTTAGTTAAAGGGAATAAGACTTATAATAATTATAATATTGTAATATAACTATCAGCAAGTCGCTCCCGCAAAAACATATGAACAGAACTATGAAAAAGAGAAATAGAAGAGTTGACCGCAGGTTCCATGCTGCAAGATCTTGTTGAGGCCTACTCCAATAGGGGCCCATACACATATGTTACCCATGGGTCCAACATAACCTTAGGGCCCCATCAAAGTCTATGGGGGACCTTTCACCTGTGGGGCCCAACACATATACGTCATCGATGGGCCCGATACACCCATATGTTCCATATACCCATGGGCCCTGTCAAGATCTGTAGAGTATAGGTTTAGATCGGAAAAAGAGAACATCTAGGATGGGACTTGAACCCGCGACAGTCCCTTACAGGGGTAATACACTGACCAACTGAGCTACCTAGACATAGATTTCGTATGTTACGAATCATGAATTTTCATGGTATATTGGTAAAAGTCATCGTGTATTGAATAACCAAAAGAACTAGTTCAAATAGCGTAGAATAACATATCTGACTTTCAGAATCGTCGGACGTCTGCAACACATCTGAAAACAACGTTTCTCAGGGACCCTCGCCATAAATTTGTCAGTACTATTATTATATTTCTGTGCCATAAAAAAAGTAAGCTCTTGAGAGTAGAAGGGCTAAAATTGCTTAAATCGTCCTTTTGTAATTACTGACTGGACCCTTATATGAAAACAAAGTAATGCTTGTATAACAATATAATATTAGTTACCTATATATTTATTTAACATAACTATATGTTTAATTTATAAAATGTTGTGTAAGTAAGGTTAAAATACCAATTATTTTAACCACATTAAGTAATGTGTTATGATTATTATTTCTTAAGTTGTTACTGGTATAGATTTACTTACAATAAAAATATACGAAATATATACACCATTTTCAAATTGTTTTTTATCATATTGTCATAGACTCACGATGGACAACTAATCTCAGAGCTTAATGAATAAATTATTGTTTGTGGTCTACAACGAAACACGATTACCTTGAAGGAACCTATTCACTGGAGACTTGAAGATTTTACTATTTACGATAATTTCATACTCATTTGAAACTAAATGAGAACATACCTAAGTTTAAAGAAAATATTAAGAATACTGCATTGCCCCGCAGCAGGGGGGTGTCACTCCGCCGATCTGCGAGAAATTATAAGTACATGCCGGCGGCAGCCCCGATGCTGCTTATTGGTTGCCGTTGCCCCGCCGCGGCCCGCGACACTCGCGCGCGTGTCTCCCGCATACCAACGTCGCAAGCGCATATTGTATACGATGTATAAAATAAGGGCAACGAAATATTGCAGAAACAATGACCAAAATTCGAATTGCACGTTTTTAATAGATGAAATTTCAAATGATTTAATAGATGAAATTTCAAGATCAGTTGCAGGCTTAGAGGAGACTAATCTATTTACTAGATACAAAGCATTCAACAACCAATCTAGTTTTTATGGCAGCTTAAAAATGCCACCAAAAGATTTTATAGAGTATCTACAAAATTAGAAACCTAGTGGTAGGTCTGTCAACTGGTGGTAGAAATATGATGACACAAATTTGTCACAAAATTCGGCCGGGTAGGTGCCACCGTGCACGATTGCGAAAAACCCTCCATAGTAATCCAATTTCGGTTTGATTGCGTTCAGGGGGCAGCAAGTGCATAGCCGGGCAGGGGGACTGTGGTCGCAGCACTAGTGGGACCGGTGAGTGTCACGCGGTGCTGCGACGACAATCCTCTTCTGATGAGGCCGTCAAGGAACGACTTGGGCGACCAAGCGCAGGGCACGCCGCAATAGCGGCGGTAAGGCCCATCATGGAGGATTGGCTACAGAGGCGACACGGAAGCCTCTCGTACCGACTGACGCAGGTGATCTCCGGGAAGGGATTTCTGCACGAAAAAAAAAAAGGTACCCCTCTGCTGTTATCAGAGGGGACGCTGCGAATGGTCAGTCGGGGTGCGAGGGATATGCTCTATGGGTAACCTTACACCCCGGCGTCTGTAGACCCGAGACGGCGTGCGGTTTTAGTCGGTTCAAGCCCGACATAACCGCCCCCGCTGGCCGGCGGAGGGGTATCCGAAGGGATTTCCGCGCATATAAAAAAAAAGGTACCTATCTCTTTTTGTGCACTACTGTGAAAAAGTGACGGGTGTCGTTATGTCCTGCAACGAGAGTTGCCAAGCAATAAGCATAGTTGTGCTAGACAGGTACCTTATTCTGACATAGTCGATGCTTGCGAAATAGAATAGATAATAGTGCAAAGCTACCGTATCCGCTTACGATCAGGCGGACCGTACGCTCGTTTGTCACCGACGAAGTTTAAAAAAATGACAACCCTATCTTCGGCAAGGTGCGGAGTAATGTCGACCTTCGCGCCGGGCAATAGAACTCAATGACGGCGCGGCAGGCGTGCGGTCCGTTGCTTATAATAATTAATAGGCACGTAAAAAGGCGGCATTCGTGAACATCAAAACAGAGGGTCTTCTGTACTTGTACTATTATTTATTCTGTGCCCGCAGTAGAAATACAGGACGAATACGCCTCTGCATTGCCTATTCCTCGAAAGGCAGAAATTCTTCGAATGTGTTACTCGCGCGATGATTTGGTGGGCACTGCGGTCCATCATCACATCGGCCATCGTCTGAGACATGTACCACTATTCCGGTTCCGTGGTTCGGACCACTCTGTCGTCACCAAAAACCTTAACCATCATAGTCGGGGTACACCAGGGATCCGTTCTTAGTCCATTTCTGTTTAGCGTGATATTAGACGTTCTGTCGAACAGCTTCAGAAATTCACATGAGCAATCTCCGTGGTTGCTCATGTATGCTGATATAGCGCTGGCGGACGCGGACAGGGGCAGATTGGTGCGACGTGTAAAGACGCGGAAGGAGGCGCTTGAAAACGGCGTTCCTAAGCTTAATGTGGCGGCTTAAGACAGAGTATTCTTGGCGTTGAACTCAACAGATCCCACACCCGTCCTCATACGCGATGACTTGGCCGAGCGCACGGACCAAGTTAAGTACTTGGGATCTGTACTCCACGCGACTTGTGACATCGATGCGACGCCAAGGCACGCATCGCCGCTGCATGGGCCAAGTGGCGTGAGATGACTGGTGTCATCTGTGACCCCAGAATACCGGTGAAGTTGAAGGGGCAGGTCTATAAAACCATTATTAGGCCTGTCATTTTACACGGCTGTGAAGTGTGGCCATTGCTAGAGCGACAAAGCAGTAGCTGCGTGTTACGGAGATGAATATGCTGCGATGGATGTACGGAGTCACGTGTAAAGATCGCATGAGGAACTCCTGCGTCCGCGGCAGCCTCCATGTCCGTGACATTGCAGTTAAAACGCTGGAGGGTTTGCGTCAACCGCCTCACTCTGCGGGTAACAAATGTAGCAACGGCACTTCCGCTGGGCCCCAGTTGAAGGGGGAGACCCAAGAAGCACTGCTATGACGTCGTAAGGGATAACATGCGTGCCAACGGTCTCACTACCATGGATACCCAAGATCGTGGGAAGTGGAGAAATAAAAGAAGGAACGAATAAAAGACGGACCCCGAGCTCCGAGGTGTAGACCTCGGACGCAATCAGGACACAACGCTGAGATGATGACGATGATGTGCCCTGCGGTTTTACCCTAAAGTAAATGTTAAAAAGCCTCAACAATATGAAAAGCATAAGTCCATGACCTGCTGAGAGTTACGACTGCGGAACGTAAACATTAACAAAAAGCGACGAAAGAAGTAAATTCCTACAGTAGAAAAACTTTAGGAAGTGATGTCACGATTCGGACAATTTTATGAGTGCACTTTCGTATTCACGAGTTGCTTGTAAAAGATAGATACAGAAATCGGTTTTTGATATGTCACGTCGCGATGTGCCCATCAATAACCGGTTTCTGTATCTATCTACTTATAACTTGCGTCTTCGGGAAGAATAGCGAGAGTCCGGCTTAGATCGGCTTGCTTCGGCTTTGTGCGTTGCGTTCTCTCCGTGCCTTTCATCATCCGTTCACCATTCAGCCGTTTTTGTGTGAAAGAGTATTAGTAGATAATAGTGGAAGGATTTCCATACTCACAAACTTACACGAGGTACCTATTAGGTTATTTTTAATATAACACATCTATACAAAAAATACCTAAACCTAAGCGCCGGTTACTTTTGCTTCAGCAGAACACTACACGGAATCAGTAAAAGACCTCAGGGAGGTAGGACACGACCGTATCTCCCGTCCAAATTGAGCAGTCAGACTGGGGTAGTACCTCCGCCCGCCGCCGCCGCCATAATAACCATCGTGTTGTGTTCCCGGTGCTAAGTAAAGTAGCCAATGCTCACTGGAGGAGTTTTGTGCTGTTAGTGGGGAGACCAAAGTTATCGTCACTGACTTGTATGGGTGTGAAATGTTGGCGTGGTGGTCAGGGAGACCCGCTGAAACTGCTAACCGCTGGCCGCCCGCAGGTACCTGAACCTGGGGTGTGTGTTGGGTAACCTCCTCGAGTGTCGCTCCGATTCCGATCCCGCTGCAGTCCGGGGGGAACGGAATCGGAGCGGCCGGTACACCCTGGGCGGCGGTCAATGGCTTCCCCTTCACCCCTTCATAGGGTTGGCATTGATCGTCGGCCAATACCCAACGTGGCGGGAACACATCGCTCTCCGTACTCCTCTGCTTTCAGAGGAGACAGGATGAGCGATGCTGTTAGTGGTGAGATGGCCCAGGGTCAGTCGAGGTGCGAGGGATATGCTCTATGGGTAACCTTACACCCCGGCGTCTGAAGACCCGAGACGGCGTGCGGTTTTAGTCAGTCGGTGCAAGCCCGACATAACCGCCCCCGCTGGCCGGCGGGGGGGTATCCGAAGGGATTTCCGCACGATAAAAAAAAAAAAAAAAAAAAAAGGTACCTGGACCTGAACTGGCTGATCGAGCTGTCTGTGTAAAGCCCGCCGCGCCAGACAGTCACATAACCCCTGATAGTCATCATTATCATTGGATACACACCACACCATTAAAAATACATAATAATTTACATCAACATTCTTTTTAACACATCGGGCATTCTGTATCTTACATATAGATAAAATGCAGAGTAAACCAATAGGCAACAAGTACGCACAAGAACACAAACCAGCACAAACAATCTAAACAATTAAACAAAAACCTAGACATCTAGTACACAAGATATTCTAAATTAACCAACTAAAACAATATTAAATGAATCTGCAAACAAATTCAAATAAATCAGTAAATAGCTAAATAACCCCGAATAAATATCACTAAAACACAAGTTAAATTAAACTAATTAAATAAATGTTAGTTAATTAAATCTGCTTTCTAAACTATCATGATATTCGTATCTTCTTCTATTAAATAAATAAAAATCCAAGCTCTTCCCTCTTCTTCTATGTATATAAGATAAGCGTATGTACAAAATATCTTATATAATCCTATTATTTAATGTAATATACAAAACACTTAAGAAAATTTTCCTTGGGAAAATCAGACCAAGCTGCATCTAAAGTACTACTCTTACTCCTTAATTATAATCTACTTATCATTATTATTATAATTACCACACAACATATATAACTTTATAACTACATATATAAATAACTATAACTATATAAATTACGGCATATTATATATATTATCAGTATATTTATTTTACAAATATTAATGTGCATGCAAGGCAATGTGCGTGCAAGGCAGCCTAGTGGTATGGGTAATGGACTGCTGAGACGAGGTCTCGGGTTCGATCCCAGGTTTTACCATGGCACACACCAATGACTTTACGATGCTTTTCGAAGTTATGTGTGTATTTATCGCAGGTTTATAAGTGCCCGGTTAATAGCAATAGGCTCGCCATCTATTACATTGGGACCTAAACATAAACTGGCGAAATGTGGGTGCTAGCACCTCTGCCTACCCTTTCGGGGATATAGGCGTGAGTTTATGTTATGTTATAAATATTAATGTATTTATGTACTGCTACACCAATCTGTGACTGTCAAGCGACAAATGAGCTACTCATATACGCTTGGCAGTCAACGTCTTTCTCTTCCTAAATAAATCTTTATATTATATATAGCGGCGATAGCCCAGTGGTGTACGTAACGGACTGCCGAGACGAGGTCTCGAGTTCAATCCCCAGTCGCCCCGGGCACACACCTCTGACTTTTCGTAGTTATGTGTGTATTAAAAATGGTAATTATCGCGCGCTCGCTTAGTAATGTGCCCGGTAAATGGCAATAGTCTCGCCCCCTATTACAAATGGGACCTAAAAACATAACTGGCGAATCGTCGGGTTGTGTAATACACCTCTGCCTACCCCTTCGGGGATACAGGCGTAAAGTTATGTATGTATATTTGATAGATATATTTTATTATATTCGTTATATCAACACATACATTTTTGACGGGTTTTGAAAAACCTATATGAGATAAGAATATTCTATCTATAAGAATTGTATAGACGGAGACAGACTAGGACCCGATTCAGTAAAATTACCATTTTTAAAAGCGAAGTGTCGTCGGTAGTTTGATGGTTAAGGAGTCGGCTTTACAATGGAGATGTCCCTGGTTCGAATCCTGGTCATTTCATTACCGACGTGAACTCGCTCCTAACACAGTAATTTAGTTTAGCTGTAGGGGTTATAATAGTAAAGATCCCACTACTGCCACGACAGGAATTTCGGTTTGATTGCGTTCAGGGGTCAGCAAGTGCATAGCCGGGCAGGGGATTTGTGGTCGCAGCACTAGTGGGACCGGTGGGTGTCATTTATCAGGTGCTAAAGGTAGGTAGGTATTTAGTAAAAATGAAATACATATTATTATATTTCCTTAAGTTTGCCATACGTGGTTTCCTAGAATTCGTTCCTTAGTAATAAATAATAAATAAAATATTCTGCGACATTCTACACAGCGCTTTCTAGACCCAAAGTAAGCATAGTTTAACTAGCTTGTGTTATGGGTTCCAGAATGCCGATAAACATAGGTACTTATAACCTTAACCGTTGTTTTTTTAAATACATATATATTATACATAGAAACACCCAGATTCATGCATACAGATATGTGCACTGAGCGGGAATCAACCGCTACACCACAGAGGCCGTCTGACAACAAACCCGTTGATTTGGAAAAAATCACACCCTGTATTATTATGCCCTTCGATAGTACCGCTGATAAGGAACAAATTCTGTGAAGCAATAACATACGGTAAACTAAATGTAAGATCTCATTTTAAACAAAATACTTTTTGGGAGTTAAAAGTTTTGGTAGTAAAAAGTTACGGCTGACGGAAAGTTGCTACCAATGTTCGTAATGAATTTTAACAATATTTTTCTAAGACAAAACTACCTAACTGCAATGCAGTGTGCAGTGTGCATTGCAGTTTCTGGCAGATGCAGCGGCCCTTAATTTAACAATTCTTGAACAGAAAATGGTGAGGAAATGGTTCTAATGCAGCCCGGCAGCTAACTGTAGCGCGCAAGTGTGAGCAACAGAGTTGACAAAGTTTTATCGCTATCCGATGATCGGTACGGTAGTGTATACAATTCAAACATACTGAACAAACAAACATTGGTTTTTATAAGTTTATTCTAGAAACCATAACACAAGCTAGTTAAGCTATGCTTACATTGGGTCTAGATAGCGCTGTGTAGAATGTCTTAGAATAAGTAGGTACTTATATTAGACTAGCTGTGCCGCAAGTGGATTGTGGTCGCAGCACTAGTGGGACCGGTGGGTGTCACGCGGTGCTGCGACGACAATCCTCTTCTGATGAGGCCGTCAAGCTGAGTGCCACCATTGTTAACATGGTATGTGTATGTAATGGTGACCCTCTTTCTTGGACTTTACCTTCAGCTTACCATCAGGCGAGGTGAAGTCAAATTGACGTGTCCTAAATATTAAAAAAAAAAAAAAAAAAAAAATAGTATATTTTAATTACTACATGAGGTAAACCAAGGTAAACCTATATAATAGTAAGCATCTGGGGGCTAACCATGACCGCCTAATCGCAATTCAATTGTATAACTAAGCTAAATAGTTTCGTACTCAAACCGTGACGTCAAATTAATTCGTTCAGTTTCACGTTTCGAATGTCAACAAACGAACCAAACGCAAACGCCTTTCAGTTTAAGCATGTCATATAAAATTCAGTTCACAAACTTGTATTTCATTGCTTCGAAACTGAACTGTTTATAAGTCATCGTGGTAAGGCCCTTGTACTTCTGTGCTATATGCTGTGACATTAAAGTGCATCCATAGGTAAATACACTACAAAAATAATAATAATAATAGATACATAAATAAGAAATCGAAAAAAATACACATACATTTATTGGCTTATAAATTATTCATTACAGAAAAGTTAATTGCAGCAACCAGGAGGCAGTTTACCAGGTAGCCAACACTTCCGCCAAGTGCGTAGGCGAACTAATAGTGTTTTTATGGTGCTTTTTCGACGTTATCAAGTAGAAAAGTGGATGTACGGCAGATCCTACCGACAGTTTATAAATGTCGTCTACAGATATCCGTGAACTTTACTCTTACTTCTCACGAAATCTAAGGTACCATCGCCCAGATTTCTCGATTGTGATGCAGCAGTCTACAATGCGAAGTCTGATATTTATTGCATTTATTTACCAAAGCTGTTGGTTAAAAACAGGTACGTTGAATATAAATTATCATTTTGTTTAGGGTTCCGTAGTCCCTGGGGTTATCCTCCCGAGGGCTTACCCGGGGTGCCCGGCAACGGACACTTGGGGAGGACACCGTGCGGTTTTAGTCGAGACACGACATAACCACCCCCGCTGGCCAGCGGGGGGGTATCCGAAGGGATTTCCGCACGTAAAAAAAAAAAAAGGGTTCCGTAGCCAAGTGGCAAAAACGGAACCTTTATAGATTCGTCATGTCTGTCCGTCAGTCCGTATGTCAAAGCCACTCGAAACTATAAGAACTATGCTGTTAAAACTTGGTAAGTAGATGTATTCTGTGAACCGCATTAAGATTTTCACACAAAAATAGATAAAAGAAACCGGCCAAATGCTAGGCGGACTCGCGCACGAAGGGTTCCGTGCAAAAATCATTTAGTCGCTGAGTACCTTTTTTTTTTTTTTTATCGTGCGGAAATCCCTTCGGATAACCCCCCCCCCCGCGTGCCAGCGGGGGCGGTTATGTCGGGCTTGAACCGACTAAAACCGCACGCCGTCTCGGGTCTACAGAAAACGCAGTCTGTCAATTTCGCGTTATGCGAAAATGTCATTTATAATAAGCGTTTCGCTTTGTATATGTCGCGATAGGTCTAATTCTATTGCCCATTAAGCGATACGTCTATGTCGCAATAGGTTACTAGCTTACTATCGAAATCCAACTTTCCGGACTAGTGGTTCCAGCGCTTCGCCGACCGCTGCCGCGGCACGTTCGCTCGGCTCGCGCTCTGTTGGGGTCACAGTTCTAACCTAACCTAACCCAGAAGCTATATTGTGAGAAGACTGTGAGCAACAGGCGAAACGATACTAACCACTACTCGCATACGGTCTAACTCGCCTTCTGCCTAACTCGTTTTCGGTCTAACTCGCCTTCTGCCTAACTCGTTTTCGGTCTAACTCGCCTTCTGCCTAACTCGTTTTCGGTCTAACTCGCCTTCTGCCTAACTCGTTTTCGGTCTAACTCGCCTTCTGCCTAACTCGTTTTCGGTCTAACTCGCCTTCTGCCTAACTCGTTTTCGGTCTTACTCGCCTTCTGCCTAACTCGTTTTCGGTCTAACTCGCCTTCTGCCTAACTCGTTTTCGGTCTAACTTGTTTTCGGTCTAACTCGCCTTCTGCCTAACTCGTTTTCGGTCTAACTCGCTTTCTGCCTAACTCGTTTTCGGTCTTACTCGCCTTCTGCCTAACTCGTTTTCGGTCTAACTCGCCTTCTGCCTAACTCGTTTTCGGTCTAACTCGCCTTCTGCCTAACTCGTTTTCGGTCTAACTCGCCTTCTGCCTAACTCGTTTTCGGTCTTACTCGCCTTCTGCCTAACTCGTTTTCGGTCTAACTCGCCTTCTGCCTAACTCGTTGCCTATTGCCTAAACTAGCGTATGGTCTAGGCATAACGCGACTTATGCTCAAAGCGAATTAGGCACACAAAGATAAATACCTTTTCTACCACCTATTATGAAATTAAATGTTTTTTTAATTCTTATGTTTGAGTTGATTGAATGAAAGGTAAATTGCGGTTTACGATTTATGACGTATTAAAAAAAAACACTTACTAGATCTCGTTCAAACCAATTTTCGGTGGAAGTTTACATAGTAATACATCATATATTTATTTAAGTTTTATCATTCTCTTATTTTAGAATTTACTCCGCTTGAAAAACCCAGGATTGTAAGAAGAAGGAAACTCGTACGCAGGAAGAGCATTCCAGCTATTTATTGTGCGACAAAGAAAGAAAACACCAAACTGAACTACTGAACCGAACAAAGACACTGAGTTCGGCACGGCATTGTTTCTATCGTGTGCGGGTGGCATCGCAGTCCAATACGTGTAGTTCTGGATCTGAAGGGAGATGGCGGGATTAGTTGAAAAAGCTCATCAGAACACTCGCCTTGGTAGAGGCCGTAAAATGCAGCCAGTGAGGCCATGTCTCTACACAACTGCAGAGGTTTTAACAGTCACAGTAGAAACGATATGGTCCCGAACTCAGCGGTACGGTGCCGCGGTGTTATCTTTCTTTGTTGCACGATAATGATCTACCTACGTACGTGTTTCCTTCTTCTTACAATCCCGGGTTCTTCAAACGGGGCGTGACAAAGCATCTTGACACCGTCAAGGACCATTGTAGGATCGTCAGCATCTCACATGGTGGCACATATCTTCTGAGCTTCACCCTCGCTTCTCACTATCCAGCGAGGTGCAGTGAATTGACGGACTAAATAATAAGATCTTGTTACCTCCTATCTTACTATGATTTTATGCGATATTTTTATTTATTTATTTATTTATTTATTTAAGATTTATGTACACACAAAATAATCATAATATAAACTGCATGTTGAAAAATGGTACATTGGTACTGCTTATTTCTACATAGAAATTTCTCCCAGCAGACCGGCGAGAGGAGATCGTGAAGAACACGAAAAGAGGTGTAAATGTGTGTATGATAACGGGAGAGAAACACTTAGGTACACACACAAGCTTATAGTAGTATTTATTATTTATTATATAGCTTATAGTATATATTAGTATTTATTTATAGCGTGTATTCAAGTGAATACGAAAGTGGAGGTTGTCGACCTTCGGGGACCTATTTTGGTCATCTCTATATCTATATCTCCTATATAAACTATTTTTCTAAGGCCTCTTCACGTGGCCGGCGCTGTTTAAAGGAGCCAAACTTTTTATCAATTGTCAAACAAAGTTTCTATTGAATAAATTCGACTCGAAGGCAAAGGGGAACATGAAACAGTCAAAATTGGAACTGTGCAGTACCTACCTACGTTATTTTCGGAAATAACAAAGAACAGTTAAGGGGCCGTTTATATTTAAGTATAGCGGTTACCCGCGACTTTGTCTGTCTCAATTTATCAAAAAATATTTATTCCGTTCGCCGAATTCACGAAATATTTGTTTAGGTAACCCAAAGCTGATATCCGCAGCTCCTCCCGCGCAGAGGTCGGTTATCGGTTATTTGGTCATATCTTCAGTTCTACTTAGCCAATTGCAGTCAAACTGCAAAATAGGAGAAAATAGGAAAAACTTCATCAAAAATAGTTTTTGCATCCATCAAACAGAAAAACAAACAAGAATTCAGAAAAAAATTTTTTTTGAGAATTGTTTATTTAACATAACCCATTTTTTAGGGTTCCGTTGCCAAATGGCAAAAAACGGAACCCTTATAGATTCGTCATGTCTGTCTGTCTGTCCGTCCGTATGTCACAGCCACTTTTTTCCGAAACTATAAGAACTATGCTGTTGAAATTTGGTAAGTAGATGTATTCTGTGAACCGTATTAAGATTTTCACACAAAAACAGAAAAAAAAACAATAAATTTTGGGGGTACATAGAACTGAAACTCAAAATTTATTTTTTCATCAAACCCATACGTGTGTGGTATCTATAGATAGATTATTCAAAAATTATATGGAGGTTTCTAATATAATTTTTTTCTAAACTGAATAGTTTGCGCGAGAGACACTTCCAAAGTGGTAAAATGTGTGCCCCCCCCCCCCCCTGTAATTTCTAAAATAAGAGAACGATAAAACTAAAAAAAATATATGATGTACATTACCATGTAAACTTAGACCGAAAATTGGTTTGAACGAAATCTAGTAAGTAGTTTTTTTTAAAACGTCTTAAATCGTAAACCGCAATTTACCTTTCATTCAATCAAGTAAAATAATAAAAACATTATTATGTTACTTGCTGCTACGGAACCCTTAATGGGCTAGTCCGATTCGCACTTGGCGGCTTTTTTTTAAATGTCTCCAATGTACAGACACAAGTAATTTACAATTTTATTATAGTATCAATAGAAGTATTTTAATAGCAGGATCAGGAAAGTAAGTATCTGCGCTGCGTCGTGCGTGTACGCATGCGGGCGCCTGCTTGGAACCGGGTTAAACGCTAAGATGACACAGTAGCATATACACGATTTACATTGCGCGTCCGTCACTCGCAATAGGCGATGTAAACTCAATCAGCAGTTTTTTTCTTTCATAATATAGGCAATCAGTCGCAAGACTTTAAGCTGCATAATATTTGGACTGAAAAGGGAAGGGGGCTCAACTACTGGTGGTAGAAATTTGATGACACAAATTTGTCACAAAATTCGGCCGGGTAGGTACCACCGTGCACGATTGCGAAAAACCCTCCATAGTAATGCAATTTCGGTTTGATTGCGTTCAGGGGTCAGCAAGTGCATAGCCGGGCAAGGGGGTTGTGGTCGCAGCACTAGTGGGACCGGTGGGTGTCACGCGGTACTGCGACGACAATCCTCTTCTGATGAGGCCGTCAAGCTGAGTGCCACCATTGTTAACATGATACGTGTATGTAATGGTGACCCTCTTTTCTGAGACTTTACCTTCAGCTTACCATCAGGCGAGGTGAAGTCAAATTGACGTGTCCTAAATATATATAAAAAAAAAAAAAATACTACCTGTTTTCACAAAACATTTTTCGGTGGATGAGGGGGTAGGTGCCAAAGGGCCCTAGCAACATCCTTGAGGTCCAAGGTAACCTCACCTGCAAGTGGGTGCAGCTGCTACATGACAGACGAGGGTCTAGCGCTGACTTTCCGCTCTGGGTTTTGAGGTCAGACAGGAGCTGACATACCAACCAAAAAGAATAAATGGCACTCAGGTTCCAAAGTGCCAACTTTGGCCACCACTGGGTAATCACTCTGGGTAATCACTATGAGAAACATGATATTTGGTGGATGCGTAGTTAAAAAAAAGCAGCGATGGCCCAGTGGTGTACGTAACGGACTGCCGAGACGAGGTCTCGAGTTCGATCCCCAGTCGCCCCGGGCACACACCTCAGACTTTTCGTAGTTATGTGTGTATTAAAAATGTTAACTATCGCTCGCTTAGTAATGTGCCCGGTAGATGGCAATAGGCTCGCCCCCTATTACATTGGGACCTAAAACATAACTGGCGAATCAAGGGTGTGTAATACACCTCTGCCTACCCCTTCGGGGATACATGCGTGAAGTTATGTTTTGTGTTTGTTAGTTATTGAATGGTATCAGCGCTTCTGTTGTGCTCTTGATCTGTTCAAGTGGTCACAAATTGCCACTACGCCGAGTTCCGTGCCTATTGGCGGCATTTATTTTGATCTATTTGTTGTTACATAAGTATTAGAGTTAACGGGATATTTACCATGTGTTTTTAAGAGTGTCCGATATTTTGGAACTGTTGCAAGCGCCATGATCACGGAGTAAATGGACACTCTTTAAAACACATGGTAAATATCCCGTTTACTCTAATACTTATGTTAGTGACCATGATAGTTTAAATACCTATATTTGTTGTTACGTTTAACTGTACCACAGATTACATACTATTATTCTATTGTACCTACTTTGGTGCAAAAACAACTGTCACCCTCGAAACTTACTGGTCTCACGCTACTTCATCAAGGACTTCTAAATACCTCTCTTTTTAATAAGGAGATATATGTATCTGCACAGATTGTAATAGTTCTCCTTTATTTGCTTCCAAGGGTTAATAGCATTGCTATGTGGCAATGGCGTGGTCTCTACACCGCTGTGTGCAGTAGATGACTTCGACTCCCAGGTTCGGCAATTGTTGAAGAGTGAAATGCTGACGCGGGTGGAGATCGTAAACTTGTCCACGGTGTTTCACGATCTTCAAGATACATTGCAGACTTTATGGCCAGGTACTTTTGTATGTAGGATTACTATATACGCAAATTGTCTTAAGGATGAAAAACATATATGGAATACATGTAGAAACTTAGGATACGGTAAAATAATTTATTGTATCACCGTGCTTAGGATGTTAACTTGGAAGTAGCGTCATGATACGTCATCCTTGCCAATGTCGGCGATGAGGTTTATCCTCATCGCCGACATTGGCAAGATTATTATATAGATAGAATATAGTATAGATATAATGTATATATATCTAGATGGATATAATATAGATAGAGATAGAAGATATATATAGAAGAAGATTATTATTTAAGTAATACCACAGAATAAATAATAGTACAAGTGTAATACCCACTTGAATTACTTAAATTAAATTTTTAAGCAATTAGCATGCTTACTTTTCCTATAGATTTAGATCGGAAAAAGAGAACATCTAGGACGGGACTTGAACACGCGACCAGTCCCTTACAGGGGGAATACTCTGACCAACTGAGCCAACTAGCCGCTAACTGAGCCGCCTACTTATATTTCTTTTGAGAATATGTCACAGCTAATGTTCCAGTTAGGAGAACCTATCTTTAGGTAATTATGTATAGATTGACTGTAGGAGAGATAACCAAGGGCGATAAGTTTGCCGTCGCTAAGCTCATTCAGAATCGGCGAAAAATGGTCTAACCGTAGACTGATAGCTCTGGACAAGGCCCGAGCAGCATGTGCGGAACTTGAACCTTTTTTGTGTGATTAGATACCTACCGAAACTACCCCATCTGCCTCGACTTTGTCAAAAAATAAAGAATTTTGAATTCCAGGTAGCGAAGTTATACCTCTTGGCTCTGTCGTGACCGGTTTAGCTTCAAAATCAAGCGACGCCGACTGCATGGTAAAAGTACCGAATGCAGACGTCACATCTGACCGGCAGCTCATCCTGCAGGCTGCGCATCTACTGAAACGTTACCCGCACCTATACGACCAAGTGAGGTCGAAAGTAGATGCCAACAGAAGGATGCCTCTGCTGAAGTTCCAATATGTGCCCACCAAACGAAACTGTGATGTCAACTTCAATACCGACATTGGTTTGCAGAATAGCTTAATGATGGGATACTATCTAAATATTGAAGATAAGTTTTTGTCTCTAGCGGCTATTTTGAAATTTTGGTCGAAAGTTCATCAGTTACGAAGCACCGGCACACTAGCTAGCAATTCTTTGAATTTATTAATAATTTTTTATCTGCAGCAAAGAAATATGGTGCCTCCATTTACTTTGCTACAAAAACACCTCACCAGATGTCCAGCGAATAGCTGGGAGACAAGTTTTAAGACGATACATTATAATTCCACAACTACGGTTAGTTTGTATCAACTGTTAGGACATTTTTTCAAGTATTATAGTACGTTTGATTTTGATCACTATGTTGTGTCACCACTCCTTGGCTACTCAATACCTAAGAAAGCCTTCGAAAGTATCGACACCCTTCCTGTAGAATTATCTTTGTACAAGAACTATATGAGAAAACTAAACAGTAAACCTTTAACTATACAAACAAAATTATGCGTACAAGATGTTATCGACCAACGTAGGAACACTGCAGATGTTCCAGAGAGCAAAGCTAATAAATTATTATCACATTTAAGATACGCTGCGCGAATGTTCGACATTCTTCCCGAAAACTTTTTTCTAAAAGTGATACTCGACAAAGATTCTCCCAGATTTCACTTTCCCAGAATAATTAAAAAAGAAAATAGACTTAATGAGATGATAAGGCTGAAATACTGTTTTCATTAGATTTAGTTCTGAAAGTGTACATCCAGGACCTGGACCCGCGACGTAATAAAAAGATGTTGAAATTAACAAAGTTTTGTTAAAAATATTGAATATTTTGTTACGAGAACACCTTTTTTGATATTTGGGAGATCAAGACTAGATTGAGACTGAATTTTGAACATTTTTTTATTACGAGAATTGGCCGACAGTCCCCAGACCAACTGCGCTACTTGGACACATCCTAGATATTTGAAATTCTCCGATATATTATGGTACCATGTCAACGAAACTTTACTTTAGATAAAACTAAAATGCCTCGGCTTCCCATAAGTGCAATTTGTTATCCCGTTCTTCAAAACATCCAAAAAATTATTTGGAAGACTTTTTTTTGTACCACTCAGATGGCAGACAATCTCACGGCCCACCTGATGGGAAGCGGTTACTGCGGTCTATGGACGTATGCAATACCAGGGACGTCACACTCGCGCTGCCGACCCTGTAAAAACCTTCTAATGCCCTTCTTGAAGAACCCCATATTGTAGTCGCTTGGGAAAGCCACAGCAGGGAGATCATTCCACAGCCTGAGGGTGCGCGGATTAAAGTGCCTTTCATACCTCACTGTACGCACCGTTTCCGGTCACAACGTGTGAGGATGAATTCCCTGTAGGTAGATTATAGGTATACCTATACCTACTGAAAAAGATCTAAACGTGGTTTAGATGAAGTTAACGCAGAAACAGACACGCGTAAAACTTAAAAGTAATTAATTTTTTAACTAATTATGTAATTAATTTCATATGATTAGTAGTATAAGGTTATTTAAAAATGTATTAATTTTAAGTTAAGTTCAATTCTATTGTAGTTTAGACATTATTTTTATTCATTCGTTATTTTTGTTCAAAATAAATTAGTTGTTCTATTCGTTATTTACACTTCTTAATCTTTTGTTTTATAATAAAATTATTTGAGTGATTATTGTAATCTATTTGCTGGTTGCGAGGGTTCTGCAGAGCAGTTTGTCAGCATCTAGTTCTTTTACATGTTGTAATACATTGTATATAACCTTACTTAATACTTATTGAATACATACAACACAGCTGCCGCAAAACAACATAACAATTAATTATAACATAAAACAACTGTAACATTGTGTTATAAATAAAATGTCACTCGCTTGCATATTACAAAGTATATATATATTCACATAATATCCAGTGCACTTGCTCCTACAACCTACCGACACAGCGGTAGGTAGTGATCCACCAATACTTTTTTTAGATGATACTTGGACCTCACATCACCAAGCGATCCTTCAGGCCGCTCACTTCGTTTACCAAAGTAGTTATTATCTTAGTGCGTGGGCTGCCAGCCACCGCCTTCTTCTGCGAGCATATAATGCTCGAGAAGGAGGCGGCGGAACGGGTCCGGTCTCTCCCGATCCGCAGAGTCCACGAGGCGCGGAGGTGACTCAGGGCTCAGGACTCCATGAGCGCAGGTCTGGAGGTGACAGGTGGAGCCGCCGGTCACCCTAGCAGAAGCAGGCCAGGACGGAGGCGGCTGCCCCCCCCCCTCCCCTCTTTCCATAAACAAGATGGGGACACCCTGGTTCTTAAACCCGAGGGGGCAATCTCGAAACCGGAGATGGCCCAGGGTAAGCCGGGGTGCGAGGGCAATGCCTTATGAGCCATCTTACACCCCGGCGTGTGAAAAACCGAGACGGCCTGCGGTTTTAGTTGGTTCGAATTCGACATAACCACCCCCGCTGGCTTTGAACATCTTGCAAATCTGCAGGCCAGCATATTACATCGTACTGCCAGCGCTCTGCACTCTCTCTCGATATCGAGATTGTCGCTTAGGTCATCAGTGACCAAGTGACCCAAGTATTTGAGTACCTAACTCTTGTTAGGGGAGTATGGCACAGCGAGCCTGGTGACACGTTCGATAAACATTAACTTACTTAACAACAGTTCGCTTTCACTGAACTTGGATAAAACTTCCTTCATGCCCTTTGCTATCAGCCGAGTCACCGAGCCTCCAAACACCTTTACTATTGTTGCCCATTCCTGTAAAAATTCAGTCTCTCCGTTCATGTATTCCGATAACCAGAACAAACTGTGTTAAGTATCTGGGGATTCACATTGATAGTTGGCTAAATGGACGGAACAGATTAACACCTGACTCTGAGACTGGTACGCCTTATCCACATCTTCAAGTCTCTCAGAGAATCTGCAAGCTTTGAAACAATAAAATTAGTTTACCTCTCACTTTGTCAGTCGATAATTGGCTATGGTATCACTGTTTGGGGTGGTGCGGTTAAGACACATTTTCTGTAGGCGAAAAGAGAGCAGAGAGCTGTATTGAAGACCATGGTCTATAAACCTTATCTATACCCTACAATAACACTCTACGGTGCCTGTAAGGTTTTCACGGTACAACAATTGTATATCTTAAGATCAGTCATCAAGGTTCATGGATTCATGCCCCTTTCTAACCCCACCAAACTTGTTGATAACATAAGAGGAGTAAAACATAAAACTACTTTCGCTTAACATGAAAATGTTGTACTTAGCACACATATATATAAAAAATACATAAAGAACTTAATATCATGGATCTCAACAACTTTACAATTAAAACTAAAATTGCAGAATGGCTATTACTTCAGGACTATAAGCCTAAAGAATCTCTACTCGCCTTCATTAAATAGCCCCATTCATACTCATACAATCAGCAATATAGCTGTGCACATGCGCACACGTCCAGACACACCCTCCCTTACACACATAAACACACCCTCTCTCACTCATACACACACACACACATTTATTAATTTTAATTAAATATTATTTTATTTTCGAATCCTGTCTTCATAAATAATGTCCGATCGACCAATCGAGCTATAATGCGATTTAACTCTGTCTACTTGTACATAATTTAAAGCACTATTAGGACGAACACTGTTTCCTAAGATACAGGCTCTGAGCCTAGTTTAGTTAACAGGGTTTACAATTTCCTGCTGTGTCCAAAAGTTAAAATTGTACAACTTTGTCTTTCCATGCAAATATGTTAACCTATTTTATGTATTAAAATAATAAATAAAAATGTTTATTAATATTATTATTACATTTGGTGCCCGCTTTAAAGACTAGTAACTCACTTACACAAGTAACATTTTGAGTCTTGTAACATGAGAGGGTCAAGAGTAACGTAAAATGTTACAAAAGTTACATCCTGGCAAAACTTCGCTCTGGCAATTACTGGGAGTTTTTCGCGATTCTGGGCAGAAGAGTCTTCCTTAGGAAATTGGGAAAATAAATAATGATGCAGCTTCAAAATAATACAAAATATATTAAGTTTATCATAATATGTAGTTTAATTGCACCATGAAACATCAAAGTGTTAAAATTGTCTGTAGTTTTAAAATAGCCTTCATCTATAGGTACTATTAAATTGTAAAGTAGTCGTGTCTTTACTTGATGTTTAAAAAATACTTTGGATTATGTTAAAGGAATGATTCTGAACACAATTTTTCTTTTTTGTTGAATTCTTGTGTTTGTCGGTTTATTTGTTGTCTGTTTGTTCGCGATGGAAGCAAATACTACTGAACGGATTTTGATGTGGTTTAAAAAGGTCTTGGTCAGACTTAAAATCTGCCGTATGTTTGATTTGGTTAAGTGGAACCGGAGATATGGCCAAGAAACGATAACCGACCTCCGCGCGGGCGGAGCCACGGGCATCAGCTAGTGATCTATATCTACTATTATAAAATTGTAAATTAGCCGTGTCTGTACATTGGAGATATTATAACAAAAATACTTGGGTTACACGAATGATTCTGAACACAAAAATATTTTTGACTTTGTTTAGTGAAGTGCGCACACTTAGAACAAAACAAAGCTGTCTAGGCAGCTTTGTTTTGTTCTAAGTGTCTCGACGTGACTTGTAAATAATTACCTACAACTTTCTATTTCACACGCAATACCTACATAGGTAGGTATTGCATGTGATGTAGGTAATAGTACCTGTTACTATTAGAGTAATATTATGTGATTTGTGCTTTTACCTTACTCTTAGTAGGTAATCAAACAATTAGACAAGGCATGTCACGCTAACATCTGATTTAGAATAGTTATTGTCGAATAAATAATATTAATCGTATTATATGCCATTGTTTTACTGAAACCGGTAAAAACTTGAAGCAGATAAAGGTATTCTGCACAATACAACTGTGACGATCAAGAGAATTACTGGTGCTACAACAATGTCGATAGTTGTATATAAATACTGCTTACATTGGAGCGTGAAATTCCTCAAGAAACTCTTATCAAGATAACAATGGATTTTATACAAGGTACGAAGTTTTTCTTCAAGATATCAAATTCAAATAGTTACTTAATTATAATTTAATGAGATTATAATCAGACATTGTATAGGCTCTTTCTTGCACGGAAACCCTTCGTGAGTAGGTCATACCACGATTTTATTGGGTGCAGGTGGGAACTCATTTGGAACCGTACAGCACACGACCATATTATTAGGTCGTTACATATCGGGGTGTGTGTTGGGTAACCTCCTCGAGGGTCGCTCCGATTCCGATCCCGCTGCAGTCCGGGGGGAACGGAATCGGAGCGGCCGGTACACCCTGGGCGGCGGTCAATGGCTTCCCCTTCACCCCTTCATAGGGTTGGCATTGATCGTCGGCCAATACCCAACGTGGCGGGAACACATCGCTCTCCGTACTCCTCTGCTTTCAGAGGAGACAGGATGAGCGATGCTGTTAGTGGTGAGATGGCCCAGGGTCAGTCGGGATTTTAGGAATGACAAATCCAAATTTTATAAATTTTTTTTGTGTATGAATGAGAAAACATTAAGCTAACAAACAGCAACTTTTGTTACATTTTTGAAAAGTGACAGCTGTAATATAGTAATAATATAGTAATACGAAATTTATCATCAAAATGGATGGCATTTAGGAAGTACTGTTTTTGAAGATCGAATTAATTTATCAAGCGGCCAATAAAAACAAAATTTAATACAGAGTTGTAAAATCTTGAAATCAACTTTCAAACAAAATATAAATAATGGAAATAGCTATTAAATTACAGGAATAACGAACTCATGAATTTGTAAGAAAATTTCGGCAATTTCATAGGTAAAGACCAATTATATTTAACTAGATGATTGCCAGCGCGGAGGTGGGTTCTCCTTTTTTTTTGGTCTTATCTCCGGTTCTACTTGTTCAAATGTAATCAAACAGCAGATTTGAAGTCTAACTAAGATCTTTCTAACAGAAAAAACTGCATTAAAATTCGTTCAGCAGTTTTTGCGTCCATCGCGAACAAACAGACAATTTTTTTTCGTGTTCAGAATCGGTAATTTAACATAACCCAAATATTTTTTTAAATACCTCCAACTTACGGACCCATCCAATTTACAATTTCATAATCTACTATTATCCAATTTACAATTTCATAATCTACTATTATGAAATTGTAAATTGGATGGGTTTTTTTTTTACGTGCGGAAATCCCTTCGGTGGTTATGTCGTGTATCGACTAAAACCGCACGGTGTCCTCCCCAAGTGTCCGTTGCTGGGCACCCCGGGTAAGCCCTCGAATGGATAACCCCCGGGGTAATTGAATGGGTATAGGATAGAAGTGTGAGAATAAAGTTTCTGGCGAACATGAGACGGTAAAAAAAGAGGCACATTTGCGTCACCTTAAACAATATTTTGAAATGTTAATGAATGTCGGTATTCAAAAGTAATTTTCATATTCAGGAGTTTCATTATTGCTGCTAATGTGGAATGGATGTGTGCATGCTGCGTCCCTGTATCAGCTGGATGACTTCGATGCCCAAGTGGAGCACTTGCTGCAGAACGAGATGCTGTCTCCGGAGGAGATTCATGACATAAAGTTGCATTATGAGGAACTTCAGGATACCCTGCGGACGCGATGGGATGGTCACTAGATTTTTACTTAATAAATTGTATACATTTATAGGTATTTTTCTCAAACATGCTTGGAAATTTGAACATTATTTTGACAACCTTCTTCGAGATAAATCGAAATTGCTGTACATGCGAGCAGCGGCCGGCAAAAGTTGTATGAAAATCCATATCTGTCGTGTTTTAGCGGCCAAATAAATTACTATGTAAACTCATATCTGTCGTGTAATTTAAAAATGGAAACATCTTTTACTCCGAACCATGGCAACCAAGGAGGTAACTTATCCAAGGCATTATTTAAATACAGAACTGACTTGCAAATAGAAAGCTGTTTATTAAGAAAAATAAAAAACAAATGAACATTTTGCCGCGTGAAAAATTACTGTTGTTCGTTGTTCGTCATTGATTTTGAAAAGTAGATAAATAATTGTATTTGACAAAATGAGTTCAAGTGAAGACAATGTGAGTGATGAATTTACTTTAAGTTCTGCCTAGATACTACTTAGTTTTAATTTCCGCGCATTGTTTGAGAAAAGCACTATACAAGCCTTGGCCACAACTGAGCGTTGCCGGACTCCGTAATGCGGGCCGACGCGCAGCCGAGACTTCACGATCGTCCGGCAACACTACACTTGGCGGCCGCGGCAGTAATGTACTATATTTATTCATCGGTGATAGAGACATGGTATGGTATGGTTTCGCGAGCTGGTATCCGCAACTCCACGACAGGGCGCGGTTTTTGCGTAGAGACATGGTATTCCAGCCTATACATTCTTATACCACATATATAATATACATAATATACCACTCGGTATATAGCTGTGCTGTGCGAAATGTCTGGTATGAGCTAGCAATTAAAACGGATTAACTAGTTATACAAAAAAAGAATTCATAAAAAAACTTTTTAAAAACCAGCTTTTATTTAAAAAAATCAGTTGTACTAAAACGAAAATAATAATTTTTTGCAATCGCTGGCACCGATGGGGTGAAGCCCGTGGGTTCCACACGTAAAACAAAAAAAGAGGGTTGTCCTGATTTCAAAAGCTTGCATCGCAATTAAAACACAGAAAAAAACTTGCGCTTCGTTTTAGTACAACAGATTTTTAGGGATTATCTTTAGAAAAGCCCTATTGCTATCGAGTTGTCGTCGACGTCGTCCTCGACGTCGTCGTCGTTGCCAATTTTCTGTCACGGTTTTGGGTATGAAGGAGATGAGCTATCGAGTTGCTGTTTTCGGTAATAGATTCGTGCTGGGGTGAACCATTGCAAGATAAAAAAAAATCGCAAAAAATCGCAAAAAAAAAAAATAACGCAAAATCGAAAATCCCTTGTATTCGGCTGAGCTCGTCTCAGGAATTCAACTTGTTTTTAATAAAAGCTGGTTTTTAGAAAGATATTTTTCTTATTTAGTTTATTTTTATTTTTTTAGTTTCAGTAATATTATATCATCGTCATCACCAGACCCTGAACACTATGTCACATCAGAGACTTTGTCAAGACAAAACAAATGAGCCCAAACTCGATCGGTTTATCTTGTTTAGCTTAGGAGTCCCTATGGCCACGTTCGTACTCCATCACCAGACCCTGAACACTATGTCAAATCAGAGACTTTGTCAAGACAAAACAAATGAGCCCAAACTCGATCGGTTTATCTTGTTTAGCTTAGGAGTCCCTATGGCCACGTTCCTACTCCATCACCAGACCCTGAACACTATGTCAAATCAGAGACTTTGTCAAGACAAAACAAACGAGCCCAAACTCGATCGGTTTATCTTGTTTAGCTTAGGAGTCCCTATGGCCACGTTCCTACTCCATCACCAGACCCTGAACACTATGTCACATCAGAGACTTTGTCAAGACAAAACAAATGAGCCCAAACTCGATAGGTTTATCTTGTTTAGCTTAGTAGTTCTTATGGCCACGTTCCTACTCCATCACCAGACCCTGAACACTATGTCACATCAGAAACTTTGTCAAGACAAAACAAAGGAGCCCAAACTCGATCGGTTTATCTTGTTTACTTTAGGAGTTCCTATGGCCACGTTCGTACTCATTCATGAGACCAGCTCCATGGTACTACATATATTAATGCATTGTTACCCAAACTAAACGTGTAATGCAGAATATCATCTCAATCGGTTGAGGATAACTGCTTCAAAATTCAGTTGAAACATTTGACCCCACATTAACATACATACATAATACATAAGTATGTACTTAAAACTTGTGAAAGTATAAAGATGCATACGATTTACTTAGTCTACACATCTATAAGTGGGTAGGTACATACATAAACAATTTACGAGTTCAACATTAATTTAGTCTAAGTCTATATGTATCCTGTTATTATTATACTACCAGCTATTTCATAATTGTAAATAACGTTCACAGGTGCCAACTTATACACATACGGGTCGTTACTAGCGGGGCTCGGCACCAAAACCAGTGACGTTGACTTCTACTTGCAAATACCCAATTACAACAACACAGCAGACGCTTACATTGTCGAAGAAACGGCCAAAATATTGTACCAACAACCTGAAAAATATGGCGATGTCGTGCCCAAACTAAACATAAGAGTTCCGATGCTGACGTATTACGATTTGTTCATGCAGCGACACATCGATCTCTCGTTCAGAAGCGCATCTGGGGTGGATAATACTAAACTGATGGCGTATTATCTCAACTTGGACGATCGGTCCATGCCGCTAGCTGCTATCATTAAATACTGGTGCAAAGTTCATCAGTTGACGGGGACAGGCTTGCTGCCCAACTACTCTGTTTATTTAATGATAGCATTCTATTTACAACAGAAAAACATGGCTCCTCCAGGATATAAAATCCAAGCGCACTTGCCACCACGCCAGGTCAACAGATGGAACACAAATTTTGAAGAAATACCTTATAGCGTGGAAAATAACGAAACTCTGTACGAATTGTTGGGTGGCTTCTTCAAGTTTTACGATGATTTCAACTTTACTGAGCACTGCGTGTCACCGTATGTAGGGCGACCGGTAGCCAGAAGTGATTTTAAAGATGTCAGCAAGGTTCCCAAAGAGTTTTCTGCTTATATGGAAAATATGCATACTGGTGACTACAACCCGCTATCAATTAAAGCTGAAATATGCGTTCAAGATGTTTTCGAGCATAACATAAATGTTGCACGGCGGCTTGACAGTGCAGGTGCTTCAAAGTTCCTAAACCATCTGAAACGTTCTGCAAAATATTACGATGACCTGTCCAGCGACAGATTTCTCAGATCCATTCTTACGAAGAATAAACGTAAAAAGCATAACAGGGGACAACAATCTTGAATGATATACTTAATGAATACAATTCTGATGCTTGACTAGAATGAAGCTCAAGAGAATTAAAGATAACTAGTTCTTAGGTCTAATTTATACAAATAAGTACTAATACGATTTATAAAAAATGAGTTTTGAGTCAAATTATTTTATTTGTAACTAACTCAGCGAATATAAAATTTATCTCATCATCATCAATAATCAATTCGGTTAATGTAATCATATGCATTGAAGTATAATGTCTATGTTCTAGATAGAACAGTTATTCGTACCAAAATATGGTTCGAAGCCAGTGAAAGCGGGACACACGCGAGGGGAGGACAGTGTCTACACATATTGGTCACACACAATGGTCTCATAGAACAGTCTGGAATGTTAAACGGGTGCGATATACATATATGAGGTAGTCACTGTGCGCAAGAGAAAAAAATAATAAATAAAACTTTTTTTTAAACAAGCTTTTATTAAAAAAGTCAGTTGTACTACTAAAACTAAAATAATAATAACTACCGACCTCCATGATCGGGGCCTGAGGATGGCAGTTGGCCAACTCGCCGTCCTTACAGAAGCAGGCTGTGACGGAGGCGTGTCGTGTGTGTCCTACACGAGCCTGCCAACTCACCGACGCGAGATAAAACCCGACCACACCAGGCGAGGCTGCGGTGGCGGCCAAAGTCCACCGGTAACCCCGGGGTTATCCTTTCGTACGCTCGGACACTTGGGGGGGACGCATTTTGGTTTTAGTCGGTCCGATTCCGACACTCCCACCCCATCGTTGGCACCGAGCGAGCAGCCGAGGTGGTGTAGTATCAACGGCCGGGGACTGCGGAACTCGGGGGGCACGGTTCTCTCCCGCTCCCTCTCCCTCGCAGAAAGAGGCGGCGGCGTGCCACTCGCTCCCGTCGGAGACCACGGCCCTCACCATGGTCTCCAACGAGAGAACGTCCACGCCCAGGACCGCAACAAGATCCCGGTGTTGACTCGCCCACGCAGGGCACTCCACCAACGTGTGGAGCGCCGTGTCTTCGCCAGGATACTCGCTGTGCTGGCACTGCGGCGTTGTCTCCCGGTGGATGCGCCATAGATACTTACCGAAGCACCCGTGTCCGGTAAATATCTAGCACATCCGGTAGGAGAGGTCACCGTGGTGCCTCTCCAACCATTCCTTCATGATCGGCCTCACCACCGAAACGATGGATTCCACCCACCTTGGTTGCTCAAGTCGCACCCTCCATGTCTCCATGAGTTCCCGGCGGAGCTGGGACCGCTGAGCCATGATTTCTCGGCGTTCCGGCCTATGGCCATTGGTACAGCGATGCAAGGGCTCTCGCTTCCAGGTCTCATGGAGGGGTCCCGGCTAGGAGACATATGCCTCGACGGAGATCTTGCGATACCCCCTGATGCTGACGGCCATCGCTTTTAACGGGCTGTTTAGAACAGCCACGTTGCGGGCCGCCAGAGTCTCAGTCCATACGGGGGCCCCGTACAGGGCCTTGCATCGTTCGATCCCCAGGTACAGTCTCTTAGTGGGGGCGTTAGGTCCCTTAACGTTGGGCATCAGCCGCGATAGCGCGGCCGCAGCCCCCCTCGGGACCAGACTTCGGAGATGAGGTCCGAAGTCCCATCGGCTATCGAGTACGAGCCTAAGGTACTTCATCGTGGGCTCGATGCCGATGCTTACGCCACCATTAAGTTAACTACAGCAAAAGGTTAACCTTTTTCTGTATATTGATGCAAAACACTGAACGCGAACCGCAAGCGCCTCGCTGTTGCGTAAAGTGGTAACTTTACTATGCCAAAAATACCTAAAGTCGTACAATACCCTCGCCTCCTTTTGACTCATAAGGGCCACTTCCCAAAACACCCACTTCGTTAACACTCACGTTTTGCTTTTCACTATGATTTTCTATGCCAATTTATAGGAGGCGAGCCTATTACCGTAGCCGAGTACTTTTAATGGGTGATACAGCACATGGGAAAGTTAACTGTCACATGGAGAACAATCCTACCACGTAAGAACCTTGTACAGTCACTCTCAGAAGTTGCTGAACAGTCTGAAGGCTAATAAATAATAATTGATGTATAGTATACACCTGCACAACGCCACATTCATGCACCTGCAATGAAATTACCAGAGCAGACTCTATCAAGTATTTAGGCGTGATGATAGATAGTAGGCTTAGGTGGGTGGGACAAACATATTGCACTAATGACAACACGTGTGAGACGCCTGATCTACTTGTTTAAATCACTTCGTGACATTACCCCTCCAGAGAAACTAAAACTAGTATATCTGGCGCTTGGGTAGTCCGTAATTCAGTACAGCATTTCTGCATGGGGAGGAGCAGCTAAGTCTTATCTAATCAGCCTTGAGCGTGCACAAAGAGCTGTACTAAAAGTTCTATCAAAAAGGCCGTACAGATATCCTACTGTTAGTCTTTATTCAGACATAAAAGTCCTAACAGTTCGTCAAATTTATGTTCATCAAATAGCTCTGAGAAGGCACAAATCCCGGCCTACTACCGATCCCAATAGGCGAAGCAAGAAATATATTTTTCCAAGCACTCGCTGCAAAACGTCCTGTGCTAGACGTCAATTCTATAGTGTAAGTTCCAAAATATATAACTTACTGAACAAAAAATTAAATATCTCATACTTGAATCGGCACGAGGCGAAAACTCAACTAACAAATTGGATACAAAAACTTGACTATCATATGACAGAGGATTTACTCAAATACACTGAATAAAATCATTATTTGCATCACTAAACTAATGTATTATGTTAAGAGCTGTAGGTCTACCTAGAGCTCTTCAAACACATGTACATATACGAGCACGACAGAGACACACACTAACATACAACCAAACACCTTACACAAACACCTTCACACACACGCTCACACATACACATACACACTCACCCCTATTTTTCTCGCATTCTATAATCATCATTAATTTAAGAGCTCTGCTCTTGTCGGTGGAGTAATCGCCAACTTTCTCGGGATTCAGCCCTATCCTTAACCTCCCTATACGACGTGACCTCAATCTTTTCTTTGATTTCGTCCATATAAGCTCTTCTAGGTCGACCTCTTCCTCTTCTCCCCTCAACCAATATGGCTTAAAAATCAACACTAATAAAACAAAAATTTTAGTGACCTCCAAACATTCAAACCGCAATAGACCAATTAGACTAAATAACAAAATCATAGAAGAAGTCAAAAGTTTTAAGTACCTAGGAAGTATAATCACCAACGACTCCAGATGTACTCCAGATATCAAAGCCAGGATCGCAATGTCGAAAAACGCTTTCAATGGAAAGAAACAGCTACCTATAAGCCTATAATACCTCAATTGACATATTTTAAACGTGTATATTAAAAAAAGTAGTGAAGCATAGTCCTTAGAATTTATATATAGTAAAGTTGAGGATTCGGGGAGATGACTATATGTGCTGAAAACACGATTCCGTAAAATTGAGTCGATAGAAAATTATTACAAAGTTGCCTCTAAACCATAGAAATAAAATCATTTTTATGATGGATATACCCAAAATGGGAACATGAAACTTTATATACAACTTAACTTTAATATAAGGCGGATGTTATAAGTTTTAATTTTTTTAAATATATTTTAGTTTTTTCATAATCAGCAAATATCTAAATTATACCCACTCTAACACGGCTCGTACTGCCGCGCGACCCCCTCTTCAGTCGCGCTTCGGCTTTCATACGGGGAACCTGTGTCACTCGCGCTCAGCCAAGCTAGGATAATCGAAATGGGTAATAAGCGTAACCAGAAGAGGAAAAGTGTATGTTGGCGTAAAAAAATAGTAAAACATATGAACGACGTTATAAAGTAAGTATCAACCTACCTAAGTTTACTATTTTATTTACAATACAATGAGAATAAAGTTAGGAAATAGGTATGTAGGAACCCATTTATTTGTATCTGATAAAGTGATAAATATACTATGAGGATTTTTCGTTGTGTACTAATAAACAATATTTTATTATCTGCGAAGTCTACATTTTGTGTAGATTGTCCTAGAATATTTATTTATTATTATTACATATTTATTGTTATATACCTACTAATGTTTGACCATGTCAATCTCAAATCATAAATAACTATATATATCTGCTTACTTCTATCCCTTCGTCATCCATACCGTATACGGATCTGTGATACGGATAAACAACATTATTGTTTAAATTTCAGAAAACGTCGATTACAAGAAGTAGATACTAATGATAAAGAGAATATTCCTGCAAATATGTGAGTACATAATTTCTTCTCATAACAATCCACACATTTCATTTTATTATTACTGTCATTCTTATGTAAGTACCTACTCATAGTGCGATCGCCATAGTTTCCAAAAACGGCTACGACTTACGAGTAACAGCTGAAGTTTGAGCGCGGCTCAGTCCGGTCAATTAGGGTAAACGCACCAGTTGTAGACAAGTTGTTTGTTCAATACAGTGTATCTAGATTTTTCCCCGACATCGGCGAAGCCAAGAGAAGGGTTATGGTTTTGACAGGTTATGTATGTATGTATGTATATATGTAACCACTTATCAGAACTGGACATTATGACATATCATTGAATCTAATGTGGTGCCTTCTAGCGGTCATAAAGTACTGAGTGAAGAAATAAAAAGGAAAAGAAAACAAACGTCACATAACGGTGTTCCTGTTGTGTGCGAGAGATGATGATAATATAATTATAATTTTTTTTTTTTTAAAAGAATATTAGCAATCTAAATTACTAATACCTATTCCCGTTAACCCCTCCAACTAAGCTAAATTGTTTGTGCTAGGAGTGGGTTCACGTCGGTAGTGTAATGGCCAGAATTCGAACCCGGGACCTCTCGATCGTAAGGCCGACCCCTTAACCACTCAACTACCGACGCTTCAATATTATAATATTATTTGTAACTAGCAATCGAACTTTTTACTAGCATTGCATTTTGAGATCAATATAAGAGAAAATGTGTGGGAAGAGGCCGAAAGTAAACCTAATTTTATTTCAGGTCGCAAATGTCATCGGAACAGCAAGAACATCCTGATCTGTTTACATTAGAAAATGTGGAATTGTGAGTGCTATAGAAGTATAGTTGTCTATTAATAAATAGTCATCACTACAATACATAGTGTAAAACAAAGTCGTTTCCCGATGTCTGTGCCTATGTATGCTTAGATCTTTAAACTACGCAACAGATTTTGACGTGGGGTTTTTTAATAGATCTGACAGATTTATATGTATAATACATTAACATCCAGGTGGAAGGGTAGTTCAATATAAATAAATAAATATAAATAAATATTATAAGCCAATCTACACAACGTCACCTAGACTCATGATGAGCATAGTTTAACTAGCTTGTGTTATGGGTTCTAGGATGCGGATAGACTTACATAGAGGTATATTTTTTTGTCAATGCATACAATATGTACATAGAAACACCAGACTAATGCAAATATTGATATTCATGCATACAAATATTTGCACTAAGCGGGAATCGAACCCACACAGGACCACATAGCAATCGCGTTGACTACCACCACGCCACAGAGGTCGTCAAATATATAGTCTGAACTGCAGATAGGTACCATTGAAAGAATATACGAGTAATATCAATATTGTCCTTTCAGGTCTACTGAAACTGGAACTGTATGTCCTACCGCAAATAGGGATCCACAAAATGAATCAAACGATGACGATAATACTAACTGGTAATTGCTAAATTTATACAGACTGTTTTTTATACAAATACCTAATAATAATAGAACTATATCATATTCTACGATTATTTCAGGTTAGAAATAAATCAGGACGATTCCAAGCGAAGGAGTATTTTTAAAGTTGAAGGGCGACGAATTGTGGATTTTGAATATTTTTATAAAAATCTTCTAAATATATGTGGTCACAACAAAGCATTTGGCTGCACATTAAATAATGTGCATATAATATCGGAAAAACGAAAAGGACTTCTTTCAAAATATACACTAAAATGCAACATGTGTAACCAAATATTTTATCTTGACTCAGAACCCACATCAAAATTAGATTTAAATAGAGCTGTAACATCTGGCATTATAACCTCTGGCATTGGCTATTCCCAATTTAATGAGCTATGTGCATCAATGGATTGCCCGACTTTCACCCAAAAACTTTATGATAAAGTACAAAGTCAAATTTATGAAGATTGGCAAAACACGGCTGTAAATGTCATGGAGATGGCTGGAATTCGAGAACGTGATGCTGCTATTGCGGAAGGCCGTGTGGATAAAAACGGTATTGCTCGCATAGACGTCATTGCGGATGGTGCATGGAGTAAACGATCATTTAATACCAATTATTCAGCCCTATCTGGAGCGGCGGCTATTATAGGTAAACGATTTGGCGAAGTCTTGTTTATTGGAGTCAAGAACAAATATTGTTGCATATGTGCGAGGGCTGACAATAAAGGCATCATGCCTGGAGACCATGTTTGTTTCAAAAATTATAGCGGACCTTCTACAGGTATGGAGTCCGAATTATTGTTAGAGGGATTCAAGCAGTCGATTACTACACATAAGCTTATATATGAACGCATGGTGGCTGATGGTGATTCAAGTACTTATAAAAAAATTTTGGAAGGTCGCCCATATGCTGACTGTACCGTGGAAAAAATAGAGTGTAAAAATCACATATTCCGAAATATGTGCAAAAAACTTAAAAATATAACTACGGAAACCAAATATCCTGCCAATTTAAGAAAAAAAATTACTACGCAAAGAATTCTTGCCATAAGAAAAGTAATTTGCTTGTCAATAACGGAACATGCATCTAAAACTACACATTTTGATACAAAAGTAAATTTACTGTTCAAAGATATTACAAACGCTTATAATCATGCGTTTGGGAACCACACAGAGTGCCAATCATACTATTGTAGTAGTCAAAAAAATAGTGAAGATGTGACCGTCATTTTAAAAACGTGTGCTATATGGCACAGAATAAAGTTTATTGTCAACACTGTGGCATCTAAAGCACGAAGTCTTATGCACAATAGTGATAGCAATAAGGTCGAATCTTTTAATAGCATCATTGCTAAGTTTGTGGGCGGGAAAAGAATAAACTTTTCGATGCGCCGCGGGTATGAGTCGAGATGTAATGCTGCCGTGGTCTCATTTAACACTAAATGCCCCCTTTCTACTTTACACAGATCCGTATCAGGAAAAAGTCCTAAGGCTGCAGTAAAAAAACTAGAAGAGAGACGTTTGAAACAAAGAAAAAGTGCTTCAAAATATGTAAGAAAGGGAAGAAAGCTATTTTTGATGAATCAACAAAAACTTGGGGATAAAAATTATGGCGAAAATTGCCAAAAACCTGATATGCCCCCTTTGGAATACAACAGAGTTAAGGAAGATTTTCTTAAAAATTTACCGAGTTCAGAAGAAGATAGAAAACAAATAGAAAAAGCAACGATTTTACAGAAAGATTCAAGTACGTGGTTAGAGCTTAGAAGGAAGCTTCTCACGGCATCAAATTTCGCAAAAGTCATAAATAGGCGATCAACCACAAGCGTGAAGAATTTAGTGAAGAATATTCTTTATCCAAAAAATCTTAGCCATGTGCCGTCCTTAAAACATGGAATCGAACATGAGAGTATTGCCTTAGAACAATTAGAATCGCAGCTCAAAGTCAAGATAGAGCCTTGCGGTCTCTTCGTTGACAAAAATTTGCCTTATTTAGGTGCCACACCTGACGGGATTATAGGTGATGATATCTTGGTCGAAATAAAGTGCCCAATCACAGCATTTAAAACATCCCTAGATGACGCAATAGATAAGAAGAAAGTAAATTTTTGGAAGAGATCCAAAGATGGTCTTATTATCAATAAAAAACATGCTTGGTTTATACAAGTTCAGGGTCAATTACACATCACTGGCAGACATAAATGTATTTTTGGGGTATGGTCAGGACGTGAACGAGAGATCAAAACAGAAATTATTGAAAGGGATGATCGGTTTTGGGAACTTAATATGGCGAGCAAATTAAGTGATTTTTATTTGTCATTTATGTTACCTGAGTTGTGTGATGCAAGACATACTCGAAACATGCCAATACGAGAATAAAGCATTTTTATTATACTGTTGTATTTTTCTTTCTCGACATGATTTTATTCTAACACACTAGCTGACCCGGTGAACTTCGTACCGCCAAAGTAAATGAGTGTAGCAAACTATACATTTGATTAACACTAATAATATCAAGTAATTATGATTGTTAATTATTGTGTTACTCTATATAGGTAGTTTTAAAATTAACAATAAGATAGAAATTATAATGCAGATTTTTATTTTATTTCTATAACCAACCTGCCGATTATTAGCTAGTTTACCTTATCGTAGTCTACGCGTGAACTCTAGCGCACGAGGTCACGCGCGCATCCTTGTGAGAGTGAGATAGTCGCGATCGACTACTGCGCGGCGTGGGCCGGCCGCCAGTGAGCGGGGGGTAAATATTGCATTTTAGCTGGAGTAGTATGGACTCTTAAAGCCAGAATATCAACTCGCGTCCGCAAGAAACTTATAAAAGTCTACGTCTGGAGCGTGGCGTTATACGGCTGTGAAACGTGGACAATGACACAGAGGGACAGGGAAAGACTCGAGGCATTCGAGATGTGGTGTTGGCGTAGGATGGAACGAATAAGCTGGACAGAGAAAAAAACAAACGAGGAAGTATTACATCTAGTGAAAGAAAAGAGAAATATATTGAACGTTATCGAAAATAGAAGGGGAAAGATGCTAGGACACCTATTACGACATGACCTACTACTAAGGACATTCTATAATATATAAACGAAATTTAAAAAAAAAAAAAAAAAACAATTTTCAAGAATTAGAATTATAAACGGGATATTTACCATGTTTAGTATCTTTTTCGAGAATCCGATATTTCGGCACTGTTACAAGTACCATGATCACGGATGTACTGCACATCCGTGCACATCTTGTAACAGTGCCGAAATATCGGATTCTTGAAAAAGATACTAAACATGGTAAATATCCCGTTTATAATTCTAATTTTAATGTAAATGACCATGTCAATCTAAAATCATATAAAATTCAAGAAATTTAAAAAACCTAAAGTAGTATTAAGAGATAATGCAATGTAGTATGTATGCTTAAATTATGCTAAACAACTAAATAAGTTATACTAAACCATAGATCTGTTTCAGGAGATATGATGTGTTATGGTACGATGTATTATGGTGTAACTTGTTATATTGAAGTATACTTTGTTGTATAATTATTATAATAGGTACATATTATTAACGGCAAAGCTGTGGTGTAGTACGTTCTCACCTCACTTATCAATCAATCTCATTATATACCGCATTTCTATGTCTGACTGCTGTCTTCCATAATACAAGCATTAGCCTAGTATGGAATACAGTTTCAGTATGTTCAGTGTCCTTTCTGTTTGATTTAAGAGTTGTAACCATCTGTCTAAAATGTGTACTTAAGTCAAATAAACATTTTTTTTTTTTTCTCTAGTATATTTTTGTAATCTTCAGAGGACAAATTTATCATTTTTCAATTTGTTAATTATTTTATGTACCTAAACTATTTGTTTGTTTATTAATTCAATAGCGATTTACTTTATATTTGAATTTATACACTGTTAATTTAATATTGACAGAAATAATTAAAATTCACAAAGTAAAAAAGACAGCTACAAAGAAACGCTTACAAAATAGGTGCTTGGTAACTTGCAATAATAGCGATCATGGTCGCTGTACGTGGTGGTTTCGGCTATAAAAATAAACTAGCTGTTGCCCGCGGCTCCGCCCGCGTGGAATTCTGATCCCGTTCCCGCTATCCATTCCCGAACCTATTCCCGGGAAGAAACGTAACTTTCGCGTTTATAATGTTAGTAGGATTATAATATTAGTAGACATTACAGATGTGTAACTCTAACGGTTTTGGCAGCGCACGCCAGAATAGCTCGTAGATGGTAGATTTATTCCTATTTACTTGACACTTATCGTCATATTTTGGACAATTCATACAATATCTTTATAAATTGTAGCCTATGTGTTATTCTGATGTATATAAGCTATATTATTGTAGAGTTTCATTAAAATCCATTCAGTAGTTTTTACGTGAAAGAGTAACAAACCTCCATCCATCCATCCATACTTACAAGCTTTCGCGTTTATAATATTAGTAGGATACTAGTACAAGGAGCTGAAAACCCGTATCATAATGAATGTAACAAAACGCATATTTACCTCAAGAAATAATAATAAAGCGGCGATAGCCCAGTGGTGTACGTAACGGACTGTCGAGACGAGGTCTAGAGTTCGATCCCTAGTGGCCCCGAGCACACACCTCTGACTTTTCCTAGTAATGTGTGTATTAAAAAGGTTTAATTATCGCTCGCTCAGTAATGTGCCCGGTAGATGGCAATAGGCTCGCCACCTATTACATTGGGACCTAAACATAACTGGCGAATCGTGGGTGTGTAATACACCTCTGCCTACCCCTTCGGGCATACAGGCGTAAAGTTATGTATGTATGAATATAAAATAAAATACATACCTTTTCAGGATTAAGTATTTATTAAAAAAATATATAGTTTCAACTTACTTTAATGAGATTTTAAAACAATTAGTAGGTACCGTTTTTTTTTGTGCGGAAATCCCTTCGAATACCCCGCGCCGGGCAGCGGGGGCGGTTATGTCGGGCTTGAACCGACTAAAACCGCACGCCGTCTCGGGTCTTCAGACGCCGGGGTGTAAGGTTGCCCATAGAGCATATCCTCGCACCCCGACTGACCCTGGGCCATCTCCGGTTTCGAGATGGCCCCCTCGGGTTTGGAAACCCACCGTGGTTGTCCCCGTCGTACCCCGGTTTGTGGGAGGGGCGCTAGATGCCCCATCGTCCCGGCCTGCTTCTGCTGGGGTGACAGGCGGCCTCACCTGCCACCAAACAATTAGTACCTATGCTATTCTTATCAACTTTAAGCTTTTTTTTATCGGTGTAAAGACTTTTATACAATACTTTATTTTATACAATATTTGTTTGTCCACACTTTATTACTTTTATGATATTCAATATATATTATGTATACAATACCATATATCGGAACAGCTGAGTATTTTATGTGAACGACTTATAGTTACAATACAAAAGATACTAATACAAAAATAAAGACCTAACTTATCTTCCTAATTTTGATTCTCACTGAGACAATCTTCTAGCTTTAGAATTGTGTGTACTTCTAGATGTTTACCTAGTGTATATGTCTTTTTGTTTTTACGTCTCGTAAGAATAGACCTGAGGAATTGATCACTGGACAGGTTGTCATAATGCTTCGCAGAAAGCTTTAGATGGTTTATGAATCTTGAAGCACCTGCTTTATCAACTCGATGGGCAGCGTTATTATTATGCTCAAAAAAATCTTGAACGCATATTTCTGACTCTACTGGCAGCGGGTTGTAATCACCTGTATTCACATTTTCCACATATAGAGAAAGCTCTTCAGGAAGGTTGATAACATTCTTAATATTAGTTTTTGCAACTGGTCGCCCCAAAAACGGTGACACACAGTATTCAGCAAAATTAAAATCGCCATAAAACTTGAAAAAGCCGCCTAGCAATTCGTATAGAGTTTCGTTATTTGCCACACTATACGGTATTTCTTCGAAATTAAAGTTCCATTTGTCAATGTAGTGTGGTGGCAAGTGTACTTGCATTTCATAGGCTGAAGGAACCATATTCTTCTGTTGTAGATAGAAGAATATCATTAAGTAGACTGAGTAGTTGGGCAGCAAGCCTTTCCCCGTCAACTGATGAACTTTGCACCAAAATTTTATGAGAGCAGCCAGGGGTAGGTGACGATTGTCCAAATTGAGATAATACGCCATCACTTTCGTATTTACCAACGCAACTGAGACTCCGAATGAGAGATCAACGTACCGTTCCATTGAGATATCGTAATACGTAATCCTCGGAAAAGCTTTGTCCGGTTTGGGCACAATATTGCCGTATTTTTCAGGTTGTTTGTACAACACTTTGACTGTTTCTTCGAAAATGTAAGCATGTGTTTTGTTGTTATTGTGGCTGGGTATTCGCAAGTTGATGTCTACGTCACTGGTTTTGGAACCAAGCCCAGCTGGAAGTGACCCGTATACGATTAATTCGGCATCTGTGAACGATTGTTACAATATTATAAAACGTTATGGATGAGAGAGGGAATGCTGGGGTAATATTTTGCTAAGTGATACGGAAGTTTGTGTGTGACTTATAGCTTTCCGGATTTGTATTAAATTTGAAAAGGAAATAACTTATCACGTATGAAATTGATCATCATCATCATCCTAGAGTTAGCCCCGGTCGCATCTGAGGTTACCACCTCGGAGTTCCTACTTTCAATTCTCCACCTCGCCCGGTCTTGGGCATCCATGGCAGTGAGACCATTAGCACGCATGTCATCTTCTACGACGTCAAGCCAGCAGTGCTTTGGTCTACTCCTACCCAGTAAACCGGGCCCGGTGGAGGGGGCATGGCCAGACATTTGTTATTCACGTAGCCTGGCGGTCGCCGCAGAATGTGGCCGCACCAACGAAGCCGACTCTCTTGCATTTCATCCGCGATGTCACGGAAATGAAGGCTCCCGTGGATGCGAGAGTTCCTCACGCGATCTTTACGCGTGACTCTGCACAACCACCGCAGCATATTCATCTCCGTGACACGCAGCTCCTGCTTGCGGAGCCCCACCCTGGTACGATAGCCCTGGCCCACTTGTCACAGGAGGCAAGCGAAACTCCTGTGCGGCGTTTTGCGGCGGCTCCCTGGGTTAGATCAAAGTCAAAGTCAAAGTCAAAGTCGAAGTCGAAGTCGAAGTCAAAAAGCATTTATTCTGTATAGACCATTAATACGGAACTTACAAAACGTCAAAAAAAATTAAACGAATGTTTGGCAAATGGACCACCGATTCAAAACGCGGCCCTGTCCTGAGAAGACTCCGGCAAGAAACTCAGCGGGCTGGTTTTTTTTTGGTCTATTTACAAACATGTTTACTTAACCTAATTACAATATTTCATTTGAGTAGCATAGAGAGAGAGCAAACAGTTCATATCCAAGCTTGTTTGTCATCTAAATAGTCTTGAATTTTATAATAGCCTTTTTGGCAGAGTTTAGTTTTAATTTGTCTTTTAAATTTATGAAGACCTAGATTCTTCATTTCACTAGGAAGCTTGTAGGGGGCAAGTCGTCCTCCTTCGAAACTGGGATCAGGGACGATTGCCCAATAAAGTCATACTGGCTGTAGAAAAGGGAAATAAAACAAACTGAAGGTTAGGAGTCTGGAACCTAAGATAGAAACACGCTTGTACGATACGACTACATACAGAAAGCACAGCTAATAGAAATCTCTATTCCTAGACAGCACTTTTCACCGAAAATTTTGTTGATAGAAAACATTGATAGGATCTTAGGTTAAAGACTCCCCTCAGACGACACGCTCGTGACGGCGTGCGGGGCGACGTACCGCGAAGCGACCCGAAAGGCCACGACCGCGGTTGCCCAAGTCGTTAAGCGGATCCGGCGGCTGGGTCTCGAGGTGGCTCTGCATAAAACCGAGGCCCTGTTCTTCCATGGGCCTCGGAGCAAGCCACCCGAGGGATCCAGTCTCATCGTGGGAGGAAATCGCATCGGCATCAAGCCCCAAATGAAATATTTGGGGCTCGTGCTCGACGGCCGATGGGACTTCGGAGAGCACATCCGAAGTCTGGCCCCTAAATTGAAGGGCACAGCTCTTGCTCTGGCTCGGCTGTTGCCCAACATGAGGGGGCCCGATGACTCCTGCAGGAGACTCTACGCGGGGATCGTGCGGTCCATGGCTCTGTATGGGTGCCCAATATGGGCGGAGGCCCTGAGGACCAGAACTGTGCAGATGCTGCGCGCTCCGCAGCGAGTTATGGCCATCAGGGTCATCCGCGGGTACCGCACGATCTCCTTCGAGGCGGCGAGTCTCCTTGCCGGAACTCCCCCATGGGACCTGGAAGCGAGAGCCCTTTCGCAACTGTACCAGTGGCGAAAGGAGGCGCGGGAGCAGGGATGGAACCCCGAGCCTCGAGAAATCGAGGCCGTGCAGTCCCAGCTCCGCCAGGCCATCGTGGTGGAGTGGAAGGAACGACTTGGGCGACCAAGCGCAGGGCACTCCGCAATAGCGGCGGTAAGGCCCATCATGGAGGATTGGCTGGAGAGGCGACACGGAAACCTCTCGTACCGACTGACGCAGGTGATCTCCGGGAAGGAGTGCTTCGGGGACCACCTGCATCGGATCAGGAAGGAGCCAACGCCTGAGTGTCATCACTGCGACGCGAGCGAGGACTCAGGGCTGCACACGCTGGCGGACTGCCCGGCGTGGGAGGCGCCGAGGCGTGACCTCGTGGCAGCCATCGGGGTGGGAGTCCTCTCGCTCGGCAGCATGATTGCGGCAATGGTGCGGAGCGCGAGCGCGTGGGCCGCCGCCGCCTCCTTCTGCGAGCATGTAATGCTCGCGAAGTAGGTGGCGGAGCGCGCCCGGGAGAGACTTAGAACTCTCCCGGTCCGCCGAGCCCGCAACTTGCTCGCCGCGCGTCGCAGGCGACTCAGGCGCCGGAGGTCGCTTAACGACCTCCGTCCTCCATGAGCGCAGGCCTGGGGGTGGCGGGTGAGGCCACCTGTCACCCCAGCAGAAGCAGGCCGGGACGGTGGGGCGACTAGCGCCCCTCCCCCAAACCGGGGCAAGACGGGGACACCGTGGTTCCCAAACCCGAGGGGGCCATCTCGAAACCGGAGATGGTCCAGGGTCAGTCGGGGTGCGAGGGATATGCTCTATGGGCAACCTTACACCCCGGCGTCTGTAGACCCGAGACGGCGTGCGGTTTTAGTCGGTTCAAGCCCGACATAACCGCCCCCGCTGGCACGCGGGGGGGTATCTGAAGGGATATCCGCACGATAAAATAAAAAAAAAAAAGGTTAAAGACTCCCCTAACCTTCAGTTATGTTTTATTTCCCTTTGCTACAGCCAGTATCACTTTATTGGGCCAATAAACCCCTAGAGAATATTTAGTATTGTAATCGTCCCTGATCCCAGTTTCGAAGGGGTACGACTTGCCCCCTAACCCGGCTCCCTATCTCTGACTCGAAATTTTTTCCTGTTCTTCATATTTTTGTTTGGCTGTTTTGGCTTTTGTTGGGGCGACTGCCGTCGGACTTCCCAACCCCGAGAGGTGCGCCTGCGGAAGAGCCTCGTCCGTCAATCAGCAGGTGCACCGGCTTGCAGTTGAGGTAGGGTTGGGCCTCGAAGATCTGGGTGGGGCCATACACACATGAACACAATGGTTACGTTTATACAAAATAAAATGTTTTATTACAAAAAAATGAAACCGACTTCAAGAACCAAAAAATCCTGAGACAGACCTTGATGTTTATACACCTAATAGGGACTATCTGGTATAAATTTCAACTTGCTAGGCCCAACCGTTCCTTAGGAAATCGTTGATGAGACACGGACAGACAGACAGACAGATAAGAGAGTGATCTTATAAAGGTTCCTTTTTTACCTTGAGGTAGGTACAGAACCTTAAAAACACGTTATACTTTTCTGTTGAAGTCGGTGCCAAGTGCCAAGCCAAATAGGAATTTGTCACATCGTCGTCTTCCCGTGCAAGCAATAAAATGTGTAAGCGTGAGTGAGGTCTCCAAGTCTCCAGCAAAATACAATCGAACACGTGTGGGTATAATTTATTGTGCGTTCAATACGGGTAGACGAGGGATTTCCGCACGTAAAAAAAAAAAAACAAACCCTATCGAATTTGTGATGCTTTATAAAGTTGTTTCTGGCTTATATCTAACTTCATGCTCTTGACATCGCGGAAAAAAGGCCGAAGAAACACCTTCGCTGGTGCGGCCAAGTTACCGCTAGGTTACGTAGGTAACAAATGTCTGGCCATGCCACCTCCGCCGGGCCCAGGTAGGAAGGGTAGATACAAGAAGTGAAAAAAAAACTTGATCTGAAAACTAAAGACTTATATGTATGAAAAAAATTGGAAAAAATAATCACCAGGCCATTGAGCCCGCATCGTTTCCTGAAGTTCGGCAAAATTCAGCTCTATTTTGCGTAACTCTTCCGAGGACAGCATCTCGTTGTAGAGCAAGTACTTCACCTGGGAATCGAAATCACCAAGCAGGCACAAGGGCGCGCCGTACACCGCACGTCCACTCCACACTAACAGCAGTAACGAAACTCCTGAATACGAAAAATACATTTAAATACATATCAACTTCTTCTGCAACTCTACCATGACGTGTTAGGTAAAGCGTTCGTGTTCCGGGCGAGAAAGAGATGTGGAGCTATATAGGGTATATCTGCATAGCTCCATCTTTGTTTGCTGTGTTTACCTACACACCATCTAACAAATGGATTAGGCAGCGTATTTGATTTTGAAGCTCTCAGTAAGCTTGATTTCCTTCGTGATTTTGAACAATTATCGTCATATTTTAAGAAATTAAAATAAAACAGTATCAAACTATTGAAATTAACCTTCCTCTTGAATCACTTGATTGATGTATAATATGTACGTATTTACAAAAAAAAAGTATATAAGTATGTTTATCCGCATTCTGGGACCCATAACACAAGCTAGTTAAACTATGCTTACTTTGGGTCTAGAAAGCGCTGTGTAGAATGTCGTAGAATATTTATTTATTATTTATTTATTGAAATCCGTGTGGTAGTTAGAAGATCTAGTTGAACAGACATCAGGAGTGACTTTGTTTTAAACCATGTAAAGACGACTTTCTATATATACATAGGTACAGTACGGTATAAAAATGTTGAGTTGGTTTGTGTAGGTACACTTCATAAACCCAAAACGTTCTACATCGATTGAGCTAGAATTTTGACACGATATACAAAACCCTTCAAAGATTATTTTTATTCATTTTATTTTTTCGCCTCCGTAGATGTATCATGTGGTTAAACTATTTAGGTAGGTAGGTACAGCCTGGAAATAGTAGATATATACATAGTAGAAATACGTGGTAGGTACCTATCTATCCAGGACACGCCGCAATAGCGGCGGTAAGGCCCATCATGGAGGATTGGCTAGAGAGGCGACACGGAAGCCTCTCGTACCGACTGACGCAGGTGATCTCCGGGAAAAGGTGCTTCGGGGACCACCTGCATCGGATCAGGAAGGAGCCAACGCCTGAGTGTCATCACTGTGACGCGAGCGAGGACTCAGGGCTGCACACGCTGGCGGACTGCCCGGCGTGGGAGGTGCCGAGGCGTGACCTCGTGGCAGCCATCGGGGTGGGAGTCCTCTCGCTCGGCAGCATGATTGTGGCAATGGTGCGGAGCGCGAGCGCGTGGGTCGCCGCCACCTCCTTCTGCGAGCATGTGATGCTCGCGAAGGAGATGGCGGAGCGCGCCCGCCGAGCCCGCAACATGCTCGCCTCGCGTCGCAGGCGACTCAGGCGCCGGACGACGCTTAACGACCTCCGTCCTCCATGAGCGCAGGCCTGGGGGTGGCAGGTGAGGCCGCCTGTCACCCCAGCAGAAGCAGGCCGGGACGGTGGGGCGACTAGCGCCCCTCCCCCAAACCGGGGCAAGACGGGAACACCGTGGTTCCCAAACCCGAGGGGGCCATCTCGAAACCGGAGATGGCCCAGGGTCAGTCGGGGTTGCGAGGGATATGCTCTATGGGCAACCTTACACCCCGGCGTCTGCAGACCCGAGACGGCGTGCGGTTTTAGTCGGTTCAAGCCCGACATAACCGCCCCCGCTGGCCGGCGGGGGGGGCAGCATGATTGCGGTAATGGTGCGGAGCGGACACCGTGGTTCCCAAACCCGAGGGGGCCATCTCGAAACCGGAGATAGCCCAGCCCGACCGGGTCAAGCCCGACTGAACCGCCCCCGCTGGCCGAGGGGATTTCCGCACGAAAAAAAAAGTAAACTAACTATCAACTTTGTATTAAAGCTTGAACTAAGGGTATTTACTGGGCATAAACAACCCGGGAATATTTTTGGTGTTTGACAATATATAAGTTGGATATTCTGCGTGTGGGTTTTTTTTACATATTTGCACGTTTTAAAACCCTAAAATGTAGACTAGACCTAGACTTAAAAAAAAAACAAAAAAAACAAAAAAAAAAAAAGAAAAGACCTAGACTTCGTCCGCGTGTAATTCGATTTTCAAGAATTTTCTTTTTGCATGAAACCTTAAATTATTTTTCTAAAACAAAAGTAGCCGATGTTCCGCTTTATAATATTACCTTAGCCGTCAGGCTTCACCCGCTACCCACTTCGATCCTCCGTGTCACCTATTTAACTCATACCTACATGCCTGCATAGCCTGCATGCTGTCTGAGTTTTAATTTTTTTGCGCGCAACCCTTATTCTTTTTCTAAAATTAATTACCTATGTTACGCCTTGTAATATTAGCTATCTACCAGTGAAAGCCCCGGCGAAATCAGCCCAGCCTAATCTAATTCTCAATTAAGCTCCGAACTTTGACAAATTGTAAAAGTAAACAAAAAATAATGCTGAAATTTGCTTCTGCAGAGAGGACAGACTTCGTATTAATAAGTATACAGACATTAAATGTGTATTTTTTATTACAATAAATTTTAACTTGATATTATTTGCTTTTTTTAGGGTTCCGTTGTCAAATGGCAAAAAACGGAACCCTTATAGATTCGTCATGTCTGTCTGTCTGTCCGTCCGTATGTCACAGCCACTTTTTTCCGAAACTATAAGATAAGAACTATGCTGTTCAAACTTGGTAAGTAGATGTATTCTGTGAACCGCATCAAGATTTTCAGACAAAAATAGAAAAAGGACAATAAATTTTGGGGGTCCCCATACATAGAACTGAAACTCCAAAATTATTTTTTCATCAAACCCATACGTGTGTGATATTTATGGATAGGTCTTCAAAAATGATATTGAGGTTTCCAATATCATTTTTTTCTAAACTGAATAGTTTGCGCGAGAGACACTTCCAAAGTGATAAAATGTGTGTCCCCCCCCCCCCCTGTAACTTCTAAAATAAGAGAATGATAAAACTAAAAAAAATATATGATGTACATTACCATGTAAACTTCCAACGAAAATTGGTTTGAACGAGATCTAGTAAGTAGTTTTTTTAATACGGCATAAATCGTAAACCGCAATTTACCTTTCATTCAATCAACACAAATATAAAAATTAAAAAAAAAAAATTATGTTACTTGCTGCTACGGAACCCTTAATGGGTGAGTCCGACTCGCACTTGGCTGCTTTTTTTTTTCAACATGAACGCTAGCTCTGTTGCTCGGCTTCAGCGGTTTTGGCTTGCCTCTACGCACTTGTTGACTGGTCTCGAGGTCTGCTAAATATTTTTTATTGGGTAAAATAAAATGACGAAATATTTACAGGGAGGGGTCACAGAAAGTGTGACACAGCGTGACAACCGTGGGCCCCACCCCACGGTTGTCACGGGGGTCAAAAAGCTAATTTTAAATTTTATTATTATATTAACGTGACGTATTTTATGTGTATGTACTACACTCATATATATTTATTTAAAACCTGTTATTTTAATATTACAAACAGACACTTCAATTTTATTTATTTGTATAGAAGAGTTTATCCCGAAGTGCTCATTGTGGTTTTATAAATAAAAAGTAGATACCTTGCCTGATTGACATATCCGTGGTCGGGTATTCCCCTCGTGTCTTCATTGCGTATACTGTGTTTAACGACGATAATGGTGGAATAGATTGGACAGTATGATACCTAATATTGCGTTAGATATCTGTTACTATTATAAAATTGTTAATTAGTTGTGTTTGTGCATTGGAGATATTAAAAAATAAAACTTGGGTTAAGTAGGTAAGTATGTTAAATAAACGATTCCGAGCTCAAAATATTTTTTTTTTAATTATTTTCTGCTTGTGATATGATAGATATGCGGTTTTCACAAATTACGTCTACCAATTGAGGTGACCGAGGAAGTTTTCTTCCTCTCAGGCAAAAGTTTATTTTCTCTTAAACCTAATTATAATACCCACGTGAAAAGAGGGATCTGAATGACTGCATAGGATGCGTGTTTAATATTCTTCCAATAAAACATTAGATATGATTGGGTCTTGAAACAAATATTAAATCCATATTTACAAATAAGACGTAAAGTTTACAACCCACAAGTTTCTTTGAAATATGGTAAACTAGCTGTTGCCTGCGGCTTCACCCGCGTGTAATTCTGATCTCGTTCCCGCTACCCATGGGACCCTTTACACCACCACAATATAAGATACACGATGCTACCATATTGTATCCGTAGCGATTTTGGTGTACAATAAAGAATTATCTATCGATCTATCTATCTATCTGTCTGTCTGTCTGTCTGTCTGTCTGTCTGTTGCTGCCAACACTTGCTAGCAACCCTTAGCTCGCGAGGTGAGGAGAGGCCCGGGTGACACTCAAGTGTTCCGAGATGTATCAACCTTAATGCCTAGGTATTAAGGTTGAGGGGTGCGACTGGTTGGATCACCTCCAAGTTTGGTGCACCCTGGGCAACGTGGGCGATGACGCAACATTGATTGCTCCTCTGGAGTAGCTGGCGTCAACGTCAACGGCCAAGAGTCTGACCAACCGGCCCTATTCAGGGCCAGCTGACCCCATTGCACGAGGGGGTCGGGGCATGGCGGGCCTGCAAGGCCCGCGGGGGTAGGGGCCGCTCCAGGTACCCCTCTGCTGTTATCAGAGGGGACACTGCGAATGGCCCAGGGTCAGTCGGAGTGCGAGGGATATGCTCTATGAGTAACCTTACACCCCGGCGTCTGTAGACCCGAGACCGCGTGCGGTTTTAGTCGGTTCAAGCCCGACATAACCGCCCCCGCTGGCTGGCGGGGGGGTATCCGAAGGGATTTCCGCACAAAAAAAAGGTATTAAGGTTGATTTTGTCTATTACGTAACCTTATAATAGGTAGGTATATATTTATAAGTGTTGTTATTAAGCATAGGCATAATTAGTCTCTAGGCGTAATTCGACAGACCTACCTTATCTACCCACATATCAGGGGTGTGTCGAAAATGGATCCAATCAAGTTACGAACTAATAAAAATACAATAAATACCTAATCTAAAGTAAAATAATATAAAGAGGAAAGATTAGATTTTTTGTTTGTTTGTTACGATTCAACGCAAAAACTACTCGACCGATTTTAAAAATACTTTCACCATTAGAAAGCTAGATCTATACCTATTATATAATATATTATTACTATTTTTAAATTGCAAATCCTTACTTAAATTGGGTCCCTAGTCGCCCCGGGCACACACCTCTGACTTTTCGTAGTTATGTGTGCATTAATAAATGATAATTATCGCTCGCTTAATAATGTTCCCGGTAGATGGCAATAGGCTCGCCCTCTATTACATTGGGACCTTAACATAATTGGCGAATTGTGGGTGTGTAATACACCGCTGCGTACCCCTTCGGGGATAAAGGCGTGAAGTTATGTTACGTTATCTATAAAAGTAATTTTTATTATTGTCGATTTATGTACGAGTGTAAAACAGTGTTAAATAGCAGAATTATATTAATAGTAAGTACTCATAATTGCTCACTAAAACGTCTGCGATGGTGTATACATAAATAAAAATAAATAAATAAATATTCTACGACATTCTACTCAGCGCTTTCTAGACCCAAAGTAAGGACAGTTTAACTAGCTTGTGTTATGGGTTCCAGAATAAACATCGGATAAACATACTTAAATACTTTTTTTTATTAAAACGTACAAATTATGCCTAACTGTTTTACATACTTAAGCCGCAGTAACATTATTAAGTACAAATAGGTAGGTAAGTACGGATGGAATTGAATTGTGGTAATATTGGTATCATACATTTGAAATTAAGGTTGATTATGTATGTCTAAATTCCACTTTTGAACCGTGACGTTACCGTTTAGTAAAATATCACAGTTTGAACTAACTGTTCTACTTAAATTTAGTTTAGTCTATTGTCAAATACTGAATTTACGTCTAACCTAAATGTAGTTTACAGAGAAGTTCTGACTCTTATTATACCTTACCGACTAATAATTCAGCTGAAGAGTTTATTTCTTTGAACGCACTTATCTCAGAAACTACTGGTTCGAATTGAAAAATTATTTGTTTGTTCGATAGCCCATTTATCGAGGCAGGTTATAGGCCAGCACTACCATCACGTTGGCCCAGGAGAGCGAAGCAGTAATTAAAAATGTTAACAAAACGGGCAAATTTTCATACATTCTAAAACTAATTAAATTACGGCATGTCTACGAATAAGGATACATTATTCGTAGCGGCATGTACAGTAAGAATAGAAAAGGAAGATGTCACGGACGAAGCCGTAGGGCATACCTAGTAATTAAATATTAATGCTTCTCACGGAATTACAAGCATGCAAAGCCGGCACGGGTTGCTAGATAAAAAATATATATTGAGAATAAAATGACTCATAGGGGTATGAATATTTTTTCCCAAGCGGGATGTTGGTTTAGTTCAACTACTAGTCTTTGGTAGAGCTCTGCAAACGATGGAGCATTCGAAAAATTGCGCACCGTTTACTCACTTTAGAAAGAGTTTATCATTAATAATAGTGACGCTATGGTTCCGTAGAGTGGTCTCATCTCCCATCTGCCTGGAGGGTAGCTTTGACTCCCAGGCGCGGCATCTACTGTCGAGCCAGATGTTGACGGGATCAGAAGTCAGAAACCTATCTACGGTGTTCTCTGACTTACAGGAAACTCTGCGAAGACGATGGCCAGGTACAGTACGAAGTACTCTATAATATTCTAATATAATAAATTATAAAAATATCTATATATACCATAAAGTTATTACCTTTTGATGATATAAACAAATAATGTTATTGTTGACGATCTTTGTGACGTAGCGGTAGTGCATTCGATTGCTAGAACTGGGGGCGAGGGTTCGATTCCCACTCAGTGCAAATTTTTGTATGCATGAATATGTGTATTTGCATTGGTCTGGGTGTTTCTATGTATAATATGTATGTTTTTACAAAAAAAGTATATAAGTGTGTTTATCCCTATTCTGGACCCCATAACACAAGCTAGTCACTTACTTTGGGTCTAGATAGCGCTGTGTAGAATGTCGCAGAATATTTATTATAATTAAAAAATGTTCATGACGCACAATAATAATCAAGGGTATGAGTAGGGAGCTCAATACGCACCCAAGGAAAGTGTTGTCTTTTGGTAAACGCATTCAACGTGTTACCCATTGCGATCAAACATATGGCAAATTTTAGATTTCACCAAGAAGACCATAGAAGACAATATTTGTGCAAATAAATGAATTTGAAAAGAACTTTCTAATAGAAAAACCATCAAAATCGGTTCAGTCGTGTTTGCGTAAATCGCGAACTCACAGACGAAACACACAAGAATTCCAAAAAATCTATTTTTGTGTTCAGGTTAAATATCATCTATCTATACCCGAGACAGCGTCCGGTTTTAGTCGGTTCAAGCCCGACATAACCGCCCCCGCTGGCCGGCGGGGGGGTATCCGGAGGGATATAATTGTATATAACTTGTGTCTGTACAATGGAAGATATTAAAAAAAAACATTGCTTATGTTTAATCAATGATTCTGAACCGATAAGAATATGTTTCGGTTCAGAGATGATTGTCTGTTAGCTTTTTCGTGATGGACGCAAGAACTACTGAACGAATTTTGAAAGTTTTTTTAATAGAAAGGTCTTGGTTAGACTTAAAATCTGCCGTATGTTGGATTGCAATTGGTTTAGTAGAACCAGAGATATGACCAAAAGTCGCGGTGACTGACACCTAAGCGAGCGGAGCCGCAGGTGTTAGCTAGTTGGCAATGGTGCGGAGCGCGAGCGCGTGGGCCGCCGCCGCCTCCTTCTGCGATACATGCTCGCGAAGGAGGTGGTGGAGCGCGCCCGGGACGAGAGACTTAGAACTCTCCCGGTCCGCCGAGCCCGCAACTTGCTCGCCGCGCGTCGCAGGCGACTCAGGCGCCGGAGGTCGCTTAACGACCTCCGTCCTCCATGAGCGCAGGCCTGGGGGTGGCGGGTGAGGCCACCTGTCACCCCAGCAGAAACAGGCCGGGACGGTGGGGCGACTAGCGCCCCTCCCCCAAACCGGGGCAAGACGGGGACACCGTGGTTCCCAAACCCGAGGGGGCCATCTCGAAACCGGAGATGGCCCAGGGTCAGTCGGGGTGCGAGGGATATGCTCTATGGGCAACCTTACACCCCGGCGTCTGTAGACCCGAGACGGCGTGCGGTTTTAGTCGGTTCAAGCCCGACATAACCGCCCCCGCTGGCACGCGGGGGGGTATCCGAAGGGATTTCCGCACGATAAAAATAAAAAAATAAAAAAAAAGGTGTTAGCTAGTTGTATAATAATAAGGGTATTTGGTGGTTATTAATTAGTAAGTAGGATTCTTATAAACTTTCCAGTAAAGGTCAATAGAATATGACGACCTCAGTGGCGTAGCGGTAGAGTAAACTGCTAAGTCAGAGGTCGCGGGTTCGATTCCCGCTCATTGCAAATATGTATAATTGGTCTGGGTGTATTTATTTCAAAAAGTAGGTATCAAGTATGATTATACGCATTCTAGAACTCATATGACAAGCTCTGCTTAGTTTTAGTCTAGATGACCTTGTGTTATATATCCTAGAATATTTATTTATTTATTTATCCAATCTTTACATGGTATAAAAATAATACAAAGTCGGTTCCCGCTGTCAGTCTATATAGCAAAGGAAAAAATTAACCTTGCCTCTTTTCCCTTTTTTACCCTTGCCACATTTACCCTTTTTACCCTTTCCACCTTCCCCCTTTTTCACATTTCCCATTTCTTAACCCTGCCTCATTTCTCCTTTTTACCCTTGTCACATTTTCCTTTTTTACCCTTGCCACTTTTCCCCTTTTTACCCTTTCTATATTTCCCGTTTTTACGCTTTCCACATTTCCCCCTTTTACCCTTTTTTCACATTTCCCGTTTTTACCCTTGCCACATTACCCATTTTTACCATTTACACAATTCCCCTTTTTACCCTTTTATAGTGTGTGTGTGCAAGTCACACACGGTAGAAGTGAAACTACTGAAAAGTCCCTGATTAAAAAGAAAAACTATGGACTTATTTTTTCGTTTCATCGAGTTTGAAATCACAACGATTCTAAAGAAGTTTCACTTCAAAAAGAAGAAAAAAAATAGTCGGTTCAAGCCGGACATAACCACCCCCGCTGGCCGGCGGGGGGGTATCCGAAGAGATTACCGCAGCAAAAAAAAAAAAAAAAAAGGTACGGTTAGGTCTTCTAAACTACGCAACGGCTTTTAATTTAAAGCGGTTTTCACGGTTATATTAAGATAATTTCCTAAGAAAGGTTAATATGCGTATAACACACTAACTGATAACCGCCTGCGCGGAGGTCGGGTATCGTTTTCTGGTGATGTCTTATCGGTTCTACTTAAACAACTGCAATCAATACGGCAGGTTATAAGTCTGACAAAGAACTTTCTAATAGAAAAACCGCATCAATATCCGTTTAGTAGTTTTCAAGACAAGACAGACAGAGAAAACAGACAAGAATTCCAAAAAAAATATTTTTGTGTTCTGAATCATTTATTTAACATAACCCAAGTATTTTTACGTTAAGCTAAAGACAGGGCGCTATGGCGCTCATTAGGGGCCCAGCAGTGGACTAGCATAGGTTGGTGATGAAGTATTTTTTAGGGTTCCGTACCTCAAAAGGAAAAAACGGAACCCTTATAGGATCACTTCGTTGTCCGTCCGTCCGTCCGTCTGTCAAGACCGTTTTTCTCAGGAACGCGTGGAGGTATCAAACTGAAATTTATATCTAATACTCAGGTCTACTGTCCCTTGGAGCTGTGAAAAAATGAAACTTCTAAGCCAAATCAATCAAAAGATACAGCCATTTATGCCGCAAATTTCCGCAAATTTTCGAAACTCGCACGGGTAATAAAACCTACAGGGTACTTTCCCGTGAACTTAGAATCTTGAAATTTGGTACGAAGTAACGTCTTATAGTACAGATAAAGGAAAAATTGCGAAAACCGTAAATTTTTTGTTACATCATATAATAAAAATTATTTTTGAAAATTTTAACACACAACACAAATTTCATTTTGCAATAAAAATACCATAACTATGAATCGATTGTCGTGATGGGTGAACTTTTACTTATTAAGACGAAGTCGAGCGAAAGCTCCTCATACCAGACTTCAGGATTTTCTTTGTCACAGATCTCCTCCTAAACTACTAATCCAATCAGAACCAAATTTGGCATGATTAAAGAGGTCAATCAGAGGAAGGTTTATGGATATATTTTCAAAAAATTAATGCTACCACAGAGGAATGATCACCGTTAAAAAAAATCCAGATGGAATTACATAATAACCGCTCGAGACACTGTGACCAAACTTTACACGGTCAGAAAGCATGTCCAGAGTTGTGACTTTCAAAAAGAATTTTCAAAATCGGACTTGCCACGGAGGAATGATCACTGTTCAAAATTTTCTAAATCTGATTCACGATGTCTCACTCAGCTCAACATTGCAAGCAGCGATTCGCCTTGCAGACCTAGTATACCTACAGGTTTGTACGGAACCCTCGGTGTGCGAGTCCGACTCGCACTTGGCCGGTTTTTTTTAATATCACCAACGTATAGACACAACTAATTTTCAATTTTATAATAGTATATAAATTACAGAAGAAGAACGAGAATTCAAATCCCAGCTAGTCGCTAACTAATCTCTGGAATTAGGTGCATGAGCGATTACAAAAAATATTTTTGATTTTGATAGCCCAGTTCTTGGGAAAGGGCTATATAACATCACGCTTCGGCTCTTAGGAGCCGAGCAATATGAAAATAAGATGAGAAAGATGCGAGGTGCGGTGAAACGGCAGGCCGCAGCTAGAGAATAACTAGTAAACCTGACAGAAATAGAAACATGGATTTGATTTGGATGGATTTGTTTCCACTTTTTGTTGCACTCAATCCATCGATGGATCTGTTTTCACTTTTTTTCGACTCCAATCCATCCATGGATTTGTTGCCACTTTTTTCTATTCTGATCTATATATGATATTCCTACTTTTTATTCCACTCTGATCCCTCACCGGATTTTTATAATTTTTAAAGTAAGATCCCAGGCTCACCAGAAAACACTTACTTTTACACGGATAAAGTCAAAGTCAAAGTCTTTATTTTTCAAAATAGTGCAACGTAATGACATCTTTTTGACGTCAAAATCTGCTTAAAACTAAGTTTACCACCGCTTCCTAGGCGCTAGTGGAGAAGAAACGGCGCAACAAACTCCACTGCGGCATTTTCGAGACGTCATATTATAAATAGTGATTTCTTAAGACTAAATATGGACGAATGTACATTTTTGTCTCGTGTCAAGATAAATAAAGGTATATAAAAAAAACAAAAGTTAAAATAAAAATTTAACCTAAGTTAAACGTTAAAATAATTTTAAAAAGTTAAAATATGGTAAAAAAGAAAAAAAAAAATTTTACAACCGCGGTAGCCTAGTGTTATGGGTAATGGACTGCTGAGACGAGGTCTCGGGTTCGATCCCAGGTTTTACCATGGCACACACCAGTGACTTTTGGATGCTTTTCGAAGTTACGTGTGTATTTATCGCAGGTTTATAAGTGCCCGGTTAATGGCAATAGGCTCGCCACCTATTACATTGGGACCTAAACATACACTGGCTAAATGTGGGTGCTAGCACCTCTGCCTACCCCTTCGGGGATATAGGCGTGAGTTTATGTATGTAAAATGTATGGGATAAAGTAGTGTAGGCAGAGTCTGTGCGGAAAGAGAATGGTCAAAGGATTTGAGAGCGCAGCTGCGCTTTGTTATATTGACGACACTGTCGCTATAGTTCGAACGTAACATTTGAACAACTAGTTTAATCACCCAAATGATAAGATGGGGTGTTTTTTCTTTTTATATTTAGGACACGTCAATTTGACTTCACCTCGCCTGATAAGCTGCGAAGGTAAAGTCTCAGAAAAGAGGGTCACCATTACATACACGTACCATGTTAACAATGGTGGCACTCAGCTTGACGGCCTCATCAGAAGAGGATTGTCGTCGCAGCACCGCGTGACACCCACCGGTCCCACTAGTGCTGCAACCACAATCCCCCTGCCCGGCTATGCACTAGCTGACCCCTGAACGCAATCAAACCGAAGTTGGATTACTGTGGAGGGTTATTCGCAATCGTGCACGGTGGTACCCACCCGGCCGAATTTTGTGACATCAAATTTCTACCACCATTTGTACCAGCCTTCTGTAATTACTTCAACTATAACTAGGTATAGTCCCGTCCTAGATGTTCTCTTTTTCCGATCCAAATCTATATAACTATAGTTCCGTTGTATACCACGGCTATTCTTTTATGGCACAGACTCCATGTAGGTACCTTTTTTTTCGTGTGGAAATCCCTTCGGATACCCCTCCGCCGGCCATGTCGGGTTTGAACCGACTAAAACCGCACGCCATCTCGTGTCTACAGCCGAGTTGTAAGGTTGCCCATAGAGCATATCCCTCCCTCGCACACCCCACATAGGTACCTGCTAGCACGGTGTCGGAGCCGTGCGGGAAGACGCGGTCACTCCTGGAGAGACTCCAGAATCGCATCGGCATCAAGGCCCAAATGAAATATTTGGGGCTCGTGCTCGACGGCCGATGGGACTTCGGAGAGCATATCCGAAGTCTGGCCCCCAAACTGAAGGGCAAAGCTCTCGCTCTGGCGCGGCTGCTGCCCAATATGAGGGAGCCCGATGACTCCTGCAGGAGACTACGCGGGGATCGTGCGGTCCATGGCCCTGTATGGGTGACCAATATGGGCGGAGGCCCTGAAGGCCCCAGCAGAAGCAGGCCGGAACGGTGGGGCGGCTAGCGCCCCTCCCGCAAACCGGGGCAAGAAGGGGAAACCGTGATTCCCAAACCCGAGGGGGCCATCTCGAAACCGGAGATGGCCCAGGGTCATTCGGGGTGCGAGATATGCTCTATGCGGGCAACCTTACACCCCGGCGTCTGTAGACCCGAGACGGCGTGTGGTTTTAGTCGGTTCAAGCCCGACATAAAAACAATCTTGTGGTTTGTAATAGTCGACTCCACAAGATTAGTAATTCCTTTCAGGGTAACTGTATACGCTTCTACAACAAGCTTCCTAGTGAAATGAAGAATCTACCTCTTCATAAATTTAAAAGCCAAATTAAAAGTAAACTCTGCCAAAAAGGCTACTATAAAATTCAAGACTATTTAGACGACAAACAAGCTTGGATATGAACTGTTTGCTCTCTCTCTATGCTACTCAAATGGAATATTGTACTTAGGTTAAGTAAATATGTTTGTAAATAGACCAAAAAAAAAAACAGCCCGCTGAGTTTCTTGCCGGAGTCTTCTCAGGACAGGGCCGCGTTTCGAACCGGTGGTCCATTTGCCAAACATTAGATTATTTATTTTTTTATGACGTTTTGTAAGTTCCGTATTAATGGTCTATGCAGAATAAATGGTTTTTGACTTTGACATAACCGCCCCCGCTGGCGGGCGGGGGGTATCCGAAGGGATTTCCGCACGGAAAAAAAAAAAGGTACCTGCTAAAAAAGCAGCTAGCAAAATATCAAAAGCGGTGAAAAGGAATCCATCACAGCCATGGGTTAGAGTGGAACAAAAAGTGGAAATAAATACAGTAATGGATTTATTCGGTGGATTAGAGTGGAACAGGGCATAAAAGTGAGCATATTTTCATTCATTTGAAAAAATAATAGCTGTTGCTCGCGACTTCGCTCGCGTAGAGTTCTGACCCGGTGGGAATATCGGGATAAAAAGTAGCCTATGATACTCAGGAAAATGAAGCATTCTAATGGTGGAAGAATTTTTGAAATCGGTCCAATAATTTCAAAGTTTATCGATTACAAGCTCACCCCCGCTTCGCCCGTGGCGTATTTCGAACCCCCGTTGCACCCCTTTAACCCATAAATGCCCGTCAATCATTAGTTTACATATGATGTTATGGGAATATTTGCTGACTTTTATGCTTACTGCTCCGCTCCTTTGAGTTCTAGTGTGAAACATATGTGTAATGCTATCTATCGGTAAAATAATTTTCAAAATCGGTACAGTAGAGCCAAAGATTACCTACAGCATCACAAACTAACAAACTTTACCTCTTTATAAAATTACGAGTAGTATTATACATAAATAACCGAACGCGGATTCCAAGTAAACAAAAGATTAATTATTTTGCTAAAGAGATACAGAAACAAAGACGTTTTTGTCGTCAAAAGGGCAGAGGGCACAGAGGAATTCACATTTAGATAAATCTGGCGGAGGCAGGCAGGGGAAGTCCCTCCTTACTTAATAAACCACCGCAACTGTATATTTGAAATTTGAAATAGGTTATTACCCAACCTTATATCTAGTCTGGCCATAAATACTGTTACATGACAACTTTTCTTACTTTTTCAACTTTTTAATTATTTTGAATTTTGAACACGTATATTATTTTAAAAACTTCTTTCGATTTCGCGCCATTTCACATATTTTTTCGTGTTCAATATCGAATTTAATTAAACTATTAAACTTAAACGTCTTAAATTTAATTAAATTATTAAACGAGCAATAATTAACATATATTAATACACACATAACTACGAAAAGTCAGAGGTGTGTGCCCGGGGGACTGGGGATCGAAGTCGAGACCTCGTCTGAGCAGTCCGTTACGTACGCCACAGGGCTATTTAAACTAATACCTAGATAATAATTATGTTAATCAATTAGAACAAACTCTTCCTCTCCCCAAACATTGTGCTGTGCCCGACAGGGTCTATGAGGTGCGGCGCAGACGACAGACTATCCGTGGCTTACTTTTTAGTACCTATGTAAAATAGAACCTATGCAATTATATGCAGTAACCCATAAGATGTGCAAAAAGTCTAGCGTAAAAAAGTCCGCGTAATTCTGGTAGACCGCGCCGCACCGCGTCGAACAAACAGCGCGCGATAATAGTAGTTTATGCAACTGTCATATAAGAAGGGGTATTAAAACACGGGAGTCTGTTTATATGCGATAATAGGTTGACTCGAGTGTTTTAATGCCTAAGTTATATGCTGCAGTTTCATACACTACTTTATCTTCACTCATAGGAAAAATTGAAATTAAACAAAGTAGGTAGGTTACAAGGGCGCCATTTTTTTCACAGTTCGAATTGCGCATGCGTGCGCCTTATTTTTTCATATTCAGCCTAAAACCTTAGACTAGTTTAATGAATAAAAACAGATAGCGGTGCTATAATGAGTTTTATGATACAGTTGGCGGTACTATATAAGTTTTATTTTTAATTTTATGTATATGCGTTTATAAAGTGCGTATGTATAGAATCGTCTTTGAATTCGTAATTCGAATTTTTCGATTTGAGTGTAGATAAAATGTATTTTGATTCATTTATAATATACTAGCTGACCCAGCAAATTTCGTTCCGCTTTAGAGTTAATAATAGGTCTTTACCTATGAAATTTCCGAAATTTTCTTACAAATTCATGAGTTCGTTATTCCTGTAATTTAATAGCTAATCCCATTATTTATATTTTGTTTGAAAGTTGATTTCAAGATTTTACAACTCTGTATTAAATTTTGTTTTTATTGGCCGCTTGATAAATTAATTCAATCTTCAAAAACAGTAAAATGCTATCCATTTTGATGATAAATTTCGTATTACTTAACAGCTGTCACTTTTCAAGAATGTAATAAAAGGTGCTGTTTGTTAGCTTAAAGTTGTCTCATTCATACACAAAAAAAATCATAAAATTTGGATTTGTCATTCCTAAAAAAAAAACAAAAAAACCGCGGTAGCCTAGTGGTATGGGTAATGGACTGCTGAGACGAGGTCTCGGGTTTGATCCCAGGTATTACCATGGCACACACCAATGACTTTTCGATGCTTTTCGAAGTTATGTGTGTATTTATCGCAGGTTTATAAGTGCCCGGTTAATGGCAATAGGCTCGCCACCTATTACATTGGGACCTAAACATAAACTGGCGAAATGTGAGTGCTAGCACCTCTGCTTACCCCTTCGGGCATATAGGCGTTATATGTATGTATGTATGTAAAAAAAATGCAAAAATGTTAGTACCTACTGAAAATTGGGTTTCTTCCAATTTCTAAACAAAAACGGCAATTTCATATGTAACGACCTAATAGATAATTATATAGTTAATAATAAGTTATATTAGTTACCTTACCAGCTGAATTAATTTCGTGAATAACTTCTTGGCATTAATGACCCGAGGCAGCAGAAGATTTTGGTCGTTTCAAGTCCGACATAACCACCCCTGCTGGCCGAAGACGGAGTTACCGTGGCGATTTACGCAAAAAAAACCGCAAAAAGGCACAGTATAGGGTCCGCCTATACCGCGCCTTTTTGCGGTTTTTTTGACAAATCTAAAAAATCAAAGATCATGAATATCGATCCACCCGTTCTTGAGTTTAACACGGTCAACACTAACACGACTTTGTTTTATGTATATAGACTAAGCTGTTGAATTCCGAACCGGTTCCCGCAACATTCTATTAGTTTTTTTTTAATTTTCTTTTATACAGCCTTGTCCTGACGCTGTCTTTTTTGTGTTCATTAACACAAAAAACAGAATTATCCAGTTTTAAGTTAAGCCGTTTGGAAGTTAGGCGCGTACATACATTTCGGTCATTCATTTTTATTTATATAGAAGATAAATGTTACGCTCAAAGACCGTTAACTCTCAGTGAGCGAAAAAACCGCTCACAACGCGTTGCGGTTGCCGTACAATAAATAAAAATTTCGTGTCCTCGCTGTCTTGTCATACGATCACGACGCGTTGTGGCAATAAAGAAAAGCCAGCCACATTGAATGAATTTTGGAAGCAAGTAGTAGGTTCTATGCTAACATTTTCTTAAAACATACCAAACTATATATCTACATACATACTAGGTCTGTAATGCATTCTGCTGTTGGAAAAATTGAGCGAAGCAATTTCACCAGGACTTTTTCTAACGGTGATAATTCCTCAATGGCTAGTCCAATTTTCGTTTTTATTTTTTGTCTTGTGTATATGAACAAATTACTTAATTTAATACCAATCGATCGCGTGAATGATGCTTTTTTGTTCATTGAGAAATCAGATTTTAATTATTTTTTCCGGTGATTATTCCTCCGTGGTACTTTTGCTTTTTGATTTTCCTAGCCTATGTCCTTCCCATCAGTAACATCTTTACTTGTGTGAAATTTCACTAACGAAATACATGAGTCGTCTAAAAGAGAGATTCACTCTTACAGAGCTTCGCTCAATAATCACGCCTATATTTCTGAAGGAGTAGGCCCACAGTTCGCCAGTCACGTTAAGTCTCTAATAGTAGGGTAATAGTAAGTAGGGCCTATTGATGGGACGACACCAAGACTCAGTTTACCCAACTTTAGTAGATAGTACAAGGGAGGCAACCTCACTCAGAAGGTATCCCACTAGATCCTAAATATCCCTCAGTCGACATTTGCGACTTGCCCGGAAAGATATGCAGCTGACACATTCTATGTTTGTCTTTCATTACCGAGTTTCTTAATATTAAACTGTAATATGACCCTTAACATTTATATAATTAATTTACAGGTTGTGAAGTAATCCCTATTGGCTCCGTAGTAACAGGACTGGCCTTGAAGAGCAGTGACACCGACTGCATGATCAAAGTGCCGCGCTACAATATCTACAATGAGACAGCTAACAAATATCTAATTCTACAAGCCGTACGACAGCTAAGACAACAGCCAGAACTGTACGCTAATGTTACAGCAAAATTTCGACCACATAAGAAAATATCTTTGCTAATATTCTATCACATACCCACTCAAAGACCCTGTGACGTCAATTTTATTAGTCATAAAGGCTTGATGATAAGCAGATTGATAGCCAGTTACTACAGTTTGGATAATAGGGCACGGCCCCTTGCCGCTATACTAAAGTTTTGGTCCAAAGTACACCGTACAAAACATTATGGCATACTTGACAGTTATGCTCTGAATCTTTTAATAATTTTCTATTTGCAACAGGAAAATATCCTGCCCCCTTTTTATTTATTACAAACAGTTTTAAAACGAAGGCGGTCTGACAAAAAATTTAATCGACTACAAAATTCCATGACCGCTTACCAACTTCTGGGCGGTTTCTTTAAATACTACAGCGAGTTTGACTTCGAGGAGTACGTCGTGTCGCCGATGCTTGGCCGTTCTATACAAAAGAGAGAATATGCGGACATTGAAAGTCTTCCTCAAAAGCTATCTCAGTACAAGAATTATATGAAAAAACCGGACAGTAAACCTATCGCACTGAACACCAAGATGTGCATCCAAGATGTGTTCTCACAACACTTAAATGTCATGGAGCACGTTTTACCATTACATATTACCATTTTTATATCACATGTCAGACTCGCAGCGGCGGCATTCCAACACCTTCCAAGTCATCGTTTTCTTAGAGCTATACTCATTGTAGAAAAGTACCACAAACATGTAGAGGCAATGGATACAATTGTTGATGAAGTTAAAACATTGAAATATTGTGCAAATAAGTCTACTGTATCCTAGATTAGAAACTTCACAAATTAAGCATAAATACATTTTAGAAGTAGATTGTGGTTATTATTTATTTCTCCTGATGGTCGCACTTATAGCAATGCAATTCCATTCAGCACCGCAGGGGGAAAGAGATGCAGTTAAACATCTGCATCAGGGGTCTAGATAGTGCTATATTATAGCTACACCGTGTAAAGCTCCATCTTTCTCCCTCCGCTCCGCTGAATTGCTATTAACGCGCCGTGGTTAGCTCAGCTCCCCGATCACGTTGTTACCCTAATTTACAGATGCGGACTCTAGCAGCACCACACTCGTAATAACTATTACCTATCTAACCTGTGCCAGAGTCAGAGTAGCAGAGTGGTAAAAATCTTAAATCCAACCAATAACGTTTCGTGTAACGTAGGTTGCCTAGACTCACAAGCTCGTCACTCTTCACTGTTGAAAAGTTGAGTCACAAGCTCACCACTCTTCACTGTTGAAAAGTTATCCACCAAACTCACGAAGCTATCACGCTTCACTGTTGAAAAGTTACCACCAGACTCACAAGCGCTTCACTGTTGAAAAGTTACACCAAACTCACCAAGCTCATCACGCTTCACTGTTGAAAAGTTACCACCAGACTCACAAGCTCACTACTCTTCACTGTTGAAAAGTTATCCACCAAACTCACCAAGCTCATCACTCTTCCCGGTTGAAAAGTTACCACCAGACTCACAAGCTCACCACTCTTCACTGTTGAAAAGTTATCCACCAAACTCACCAAGCTCACCACTCTTCACTGTTGAAAAGTTATCCACCAAACTCACCAAACTCATCACGCTTCACGATTGAAAAGTTACCACCAGACTCGTTCACAAGCTCATCACTCTTCCACTGTTGAAAAGTTACCACCAGAGTCAACAAACTCATTCCTCTTAAAAAGCAAACCGCAAGCCGTCTCAGGTCTATAATGCCGGGGTGCAAGGAGACATTCATGAAATAAATTCAGCTGATAAGATAACCAACATAACTTGATTCTAAGGCGGAATGAAGTCTCCCAAGTCAGCTAGTATAATAATACATATTCTGGAACAAACTACACAGCGCTATCTAGAACCCAAATTACAAGCTGTGTTTAGTATGGGTCTACATAGTTTTTCTTTTTTTTTACGTTTGGAAACCCCCACGGGCTTCACTCTACCGGTGCCAGCGATTAGGTAGGTATGTAGGAATCGAACCGACTAAAACCACAGGCGCCCTTCCCAAGCGTCCATTGCCGAGAACCCCGTGTACGCCCTCGAAAGAATAACCCCATACCCCATGGTTCCCGGAGGACCTCGGCCGCCATCGCGGCCTCGCCCTTGGGGTCGGGTTTGATCCCGCGTCGTCGAGTTGGTAGGCGTGTGTAGGACACACACGTCAAGCCTCCGTCTTGGCCTGCTTTTGTGAGGACGGCGAGTCGGCCGACTGCCATCCTCAGGCCTCGATCATGGAGGTCGGTAGTCCTGAGCGTAGACAAGTCTGCGGCGTCCTCGCCGCTAACTGCGGAACTCGGGGGGCAAGGTTCTCTCCCGCTCCCTCACCGCCGCCTCTTTTGCGCGTATTACCAGCTCGCAGAAAGAGGCGGCAGCGTGCCACTTGCTCCCGTCGGAGACCACGGCTCTTACCATGGTCTCCAGCGAGAGAACGTCCGCATGGGTCTAGATAGTGCTATATTTATAGTATGCGATTTTTATATGTAAATAATTATATAGAAACACTTACCAAGTTTGAGATTCATGTTTCTCAGTCAAAGACCGAAGATGCTCTGGTTATTGTGTCACTTTGCTATAATAATTATCATCTTTATCATTTAATGGATCGTTTCACGGTTACCGGAAATTCAGAACAAAAAAAATAAAAAAACTTATGCTCGCTACATAACATCTTTTGAGTTATCAGAGATTTAAAAAAAATAGGTATGTTACGAAGTATTCGTTTTTTTTATTCATTTGTTTCGCGAATATACATTCAACAGGAAGAGACTGAATCTATTTATAGGTATAGTTTATTTATCACGATTAAAACACACAATATTCTTTTTTCTAAATAAAAAATGATAAGAGCCATTGTTTTAAAATAAATAATTCAGCCATTCATTAATTTAACCGCCTTCGAAAATGGAAGAGATTCTCAAATCGGCGGTATGTTTTTTATGCTAAGACTCCGCTGTCCTTCTGTCATCAGACTGTATTTCATGAAGCGTGATAGTTAGACAGTTGAAATTTTCACAAATATTGTATTTCTGTTGCTCCTGTAGCAACAAATATAAAAACAAGTTGAATTCCTGAGACGAGCTCAGCCGAATACAAGGGATTTTCGATTTAGCGTTTTTTTTTTTGCGATTTTTTCTTTATCTTGCAATGGTTCACCCCAGCATGAATCTATTACCGAAAACAGCAACTCGATAGCTCATCTCCTTCATACCCAAAACCGTGACAGAAAATTGGCAACGACGACGTCGACAACTCGATAGCAATAGGGCTTTTCTAAAGAAAATCCCTAAAAAAACAGAATAAAATAATTATTTAAGGGGGCTCCCATACAACAAACGTTTTCTCTTTGCTCGATATTGATAACGGCAACACGTAGACGCTTGAAATATTCACAGAATAGTTAGTGACATATACATTTAAAAAAACACATAATGAGATTAAAATCCCATACAACAAGTGTTATTGTGTTTTGGCATTTTTATAACATAACGTAACATAACATAACTTCACGCCTGTATCCCTGAAGGGGTAGGCAGAGGTGTATTACACACCCACGATTCGCCAGTTATGTTTAGGTTCCAATGTAATAGGGGGCGAGCCTATTGCCATCTACCGGGCACATTACTAAGCGAGCGATAATCAACATTTTTAATACACACATATCTACTTACGAAAAGTCAGAGGTGTGTGCCCGGGGCGACTGGGGATCGAACTCGAGACCTCGTCTCGGCAGATAACTAGCTGATACCCGCAGCTCTGCCCATGCAGAGGCAGGTTCTCGTTGTTTGGTCATATCTGGTGTCACGCGGTGCTGCGACGACAATCCTCTTCTGATGAGGCCATCAAGCTGAGTGCCACCATTGTTAACATGGTACGTGTATGTAATGGTGCCCTCTTTCCTGAGACTTTACCTTCAGCTAACCATCAGGCGAGGTGAAGTCAAATTGATGTGAGAAATTTTTAAAAAAAATTTGTTCAGAATCGTTGATTTAACATAACTCAAGATTTGTTTAAATATCTCCAATGTATAGACACAACTTATTTAAAAAATTTCAAGGTGGTACGGAGGCTTAGTATCAGTAGGTAGTCCGATTAAATCATCGGACTACTGAGTATTTTAGTCCGATTCGACATTCCGAAATAAGAAATGGATGCAGTAGTTAGAACAAGTCACGTTATCGAAATTCAACTTTCCGGACTAGTGGTTCCGGCGCTTCTGGGTTAGGTAAGGTTAGAACTGTGACCCCGACAGAGCAGCGGCCGGCGATTTATATGCATGTAGTCCGATGATTTATAATCAATTTTTTATTTTTTATATTTAGGACACGTCAATTTGACTTCACCTCGCCTGAAGCTAAAGGTAAAGTCTCAGGAAAGAGGGTCACCATTACATACACGTACAATGTTGACAATGGTGGTACTCAGCTTGACGGCCTCATCAAAAGAGGATTGTCGTCGCAGCACCGCGTGACACCCACCGGTCCCACTAGTGCTGCGACCACAATCCCCCTGCCCGGCTATGCACTTGCTGACCCCTGAACGCAATCAAACCGAAATTGGATTACTATGGAGGGTTTTTCGCAATCTTGCACGGTGGTACTGTAGTGTTCGGACCTCGTCCCACACACTACAGTTCGACTCCTGGCCAACATGTGTCAGAGTTTAAATAAAACTATTGTATCAATTTAAAATTTGAATGAGGAACGATATAAAACAATCGCTGCCGGGACATTCGGGATCTGAACGGGCCTTGTGGAGCCGTTCCGTTTGAAGCTGAGAAAAGTATCCTGGGAAGAACCCCGCTATAAGCCCTATCCTTGGGCCGAGTCCGCGATATACGTCCCAGTTCGCTAATAAAAGTTAAAAGAACCGCGTAAAGTCCCTAATAATATAAGTAGGAAGTGCAAGTGGTATATAAATAAATAATATATTATCCTATTTGATCGTTGTAATTTCATCACTTCATACACGCGTGGTACTCAACCCCCTGAGTACCACAGCTTTTGGTGGAGGCGCCGGTTTCCATAGAATTCGGAGGAGGAACGCCGGTTTCCACAGGAGGTGGAAACGCCAACGTTCTGCAGTTGGCAGTGGATTGATCGACCCCGTACCTTGAGAAGGAAGTCGTCGTGCAATATTGGATCGACGCCTTAAACAGATAACAAATTTGAATTCATTATATATATTGTATTATTACCATTAAGATGGCCGAATCAAAGAAATTTGGTGGCACTGACGGTGTCTCATTCCAAAGTTTTTTGAGAGACTACAATGTCGTATTCGCCATAAATAAATTTATGTTGGCTGACAAAGCCACAATATTAGCTGCCTACCTCGAGGGCGCAGCGTTACACTTTTACAAGTCGATTTTTAACGAAGAGTTAACTTTCGAACAAGTGTGCTCACTGTTAGAAGAAGAGTTTCCTTCCCATGGCGATGATTTAGAGTTGTTCTATTCAGCGTATCAAGCCAAAGAGGAGAACTTGGTTACCTATTGGTACAGATTGTGTAACTTGGCTACTAAAGCGAAGGTTACCGATGATAAAAAGATAATAAGTAGATTTCTGAAGTCAATGTCGCCAAGATTTCGAAATATTTTAGCGGCAAGGGTGTACAGCGATAAAAAAGAACTCCGCGACGCGCTGTTGCAATTATCGGAAGTACAACCCGACGTGCAGGGGGATAGAATACAGAATTTACCTACGAACCCTCCACAAGGATATAACCGTCAAGTCGGATTCCATAACCGCTACGGGAATAGAGGAGACACGACATCTTACGATGTACGTCAAGCTCCGTCATCGTCGAGTCCACGGGATGAAGGGGACAATTTCCGCACTCCGAGATACAACCTAAGACCTCGGAACATTGCTAACACTAATGTTTTCCCCAGTAACCCGAATTCTTCGGGATCTAACAGAAGAGATACTCCAACTTCGAGCCGACAGTTTTTCCGGCCTCGAGAGAGAAATGTGATGAGCATGGAGCATATCGAGTCTGCGAGTGCAGATCAGCTTCACAACGAAAGCAATTTATCTGGTCAGTTGTCGCCATTTATTAAAGTTACAATTAATAATTCTGACATCGAAGCATTACTGGATACTGGAGCTACGGTAAATGCTATGAGCAAAGCTTTAGCTAGAAGCTTGAACCTACAAATAAGACCGTCAACGTCGTTGACGTACATCAGAAGCATAACTGGTTCTTCAGCAACTATCTGCGGTGAAGTCAACGTGAACATGATTTTAGCGAACATTTTAGTTAGAGTGAATTTCATTGTATTAAATAACATTGAATTAGATTTAGTCTTAGGTCAATCGTTCATGTTTGCTAATGCTGTATCAATTGATTTCAGAAAGAACTGTTTATGGATTAAGGGCTTCAAAGTAAATTGGACACGCAGATATGATGATAAAACCGTGAGTAAGGCTTCAAGGTGCACATCGTTAAATATTATAAACACAAATAATATGTTATTTAATTATAAAGCAATAAATGAAACCATTGATTATTACCCTAAGCGTAGTTTTAATAATGAAATATTTAAGTATGAAGAATCCAAGCAATTAATCGATGGGGGCATCCCAGCGAACAAAAGGAATCGTTTGGTGCAAGCAGTACAAGACTGCGAGAATGGAGCCACGTTCGACATCGGTAGCACGGGCGGATGCGGATTGTCAGATGATATTCCTGTGCATACAGCTCCGTACAGGTCAGCTACGGAACGATCAGACTTGGTGAAGGATCGAATACAAGATGTGGATTTCGACGTCGTACATCGTTCCGGGAAGAGCAATATTGTTGCTGATTACCCAAGTCGTTATCCTTTAAAGATAGAGGTTGACGATATAAACACACCAGTATCGGATGATATAGAGATGCATAACATCAGCACCGATACAGTGGTAGTAAAACAGTGCGCAGATCTTTTCTGTAGATCACTAAGCAATGGCTTAACAAATAATGATGCAACAAACTACAAAGGATTTTTATTAAAGAAAAATGTTGTGCTGCCGAGAGAACTACTGACAACTCTCGAGGAACTGCATGATCATCCATGGTCGGGAGGTCACTTCGGAATCGCGAAGACGTTGTCGAGGTTCCGCAATGGGTTTTTCGTGCCCAAAGCTGTAAACATGGTGTCATTTGCATATAATGCCACGAAGCATACAGGTATGTCTCCACACATGTTGTTGTTCGCACGAGAGCCGATTCTGCAATCAAACTTCGAAGTAAATCAAGAGTCTACGAACGAGTCATATGCGTCCAGACATGCACGTGCAAATTATCTCGTGCAACGAGCAAAGGTGAATATAAGAAACGCACAAAGGAGGCAGAAAGCTTACTACGACAAGGTGAAATTCGTGGTATACCGACCAGGTCAGCTGGTTCTGATATACAGTCCAAGACGTATTTCGGGAAGGAGTAAAAAACTTTGTAAGCCGTACAAAGGGCCGTTTATTATTATCAGGAGAATTTCAAACACCAACTATGTCGTGGAGAAAATGAATAACTCATCATGGCAAGATATTATACATACCAATTTTCTAAAACCATTTATCAACAGAAGATGCGTTATATAAGTAAAATATGTGTAAATGTCATTATATTTATTTGACGTTGAATGTCGTGTGGACATGATTATTTTTTTTGTATTTTATGTGTGATACTAATAAAGAGGCTAGATAAATAAAGGTTGAATATTTTATGAATTGTTGTGTGCAATTATAGTTCAAAGGTAATTATCGATGGTTTCATATAACTTTATTGACGTTTTAAAGTTCAATTTCAAACAGATCTATGTGCAAGTTGGATCCTATGATTGTTTTCTTTTACAGATGCCTATCTGCGTGACCATAACTCTTATTTAAGATATGTTGTATAATAGGAGATAATGTGTTGTGTGTAACATCTTATTCATAATATGCGTTCTCTGTTTATTTCATATTGCTGCGCTGCTGAAGATAAATAGATTTGTTTTGTTATAGTCGGGATGTTATAGCGTAGGAGTTAGGCAATTATTTTTTTGTCTGATATCAAGAGGTGTGATCTGAACTTTGTAAGAGAGTCAAATCGTTTTGGACTTGAGCGCCGACGATGGTTGAAAGTTAGTTTTCAATCAGACTCTTCTTTATAGAGAGTTCTTTCTCTTTGATGTGGATTTAAAAATAATTTAGTAATGTGTAGGCGACATAAATAAGTTTATGTCATCTTTCTTTTTAGTTAGGTAGGTCTGAAAAGTACTGTGTTACTAAGTCCTTTCAGGGCAAACCTTAAAATGTATCGGCAAGTGATACCAATAACTTTTCTTTGATGAGGCTGATTGTGGCCAGGTTTCTTTTAACCTGGGTTTTTGCCTGGCCAAGAATGAAGCAATTTTTCTTTGTTCGTGTTTTTCAGTATTTATTACAGTTTAATTGCTATAATTTGAAATTCTACTATCGTTTACTAATTATTACAAAGATTGCTTCGTTATTCCCATTGTAAGGGACAATTCGCATAATTTTTTTTCTGTCCCAGATTTAGTTTATCTAGGATTCGATGTAACTGTCACATGGCCCTGGGCGTAGCTGATGTAGTGTTCGGACCTCGTCCCACACACTACAGTTCGACTCCTGGCCAACATGTGTCAGAGTTTAAATAAAACTATTGTATCAATTTAAAATTTGAATGAGGAACGATATAAAACAATCGCTGCCGGGACATTCGGGATCTGAACGGGCCTTGTGGAGCCGTTCCGATTGAAGCTGAGAAAAGTATCCTGGGAAGAACCCCGCTATAAGCCCTATCCTTGGGCCGAGTCCGCGATATACGTCCCAGTTCGCTAATAAAAGTTAAAAGAACCGCGTAAAGTCCCTAATAATATAAGTAGGAAGTGCAAGTGGTATATAAATAAATAATATATTATCCTATTTGATCGTTGTAATTTCATCACTTCATACACGCGTGGTACTCAACCCCCTGAGTACCACAGTACCCACCCGGCCGAATATTGTGACAAACTTGTGTCATCAAATTTCTACCACCATCTCCCATCTCTCACCATCATCTGCATCAACGGACTACTGAGCCGAATAAGTCTCAGTAGTTCGTCATCGGACTATTTAATCGACCCACCCAGCCCAGTACAGAGTTTCGGTACGAGCTCCGCTGGGTTCCTCCGACCACTGTCTGGTCTGCGCCAACGTGCCAGTTACTGCACCTCCACAACCTATGGTGATAAAGCGACGGCTATGGCATTACTCGTCAGCGGATTGGGACGGCATGCGAGACTATTTCGCATCCGTCCCGTGGTCTAAGCGCTGCTTTGATGGAAAGGACCCATCGGATTGTGCTTCTGCCGTCGCTGGTGAAATCAGCTTGGGTATGGAATATTATATTCCACACACTGAGGTCACCAGCGCCCGCAGAACTCGGCCTTGGTTTGGGCGCGAGTGCGCTGATGCTGTTCAACGGAAACGGTCGGCGTACCGCGCGTGGACTAGGGCACGAGTCGAGTGCGATCCGAATGCAGGGCACCTCAAGGCGGCGTATAACAGGGCCACTAAGGACTGCAAGAGGGCATACGTCAGAGCGGATGCCCAGCGCATAGCACGGCTTGGTCAGCAACTCATGTCACATCCCGCGGGTAGCCGTGGGTACTGGCGACTGGCCAAAGCCGTGCAATCCAACTTCTGCCAGCCTTCGCTGCCCCCGTTGCGTTACCCTGACGGTTCACTGGCTCACGAGCCGCAAGAGCAAGCAGATATGCTGGTTAACCTCTTTGCGGCTAACTCCCGAATCGACGACTTTGGCTTGCAGCCGCCAACACCTGTCACTTGTGACCACTCAATGCCTGATATTCGTATCAGGCAATGCGACGTCCGCACTGCACTACAGTCACTCGACGTCCGGAAAGCCAGTGGCCCTGATGGTATACCAGCGGTAGTTCTTAAAAAATGCGCAGCGGAGTTAGCTCCAACGCTGACGCGACTGTATCGCCTGTCTTATTCCTCGGGATTGGTCCCGGGGGCTTGGAAAGAGGCAAATGTACAACCGGTCCCCAAAAAAGGAGATCGGTCCAATCCGGGCAACTATCGACCCATAGCTGTCACCTCAGTTCTCAGCAAGGTGTTTGAACACATTATTAACGCACAGCTCATGCGTTACCTAGAAGATCACTCCATAATTAACGACCGGCAATATGGTTTTAGGCCAAAACGGTCAACGGGTGATCTTCTGGCGTACGTCACACATCTCTGGGGTGAGGCTATGGACAAGCATGGCGAGTCACTGGCTATCAGCCTTGACATCGCCAAAGCTTTCGATAGGGTCTGGCACAGTTCGCTTCTTGCCAAGCTCCCGACCTACGGTCTGCCATCTCGACTGTGCAGCTGGGTTGCCAGTTTTCTGCATGAGCGCAGCATCCGAGTCCTTTGTGACGGCCGGGCTTCTGAGTTCATGCAGGTTAATGCTGGTGTGCCTCAGGGGTCCGTCTTATCGCCCACTCTCTTTCTTCTGCATATCAATGATATGCTGTCCGTGGGCAGCATACATTGCTATGCAGATGACAGTACTTTGCATGGGCGTTATCTCGGACATTCAGCGGCCAAGCAGACTGACATCCATGAGAGAAGACGGCAACTTGTCATTGAGCTCGATCAGGACCTAGACCACATTTCCCAATGGGGATCTGAGAACCTGGTCGAGTTCAATGCCAAGAAAACACAGGCATGCGCGTTTACAGCAAAGGTATCTCCTTTCCTTCCCCTCCCAACTCTTCGGAACACACCACTACCACTGCAGGACAGTATCAACATGCTCGGTATGGATGTTCGCTGCAAACTTAATAATAAAAATTACATTGAGAGCGTTATTAAAACAGCTTCTCGTAAACTCGGAGTGCTGAACAGGGTGAGGCGGTTCTTCACGCCGGGGCAGCGGTGTCTTTTATATAAGACTCAAATCCGTCCCTGCGTGGAATACTGTTCTCACCTGTGGGATGGCTCCGCTCAGTACTTACTAGACGCTCTCGATAGATTGCAGCGACGGGCAGTCCGGATCATTGATAGTCCTGAGGTCACCAGTTCTCTAGAATCTCTGCAGCTGCGTAGAGATATAGCCTCCTTGGCAGTATTCTATCGCATTTACCATGGTGAATGTTCCGATGAGTTATTCCAATTGATTCCTCCTTCTCCCTTCTTGTCCCGAACAACACGTGCAGGACTTAGGTGTCATCCTCATACAGTGCAATTGATACCATCGCGAACCAAGCGGTTTGGTGACTCCTTTTTTTGTCGGACCATAAAGCACTGGAACGCTTTACCCACTCACGTGTTCCCTTCTACCTACAATCCTGGGCTCTTTAAGCGGGGCGTGAAAAAACATCTGTTGAGGCCGTCTAGGTAGGGGCCACCATTCTAGGGGCAATCTCTAGAAATGGTGGCCACTACTTTTTGGACTTTACCTCAGCTTACCATCAGGCGGGGTACAGTCAATTGGACGGACTAAATATAAAAAAAAAAAAAAAAAAAAAAAAAAAACTACTGATACTAAGTTGATACGGAACTCTTCGTGCGCGAGTGCGGCTCGCACTTGGCCGGTTTTATTTATGTTTGTTACCGCAGAACTCCGTTTTTGAAAATAAAGATGGAATACTTCCAGATTAGTCCCATTATCAATGCGTTCTGATGAAAGAATCCATGGGAAGTTGAGGGCACTCCTCAAATATTATATAACTAGCTGTTGTCCGCGACTCCGTCCGCGTAGATGTAGATTATCGCGACCAACGAACTATCATCCCCACACAGATCAAAATTTCAAATAAACCTTCATATACACTCAAATCGAAAAATTCGAATTACGAATTCAAAGACGATTCTATGGCACGCGGGGGGGTATCCGAAGGGATTTCCGCACGATAAAAAAAAAAAAAAAAAAAAAAAAGGTACATACGCAATTTATAAACGCATATACATAAAATTAAAAATAAAACTTATTATAGTACCGCCAACTGTATCATAATAGTTATTTATCTACACCCATGCTTTAAATCCTCTATAAAAGATTCTGAAACAGTTAGCTTATTGCCAACATTAATACATCCAATGTCCTAATAACCATAATATCATCCGAACGGGTGTTATAATATTGTATGAAATTTCCATAATAACACTCCTTTCGCTTTTTCAATCTCTTCCGCGCAAAGGGTTACTCAGCAGACAGCCAAATTCTTACCGCTCGATGCGTGGAATCTGTATGAGTTTCAAAAAAAGAACTGTCATTCACGCGCGTTGCATTGCACTATGTAGTTTCAATTTTTCCTATGAGTGAAGATAAAGTAGTGTATGAAACTGCATATAACTTAGGTATTAAACAGACTCTCGTGTTTTAATACCCCTTCATGACAGTTGCATAAACTACTATTATAAATATAGCCTATCTTACTTAGTAATAATGCAGCTTTCTAACGGTATATTTTTTTAAATCGGTCATGTACTTTTTAAGTTTATTCGTTACATACAAAAATAAAAATCTTTCTACTTTAAAATATTAGTGTAGATAAGTCAAGCATTTGCATGCAGAAAATATAATTTGGTGAAGTAAACTGATAAAGACGACTACAGAAGTTTTTTATATCTCGGAAACCGCTCGCTTCAACGATTTGGACGAACATTCTCAACGATTTTGCTAAGTTAATCTATATACCAAGGTGCGCTGCCTGAAAAAACGAGTAAAGAAGAATACCCAGGTACTCTCAATTGAAATGGGGTTTGTTATACCACTTAGGTGGCAGACAAGCACACGGCCCATCTGATGGGAAACGGTTACCGCGGCCTAATGGACGTGTGCAACACCAGGGGCCTCAAACTAGCTCTAAATGATGACGAACGGCTAAATAACTATGATTACAGATTAGATAATAGTTGAGCTGAGTGAGACGAAGTCGAGCGAAAGCTCCTCATACCAGACTTCAGGATTTTCTTTGTCACAAATTTGGCATGATTAAAGAGGTCAATCAGAGGAAGGTTTATGGATATATTTTGAAAAAAAAAATTAAAGCTACCAAAGAGGAATTATCACCGTTAAAAAAATTCCAGATGGAATTTCATAATAACCGCTCGAGACACTGTGACCAAACTTCACACGCTCAGAAAGCATGTCCAGAGTTGTGACTTTCAAAAAGAATTTTCAAAATCGGACTTGCCACGGAGGAATGATCACTGTTCAAAATTTTCAAAATCTGCTTCACGATGTCTCACTCAGCTCAACATTGCAAGCAGCGATTCGCCTTGCAGACCTAGTTAATATGTAACAGATACATCACTCCCATACAAAAGTAAAAATAGCTACACTATCTTAGCCTAAACTTTATCAATAGCAAATAGCTGAGAGTAAGCATTTTATTTTTATTTTCAATCTTTATGGGGGTGGCAGTTGGGGGCCGCCTGTCACCCCAGCAGAAGCAGGCCGGGACGGTGGGGCGACTAGCGCCCCTCCCCCAAACCGGGGCAAGACGGGGACACCGTGGTTTCCAAACCCGAGGGGGGCCATCTCGAAACCGGAGACATGTGACATAGGAATTGCCAGGATACTATTGCATCTTCCAATTGCCGTTTTACTTCTCAGTAGAACCTCTCTCAGAGTTGGTTCCGCACACATTCCATCAGAATATGTTGCACATTTTCTACCACTCCAGATATTTCGCAGTTTGGCGAAGTTGATATGAGGAAGGTAAACTTTCTAGATGGAATGTGTCCGCAACGCAAAACCAACTTGTCTCGACTGAAAGAAAGTAGGCATTCCTCAGGGAAGTATTTTAGGTCCAGATCTCGCTTTATTCCACTTCTACACTAACGGTTTATGTTGGAATTAACCTTCCAAGTTGCAATATTTACGCGAACGCTGATGATACCACCATCCTTGTTTCTGGTGCTACCTGGCAGTGCATAAAATCTGAAGCGGATTCTCCACTAATGGAGGTAAGGAAATGGTTAAATTCAAACCTCATGACTATGTTATTATTTACATAATTTTAAAGAACGGGGCTAGTCACTAGGTTTAAATAAAATAAGAAAAATATAATCTTATAAATATTTATTAAATGTCCACTTCAATACAATCTTGTTAGCTGAACAACTATATAAACCAGACAATGATAGACGTTTCAGTCACTTTGTGATAAATTACATAGTGTAATAACACTTATATCACCCTGATATAACACATATACAGAGTGAATTAGATCATACAATTACTTCAAAACATAATTTTTAATGTTACATTATTAACTTTATAACTTCACGCCTATATCCCCGAAGGGGTAGGCAGAGGTGTATGTATTACACACCCACGATTCGCCAGTTCTGTTAAGGTCCCAATGTAATAGGAGGCGAGCCTATTGCCATCTACCCGGCACACCAATTTTAATGTTACTGACAAGTAAAATGCTGACTGATGTCTTACTTATGAAACACAGTACCTATCCATGGGCTAAGCCAGAGGGGAGTGTTTTAGGGGGTTTAAAACCCCTAAAACACTCGCCTCTGGGGTTCGCCCCGAAATTCAAAATATTATCTACGAGTTAACCTTTTGTTACTCTTCGCATGACTAATACGAGTAGTGTAATTTCGTGTTAATCTTTGATTTGTATACATAATCCGAAACTGAAACGTGGCTATGATCGTGTACCTATACAATACATACATTTCTCAAAAAATAATATACAATTGAAGTGCAGAAACATGAAACCCAGTATAAAAAACCTATTAAATTTTTCGAGGGTTGGCAGTTGCAGCCGAGATCATCTTATTCCCAGATCCCAGTATACAACTTTGAGAGTAAGCAGTGTTACAGGCAGTTTTTTCATTGTTTGGCCAAATTTACACAGGAGGTTCAGACTCGTTAGTATAAGCGATTAATGAAATATTTTAATTTTTCTAAAATTTAACTATTCAATTCCCTAAAACTCAAAACTTATAGACAATGCAGGCTTTTACTAGCACTAGCACCATGCAACCTTTCTTCCCCCCCCCCCCCCCCTAGTTCTCCGGTGTGCGTATATGTTAACCTACTTCGAAATGAGGTTCAGTTTGACCTGTATGTTTGTATGTACTATCGTCCGCGATTTTCTCGCGTTTGTTTTAATCTATTTTGATGCTATTTTCAGAAAAGTATTTGTTACATTCTGGAGATTTTAGTATTCTTAACCGAAATCAAAGATCCCGGAGTGCCACTGTTTAGCGGTTGCCCTTAGAGATAGTTTTTTATGAATGACCGCGTGTTTTCACGTACTTTTTAAATATTTTGAAATCAATTAAGAATGACTTTGGATATATATTTTTTTAAACATTATATATGTCTAGCATGGCATGAAAAAAATTGGGCACTTTAAAAATATTCCCTGTATAGACAAAACCGTATAAGACTTGTTATTTTCAAAAATAGGCCCTTGATCAAGTATCATACACAAAGGTCACCAATGAAATGAGTATGTTCACTGGTGAAACTTACTAGTGTATTATAGTCATACAAATATAATAACACAAATACATCTTCGTAGGATGGCAGAGGTCCATCATTCAACGACATTTCGTCAACTGTAATTTTTGGTCCTATTTTATTATCCCCATGTCCCTATCGGGGAACAGCTGATTGCCCTATACTTAAGATGCAAAAATTAGAGAATGCTGAAAAGTAAAGGCAAACTCGACGATGGAATAAAGGCCTATTCACACCTAAGCGCTATTCGGTACTGGCTATGGTAGAGAAAATGGGTATGCGGTAATTCTAGTCTTCACTACCTATGTGCCAACTATTCTGCTATAGCCGCGGAGCTTTTGAGCGAAACCATCGAGTTTTGTACCTCTACCCACAGCAGCAGAATACCGGTCAGGTCTGAATAAAGCCTTACTTGACTGTGTCAAAATTATGGCCCGTGAAGGCAGGGCCAATGGGGACCAAAAAGGACAAAAGTAATCCTCTAACCACACAATGTACGCAGATAAAATTCAGGAGAGTTTTGTGGCGCCCTGCGTCTAGGTAACTAATGTCTGGTTATGCCAGCTTGGCCGATTCCCGGTAGGAGAGGCTGGCTAGCGTCGCAGAAGATGACGTATGTGCCAATGATCTCACTGCCAAGGATACCTAAAACCATGCGAAATGGAGGAGGAAAGCCGGAATGCTGACCCCGGTGTCAGAGGTAAAGGTCTCCGATGCGACTGGGACTCAAAGCTTTGCTGACCCTTTTGTGTCTGCTTGGCGAGTGGTTTTCGGTGTTACAGAATACAAGAATCAACCAACCCCATTGCATCTATTGCTGGGGGTGTTCGCAATCAAAAAGTGTACGGTTGACGACATGGAACAAATAAATATAAAAAATATGGATGTTAAAACCTCTGCTTACCCTCTGGGGACATACACAGGTATGGCGTGTGCGTAGTTGCAGTCCAATAACGCGCACCTTAAAAATACTCAATGAAGTGGCAACATTGATTTTTTACTTGTGGGTATTCTCGAAATTGTACATGTGCTAAATTGCTGTAGAACTGGTGCCTTTGAGGGAACCACATGTATTCGTATTCAGACTCATGCCTATACAGTCTTCTTGTACACCTCTTTCAATATGTAATGGGATCTTATTTCTTACTTTGATTTCTTATTAGCTCATAGCATCTACTTAGACTATTTGGTACTTGGCGATTCTTCTGAAGGGCTTTATATTTGCGCTTCACCACTTTATTGTGGAAAACATGCTTCGGTGGCTGCTTGACATGTAGATGCGGAGGCCTCTTAGTATTGGTTGGATCCTGGATGAGGATGGCCCGAAGGAAACTTTTGGGTGAAAGATCGTCAAACATTTTTGCAGCGAATTTGAAGTGTTCCTTAATTCTTACCGCCAACTTAGCATGAACGGAAGACGAGCAGTTTCTGGAGTGCTCGAAAGGATCTTGAACACATATCGGCCAATCAACTTGCAATGGCTTACACATATTATGTGATAGATTAAGTTTGTATGATTCAAATTCTACCGGAATTTCAGAATACTTTTTAAACGACTGCTTATTTAGTAAGCGGCCCATATAGGGCGAAATTATGTTTTCATCGAAATTCATATTTGCATAACATTTAAAAAATCCACCTAGGAGATCATATAGAGAGTCATTATTTTGACCAATGGGTGCTCGCTTATCAAATGCTGTGTTCCAATTGTCTATGATGTAGGGTGGTACATTTAGTTGCATATCATGGATACTCGGCAGTATATTCATTAGTTGTAAATAGAATATGACCATCATAGTTAAACCATAGCTGGCCAGCAGGTTAGTCCCTGTGAATTTGTGCACTTTCGACCAGTACTTCACAATTATAGCTAAATGTAGTGCACGTTCACTTCTATCCAGTTGCAAGAGAAAACTAATCAATTTACTATTCTGTACTCCAGTCGGGCTTTTGAAGTTGATGTCACAGTTACAGTTGGTGGGTATGTGCAGGAACTTCACAATCGGTACTGTAGCAGTAGTGATAGCAAATACGTTTGTGAACTTTTTGAAGTATCGTTTTAGTATATTCCTGGCATGAACTACATAATTTTTATGGGGTTGCATCCCATATGGTAGTCCTATAAAGCAGTCTACATCGCTGGTTCTTATACCCAGGCCTGTAACTATAGACCCAAATGGATGGACCTGTAAACCTGGAATTATTTACAATCATGCGTCAGAAACATATTATTCAGTTGTTTAGTATTGACATGGTGAGGAAATGTGGTATGGTAGCAGATGTGACCAAGATGGAGAAAGGGATGCTTAGATAGTTCTGACAGAGAGAATGGGTCAAAGCAGATTGACGTAACAAAATTTATGAGGCGAGGGTGGTTGGGCAACCGCGTAATGGCTGACCTAGGTGTCAATATAATCAGGAACACTTTGAGGAAAGGCCAGGTCAAAAGTACCTAGTAAACTTGTGAGCATGTATGAAAACCATTATGAAAGTAAGAGAAGTAAAAGGTATATGCCAGGATCATAGAAAGTGTAAAGATGTTGTCTCTACCCCCACGGAGAAGTGTCATGCTTGTATGTATGTATTTGAATCGTGAGTATTTATACATTTGAGTTAAAACGTCAAATAAAAATTTTCAAAAAAGAAAAAAAAACAATTTGACTAATTTATATCTACTTAATTATGTACTGGTTCATAACCTGACCTCATTCTGATTAGACTCAGTAAGAAACTCAGAGGGCTTTTTTGAGGCCTATTTTTTTTTAAGAAATTTAGTGAACTAAATTAATAGCACTCCCCTTAACCCCTCAAGCTTCCACCTGCTGGCCGAGTTTCCCATGTACTCACTAATTAGATGGGAACTTCTGGAATCGGACACACTGGACACAGAGGAGTTGAAGGATCTGAAGGTGGAACAGATCGTAAGATTCTGCAAGGACACAAAAAGGTTTGTAGGGGCGCCATGAATGCTGGTATAACCACACTCTCCCCAACGCGACGGTTGGGGAAATGGATGAAATGGCCCACAAGCTTTGTGGGCGGATCGTCCACCGGCTTCCGGTGTCCCCAATTGAAATAATAATAACCCCTCAAGCTAAGCTAAAGTGCATGTATTAGATTACGTCGGTAGTATCATCATCCTTATAGCGATTTCCCAGTAGCATTCAAAGTTTGCAGTTTGGAGCCTGGGGTTCACTTTATGTTTTTGGTTGGTATGTCAGCTTCTCTGGGAGTGACTGCGACTTAGAAAGTCCAACTTGCGGGTGTGTCTTGGTGTCCTAAGTTGTTGGTAGGGCTCTGTACACGTCAGTAGTGTAATGGCCAGAATTCAAACCCAGAAGCTTTGATCGTAAGGACAAACAATTAACCACTAAGCTATGGACGAAACAAAGCTTTTATTTGTTGTTGTAAATAGTTAATTTACAAGCTTGTTTGTCATCTAAACATTCTCAGAGATCTTATTGACAACATATTTCTAGGTCAACCATTACCAGGTAGCCAATTCACCCATACCTCATAAATGTGTTTCACATTAGTCAGTAAAATAAATCTATGACTTAAGTTTATAATTTTTCTAATACTACTTATAAATTAGGTCTCTTATATTGTTTACCTGGAGCCAGCACTTGTAATGCTTCCTCTAAGTCCACAAAGACATTGCGCAGGTTGCGTACCTCGCTAGCTGTTAGTCTAACATGATTCAATAACTTTTCCACTTGCATATCAAAGTTGCCTTCATAGCATAGTTTTGATGCATCCAGGATGTCAACTGAGGAAATATTGAAATGAAGAAGCAATATTAGTATCAAAATTTAATCAGCACCAATGTATAATTTGTTGAAATCATTCAAAAATTGTTCTGGAAATAAAAATTTGTCTCTTTACTGTTTATCTGTAAACTGAAGCCATGAATATTTATATCAATATTTTCACCTGTGATTTGTAAAAAGCATGGGATAAAACTATATTTGTAATAAATTAATGACACCTATTGAAAGTTGAACTCACTGTCATAGCTTTTTAAATAACACTAGAAATATGTTTTTCTTTTTCAGTGCTGATACCCACTGTATCCAGTCTAGTAGAAGACAATAACATATTATTTACTGTTTCAATAACAACGACCAACAAACGGCTATGCCGGGTATAAGAACTTCGGTCGCTCAGCTCAATGAATAGTGAAAAAAAAGTGTTCTATATTTGAAAAAAGTAACACGCGAAAAGTAACTCAAAGCGAATTATGCACACAAAGATAAAGGGAAAATACATACCTGCTGAATTCATTATATTAACAAATTAGTAAAGCGTTGAAGTGCGCCTCACGAGCACAGTTTTAATTGCTTACTTCGCTCTTTACTATTATGGATAATACATATACTGTGCCTGGGTATCGAAATTCGAAACGTACAAAAGTCACAATTTAACCTATTTTATGTGCACTGCTAGCTTCGAATCTTAATTTCGCAAAATATATCATGATCAACAAGGTCTGTCAAGTCAAATCGGTTTTTTTTAAGAATTTATTGCCACCTGGGTAAGTTTAACCATCAGTTCGGCCAATAAAAATTTCTCGTCCGTCAGCGACATAGATTATTATATATATACTAGGAATTGAAACAGTATTTTTGTATTTCAAAAATTTAAATAATGTTTTAGTGATTAAATATCATATAATTAATAATATAAATTATAAAGACATGATAATAACTTGACTACCAAACTCTTCTATCTTTCGTATAAGTAATGACAACAATTAAATAAATTAAAAAAAAAAAACTTCTATGACCTCCGAACTACAATTATCTATAGATGGGGCTGAGAATGCGTGACCACAGATTAAATTAGCACAGCAAAAATTTTAAACCAATGTATGAGAGTTGCATGCCCATGGTCAGCGATGCCAATTCCCCAAAATTCCCCGCTGTTTTTTTTCATTCCCACAGATTCAATTACACCGAGCAAAAAAAACAATTTGAATCTTAAAGTTGGCGGGGGGAATTATTTTTTTTATTGATTTTTGGGTAAATCAATTAATCATCAACAACGTTGTCAAAAGTTATTTGAGCCAAAAATATCATTAAAAAATCGATTTCACCCGATATTGATTTTTTGTCTACATCAATAGTCAACTGGTTCTTGATTGTTCATCAAAAATGTTATTTGCTCGATTGCGATTTAAAAAAAAATTTAATGTCTCTAAGTTGGCGGGACGAAATCGATTTTTTGCGTTTTTTTTTTTGCCTAAATCCACTGTTCGTAACTGTTCTTTATTGCTCCATCGAAATTTTTTTGTTCAATTTTCGTTTTATTGTAATTAATTAAAACTCGCCCTTATAGTGGGCGAGGGGAAATCAATTTTATATTGATTTTTTGGCTAAATCAACTGTTCGTCAACTGTATTTCATTAATCGATAAAAAAAATCTTCCCTCATTACATGATTTTATTAGAGAGGGAGGGAGACGTACGGAGGAAGGGAGAGATAGGAAGGGCAGGAAGGATGGAGGGAGGGAGTTAGGGATGGAGTATGACGATGCAAAATATATACACGTAATTGTTCAAGTTTTCACTTTTGTTGACACTTGCGGAGTGCCACTGTTTTTTTTCTTTTTAGTTGTGTCCATTATTTTATAATTACCCTAGGGGTAATAAATCATAAAATAATGGACACAAAGCCAGGAGCCAGGTACATTTTCGGTCAATTATTTCTTCTCGAGCGAAACTTCGTAAAATGCATAAGGGACTTAACTATGAATAATCGCGACCGTCAGCTGCGACTCCGTGGGTGGGGTGGGCAGTGGCAGCCTCCCACGCATGGAGAAAAAAAAGTATTTTCAGTCATTTCCTCTCATTTGAAAATTTATCAGAGTATAGTTTATGTAGTATTTTGAAAGAAAAACATAGTCAGCTTACCATAACACGGTGGATTATACGTCAGCTGGCTCCTTGAACATGAGAAAAAAAAATTATATTTTCAATGATTTCCTCTCAACTAAAAATTTACCTGGTGATCGTTTATATGCTACTATGAATGAAAATTAATGTCAGCTTGCTGTATCTCAGTGGAAAGTTTGTCAGCTGGTACCTTGAAAGGTGTAACGCAACAGCATCTATGACCTACTGAAACTTATCAGCGGACGGCTTTTCCCTTGGCTTACAGCTAGCTGATTATTTTTATTATTTACTAGAGTATTTTAACAATTCTCTGATAAATTTTCATCCGGGAGGAAATAATGTCGATGAGTTCTGTTCGTGGACAAATGGACTGAGGACGAAGCCCAGTAAGTGTCACTGTCTGTGTCTGGGTAGACTCTTCACTGGGGGTAAACCAGTTTCCATAGTCGCTGAATCGGTGCCATTTAAATTTCTTGGGAGAAAGATAGACTATAAAGGACGCACACCATCCTTAGATGAAGTTGTCGATACGTTTATAAATGACTTAAATAAGATAGATCAGCTACCACTAAACAATATCAAAAAAGCTTGGATATATGACAACTACTTAACATCACGTCTGACTTGGCCTTTTCTGGTGTATGAATTCGGTAAAACCTTATTGGCGAAAATAGATGCAACTGTCATAAAATCGCTAATATCGTGGCTTGGACTAGCGCACTCTGCTGATTCCTCTGCTCTATTTAGGGATCAAAATAATTTTGGGAGGAAACTTAAGAAACCATCGGAGCTCTATAAACACCTTAGAGTTACCAAAGCCCACATCTTAGGTAAATCCCAAGATGTCACAGTCAGGGCACTCCCGAAAGATAATAACGCGTCCGAGCTTGAATCTAGACTCCTATTCCATAAACGATTTATGATAGGGGCCCAGTCGAACAGAGTGGGGTTGGGAGTACGAGAGCCAGAAAGGGACCAGGATATACTTAAGTCCTTTCTAAAACAAGACGAAAATGATAAATATCGAGTGCACGCGATGAATTTGGAAATCCAAAATGAATGGTTGACAATGGGAGAGTTCTGCATACCGAAGGCCTTAAAGTGGCGCACCTTGATCTATGACTGGTCGCCGGCCCTGTTAAAATTCTATCTTAACGCCTTTCAGATGACCCTCCCAGACCAGAGTAATCTGGTAAGGTGGGGGAAGGCCACAGAAAAACAATGTTATACTTGTGGTGAGGCAATAGGGACGGCTAGACACATATTATAGTAGGATGTAGGGTGCTTCTCGATAGAGGCCATTACTCACGCCGCCACGATAAAGTGCTTATCATCATACGTGAAGCAATGAGTCTGGCAGTAGCAAGAGCCCAAAAAGGATTGACTACTAACAGACGTCATATCAACTTTGTGTCTGAAGGTTCATCCATAACATCCAGGAACAAACCTTATACAATCTTAGATACTGTCCCAGATTGGGGCCTCTCCTAATCGACATGTATGAAAAGCACTATAAAATTCCGGAGGATGTTGGGGTTTCGTCATCTAGACCCTGACATATTCCTTTATTCTAAGAGGTTAAAACATGTGGTTCTTGTGGAACTTACTGTACCGTGGGAAACAAATATACCGAAGGACCACACAATAAAGAAAAATAAATACTATGGTCTCACAAACGAATTAATCAAAAACGGTTACGTGGTTAATTTGTATGCAGTGGAAGTGGGAGCGAGAGGTATACCAGCAAAATCTCTCTATAACCTACTTAAAGATCTAGGCCTATCGAGAGCTACAATAAGCTCATTACTAGGACGAATGTCTAAAGCGGCACTAGTAGGTTCGTATCAAATTTGGTTAGGCAGGGAGGGGAACTTGGGTAGTGAAGGTGAGTGTTGATGTACATCAACAAAAGGGGCCCCTTCTAAACCTACACTTGGGTCGCAAGTCCCAGGCACTGTCCCGAGTTTCCAACTCAGCAACGCGATGGACCCGGCACCCGCACGGAGAATCCATGGATTGCTAAGAATATCGGTCTCATAAGTTATTTGGCAGTATGTTTGATTTGAGAGTTGTGATAACAAATATGAAGTTTAATATTGGAGGAAATTGGTTTAATATTGGTCCCCACCTTTTTTTTTCTACCGAAAATCGTCTGCATGCGCTATACACAACAAAGGGCCTTTGTACGCAGTCATGGGTAAAACTTAAGCTCCGTACTCACATTCAGTATTACTCGATAGTTTTACTCCAAAACGAGTAAATATGAACGTGTGGACCCGCAAAACTCACAGTTCGAAGGCTGAGCCGGCGGAGCCGGTTCGATGGAATTAAATAAAAGTAATTTCCTTCGCACCTACTCGAAGCGAGCCGTCGAGCTTGACTCAAGCGTGTGTACGTCGCTGCAAGTGGTGCGAATCGAGCATTAGTCCACCGTTGTTGATCGTCGTGAAAACAGGTGTAGAATAAAAAAATGGATTTACGAGTTTATTCCAAAGGATTTACGAGCTTTTTCATTTTCTTTAATTCTTTTATAATTAATAACTGCGAGACTTGCTAAATGTAGCAGCCACCGTCTCCTTTGTTGAACAGACATGTTTTGGCTCGAACGGTTCGGTGAATACTGAACGGTGCGCGTTACTCGATAGATTAATGCTGAATGTGTGGACGAAAGCCCATGCCATGGATTTTACTCGACATGATAGCTCGATCGAGTAAAACCGTATGTGAGTACGGAGCTTTACCCTCTCCAAGTGCACCTTTTGCTATAGTATAGCATCTGGAGAAGGTAATTTTAATTTACAATCTAGCTGCAATATAGAAGTAAAGAATAACTTAAGAAACTTTATTTCCTCCCGGATGAAAATTTATCAGAGAATTGTTAAAATACTCTAGAAAATAATAAAAAAATCAGCTAGCTGTAAGCCAAGGGAAAAGTCGTCAGCTGATAAGTTTCAGTAGGTCATAGATGCTGTGGCGTTACACCTTTCAAGGTACCAGCTGACAAACTTTCCACTGAGATACAGCAAGCTGACATTAATTTTCATTCATAGTAGCATATAAACGATCACCAGGTAAATTTTTAGTTGAGAGGAAATCATTGAAAATATAAATTTTTTTTTCATGTTCAAGGAGCCAGCTGACGTATAATCCACCGTGTTATGGTCAGCTGACTATGTTTTTCTTTCAAAATACTACGTAAACTATACTCTGATAAATTTTCAAATGAGAGGAAATGACTGAAAAAACTTTTTTTTTCTCCATGCGTGGGAGGCTGCCACTGCCCACCCCACCCACGGAGTCGCAGCTGACGGTCGCGAATATTCATAGTATAAGTCCCTTATGCATTTTACGAAGTTTCGATTGGGAGGGACTTGGTCATGAAAATCTGTCACTGGCTCCTGTCAGCGGGGGCGGTTATGTCGGGCTTGAACCGACTAAAACCGCACGCCGTCTCGGGTCTTCAGACGCCGGGGTGTAAGGTTACCCATAGAGCATATCCCTCGCACCCCGGCCGACCCTGGGCCATCTCACCACTAACAGCATCGCTCATCCTGTCTCCTCTGAAAGCAGAGGAGTACGGAGAGCGATGTGTTCCCGCCACGTTGGGTATTGGCCGACGATCAATGCCAACCCTATGAAGGGGTGAAGGGGAAGCCATTGACCGCCGCCCAGGGTGTACCGGCCACTCCGATTCCGTTCCCCCCGGACTGCAGCGGGATCGGAATCGGAGCGACACTCGAGGAGGTTACCCAACACACACCCCAGGTTTCGGGTACATTTTTTTTTTTTTTTTTTTATCGTGCGGAAATCCCTTCGGATACCCCCCCGCCGGCTAGCGGGGGCGGTTATGTCGGGCTTGCACCGACTAAAACCGCACGCCGTCTCGGGTCTTCAGACGCTGGGGTGTAAGGTTACCCATAGAGCATATCCCTCGCACCCCGGCTGACCCTGGGCCATCTCACCACTAACAGCATCGCTCATCCTGTCTCCTCTGAAAGCAGAGGAGTACGGAGAGCGATGTGTTCCCGCCAGGTTGGGTATTGGCCGACGATCAATGCCAACCCTATGAAGGGGTGAAGGGGAAGCCATTGACCGCCGCCCAGGGTGTACCGGCCGCTCCGATTCCGTTCCCCCCGGACTGCAGCGGGATCGGAATCGGAGCGACACTCGAGGAGGTTACCCAACACACACCCCAGGTTTCGGGTACCTACCATACAAATTGTCCCTAAAAATATCTAAGTTTGGCCCGAAGTTTGACAATCACAGTGTGATTTCCGCCCCACTAGTTTATTTTTCTTGACTTAAGTTTAAAAAATTGCAAGTTGCCTCAAGACATTTTTTAAATGTTTGAAAGTATAGGAGTTGCAAAGTGACCGCTATCCTCCAGCGGTCTGCGTTTCTGTATTAAGATATTATTTGAGAGGCATCTGACAAATTTTCAGATTGCCTCAAACACTTACCCAAAAATATCTACCAGCTCTCGTTCTAAACTGCCTTACCGGAAAAAACAACAGCCGACATAGCAATCTGATTTTTGATGATGATTAACACAAAAAACAAGTTGAATTCCTGAGACGAGCTCAGCCGAATGCAAGGGATTATTATTATTATTATTTTCTTTATCTTGCAATGGTTCACCCCAGCACGAATCTATTACCGAAAACAGCAACTCGATAGCTCATCTCCTTCATACCCAAAACCGTGACAGAAAATTGGCAACTACGACGTCGACGACAACTCGATAGCAATAGGGCTTTTCTAAAGAAAATCCCTAAAAATGGATTTATAGAATGCGGATAAACATACTTCCATTGTAGACGAGAGGTGCGGGGTTCTAATGAACTATGAAGTAAGCAGCAAAACAGCAGACACACTTATCAATATACTTGAATTGCACACAAACTAGAGCTATGATATAATACAAACTAGGAACATGAGTACAATGGTTACACAATTACCATGTGCTGTTAAGACTGCCTATGCGTGGCAACTGCGTAACCTACTTGGTCAAGAGTTTGTGCAGGACTGCCGAGGAGCGGGTCACACGCCAACACCAGCACAACCCCCGCCGCACCGCGCGCGGGCCCTTCCTTCATTACGGTGCGCTGGCGTTGACCACATCTGTTAATACAATGGACCCATCCCTCGGCCACTAACAATAGGAACTTACCTAGGCCCGAGGAGCGGGTCTCCAGCCAACACTAAAACGGCCCCGACGCACAGCGTTTACGACCTTTTCCTTAATTACGGTGCGTTTGCGTTGGCCACATCTGGTAGTACAATGGAGACCCATCCCTCGGTTACAACAATGGAATCTTACCTACTTAACTTACTATTACACAAAATATTCTTAAATACTGCGTAGGTACATTTCTTAAAATACCACGATTAGTCGTGCTCCTTAACATCCATAGTAATTCGGAGGTAAGGAGGTAATTCCAAATAACATGCTGTTTTTGGATGTAAAAAAAGGCTTTCGTCTAAAAAAAAGGTTGGACATTAATCATTGGACAATGATGTAATGGCCAGAGCGAGAAGGCGGCTCAATGTTAAATGTGGTTATCCATCCTAAGACTGACCTGGTAAAGATTGCTAAAACCACTCGAATATTACTTAGTCACGAGGTCCTCGATCAAAAATATACCTTGATCTATTTCGAACTTAACGCGGACGAAGTCGCAGGCAACAGCTAGTTCTCGAATATAATAGCGTGATGATGATAATTATCAAAGGTTTCCGTAGCAGCAAGTAAAATGTTTTATATTTGAGTTGATTGAATGAAAGTAAATGGCGGTTGACGGTAATTGACGGGCCACATCCGGATTATGAATCATCACGCTATAACTAAAAGCTGCTGATGATCAGTAAAATAAAAAAATCTCAAAACTGTACAGAGTTATGTAGGTACGTGTCAATAGGGGTGTGTGTTGGGTAACCTCCTTGAGTGCCGCTCCGATTCCGATCCCGCTGCAGTCCGGGGGGAACGGAATCGGAGCGGCCGGTACACCCTGGGCGGCGGTCAATGGCTTCCCCTTCACCCCTTCATAGGGTTGGCATTGATCGTCGGCCAATACCCAACGTGGCGGGAACACATCGCTCTCCGTACTCCTCTGCTTTCAGAGGAGACAGGATGAGCGATGATGTTAGTGGTGAAATGGCCCAGGGTCAGCCGGGGTGCGAGGGATATGCTCTATGGGTAACCTTACACCCCGGCGTCTGAAGACCCGAGACGGCGTGCGGTTTTAGTCGGTGCAAGCCCGACATAACCGCCCCCGCTGGCCGGCGGGGGGGTATCCGAAGGGATTTCTGCACGATAAAAAAAAAAAAAAGGTACGTGTCAATAATTGATTAGAGACCCTTTATGGGCGAGTCCGACTCGCACTTGGCCGGTATTTTTAATAACGTCTTCCTCGATGATGCCACTTATTTCATTAAAAGCTAATTGGTGATATTCCCGATGAAAATGCCAATCACCACACTACTACTATTTTATACATCTTTACTACCACCTGTTACTTGCCCAAGTAACCACAACCCAAACTCTATCTGGTTGTTCTTACCTGTATAGGGGACATGCACAGAAAAACTTTCAGCTTTTATAAAATAACTAAGGTCTGGCTGTCGTGGGCTCTAATTGCTCTATCAGGAAACGTGCAATTGAAACTCCAAGTTATGGCTTAGTCTGTGTATAATATAGAAAAAGTCAAATATTGAAATACAGCGGAATATCTTGAAGATACATAATCAACAGTTGCTTACATTCTTGCTAATTAATATTTGTACCGGCTCAAGCGCCTGCAAACACCTAACACATATGTATAGAATTTACGAAAATACGCAACGAACTATGTCAACAACTAGTGTGCACTAAAGATTGAACTACTTCATCAATCAAAAATTGAAATTAAACAATATTCAAAATCAAATTAAATTTTCTAAAAACCGCATAAAAGTTATTCGAAAATGTCTTAGCTTATCATTAAAATAATTTGTAATTACTGTCTAATAATAGAATGATTTTTTACACTAAGTAAGAACAACTTAATTCTCTCAAAACTTAAAAGAGATTGTCACTTGCTGGCGGAAGCGTCATTTACTTCAACGCTGTCTTCTTGCGACAGGTCATCGCCTGCACTTGCAAACTCAGAAATGTTTGCTGTTGTTTTATCTTCCGTGGATGTTTCTGGTGAAGCATTTGTACTTGGAGTTATTAAAACTTCATCTTCGTCAGAATCTAATTGGTTTATATTGCCACCTCCGTCTACTGATAAAGCTATTTTAGCTGCCGTGTCTCTACAATTAGGTTTTGAGTAAGGTTTTAGAAGCTCTGTAAACCAGGTCTGCATTACTGACATGAAGAATTTTCCAAATTCCCTAAAAGCTTCTAGGTCCCCCCCGCACATCCTGATCGAAATTACAGCGCTTTTTGGATCGTTACAGAACGTCAGCATCAGGTGGAATTGTAGACTCACTTCTTCCATCTCTTTTTGTATGAGTTCCTCTGAGATTAAAGCTTGTCTCTCGTCAATTTCCAAGTCTGGAGCCACATACAATGCTTTGTACTTTTTCCTTTTCCATACTGGTTTAGTCAAACGTCCTGTGTACTTTTCTTTTTCTTTCTTTGAATCAGGATTCAATTTTTCTTCTACTTTACCCAACTTTACTTTTATCATTTTTTCGAACAGTGTTTTAACCAAGTTTCTGACGACAACTTTCCAATCACCGCCTATGATCATATTAATGATTCTAGGGAATAAATTGACTCTGTACTCTGGGTGTCCTTTTCCTCGAGTTATTTTAGGTTTTTCGAGCAATATAGCTTTGAGCAATCCTGCACAATTATTAGTTTTTTCCTTGTCGTAAGCGGCGGCGGCGAATTTAAAGAACGTTACGATATCTGATGCTAGTTTGCTTGTTATAGTAGAAGCGACGTTATGACACTGTTCAAAGGGATCTTGGACGCAGAACGATGTCTGGTACCGAATTGGCATTACGAAGTTATTTAATACATTGCTTTTGTAAAGAGCAAACTCGTCCGGCAAAGCCCCAGTATCCATGAACGCTATTTTCTTTATGCTGGTACCTAAGAATGGGCAAACAACCATACTGTCGAAGTCAAAGGCGGCATAATATTCGAAGAATCCCCCTATTAACTCAGGAATTGTGGATTTATTTGTAGAACGTGGCAAAAATTCTACTTTGCTCATATATCCAGTGTTCCACCAGTCGACGATGATGTCGTTCGCCCTGTCTCTTTGAAGCCACTCAACGGATGGTATAATAGAGAACGGTGGCTGTTGCAGAAAGAAAATTATCATCAAGGTTAGAGCATAATTAGTCAGTTTCCCTGTACCAGATAGGTCGTGAACTTTGGCCCAGTATTTGATGATGACAGCCATAGGAGTGATTCTAGGATCAGATTGTAATAGAAAAGCGATAAGGCGACTGTTCTGAGCGCCCAAGGGGGTTTTAAAGGTTAGGTCGCAATTGATATCGGTAGGAACATGATAGAACTTGACTATAGGTGTGTTGGCGCGGGGGATGGCTAAGATCTCGGCGAAAATTTGTGGGTGCATCATTAGTAGTCGGCGAGCTTTGTTAACGTGGTTGCCATGCGGTAGGCGGTGCTGTGGAGGGAGGCTGATGAAACAGTCAGCGTCGCTTGTCTTGATGCCCAGACCTGTGGTGATTGAACCGAATGGTATCGCTTTGCAACCTGTGGATTTAATACATTTTTAGTTTATTTTATTTAGTACCTATCGTATTTTATGTTATTCGATAGAAAAATCTATAGCAATACTAACCAGGCCATTGTGTTTGGAATGCGAACTCCAGGTCTCTATACAACGTACTGATTTTGCTGATATCTTCTTGATTGAGTCTTATAGCTGCCATAATTTTATCAAGTTGAAAATGAAAGTCCCCGATCAAATCAATTTTTTCTGGCTCTATTATCACACCTGTAAAAATAATATGCGATAGTGGTATAAGCATTGACGAGTCCAATATTTTGCACACTAGATAAAATGAAATAGATAGCAATAATAGACTTCATTTATTATTCTGTCATTAAATTATACCGTTCATGCGAGCTCGCCGATTTCGGATGCTTTTGTCCTGCTTTTTGTGAAGTATGTAAGGATAGAAACAAAACTACTATCCATACTTTTGTACAATTAATAGTAGATTGTTAGACAAGGGTTAAAAGTCACCCTAGGAGATATGAAAAATAATATTGGTTAAAAACTTAATTCTCATTTTTACTAATTTCCTAATTGTAACTATGTATCTCCTAGCAGGGGTGCTTGGTTGGGGACCTCCACGCGGTGCACCCTGGGCTACGGAGACAGCAGCGCCTCTCTCCTAGGGCGGGAGAGACGCTGCCGCCTACGGCCAACTCCGACCGAGGCGAGGACGGCCCTGTTGAGGGCTGTTCGGAAGCTTTCCATGTGTCCCTCTGATTAGCAGATGGCACAGTGGAGAGCAAGTAAGGGGGGCCATCTCGAAACCGGAAATGGCCCAGGGTCAGTCGGGGTGCGAGGGATATGCTCTATGGGTAACCTTACAGCCCGGCGTCTTAAGACCCGAGACGGCGTGCGGTTTTAGTCGGTTCAAGCCCGACATAACCGCCCCCGCTGAAGACCCCCCGCTCTCCAGCGGAGGCGGTATCCGAAGGGATTTCCGCACGAAAAAAAAAAAAAAAGGTATCTCCTAGCAGGGGTGCGACTGGTTGGATCACCTCCAAGTTTAGTGCACCCTGGGCAACGTGGGCGATGACGCATCATTGATTGCTCCTCTGGAGTAGCTGGCGTCAACGTCAACGGCCAAGAGTCTGACCAACCGGCCCTTTTCAGGGCCAGCTGACCCCATTGCACGAGGGGTCGGGGTATGGCGGGCCGCGGGGGTGGGGGGGGGGCTGGTCGCTCCAGGTACCCCTCTACTGTTATCAGAGGGGAGACTACGAATGGCCCAGGGTCAGTCGGAGTGCGAGGGATATGCTCTATGGGTAGTAACTATATGGTAATAGAATGTAACATCCCTTTAGCTCAATGCGTATTTGAAGCACGCTTTTTGATAATTTTTGGTCATTTACTTACTTTTTTGTTTAGTCATTATAAATTCTCTTTTAGGTGACTGAGGTCCTTCGGCGGCGTTTAACTTGGCACTATACGGCCTCACAGCGAGGAAGTGGCCATATATGTGCAGACGCTTGTTAGCTTGAATGGCTTTCTTCGCTTCCTCCTCCGTAGGGTACGTAAGGGTTGCTGAGAAACTGTTGCACTTGTCTATCCGTACGTTGCCGAATTTCGTGAAGACTTCGAGAATGTCATGAGGTTGGGTGTACGTTGGGTAGCCTAGAAAATGAAAAAAAAAAAAAATATTTTACAAGTTTCTATTAAACTTGCACTATTCGTATGTAAGTATGGTGTCCGTCAAAATTTGCAAACCATTTGTCGACTATTTGTTGGCATCCGATTGAGCTGTACGCACAGAGAGGCAAAATCTGTCCTAAGGCCGAGAGGTTCTACACTGCCTTTTTTTTTTTTTTTTTTTTTTTGTCGTGCGGAAATCCCTACGGATACCCCCCCGCCGGCCAGCGGGGGCGGTTATGTCGGGCTTGCACCGACTAAAACCGCACGCCGTCTCGGGTCTTCAGACGCCGGGGTGTAAGGTTACCCATAGAGCATATCCCTCGCACCCCGGCTGACCCTGGGCCATCTCACCACTAACAGCATCGCTCATCCTGTCTCCTCTGAAAGCAGAGGAGTACGGAGAGCGATGTGTTCCCGCCACGTTGGGTATTGGCCGACGATCAATGCCAACCCTATGAAGGGGTGAAGGGGAAGCCATTGACCGCCGCCCAGGGTGTACCGGCCGCTCCGATTCCGTTCCCCCCGGACTGCAGCGGGATCGGAATCGGAGCGACACTCGAGGAGGTTACCCAACACACACCCCAGGTTCTACACTGCCTGTAAGTATGGGATTGTCGACGATCCTCAGCGCCCGTCTTTGCAACGAGTCGAACGGCTTGACCCGTTGCTGCAGGTGCCCCGGCAAAAAAGCGACAGCAGTGCTCCAAGCGGAGACGGCCTTGAGACTTATAAAGAAGTGAAGCTCCGCAGTAAAGTACTGCTGCGGCCTATTGAGCACTCCCAAGTTTCTTAGATGCCAACTTGACCTTGTCTTCCAGTGATGCAGTTCTGGACATCGCTGGAGATATGGACATCTAGGATCCCGATACTATTGGAGATTGTAAGTGGTTTGTCCAGGAATTGTGGAGCTACAAATCCTTACGCGTGATTCCACACATCCATCGCGACATGCAGCTCCTGCTTATGTTGCTCTAGAAGCGGCCACGCTTCGCAGCCGTTTAGCCTAGTGATGGTATAGACCTGCCCTTTCAACCTAACCGGCATGAGTAGTGCTACACTTAAATTAATTTTACAAATAAATAAAGGTAGTACAGATGAATGTAAAAATGTATGTAGGTATGTGTTTACACTAGAAATTCAAGGTTTTTAATTGCCATACTTTTTTTTTTTTTATATTTACGACACGTCAATTTGACTTCACCTCGCCTGATAGTAAGCTGAAGGTAAAGTCTCAGGAAAGAGGGTCACCATTACATACACGTACCATGTTATCAATGGTGGCACTCAGCTTGACGGCCTCATCAGAAGAGGATTGTCGTCGCAGCACCGCGTGACACCCACCGGTCCCACTAGTGCTGCGACCACAACCCCCCTGCCCGGCTATGCACTTGCTGACCCCTGAACGCAATCAAACCGAAATTGGATTACTATGGAGGGCTTTTCGCAATAGTGCACGGTGGTACCTACCCGGCCGAATTTTGTGACAAATTTGTGTCATCAAACTTCTACCACCAGTACTTACTTAATTACTTAGAGTAGCGTTCGCTTTTTGAAAGTATACAAAGAATAATGAAGAACGAATTTACTTACCAGTGACCAGAACTCTTCCTGGTAACGTTTCCAATAGAGGATGCTGACGTACGTTAGCGTTTTGAAGACTTTGCAAGAGTTGGGCGGCTTGAGGGTTTAAATTTTTCTGTTCTTGTGAGTTCTGCACGTTTTGATGCTGGACATTTTGGGGGCTGTGTGCACTTTGGAGGTTCTGAGCGTTTTGGGAATTCTGGAGATTCAACGGATGCGGTACATTTTGTCTAGTTCGGTCGCTTTGGAGGTGCTGTTCTCCGTTGTTTCGGCGACGCCGCGGCGAGGTAGATGGTCGGGTATTATTAGGGTCAGCTCCCGAAGGATATGATGGGCTTCGGTTAGCATTTTTGGACTCAGGAGCCGAGTTGACAGGCCGGATTGGTGGAAATGCGGCCATATTGATGGAATCAGGGGACGAGTTAACAGACGTGCTAATTGGGCCTGTGAGCACGTTGTTAGACGCCGAAGCTGAAGTGACGGGCCTGTTCGATGGGATCGCAGGCATGTTGTGGAGATCATAGGTCATGGTGGGCCAGGTGAGCGGGTGAGCGGTCGAGTTGCGTGGGTCAGGGCTTGCATTGTTGGGATATTTTGTTCTGGTTTTAACGTTGTTCTGGGGTGATGACGATGCGACGGCGATCGGTGTGCTCGCCGTCGCCTCCATCCCTTAGGGAAATAAAGTTTTACCTGGGAATCAGAAAAACAATGATTAGCTTTTTTGTCGGTTACAAATATTAATCGTCGTTTTATGCGCATATCGGTGAAAACATTCTGATTTTATAAAATACAACTGTACGCCGCGGTTTCACCTGCCGTACTTGTTTCTATTCATTTTTTTTCTTATTGCGCGGCTCCTAAGGTTCGTAAAGTGATGTTATATATATAGGTACTATAACCTTGGGGTGCGACTGGTTGGATCACCTCCAAGTTTGGTGCACCCTGGGCAACGTGGGCGATGACGCATCGTTGATTGCTCCTCTGGAGTAGCTGGCGTCAACGTCAACGGCCAAGAGTCTGACCAACCGGCCCTTTTCAGGGCCAGCTGACCCCATTGCACGAGCGGGTCGGGGCATGGCGGGCCTGCAAGGCCCGCGGGGGTGGGGCCGCTCCAGGTACCCCTCTGCTGTTATCAGAGGGGACACTGCGAATGGCCCAGGGTCAGTCGGAGTGCGAGGGATATGCTCTATGGGTAACCTTACACCCCGGCGTCTGTAGACCCGAGACGGCGTGCGGTTTTAGTCGGTTCAAGCCCGACATAACCGCCCCCGCTGGCTGGCGGGGGAGTTTCCGAAGGGATTTCCGCACAAAAAAAAAAAAAAGGTACTACAACTTTCGGCCGCAAGAACCGGGCTATCAAATGCAAAAATAGTTTTTCATATAGCTCATAGTAGTTCCTGAGATTAGCGCGTTCAAACAAAAAAACAAGCTATTCAGTTTTTTATTAGTATAGATAGGTATGTAAGTAATTTTTATTATATCGATAACACATATAAAACGTACGCAACACTCGCATCTACGTCTTCAGAGTTCAGAACCGCTATCGAGCGCGGGCAAGCGAAACCTGTTTTTCTTAAACTACTCAGATAATAAACGGTTCACATGATGGTAAGCGGTTACCGTGGTCCATGATCATGGCACCAGGACTGTGGCCAACACTTTTTTTTATTTCTTTCTATATAATTAGCGGTAATAACAAGCTGTCCATTTGAAGAATTTCGTCAAAAATGATTAAATCTGAACCATCCAGGGACCTATTCAAACACAACAAATTTTATTAAATTCTCCTTGTATACAGGCATTTTTTATCATTGGCGGATCGGATACCACTTTGGAATCTTTTTGTAGGCCGAGTAGGTAACAAGCGTCTCGCAACATAATGATTGTATACACTCGTACTGTTTTGAAGCGTCTGGCAATATATTGTTTGGAGTTGATGAATAATAACAGTTATAAATATTATAAAGTACCTACTTTGAGAAACGAACAACTATCGCACTATAAGTATCCTTAATATCTTTGTAGTGTTATGTTAGGGTTCACTTTATTCGGAGTACGTCAACGGGTACGGGGACGTCACGCTACGGATCCGTGATATTATCACCACCGGTGGTGTCATCGGGATTAAACAATACCTTTGACACTACCGGTCGTGTCATGGGGTATGATAAAATCGCTTGACCCATCGTAGATGTCATTCGGTGATATCACGGTGAAAGTTTTAAAGGCACAGTCGCCCCCAGAAGTAGCTTAAACGGTTTTTGATACAGTTTTCACGGTCCATTACATATTCTTTTCTGATTGTTGCGAAACCGGTCCGCTGCTCGCCAGTTTATATCGAGTTACACTTACACAAAAACTGCACGCTACACAATAAACCGGATAATGCGAAACTGCATAATGTGAGTAACATTTTTTTAATTTGATTTAATTATCCTCGAATTACACAATATAATGAATAAATACGTACCTACGTAGGACACTGAGGCAGCGTCTATCGGTACGCGAACGACGTATAACTATCCATGGTTAGGGGAAGTACCGTTCTGCCAGTGGGTACGAAGAACGTTACGACGTTGATAAGCATTACAAACCAACGGATGCCATTAACTTATTAATTTGCTGATTACTCATTAGTAATCAGCAAATTAATAAGTTAATGGCATAATCATCATAACAATCATTACTATTATTATTATTATTTTTTAAAGAATATTAGTAACCGAAATTACTAATATCCCCCCTAACCCCTCCAGCTAAGCTAAATTGCTTGTGTTAGGAGTGGGTTCACGTCGGTAGTGTAATGGCCAGGATTCGAACTAGGAACTCTCGATCGTAAGGTTGACTCCTTAACCACTAAGCTACCGACGCTTCTATCATTATGTATCTTTAAGCGTCAAGAGCGCAGGAATCTTTACCAAATAAATATTCTACGACATTCTACACAGCGCTTTCTAGACCCAAAGTAAGCATAGTTTAACTAGCTAGTGTTATGTGTTCCAGAATGCGCATAAACATACTTATATATCTACTTTTTTTTTGTAAATACATAAATATTATATATAAAAACACCAAGACCAATGCAAATAGACATATTCATGGATACCAAGATTGGCACTGAGCGGGAATAGATATTTGTTCCGTTTGTTCAGATATCATAAGAATTGTTAATTTTTTATGTACTTACATCATTTGGGGACATTCCGAGTTTTCTAACTTTAATGACACCCTGATGATGTATGGATAATGATAATTAGGGACAAAGTCTGTTCGTGGTAGCCATCGGTCGTAGCAGCCATCGGGGTGGGAGTCCTCTCGCTCGGCAGCATGATTGCGGCAATAGTGCGGAGCGCGACCTCCTTCTGCGAGCATGTAATGCTCGCCAAGGAGATGGCGGAGCGCGCCCGGGAGAGATTTAGTACTCTCCCGGCCCGCCGAGCCCGCAACTTGCTCGCCGCGCGTCGCAGGCGACTCAGGCGCCGGAGGTCGCTTAACGACCTCCGTCCTAAATGAGCGCAGGCCTGGGGGTGGCAGGTGAGGCCGCCTGTCACCCCAGCAGAAGCAGACCGGGACGATGCGGCGACAAGCGCCCCTCCCCCAAACCGGGGCAAGACGGGGACACCGTGGTTCCCAAACCCGAGGGGGCCATCTCGAAACCGGAGATGGCCCAGGGTTAGTCGGGGTGCGAGGGATATGCTCTATGGGCAACCTTACACCCCGGCGTCTGTAGACCCGAGACGGCGGGTTTTAGTCGGTTCAAGCCCGACATTACCGCCCCCGCTGGCCGGCGGGGGGGTATCCGAAGGGATTTCCGCACGAAAGAAAAAAAAGGGACATAGTCTGTGTAACCTCTTCTTGGAACAGCTCATACGAGTTTTTAGGATGGCACCCTGACTTCTCGAGTTTTTTTTATACCACTCAGCTGGCTGACAAGCTCACGGCCCACCTGATGGGAAGCGGTTACCGCGGCCTATGGACGTGTGCAACACCAGGGGCGTCACACTCGCGCTGCCCAATGCCCTTCTTGAAGAACCCCATATTGTAGTCGCTTGGGAAAACCACAGCAGGGAGATCATTCCACAGTCTGAGGGTGCGCGGAATAAAGTGCCTTTCATACCTTTTTTTTTTTTTCGTGCGGAAATCCCTTCGGATACCCCCCGCCGGCCAGCGGGGGCGGTTATGTCGGGTATATCCCCTTTTTATACAACTACCCAATGAAGGAGTGTTATGTTTTCAGACATTTTCATCATCTGAGCGCCAATCCTGATTGCGTCCAAAAGAACCCAGAGTCCGCACTACTACTACTCCCCCATAATGTACTTAAGTAGTTGGCTTTTACGGGAGAAACAGCCCTTTAATCACATGTTTTAAAAACGTAATTTTACTGAATCGGGCCGTTGTCGTGAGTATACGTATGTTATGTATGTGTCATCGGAGATAAATGTGTGCTAATTTATTTTAGAGGCTTTCAAATATTTCTTGTGAACACATGAAAGAAAAACTTGATTATAATTTTAAATATTTGACCCTTAGACTCAGATATACTTTATTCAAAATAAAGCAAGGAATTGGGAAACCGATTTTTTTTATGGAATGTAAAATGAATTGCCGCAAACAGCCGCATTGTGTGTACGCATGTTCAACATAATTCGCAATGCGATTGCTTACTGACATTTATTTTAAGGCTGATTCTGTTGAAGATGATGACTAAGAGGCGGATCCACACTAGACGCTCCAATTATGCATCGCCGCCGATCCTGCAATATGCGGTCCGAGAGAGGGTATCATAGATTGTACACGTCTGACGGCTAGAATTTCCTTTCGATCTTGCCGTCTTGCTCCAACACGCTACAGCAGATTCACCCTTGCACGCTCGCTATGAAGTCACACTTGCAGCAATAACGTCGTATTGCCATAGTAGCAACAATAATTCTGAAGTATTTATGCTTGATCGCGCGCTCACCTTAGCGCTTTTGTGCTTAATACAAAAACCGACAACCAATGGATCGCTCAAGGCAAGTCTACACCAAAATCTCCTTTGGAGCGCGCCTTTTACCTATTTAAAAAACAAGAATGTATAATTCTTACCTGATTTGACACAAACTGCCTTCAAGAAATAGTCAGGTTTCAAAAATCCCCTATGATTGCCACTGGTCAGAATGACACCATTTTCCGACTCGAAGAACTTGTAGCCATCAGCCAAAGCTTTAGGCAGGTTAATGTATATGAGTATCTCTGCGTTTCGTCTCAGACCGCTGATAACTTTGGGGTCGTTCAAGGTGCCTTTTGCGAAGTGTATGTGGTTCCGCGACATACGATTCAGACCATCACGCTGTATAGATGTCCACCATTGGTAGTATGTGCCGTGGACTACTTGACTGTATATAGGCTGAAATATTAACATATTCTTTAATTTTTCTTTTAATCACTTATTTAACACCAATGAAAAACAAAATACAGCAAGACTTCAATACTTCCATAGTAACAGGAACAATTAAATATGAGATATCTTTACTATTTCATTCATTTATAGGTACTATTATATTATGGGGAAATGGACACAAACATCACAGGTGGATCATCGGAACAGCTGCCGGCTACCCCTTTGGAAATAATAAATAAAAATATACTTCAATACACGAGATGTTCACCATTTAATCTCCCCATGATGGTTGCAGGTTAAGATGGTGGTAAAATTAATATAGTGTACTAACCTTAATTTGTGCTGCATTATTTAGTGAGTCCACCACTCAAACCACAATACTATCTGCATACTCAAAAATAATTTCAAGTGCAACTTTCCTCTAGAAATTATTCTGGACATTATAATACTTACCATGACATTTCAGCATGTATAAAAGAGTATTTATAAAATAACATACCGTAACAATAGGTGTGAGTTCGGCATCAGAGACTGTTGGGATGCTGTGGCCCTGGTTAGCTTTTATCTCCAAGTTCCCAGTGGTGGGGTTTGACCTCAGTTTAAATCGTTGCTTGGCATCTTGCTTGACAACATTAACTATGTCTTGAAGTTGGCACTTGGACCTAAACAATGGGTGCTGTAGTATTCTATTAACTTCTAAATATCCTTCCGGACTAAAAAAAAAAGTTAGTTATTTTTTACAAGTCTTTCTTTACCTAATTTAAATATTTTGTATGTTACTATTTCACTTTCGATTGAAGGATTCAGAAAAAATAAATTCTTTGTAAAAATCCCACGCGCGAAACAAATTGAAACGTGTTAGCTTGCATTTTGAGCGACATTTATGATGGCATAAATTGACTAACTTCCAGTGACTATAAAAAAAACACTGCGACGCTTTATTTAAAATATGCTGAATCTCATCAGAAATAACAGCAAAACCGTCTTGTTATGTCCATACGAGCATCTTATTTCGATTGCGTCGGGGTCCGACGCAATCGCAGACATATATAATTATACAAGCTGACATTGCATTATGTATTCTCAACAACGTATGGAATTAACATACCTCAGCTCGAATCCTGCTTCGCATGCTCCGTGCCTGAGTAACCAGCTCAAAGACTTGCTTAAGTGAAAATCTTTATGAAACCTGCAAGACGTTAAGGTTCCTTGAATAGATAATAATAATAGTTAAACCAACAACACATCGCGTCGGTTACGAATACGTACATCTAATTTGTCAACAAAATGTATATTTAAGACGCAAAATGTGCTACTAGAGTTTTTTTATCACTAACGCTTTACTATGTTTTATTTTGATTATCAAGTCATACATAAACGACTTGAAAATTTGCAATTGAGTTTTATAACATAACAGATAACTAGAAAACAAAGGATGCGGTAGTCTGACTTGGACTTAGCAAAAAATGCATGGCATATGGCATATGGCATTATTTTATTTACCCGTGACGTTTAGAAACTGTCAATAAATTTAAAAGTAATTTAACGCGTTCCAGTTTTTTTAAGACTAATAATAAATTAGTAATTTATATACGAAACATAAACAGGCACCAAGTAAAGAATGTGCGTAGTATGACGGATTTATTGTTAGTTAAGTCAACGCTTGTTGCGTCCCACACCAAAGGCCTGTCTATCTTCCAAGGCACCAAAGACACCGTCTACCATTATACTATTATCGGTGTTTGTAATGGTGACCATCTTTCCTGGACTTTACTTTTAGCTTACCATCAGGTGAGGTAAAACCTTAGAGTATTTCTCAATACTCAAAGGGTGAACGGGGTAAAGTCATATTGACGCGTCCAATATAAAATGTGGTTAGTTTATTCACCAATTAACTTACTGATAATGTTGTATCAATGCTAATGATGTAGGTTTTTTATTATAGTTTCCAATATATTATTACATTACAAGTACCAATTTGATCCTTAAACTAGGAATTCAGTGCAGGGTGCGACTGAAATAAATTGAGCTGAGCGAGCAGGACTCTTCCTTGAAAAATAAGGCATCTTACTACGGTCGCGCGCATAGCTAAGGCCGCGCGCTCGTGAAACTGTTTTTCGATGATTATTCCTCAATGGTACATTGTATTTGAACAGTTGACCCCTCTAAACACTCAGCGGTGTCTACACTATCACCATGGCAAATATGTCAAGATCGGTATTGTGGTTCCGGAGGAGTACAGTCTTGACCAAACGGCTTGCCACGTATAAGAGCTTCGCTTCGCTCAGCTCAACTAGGAATTCAGTGCAGGGTGCGACTGAAATAAATTGAGCTGAGCGAGCAGGACTCTTACTTGAAAAATAAGGCATCTTACTAAGGTCGCGCGCATAGCCAAGGCCGCGCGCTCGTGAAACTGTTTTTCAATGATTATTCCTCAATGGTACATTGTATTTAAACAGTTGACCCCTCTAAACATTCAGCGGTGTCTACACTATCACCATGGCAAATTTGGTCAAGATCGGTATTGTGGTTCCGGAGGAGTACAGTCTCGACCAAACGGCTTAGCCACGTATAAGAGCTTCGCTTCGCTCAGCTCAATAAATTTTATTTAGTAAGGTTTATATTATAAGATTCACATATAGTTGGTTCACAAAGTTTTAGTAACTATAAATATTTGAATGCCACTTTAGTTTTTACGTTATTGGAAATAAAGCATAAAACAGCATACATATTTTTATACATATGTTACAATTTACATGGAAAAGGAGAGGAAAATCAATGAATTGCACGCTATAGACAAGGAATCATAGAGCCAGGGTCAGCTGACTTCAATTTTATCATTGGTCTTGTGATAGTGGCGAACCTCCGCCATTCTCGGTCCGTCTTTTACATCTTTCTTGTCCCGTGAGTTTGGTTTAATTATTTAGAATTGTATGTTTTAAGTTTATAACTATCGGTGTATGTGTTCTTCGCTGTGAATAATAGTTTTTCTTTTAAATATTCGGTAAGATTGTTCTTGGTCCTGCCATAGTCAAAGTTTTCTGGAATCCTTGTAATGTCACGCATTTTATGGATTTCTTGTTGTATTTTCGGTGAAACGTAGTACAAAATACTTTTAGAGTATAATTTAGCATCTATTCTGCCATCAAGTGTTTAAAAATTTAGATTGAAGAGTTAAAATGGATAAATTCTCTTTCCACCCATCCGTCATGTGACTGTCCTTATTAAGAATTCTCTCTCAGAAGTGTTATTATCCCTGTAAAATGTAAATTAACCTACATTGACATTAATGGGAGGCATTTTTATGCACTGAACGCTTTAAGACGTAGTGAATCTCTTTCAGAACTTACTTTTTTGTCATACCACTATCTACATAGGTGTCTATAGCATATATGTAACTATACCTATGTATATTTATTGCTGACTGACTATACTATTTCAGTAGCATAAGCATTGAAATGCAGTACTGTGTACATAGCTTCCAATTATTCTATTAAACATAAATACATCTATAATTACCAGTATTTTTCTGGTCCTTATAATCAACACTATTATTCCTGAAGAGTATGGCTGAAAATTAAGAAGTTGTTTCATCATCATCCTCCTGCCCTTTTCCCAAAATTTATTTGAGGTCGGCGCAACATGTTTCCTTTTTTTTTTTTGTCTAAATTATCAAATATATTAGTCCCTGAAACAAATCTTGAGGGATACAGAGCAAAATTAGCAAAATATTACATCATTTGAATTAACTTATCCCAGTAGAGCCATTCCATATTATGTTCTATTATGAATTTAAAAATTAGGTCATATGACACAATAATTCAGAAAAATAGTTTGTGATAATAAGAGAATGCTGTTATAATAAGAGAAAAAAAGGAGTTCTAGACTATGTAACCATTTTGTATTAACCTGAATATCATTCAGACTTCTTACAAAATTTCAAAATCTTTTGTTAAACAACATAGAATATATGGCAATTTTCATTTTTATCTTCAAAAAATCTTACAAGAATTGACATTGATGAATCTGAGTGTTTATCAGTGTTCATTGATAACTCTTTGGTCAGCTGATGTTCCAGTTTATGGTCAGACTCCATCCAGTACTATAGTGTAGTATACCTCAGACCAATATTTGTCTGAGATAGTGACAGTATTCTTTTTAAAAAAAAATCAAGGTACTAAGTTACGTAATTTGAAAAATAGTTGCAATGGGCCCGTTGTAAATTTTTATTTAATTTAATCTTGTTTAATGGAAGTGTATGATAGTAGCGGAAGTTTACGCGAATATCACACATTGAAATATAACTATTTTTAATTTTTTGGATTCTGTTGCAATTGATTTTATTTCATTATTTACACTGAAGCCGACGTTTTGGTTGCTTATCAGCAGCCATGGTCATGAGGAGACTGAAGATCAGTATAAATGAATAACTAACATCAAATAAATTACAATAGAATCTTTAAAAAATAGTTTTATGTCAATGAAGGGTTCAGAATGGCATATCAAGAATAATGTTATACCTGAATATTTTAAGTTGTATATATGCTTTTGTTACGTCTCTTTTTTATAAGCTGAGTATTTTGGTAAGCCTGGTGACATTAACAAGGGATTTTTTATATTGAAGATTAGGCTAGATGGCCCAGTGTTATTGACTTTTGCTATCCGATTTGAATAAGACTAATCTTTTAGTGAAAATTATACAAATATTTTAAATGAAGTGATATCCATTATTTAACTTTCGATCTTTCTATAGGGGTAAGAATCAGACGTACGGATTGATTTTATAGGTCTCAGCCTTTCGAAAAATTAGGTTAAATTATCACTTGCAAATGATTATAAATTATAAATACTCTAGGACAAATTACACAACGCCATCTAGACCCAAAGGCAGTGCTTGTCATATGAGTTCGAGATTGCAGCTAAACATACTTAGATACTTTTTTTTTGTAAATAAATACATATTATACATAGAAACACCCAGACCAATGCAAATTTACATATTTGCACTGAGCGGGAATCGAACCCGCAACCTCTGGACTTAGCAGTGGAATGCACTACTGCTACACCACAGAGGTTGTTTTTGTTGCTGAGTAGGTTCGCTATGGGCATAAGATGCATACTAGCATACTAAAGCCATATAGACCTCGTGCTTGTTTAGAGCTGCCTACCATCACCAAATCTACATTATATGACATTTACCAATCAATTTCTCTTTGTTCTTTCAAGAATATTGCACCTTCATAGATGTATGATGTACTACATGTATGAAGTTTCACCCTGAATCCAGAGGTATTTTCATCCGAGCCAAACATAGTACTCAGCTGATACATTTAAATAATACTGTGGTTTTGTCAAACATTCTGAAGTCGAGTAGGTAATTATATTGTTTGTTTTATTTCCACAGGTAAAAGAGCACACAGGTCAAAATGTCTGCAATTGGTTTAAAAACCATCTCCAATGAGGAGAATGAGGATAAGTTCGGTTTTGTCTTTGCTGTATCCGGACCCGGTGAGTACCCTGCATAATAATTACAAATAATCGAGAGTACTTGATGATTGGAAGGAGATGAATTGAAATGTCTACTGTAGTGTTGGTTGCACCTTCTCTTTTCTTCATCTCGAAGGATTTTTTAAAGAAAATCCAGCTTAGGAGTATCCAGAACCAAGAATAGTATAGTATACAGAAAGTTGTAGAAGCGAAAGGTACATCCCATTGGGAAAGAGGCGTGACTGTATGTATCAATAATTTAAACTGCATTGTTTGCCTGAAATTAGGGTCTACACAACATGTGTTGTCATTCTCTTCTATACTATGGTGTATGAAGTCACCTCCCTAGTTATTCTTCCATCCATCCTATCTAGGGGTTAAATTTATACATACTTAGTTTTTATTATTTTATGTGACAGTCGTTACGGCGGAGAAAATGTCCGGATCGGCTATGTACGAGCTGGTGCGTGTAGGTTACAATGAGCTGGTCGGAGAGATCATTCGTCTTGAAGGTGACATGGCCACCATCCAGGTTAGTAGTTCATATCATTATGAGGTCATGCATTATGTAAGCATAGTGTAACCAAGAAGTCGATTATGCGATTGAGTGTTCCATTCTCTCATGCAGTAAATTACTGATATGAACCCACTCCTGATAAGCTAAAGGCCAATAAGTTTTGTGTGAGGAATCAACATAATGACCCATTATGGTATTCCCTCATAGGTATACGAAGAAACCTCAGGCGTAACAGTCGGAGACCCCGTACTGCGTACTGGCAAGCCCCTGTCTGTGGAGCTGGGCCCTGGTATCTTGGGCTCCATCTTTGACGGTATCCAGCGCCCGCTGAAGGACATTAACGAGTTGACCCAGTCTATCTACATCCCCAAGGGTGTGAACGTTCCCTGCTTGGCCCGTGAAACCCACTGGGAATTCAATCCCTTGAACGTCAAAGTGAGTATTAAGCCATTTTCATTATACTTACAAAATGAACTAAAAAAAAATTTCAAGCCTTTGTAGTCCATTATACATTTCCTATTTGGTATAAAGAAGTTCAAAATCTATCTTGGAGCAATACAGACCTTAATATAAAAAGAGATGTTATACTAGCAAAATAAAACATACATAAAACAAATGATAACACCTTCCTTTTTTTAAGGTTGGTAGAAAGTGGAATAGCTGAAATCCAAAATGCAGCTGCTATATTTACGTTCACAGTTTGATTGTATCGGCTGTTACATTACAAAAGAAAGTTATAGGCATCCGTAAAACTTCTCAGATAAATTAGAGTGTATGTCTCAGGTTGGATCACACATCACCGGCGGAGACTTGTACGGTATCGTGCACGAGAACACCCTGGTGAAGCACAAGATGCTGGTCCCTCCCCGGGCCAAGGGTACCGTCACATACATCGCACCTGCAGGCAACTACCAGTGCACTGTAAGTATTGCTGTACTTGTCTTAATTGTCTTATCTCTTTCAAGGAATTTGTTTGTTGGCTGTATTTCAGATATTCTGTATTTTCAAGACGGTTATTAACCCATCTTGAAAATACAGAATATTCACAAATATATGATTAAATATCACAAACCACAACAAATATACGAATGTCGATGTAAAGACATGGATGAAGGAAAATTTATTCCCAATTTTTTTTATTACTGTCATAAATTTTTTGTTCTGTGACTAAAATTTACAAAATCAAAGTTGGAGGGAATTTAAGTTGCAAAATTATACATTTTTTGTACGAAGAATAGTTTGCCCGATATAGCGTAATCCCATTCGAACCTCTGCTTACAAAATGGCGGCTGCGGAACAAGGGTTGCGACTCCGCAGACTCGGATTTAACTTTGTACCCTCTTGATCTCCAAATAATAGAATTGCGTTGTCTGACTTTAGGAGGCTATTTGGTTCAGAACTAGGAAAGGAATTGTTGAAGATTTATTTATTCATTTCTTCACATCACTATTTTTACAGATTTACCTAATACATATACATACATAACATATTATAAACAGTGCCATTTTTGTGAACTCATTCAGATAACAAATAAAAAGATCTGCGCTGTCCACCACTTCACTGAGTATTTGTAAGGTGCGCGTTATCGCAGCTTTCCATAGAACATTTGTTCTGCTACTGGGGACTGCTAGTAGATGACACACATCATTGTTGGGCACAAAAAGGTTGATGGTAAACCCCCCCCCCCCCCCCCAGGACGTGGTTCTGGAGACGGAGTTCGACGGCGAGAAGGCGCAGTACACGATGCTGCAGGTGTGGCCGGTGCGGCAGCCGCGCCCCGTCACCGAGAAGATGCCCGCCAACCACCCGCTGCTCACCGGCCAGCGCGTACTCGACTCCTTGTTCCCGTGAGTAGCTGTCATCGCCTACTTCTGTTTTTTTTTTTGCCTCGATACAAAAATCTTGACCAAACGTCAAAAAGTTGGCGCATGTGCACCAACTCGCCAATCGAAAAACCAATAAAAGGACTGATCAACTAATGAATGAGCCCTTTGAGCCTGAGATCGGTTTTATATATCTACTAGCTGTGTCTGCGAATTCGTCCGAATTCTTTTCTGCCAGTCAAAATCCATTCAAAATTGGCCCAGCCTTTCCAGAGTAAATAAGCTTTTATTCACAATGGACAATGCCCATGTCAGTAGGGAAATCGGTTGCACACTTTTTTGCTATGTCACATAAGTATAAACTGCATTAAAAAGCCTGCATTAAGTATTATCTGAAATATAAACGCATATTTTAACAGAAGTTGGGATTATTGAGAAATTAAATGATTACAACGAGAAAAGCAACACCAACAAGAAAATATTGTGACACTGACTGTTGAACTGACGTTTGAGTTTTCTTTCGGAATGTTTTAAGACAGGGATACCATGTATAAATTAAGAGAAAACTACCACTGAAGCATACATTATTTTAAAACTTTAACTGATTACCACTAATAAACTACGAATACATACACGAAATAATAAGATTACATAACTGCAATATATTTGAATGTCACATTGCGAATTATTATAACGTATTATTATTTAACCATTTACTTTAAAAACATTGGTATATTTGCATTCTACCACCAATGGTTTATTTTATATAATGGTAACAATTTAATTAAAATGGAAACGATTATTCATTCAAGTTTTATATCTTTTTAATTTAAATTCAAACCCCAAGTTCTATAGAAGCGATTTAGTGTTGAAAAGTCATACTATAATCAATATTATTTTTTAACATTTGAAATATTGACGCGAACGTCTAAAAGCGCATCCAAGAATGGGCATTCTCCTTTGTGGGCTTTAATTTTTTTGCGCGGTACTCTATTTTTTTTTCTAAAATTCTAACATTACCTATCTGACAGTGAAAGTGCTGTCAAAATCGGCCCAACCGTTTTAGAGATTACCTCTTTCAAACAAACAGACAGACAGACAAAATATAAAAAAATTGTTTTATTGTTATACGTATCGTGTATAACTATACATTCATGTACAATCATTAAAAACCTGATTACACACACACTTCAATTTATTAATTTGTATAGATAGATATATGTATGATTTGCTGTGCCCGCGACTTCGTCCGCGTGGATTAAGATTTTTAGGGTTTTAGTTTTTTTGCGCGGAACCCTCATTATTTTTCCTGAAATTGAAGTAGCCTATGTTACTCCTTGTTATAGTACCTTTCTGCCAGTGAAAGTCCAGTCAAAATCGGTCCAGCCATTTCAGACATTAGCCGGAACAAACAGACAGACAGACAGGCGGACAGACAAAAATTGTAAAAAATGATATTGTGGTGTATGTACCGTATATATATTATATTCATATACATGTAGTAAAAAACGGTTATTTAAATATTACAAACAGACACTATAGATTGGTCGATTGGTGCGCCCCCGCCGTCACACCGCCCCCCCGCCCCCAAGAGACCTACGGACTCGTAAGCGCGCCTAAACAATGATCTTGCTCCTCCGACACGTGCCCACATGCACACGCAATGAGAGGAAATTTTTTTAATATTTCGCGTACTTTTTTGTTTTTGACCATAATGTGTGTTGAAAACACACATTATGGTCAAAAAAAACATTTTTGTTATTTAAATTATAATTTCGAAAATAATGGTTTACGTGTTGCATTTATCTTAAACGTTATATAAAACTAGCACAAATGTTACATAATGGACATTAAACAGCATCCACTACCAAATTACACTAAACTATGCAATACAATACAAGTATGACAGTTACCCTTACATCTGTCTCTAAGTCTGGAAGTACCCAATTGAAGAACCGCCCATAGGATCATCCACTAATGAGATCATTAATAAAGTTAAATACATTGTGATGTTTTTTGTACCAGCTGTGTCCAGGGCGGCACCACGGCCATCCCCGGAGCCTTCGGCTGCGGCAAGACTGTGATCTCACAAGCCCTGTCCAAGTACTCCAACTCCGACGTCATCATCTACGTCGGTTGCGGAGAGCGTGGTACGTTAATTTATACCACTTTTAAACTGCTGTGGTGTGTATCCACTTCCACTGTGTGTTCCACTCATACGTGTGTAGGTAATGCAAATACTGTGCGAATTTCTTACAAATCAAAGTTCTCATCTGTGACACGCATAAGGCAGCGGACGGCCTTAGGAGTCCACTTATGGACAGGAGGTTGTGGGTTTTAACAGCACCCAACCACCACCCAGGGTTTTAATTTACCCTTGTTACAGGGGAACGTAAATGGGAGGGAGTGTGATTTTTTATTGCCACATAATGTTTTCACAAAATCTACATTATGAATTTGTCTGTAAAAATGATAAAACAATAAAAAATATTAAATGTCTAGCGTGTACTGTACTCAAATGACTACAAATGTGATAAATCTTTGTCTTTTTCTTCATACATTTAAAACATTCGTATGTTCAGTTTCACGCATTTAAATATTTTTTTATGAAAATCTTTTTATTTTTAACAAATACCTACATTATTATATTTTAACCCTTGTCAGGTAATGAGATGTCTGAAGTATTGCGGGACTTCCCCGAGCTGACTGTGGAGATCGAGGGAGTGACGGAATCCATCATGAAGCGTACGGCGCTGGTGGCCAATACCTCCAACATGCCCGTGGCTGCCCGAGAGGCCTCCATCTACACTGGCATCACCCTGTCAGAATACTTCCGTGACATGGGCTACCACGTATCCATGATGGCTGACTCCACATCTCGTTGGGCTGAGGCTCTTCGTGAGATCTCCGGTCGTCTGGCTGAGATGCCTGCCGACTCCGGCTACCCCGCCTACCTCGGAGCTCGACTCGCCTCCTTCTACGAGCGAGCTGGACGTGTCAAGTGTCTCGGCAACCCTGACAGGGAAGGTCAGTTAAGTTTTGTGAGTTTGGATTTGTGATTGGATATGTTTTAACCAACTTTAAAGTCGTTAAAATGTAAGTGATGTTATGGTGACCGCTTACCATCAAATATGAATTGGCGTACGGATAAAATGCCCCCTAAAAAAATTCTAAGTCAAAAATAGTAAAAAAATAGTAACAACCCGTCCAGGGAAAACTCCTTAAAGAAAACACAGCTTTTTTTTTAATAAATTCAATTAATCAAAATGTTTTGTAAACAATGTCAAGTATCCTAGAATATTTATTTAATACTTACTAACTGAGCCGGCAAACTTCGTTCCACCTTCAAGTTACATTGGTTATCAGCTGAGTTTATTTTGTGAAAGTCTCGTTGCACCCCGGCCTTAAAGACCCGAGACGGTGTGAGTGTTTGATCGGTTCCAGTCCGACATAAGCACCCCCACAGGACCTTAGCGGTGGCAAATTCCGCAAAAAATCAAAGCTCATGAAAATCGGTCAACCAATTCTTGAGTTTATCCTGGTCATCACCAACACGACTTTGTTTCATATATATAGATAGATTTCTATCATGTGTGTCACAAACTCTTAACACTACCCAGGTTCCGTATCCATCGTGGGTGCCGTATCCCCCCCTGGTGGTGACTTCTCGGACCCCGTAACCGCTGCGACCCTGGGTATCGTGCAGGTGTTCTGGGGCTTGGACAAGAAGCTGGCGCAGAGGAAGCACTTCCCCTCCATCAACTGGCTAATCTCCTACAGCAAGTACATGCGCGCGCTCGATGACTTCTATGACAAGAACTACGCTGAGTTCGTACCTCTTAGGACCAAGGTTAGTGGCTAATGTCTAAGATTTCCTCTGGAGCCTTACCATGATGCTCTGATAGCAAATTAAAAGCAATAGGTGCAAGAGGTGCAAGCCTCGGTGTGCCAGCAACCCTAGGTACCATTTTTCCTGCCAAATCGCGCGGTGCAAATGTGGAACACTCTACCGGAAAGTGTGATAAGTGCTCCTAACGTCAACATTTTTAAAAATAGAATGGACAAACACTACAAACTTAAAAACACTAGTGCAGTGATATACACGCATCAGCTTAGGCTGCTAGTTTATTAGTTAAATAATAATAATAATATAGTTCAGCTGAAGGAGAGAGATGAAACTATACATGGTCTATAGATCCATCTCTTTCTCAGCTGAATTGCTATAAGAGCTTCGTGGCAAGGCCCCTATTTAAATTTTTGCATTATGGCCTTCTTTTTTGTATTCAGAAATATCCTTCTAAACTTGAATAACCCTTGCAAGTAAAAAGTGTAAACTTCATGAAAATGGCAAGAGAATAGGGTTGTGCCTTTTTTACGTAGGTATGGTTCAGTGTTGCAACCGTATTATCTACACCCAAAACTCCATCAGTCACTTGAAAAAATGTTTACACATCATTTACAGGTTACAAACCTAATACAGCAATGTAGAAATGAGAGAGAAACACATAAACAATGACAAAAAGTAAAATAGTAAAAACAACCATAACATCCTAAACTAAAGTTGAGTGAGGCAATCCAATGCCAACTTCTCAAATTCCGCCAAAGTACAGACAAAAATGTCCAACTGCTTCGAGATAAGATTTAAAAAATGTAAAGCCCGAGTAATTGGAGCAAACTTTTGTATATTAGCGCGAGATGTGGGCACCTCAAACACCTTCATCCGTAAAGTCATCCCAGCGTTGGTCCAGGCTGCATTCAAACCTTGTGCTTTGGTGTCTGGGGATTTTGCGGGCTCGACTACCGTCTGACCTGCCAGAGGAAGTCCTGCGCCAGAGCCTCGTCCCAACAGGTGTACTGGCTTGTACGTAGGTGAGGTTGGCTTGGATACGAAGGTCTTGATAACCGCCTCTGCTGGCCGGCGGGGGGTATCCGAAGGGATTTCCGCACTAAAAAAAATAAATAAAAAATAAATAATGGGGTCCACCCGTACACCATATAGGCTACATATTACCTATTGCATAACTCTTTACCCCTCCATCTAAGTCAAATTTTCACATTAAAATGTAATATACGTAACCGTCATCAGGTCAAGGAGATCCTTCAAGAAGAAGAGGATCTGTCAGAAATCGTACAGCTGGTCGGCAAGGCGTCTCTGGCCGAGACCGACAAGATTACGCTCGAGGTCGCCAAGCTACTCAAGGACGATTTCCTGCAACAGAACAGGTAGGCACGGACAGTACCAGGTATTGGGGAGTTATCTTGTGACTCCCAGTACTTCAAGAGTATTTAGGGTATTGAAAATTGAAATGCAGGGTTAGAAACAACATATGGATTTATTAACAAGTCCACAAAGATTTTAGTGTTTAATTATAAGTTACACCAAGTTCAGGGTCACTAGGGGTAGGCAGAAGTGCATCACCTGGCGTGCTGCAGCTGCGGCCAGACGGGCCATGAATCATCTGCGCGCGTTCATAAAGGGAACCTGCGTAGGAGATGGGGTGGTTTAGGTCGTCCGCTGCGTTGAGCCGATATCGGGTGCAGGTACCGTTGCGGGCGTCCGCACGCCAGTGTTGTTTCATGCAAATTCATAGCAACCTGTCACGAACCCGACGATAGCCGCCCGCGTCGGGTCCCTCTCAACGCAGCGGAAGGCCTTATGCCAAAAGTTCCTAGTAAACGTCGTGGTTCATATGGACAACCGTGTCAAAATATCACTTTAACAAATGGTAAACTTATAACATCAACTTCCTAGAACGACAACTTCCCAAAACACCAAATTCCAGATTCATCAAATTCGTGATGTATTATAAAAAACAATTATAGCAAAGATTCCAAGCGCTCTGACATGGGAAGATGTTAGGTTACTTGTAATATTGTACGAAAAAGTAGGAGTCAATCAATGTGCTAGGTGTTTATGTCCAATATTTATTTCACATATTCAGGTAACCTTTAAGCGGCATCAAAATGTGAAGTTGTTGTTACGGGACATAGATGTTTTACAAAGTTGTCTATATAGGAAGTGGTTGTTATGGAAAATATACGTTTTGGCACAGTAGTCCATGCGAAGCACTTGTTTGTGTGCGGTGAGTGAGACGGTGGGCCGGTGTATGTTGCAGCTACTCGTCGTACGACCGCTTCTGCCCGTTCTACAAGACGGTGGGCATGCTCAAGAACATCATCGCCTTCTACGACATGTCGCGTCACGCGGTGGAGTCCACGGCGCAGTCCGACAACAAGGTGACGTGGAACGTCATCCGGGACGCCATGGGCAACGTGCTGTACCAGCTCTCCTCCATGAAGTTCAGGGTCAGTCCCCCCGCTTACTTTGTGCTACTAGATAGTATACACCCCTAACATGGAACGTCATCCGGGACGCCGTGGGCAACGTGCTGGACCAGCTCTCCTCCATGAAGTTCAGGGTCAGTCCCCCCCGCTTACTTTGTGCTACTAGATAGTATACACCCTTGATATAGAACGTCATCCGGAACGCCATGGCCAGCGTGCTGTACCAGCTCTCCTCCATGAAGTTCAGGGTCAGTCGTCCCGCTTACTTTGTGCTACTAGATAGTATACACCCCTGACATGGAACGTCATCCGGGACGCCGCTTGTATACAAGATGATGTAACAGTATTTATGCCCAGACTAGTTACAAGTAGTTAGTGTTCAAGCATAATAATCTCCTCTCAACCAATCAGCTTCACCCTGAGTTGCGAAAATGCTCACAGGATGATGATGATTTTGGATGTACGAAGTCCTCTAACTAAAAAATATGCTTTTTATTTTTAGGATCCCGTAAAAGATGGAGAGGCCAAGATCAAGGCAGAGTTCGACCAGCTGCTAGAAGATATGTCCGCCGCCTTCCGCAACCTTGAGGACTAAGCGCACCCCCTAGTGGAGGGGAGCCCCACTAGGCCACTGCACTCGGCCTCAAGAGGGCAGCCTAGCTACTGCATCGTTGTTACACTAATTAGACATATTTAAATGTTATGTACGAAGGTCTACGTAGTGTAAATAGGTTTAAATGTAAAACTAGTGTTTCAGAATTCGTGATTCCAATTGTTGAAAATCAAGGGTTCGCCGTTGAACCGCCCCCCTCCACGTGTACATAGGACCGACCGACGAGTGGACGGCGAGCCCGCAGTTAATTAGTTGTTATTTATATAAAATATATACTATTTATACACTAACAATGAGTTATTTTACCGATTATGTATTGCGTGTTTTAAAAAGTCATTTTTATCGAGTACCCTCTTTGCATTCCACGTTATTATTAGAATAAATATAACGTTACGTTATATGAGAAAAGCTGCAGATTTTTTTACCCTTTTTGTCTCGATATATTCAGTGTTGCCAACTCTATTTATCGGAAAATGTATAAGAGTTCAGTATTATGTTTAGTGCACGCGGGGCCGCCGGCGATGGCGGACGTCTTGTACAAATATATTATATAATTATAAATCTTGCGCAATAATAACGTATATTACTTGCTGTTTGAACTTCTGTGACGTTGTGTTGAGGAGATGAAAGTTATAAATATATAATTACATTTAAAGTGTATCCAATGTTGTTTCATTTTGAATTGCTCTTATTGGATAAATAAGACTGGGTATACCCAGTGAACTTAGGGGTATATCACGTAGGATTATTCTAAGACTAGGGTCGTGTCCTATCGTGTTTTCATGCAAACGCTTATACACAAGCATGCAGAAACACGCACACACACACCGTGCGATGTAGCTACGGTTCGAAAATGGGTAATCAAAGGTATTCTATCCTGGAATCATTATTACTTCGGGCCACCAACCAGGTGGAGACCGAAGTCTTAAAATCACGCAAAAAAAATCAAAATGTTACACCCACTTTTTATCACTTTTCTCGACGTTTCACATGATTCTAAGTCTAATTAAGCAAAAAAATTTTTGTGTCGGTCTGTCTGTCTGGATGTCTGTTTACGCAATAACACAAGAACCACTTATCTTAATACTAAATTCTTTCGCCAATCATCTTGTTTGGTTAATGGGAAGAAGTGATTAGATTTTGCGGTTTGTACGTTCAAGGTTTCGGGTACCTACCATACAAATTGTCCCTAAAAAATCATTTTTTTGTGTTTTTGACGTCGAAGACGTTTGATTTATTGACAATATATAAAGACGCGTCGAATAATATGCATAAAGCTAAGGTCTGTTCACAAGTTTTGAACAATTTTGAATAAAAATACTGCAACCAAAATGTCTAAGTTTGGCCAAAGTTTGACAATCACTGTGTGATTTCCGCCCCACTAGATTTCCGTGTTCAATACGAGGCACCATTGTCTCGAAATCCACACGGGTTTACACACAACCTTACCAAATCCGTTTTCAATTGGAGACACGCGTCCCCCAATCATATTTTTTTTTGTTTCCAATACATATTTTGTCGATACCATGTCATCTCACCAAATTCAGAGACCTAATTTTGTGACACCTTATATAAATTTATTATTGGTCTATGGTATAAACCAAACCAAATGGAGGAGAAGGAAAGGAAAAAGCGAACCCGGCCTTCGGAGTGAAAGTCTCTCGGAGTGATGATAAAGATCAATATGATCACGGATCACAGACAGATGTATAAAAAAATTGCAAAGACCAAGAGACGTCGACAGAAATATGGTAATTTTACTCGGAAATCATCTTGCTACAGTAATGCTAGGAAATTTTACGTTTATAGGATTTCTGTTAACGTCTCTTAGAGGAAGAACGCAGTTGCGGCTAGCCGCAATACGACCATCGCATCCGCCTAGCCGCTTAGGTACGTATCTATTTTTATAAGAAACCTCGCCGCATCGTACAAAAATAGACGTGCGGCCAGTCAGCGCTGTGGGCCTTAGTTTTTGCAATTTTGTTGGAAACTGGCTATTGGAACTTAGAAATACCTTCCTCTTAGGGAGGTATATGTACGAGTATATCTGTGAATTCTTTAATTCAACCGTATGGGACCCGTCAAGTCACTTTGCACAGTTCAAACTCTTCTGTGTCTACTGACATTTTATTTCTACATTAAATAATCATAAATTGACAGCAATATAGCATTTGACAGTCGAAAAATAGCATTTTGACGAGAGCAACTAAGAAATCAAATAATTGTATATTTGTTTTGTAGCTTTTTATTATTGATTTAGCCAAGATGTTTGCGAGCCCATCAAACCCCATGGCAAAGTTCCTTCGCGTGGTCGACGAGCCAACTATGAGTGACGCCGCGCTCCTGCTCAAGGTCGAAGACCTCATCAATATGACTTTTGGGACCGGCGAAGTTAGTTTAGTTATCTTATGGGTAACCCATACTAATTCTGATTCCTACTACTGATATTATAAATGTGAAAGTTAGTAAGGATAAATGACTGTTTGTTAACTCTCACCTAAAAACGGCCGAACGGATCTGGTTGAAATTTAGCACAGAGATAGATAGGAGGATAGTCAGGAATAGTCGTGACTGACTCCGTTACATATTTCCAGGCCTATGTGCTAACATAAGCCCGGAATTAGGCAGCTGAGTTCTATTTAAGGCGGGTGGAACAGCGGGCAACAGCTAGTAACTATTTTAATGAAAAAGTAACTCTGTCAGTCCGTCTTTTACCTTTTCTTGCTTAGACCAAGCCTGGACCGTACAGATACACACAGATAGGTAGATACAATACCTTTTTTTTTTTTCGTGTGGAAATCCCTTCGGATACCCTCCCCGCTTTTCGTGCGGAAATCCCTTCGGATACCCTCCCCGCTGGCCAGCGAGGGCGGTTATGTCGGGCTTGAACCGACTAAAACCGCACACCGTCTCGGGTATACAGACGCCGGGGTGTAAGGTTGCCCATAGAGCATATCCCTCGCACCCCGACAGGTAGATACAATACCTATAGCTTGTTTTTATGGATGATAGGCTCACGTTTGACCTCTATCTCACCTGATCGTAAGTGACGATGTGGTCTACGATGGATCACGTTTGCCTAGAAGGAACCTATTCACTCGAGACTTGAAGATTCCGAGGTTATAGCTTTCCGGAAACACAGACTTAGGCAGGCAATTCCACTCCTTAGCTTTCGTTTCGTGCGTATGAGTGGAATGTCCACCATGTAGCGGTGGCGTGTCGCTGTGCGTCTGGTCGTTCGTTGGTGGAAAGGGCTTGGAGGTATAAAAAGCTAGCTAACTTATAAACCTGAGGAAAAAGATTTTCGCAAAATAGTCATTCTTCGCTATAAGGGGTGTCACGCGCACGGATCCACTGGTAGTAAAATAATGAATTCTCTTTTTCAGTCAAATGTTATCAACTTTAAATTGCTACAGTCCATCCTACTCATATTGGCAACCCAGATGCGTCTGCTAGAGCAAGATGTCGAAATAAGATTCGCTGAAGAGGACGATATATTGGAGAAATTGAAGCAGTCGTATGCACCCCCAGATGATTTGGACGATTTATCGAATGACGATAGTGGGATAAGCAAGGCTGGAGACGCAAAGAAAGGTGGAAAAAAGGGAAAAGGTAAAACTGGAGACGAAGGAGTCGGCGGAAAAGCTGACAAGAAAGTAAAGAAAAAGAAGAAAGGTGGCGAAGCAATTGATGACACGACATCTATGGTAAGGACTTTTAGTTATATTTAATACTACTCATCATCGTCCAAGTCTTATCCCAATACAGTTGAGATCGGCTTTTCAAAAGCGAGTGCCATCTGAGCTCCACAACCCATTGGCGATATCGGATTTCTGTAGTCAGACAAGTTGTCGAAATCCAACTACTCGTAACGACTGTCATAGACGTTCGTATGGCGACCAGGACCGACTTGCCCTCCGAGGGACGCAGTGGTCTCAATATGATAAGAATGGTCACCTATCCTAAGACTGACCTGGCTAGTATTGCTTAACTTTACAATGTGTATGGTTATATTTGTTATTGATGTCCTTATGAAAAAAAAGGAAGGACCGGCATTTTTGATTGTTGGTCCTTAGGAACCTAGTCATGTATGTTTTTGTACCTAGTTAATATTTGTGATAAGGGTTTCGTGTATGAGGCCCCTTAAAGAGCTTTGCAGCCCAAGCCCAACGCACCTGCAAGCCTTACACTGGCTGATTGACGGACGAGGCTCTGACGCAGTAATTTTTATTTTTCAAAATTCAATATTCTTTATTTCAGTAACTTACAGTATTTTATTAAGATTATGTTGAGGCCATCTTTTAGGTATAAAAATACCTGTGTTGTTGACCTCACTCTTTCATAACAAACATACCTTTTTTTTTTTTTTTTTTTTTTCGTGCGGAAATCCCTTCGGATACCGCCCCCGTTGGAGAGCGGGGTGTCTTCAGCGGGGGCGGTTATGTCGGGCTTGCACCGACTAAAACCGCACGCCGTCTCGGGTCTTAAGACGCCGGGGTGTAAGGTTACCCATAGAGCATATCCCTCGCACCCCGACTGACCCTGGGCCATCTCCGGTTTCGAGATGGCCCCCTTACTTGCTCTCCACTGTGCCCTCTGCTAATCAGAGGGACACGTGGAAAGCTTCCGAACAGCCGTCAACAGGGCCGTCCTCGCCTCGGTCGGAGTTGGCCGTAGGCGGCAGCGTCTCTCCCACCCTAGGAGAGAGGCGCTGCCGTCTCCGTTGCCCAGGGTGCACCGCGTGGAGGTCCCCAACCAAGCACCCCCATAACAAACATACCTAATACATAATTTGTTAATTATGTATTAGGTATGTTTTTGTATGACCAAAGTAGAATGAAATGATTAAAAGGCTTACAAGAATTTAAACAAAAACAAATACAAGAATACAGCTTAGTGCGCGGTAGCTTGTTTGTGTGTGTTCTGTGTATGTGTGTGTATGCGTGTTTGAGTGTTTGTGTGTGTGTGTGTGTGTGTGTGTGTGTGTGTGTGTGAGAGAGAGAGAGAGAGACAGAGGGAGGGTGCGCGTGTGTATGTGTGTGTTAGGGAGTCAAACATCAGTCGGTTCTGTAATAGCCGAATAAACCAAATCAATATAAAGAAAAGAAGGTCGGCGAGAGGTTGGCATGGGTCCTAAAAGTCTGGGTGGGCATACACCCCATTAATAAATAAATACTCTAGAACAAATTACACAACGCAATCTAAACCCAAACCACAGAATAAATGCCCAAACTAAGCAGAGTTTGTCATATGGGTTCTAGAATGCGGATAAACATACTTTTTATACTTTTTTTTGTATATAAATACATATTGTACATAGAGACACCCAGAACCATGCATTAACCAGGAATCGAACCCGCGACCTCTGACTTAGCAGTCGAACGCACTACCCGCTACACCACAAGAGGACGATGTTAATGGTTATTTTTTTTTATTTGCAGCAGTCAAAAAGGTTGTCTGTGTCAGGTATGTAACTGCCATAAATAAATTATTATTTTTATTTCATCATTATCATTTTTGCGGTGTTCCCGGCTGCATCAGAGCTCTTTTCCTCGGAGTTTGGGGGTCTGCTTAATCCTCCCATTCCTTTGATATTGGCTCATACGACTTTTATGGGAGTGACTGCTGTCTTAGTGGACCCATAGACCCCAAGGTCTTGGGCCATTTTAAGTGACTTCAATGAAAACAAGGATCTCATTACTATAAGAGTTATCAGGATATTTGTCATGTGTTATTTTGATTGTCCGATATTTCGGCACGCTTTAGTAATGTTGGTAGTGGCCATGCAGTTTAAACACAAGGATCTCAATTACGTTAAAATAAAGGTACAGTACAGCGGCAAAAGTAGACGATGAATACACAGATTTCAAACTTAAAAATCAGAATGAATATTATTGATTACTAGTGAGCAGTTAAACAGTATTTTCATTAACAAATATAAATTAGTATCGATCCCTCCGTGACCATGGCTGCTGAAAAGCAACCTGAAACATCGGGTTCTGTGTGAATAATAAAATATCACGAAATAAATCGCAATAAAATCCATTAAATTCCTTATATTCAATATGTGATTTCGCGAAAACTTGCGACAATATCTCAAATTGCTTTGGTCATAAACTTTAAAAAAATCTGAAAATTATATTCTGCTTTTGACGGAGCAGCGTCAAAAGCAGAATATTTGTACTTAGTCACTTAATTTGAGCTCACGTCATTTATTTCGCTAACTAGTTATTAGTTATGTGTCCTCACTTCGCTTTAGTGTAGACTATAAGGTACCTACGTGTCTCATTATTTTGATTGAAGAGTCAGTAAAGACTCTTCAAAGAGTCTCTTCTTTCAAGAGTCAGTCAAACAGAACGGACGTAAGGCAAAGACCGCGGTTAAAGAATGTCAAAGAGATGGGGTGCAGACTTGGCTGTGGGAGCGTGCGGGTGTCCTGCGCGAGCGCGTGTGCGGGTGCTACGTCTTCAAAGTAAAGCTCCGCGCACCCGTTAACCCCTCGTCTCTTCTTATACGCGTCTCGTCTCTTCTATATGTTTCAGGATAGGGCGCAGATAAAGCAGGGCGCGGGTGTGACGCGGACAAGACGCTTTCGACGATTTCGTATATTTTCATAGGTATAATGAATGTTAAGTAGTTTTTAATGCGCCGATTGCTTTACACCTAAAATATCATTCGTTGATACACCTGATATTAGGCTTATCAACGCATGATATTTTAGGTATAAAGCGATCGGCACCCCTTGCACCCCCGGGTAAAGACGGCCCTGTGAAGAGATTTAATTATTTTATATTTAATGATACAAATCTTAATTTCAGTGGGTTCAACAGCTCAGTCGGATCGAGGTGAGTAAATCAGTTGTGATAAAAATTTGTTATTGTTTTTTGGACATAACCTAATGCGAGTATGGAATAAGTTATATTTTATTTTCTTGAATATCAGTGAAAATCACCCGAAAATAAATGTAGTTGGAATTTATTATTATAATTTTATTGATAAAATATTTCATGACAATGAACTCCATCACACACACACACACACACACACACACACACACACACACACACACACACACACATATACACGCACAGATTATATTTTGAGAACAGAATGGGCCGTTTGAAATGGTGGTTTTGGCTCGTCAATTATTTTAGTTTAGATAATATTCACAGAATTTCTACTCAGTTACTCTACTTCTTTCTGAAATTTCATTACCCCCTCTGTGTTAGCGTCTGGCACCCATATCGGCAGTATCGAAGTGGTGAGGGTCTCGCAATTCAATATAGTGGAATCGATGGTCAAAGAGCTGTTGAAGAAGACAGGGGGCGTACCTTTGCCCACCATGCCGTCTAACGAAGATCTACTTGCTGAACTAGCTAAAGGCACTGCTACATTGCCTGACACTATGGGAGCTATGCAGGTATATCTATTGAAATTAGTTGTGATAGCGTCATGGCTTGGGGATAAAATGCGTGTAGGGATCCGAGGGCGGTGTAGCTTAAAAAAGGAAGGTACACTGAGGTGGTTCGAGTGCGGGGGACAAATGATTACTGAATAAATGGCAAATCAAATTTACAATTCGAATGTTAAGCGTCCAGTACATAATGGCTTACAGCAAGCCATCGCCGTTGTATAGGTACAGGGGGAAATGATATACAGTGGCGCACGATAGGCCATCGTGACGCGTAATCGGGTTTTTGTCGGTTTTTTGGCATCTTCAAAGGAATTGTGGAGAGGCGAGCTAGCAATGAGCTTTGCACCACTGCGTGAACACTTACGTGATGATGGCCTACAGTTGCGCAATGTAGAGCGTGGCCCATCACTGGCCACTGTGTAGTGAGTACTAAGAACATAAGCGAGTAGTCTAGTCAAGAGCGACCACGTCAGAAGCACTCTAACACATAGTATAGGAAGTTTTGTAAAGTGTGTTAAGACAGAAGCATAATACCTGTTATTTCTGCTTACCCAAAAACAATAAATAAGGCTCTGCGACTGCAGCAGGTTATAATTTCGGTTTATGCTTAACCTATACAAACAGTCATTACCATTAATTAGCCTGCTGTAGTCCACTATTTGTGCACGCACATGTGGACAGGCCTATGTCTAGCATAGGCCTCTCCACATGTGCGCCATAGCACCCGTTTTTCTGCCCTGCGTATCCAGTCTATACCAGCTGCCTTTTTTAGGTAAAAAATAAATAAATATAAATATTCTACGACATTTTTCCATTAGGTAAACAAACAGTCATGGCATGTAATGGCTTTAGGAACTCCCCCAGTCAGGGCTGTGAATTGAAGAGGAAATCCCTGACATCCCTATTAAAGCCTATTAACCTAAAAGTCCTCTGAACTGTGCATTGCAGAAAATCGATACAATAAATGTATTCTAACAGGTGAACGCACGTGTAAAAGCAGCGGAAGAAGGACTTACCATAATGGCTGGACTGCTCACCCAGTTAGCCGCGTCAGGGGTTCTACCACCCGAGGTAGCGGATATTATCGCCCAGATGCAGATTGATCTGCAGCAGTTAGCTTTGGGAGAACAACCTGAGGTGAGTCTAGGACGTCTAGGTAAGCGCTTTACCAACCGATTTATAATGACCATCGTTAAAACGGGGTGAACAGAAGTTGAAGAGTGTATCGAAACATAAGGGTGATTAGAAATTTACCGATAATTTCTTCTACATTTCAAGTGGGCACGTAACCACATAGTCGATGATGATTCCGTACTTTATTACATTAAATTCATGGAAATCCATGGTTTCTCGTAAACAGGAACAGCAAAACTTCAACCCTAGCTAATTCCTATTAGCTGTTGAGCTGTTGAGCTGCGCCTCTCCTGGGGGAGAGGCACTTAGACCCCGGCTGGTAAACTCAGACTTCACTATATGGCCCGTCTGACATTGCTTTTTTTTCTTTTTTTTTTTTTTTTATATACCACTCAGGTGGCAGACAAGCTCACGGCCCACCTGATGGGAAGTGGTTACCGCGGCCTATGGACGTGTGCAACACCAGGGGCGTCACACTCGCGCTGCCGACCCTGTAAAAACCTTCTAATGCCCTTCTTGAAGAACCCCATATTGTAGTCGCTTGGGAAAACCACAGCAGGGAGATCATTCCACAGCCTGAGGGTGCGCGGAATGAAGTGCCTTTCATATCTAACTGTACGCACCGTTTCCGGTCGCAACGTGTGAGGATGAATTCCCTGTCTGTGGCGAGCGGTGCGATGATAGAATGTGGCCGTGGGCATCATATCAAACAATTCTTCTGAACACACCCCGTTATAAAGGCGGTAGAAAACGCACAGGGAGGCGAAATCTGTCCTAAGGTTTAGCTGTTCCACACTGCCTGTAAGTATGGGATCGTCGACGATCCTCAGCGCCCGTCTTTGCACCGAGTCGAACGGGTCAAGTTGGTATCTAGGTGCTCCGGCAAAAAGGTGACAGCAGTACTCCATCTGGGGCCGGACTTGCGACTTATAAAGAATGTCATCATCATCATCATCCTTCAAGCCTTTTCCCAACTCAGTTTGGGTCGGCTTTTCAGTCTAACTACGAAGAGCGAATGCCATCTGACGTCCACAACCCATTGGCGATATCAACGTCCTGTAGTTAGACCTTGTCGGACTTTTTAGGGTTGCAACTAACCTTGACGACCGCCATAGATGTTTGTATGGCAACCGGGACCGCCGGCTTAACATTATCTCTCTCAATATGTCAGAAAAATGGTATCTTAAGACTGCCTAGGCTAGTGTTGCTTAACTTTGCAATGTGTTAATCTACTCTGTTACTTCTTATCCATGAGCCCCTCAACTTGCTTACTAATGTGTAGGTATATGCATTTTAGGGGTCCAAGACTCTAGTAGGGAAGAGCGTGGCCATAAATGTTCCTTCAGACTTAGATGCTAACAAAGGATTGTCTGGTACTGCATCCGTGGCCTCAGCAATGTCCAAAATGACAGGAGCTCTCTCGCATACTGGCAACGTAACGCATCTTGAAATGCTGTGAGTAAAATACCGCCACCTTCTGACATGTTAGCAGTCGGTGTCAAGCCCGAAACACGACGATATAAACAGCTATGATGCTATCGACTTCGGTTTGGTGTGTGGAGAATAGACCTATCCTACACACATCTATTTGCCTTCGCACCGACTTCTAACAGGCGCATATGTGAATGCTTATCAGTTTTTTGATGAATTTATATTAAAAATACAATTATTAAGTGGGTATATCCAAGTACCGACAAACATTTTGAACAAAGTTCGCCACTGTACCTTTTTTTTTTCGTGCGGAAATCCCTTCGGGTAACCCCGCCGGCCAGCGGGGTTATGTCGGGCTTGAACCGACTAAAACCGCACGCAGACTCGGGTCTAACGGAGCAAACACAATACTTAGAAATCGACTGATCAACCAATGATGCGAGCCGTTCGAGTTCGTGATTGGTTAATTGGTTAATCGCCTCAGGGGTCCCGCACTATAACCAAAGAAATCAAACAAATGCTTTCTGCGCAAGTAGAGTAAGTACATTGTCAAGTTATTTGCAAGTCGTGATGTGCAGGGAAATAGAATTGCTTCACTCCCTCTCTTTAATGCCTTCAGCCCTTCAGGGTTTTAAGTTTTCAGTTTTATCACCTGACCGTTTTTTTGACAGTGAGGCCATGCAATCTTTGGAAGACGAGTTGATGAAGAACGTAGATATTATGACGTCTAAAGCCCGAACAACTGCCGATCAAGCGAACTTGTTAGCGAAGACTGTCTGTATGTACCTACCTACTCAGAGATAATTTCTTTACGTTTTCTCATCTCGATGAAGTCATATAAATAAATTGCAACCCTTCAAACTATGCATTATAGTGCAAATTGCTTTGTGCAGCGTACCCAAAATATAAGTATTTAATCACCAGACGAGAAGGTTGCACAATTCGATACTTTTCTTCAGTGTATTCTTCCAAGAGAAACGAAGCAAGTTGTTACCGTTTCCATAACCCAGGGTGTACCATGAGAAGGTTTATTAGCATAGCACCGTTTAATGGTGTCCTCTGTTATGTCATTGGTCACTACCGGTTGCAATATCAGCGATAGAATAAAGCCTTTCCCGTATTTTTTTTTTTTATCTTGCGGAAATCCCTTCGGATACCCCCCCGCCGGCCAGCGGGGGCGGTTATGTCGGGCTTGAACCGACTAAAACCGCACGCCGTCTCGGCTCTACAGGCGCCGGGGTATAAGGTTGCCCATAGAGCATATCCCTCGCACCCTGACTGACCCTGGGCCATCTCCGGTTTCGAGATGGCCCCCTCGGGAGCCTTTCCCGTCACTGTCGCGTTTATTACCGACTGGAGTCCGATCGGAGTACTGATCTCGGTCTCGCGACCCACATGAGTACTATTCCCGGGATAAAAAAATGGGTTTTACCCTGTTTCCAGGTGTATGAAAATCAAAATATCTTATATACTCAGAAAGTACCAAGGTACTTTTTCAAAAATAACGCAGAATGTACGTTATTACTTTCGTAGAAATATGCGATAGCCAAAAGTTAAAACCGGACTATAAATAAATAATATTACATTTTAATGCTCATTAAAAAAAAAAAAAGGTACCTAAAGGTAATGAGCATTAAAATGTAAAATTTTGAATCTCCACAGACTTACTCACGTATAAAAGGTAGTTGATTAGAGACGCATAAGCATTTCATCACGCTATTATATTAAGGATTCGGGCAGAATTGATTTCGATGTTACATATTTCTCTATCTATTCGAACGAAAAACCGCGGTAGCCTAGTGGTATGGGTAAAGGACTGCTGAGACGAGGTCTCGGGTTCGATCCCAGGTATTACCATGGCACACACCAATGACTTTTCGATGCTTTTCGAAGTTATGTGTGTATTTATCGCAGGTTATAAGTGCCCGGTTAATAGCAATAGGCTCGCCACCTATTACATTGGGACCTAAAACATAAACTGGCGATACGTGGGTGCTAGCACCTCTGCCTACCCCTTCGGGGATATAGGTGTGAGTTTATGTTATGTTATGTTTATTCGAACGAATTGTCAATGTAATACGAGTGTGCTACACCACCTCATTCGGCCCGTTAAATAAAATAACTACCTACGTGTTAGTATCGAGACTGCAGAAATAAACGCACATTGATCTATTCCGAACTTAACGCGTACGAAGTCACAGACAACAGCTAGTAGTAAGTAAACTAACGCTGCACTTCGTAGTGTCGGAGGCCTGTTTTTTCTCTGAGCCTCAAAGTTTGTCTTATTTGGCTTTCAGCTGACAAGATGGACATTGCTATGAAACTAGACAGCCGGATTACAACCATGAATGAACTCATCCTTGATTACGGTGGACAGTTGACTGGGTTCGATGCCGGGCTAACCTCACAAGTATGCTTTATTTGTTGTTTTTAACACGCTGTGGCATCCCTGGTAATGGGCTCACTGCCAGGGACGTCAAAGGCCGTGTGAAGTGGAGGAATGAAAGCCGGAAAGAAGACTTCGGGCTCCGATTCGAGGTGAAAGCCACCGGGACTCAACGCTGAAATGATGATAATAACCTTGTCCTCTGAAGAGTACAATAAGTTAAATTTTAATAACAAATACTGGCTAGGTGCGAGTCGGACTCGCCCATGAAGGGTTCCGTCGCAGCAAGTAAAACTTTTATATTTGAGTTGATTGAATGAAAGGAAAATGCGATTTACGATTTATGACGTATTAAAAAAAACTACTTACTAGATCTCGTTCAAACCAATTATCGGTGGAAGTTTACATAGTAATGTACATCATATATTTTTTTTAGTTTTATCATTCTCTTATTTTAGAAGTTACAGGGGGGGGGGGGTCAATTTTACCACTTTGGAAGTGTCTCTCGCGCAAAATATTCAGTTTAGAAAAAAATGATATTAGAAACCTCAATATCATTTTTGAAGACCTATCCATAGATATCCCACACGTATGGGTTTGATGAAAAAAATTTTTTTCAGTTTCAGTTCTAAGTATGAGGGGCCCCCAAAATTTATTGATTTTTTTCTATTTTTGTGTGAAAATCTTAATACATCTACTTACCAAGTTTCAACAGCATAGTTCTTATAGTTTCGCAAAAATGTGGCTGTGACATACGGACGGACAGACAAACAGACATGACGAATCTATAAGGGTTCCGTTTTTTGCCATTTGGCAACGGAACCCTAAAAACCGACTTCAAAAGCTTCTAAAAACAGGCACTGAAAAGAGAAAAATAACTTGAATTACAGATTTACTTAATTCAAAAGACAAAAATACACGTTAGACTTTTATGTTGAAGTCGGTGTCTTGAATTACATTGATTTTTTACTTTTGTGTTTGGGGTTTATGCGTCTTCAAGTAATCGGAGAACATACTTACTTAAAAAATAAACACATCCCAAGAAATTAAGAACCTTCCTCCGTTTTGACGACCTTTGTGCCGTAGCGGTAGAGCATTCAATTGCTAAATCAGAGGTGGCGGGTTCGATTCACGGTATTTGCATTAGTCTGGATATTTTTACGTATAACCCATATGTCAAGCTCTGCTTAGTTTGGGTCTAGATGGCGCTAAGTAATAGGTCCTCAAATATTTATTTAATCGGTTAAAAATAGTATTTATTTATTTATTTCAATTTGTTAGTTTTCAGAAACTTTCGTCTCCAACGACGTTTGGAGTCGAACGTAATAATTAAAATACCTGCTCTAATTGTTATGTTACAGCTTACAGCCTTCAGGGACCAGATGGGACAGTTACGGAATGAGCTCACGGTAGGGATTCTTCAGCTCCAATCAGCTGGCGCCAACACAGAAAGTTCCGGTAATGATTTTTTGAATTTTGATAGACTCGCATCTAGTTTGCAAGGGAAGGGGTGACTGAGGAGTTGTTGTCTGGCAGGAATGTATGGAAGGGAATGACATATATCACCCACCCCAAAATGAGGATTTCTGCACGGCCAGGGCGGTAGGGAGATGGCGAGAGGGCAAATCTGCTAGTCTGCCTTTGTGCAGAGCGTGCATTCTTCTACTTTTCTCCGCCTCTGTATACTCTATGCTTCTCGTACATACAGCGCTGATGGATCTTAGGGCCGGCTATGAAAACATCGTGGCTGAACTGGAGCAGAATATAACCACGCATGGCTCGCTCGTCACGTTGCAGAAACAGCTTAGCGATGACCTCAAAGTTAGTTACAAGTTTACTATTATTTTACTTATTTATACATAGAGTTAGTAGGCGTCGTGATCGAGGTCGTGGCTTCTAACCCCGCCCATTAGGGTCCGTAACTAAACTTCGAGAGTTATATGTTCGATGAATGGAAAGTCGACAGAACGTTTGATCGAATATTGCTATTTCGAATGAACCGTTTATCGCCAAACGCAACTTCGACTGAACGTTTTATCGAATATTTATTAATCGATGGATTGCTGTTTCGAATGAGATTTAGACATGAAATTTTATGAAAAGGAAGCTGATTCCAGCGCTTCGCCGGCCGCTACGAAATGCTAACCCGATCACGGGCTAGGTGTGGGATACAAATTATTATTTAGAACTTCTACTACCCTGACCCTATCCTAGCTAGACCCGATGCGTTTCTTCCTAATCCACCAGTTATTACGGTCTCATCAGGAACTTCGCAGCCAAGCCAACAGACGAGGCCCTGGCGCCGGCGACGTCCGTGTGTGCCTAGACGTGGCCTAATTGAGAGATTATTGAGCAGTGGGCCTACCGCCCAAGTGTCGTCGATATCACAGCCGTCGAAATGTTGCGCTGGTCAAGGTCGACGGCCATTTTGTACCGCCCCATTGATAATCGATGCCGGCGCGGCGTAAGAATGAATGAAACGCTGTTTTTGCCAGTTAAATCACCTCACCTCATGAGGTGCCGTAATGAAATGACACTTCACACAATGAGCTGTCGTTTTGAATATTATTTTCTTTTCCGACGGTTGATTACGATGCCGATTGCACCTAACACTGGGCTACTATGGCTTTTATGGGTGCGACTGCCGACGAGTGGATTCTGCCGTCCTATTGCACCTAACACTGGGCTACTATGGCTTTTATGGGGGCGACTGCCAACGAGTGGGTTCTGCACTCCTATTGCACCTAACAATGGGCTACTATGGCTTTTATGGGGCCGACTGGGTTCTGCCCTCCTATTGTACCTAACACTGGGCTACTATGGCTTTTATGGGGGCGACTGGGTTCTGCCCTCCTATTGCACCTAACACTGGGCTACTATGGCTTTTATGGGGGCATCGTAATCAACCGTCGGAAAAGAAAATAATATTCAAAACGACAGCTCATGAGACGCGGTCGATTTGAATTTTTTTAGGCGGCAGCTATTTAACTGTCAAAAACAGCGTTTCATTCATTCTTACGCCGCGCCGGCATCGATTATCAATGGGGCGGCACAAAATGGCCGTCGACCTTGACCAGCGCAACATTTCGACGGCTGTGATATCGACGACACTTGGGCGGTAGGCCCTCAGGTGTGACACATTGCGGGCACGCGCTAGGGGGCTAGGCCCTCCTGACAATGTGTTCAGTATGGCCCACCGCAGGGGTTTTAGTGTGTGAGAGGCACACAACCGTGCGGCGTCTCTCCGCTTCACGCGGTATTCCTCAGGACATTTCCCGTGACGAAACAATTAAAAGAAGTTGAATTCCTGAGACGAGCTCAGCCGAATACAAGGGATTTTCGATTTTGCGTTTTTTTTTTTTTTTTTTTTTTTGCGATTTTTTTGCGTTTTTTTTTATCTTGCAATGGTTCACCCCAGCACGAATCTATTACCGAAAACTGCAACTCGATAGCTAATCTCCTTCATACCCAAAACCGTGTCAGAAAATTGGCAACGACGACGACGTCGACGACAATTCCTTAGCAATAGGGCTTTTCTAAAGAAAATCCCTATGGTATGGTATGGTATCACGGGCTGGTATCGGCAACTCCACGACAAGGCGCGGTTTTTGCGTGAGGGTGGGCATCCTATTCGATCCACCCCAGCTCATTAAAGAACGCTAGCAAGCTATTCACGCTGCCGGCGATCTCCTGAAGCGTACCTGTGTTTCCGAAGTACTTAACCCTGTATGTGGCGGATGCAGGGCAGTGTAGGAGCACGTGTGCCGCTGTTTCTTCCTCACTCATGCAGGCTCTGCAGAGAGGGCTGTCGGTGATTCCTAAAATAAAAAGGTGTTTATTGAAGGAGCCATGCCCCGTGATTGCAGCTGTGGCTGTGCGCAGTTGCCGTTTGGTCAGTTGTCGAAGACGCCTTTTCAGTCTATTTTCAAGCACAGGGAGTGCTTCCCTCGCCTGTCTGCAAACTTCCAGATTTATCCAATAGCTGTTGTGTTGATCTCTCGTTCGTTTGTAGAAAATCCCTAAAAAGGCTTTTCTCTCGGGATTGGGAGATGACACGGCTGTCTCTTTCTCCCATAAAAGCCGAATAAGCCTCAATAGGAGGAGAAGGAGTCACCGGACCCTGAGTACTCCCAGCCTCAGATGCAGCCGGGAGCAATGCTAAGCTGATGATGAACTTCTTGAACTTTTCCGGCCTTTAGTGAATTAAGTTTTAAATAGTAGGTACACCACTTGGCGGCCTTGGATTTCTAGTCACGTAAGCAATAAACCTATCGAGGTAAATTTTGCTCCAAACACAAGCAATTCAGCTTAGCTGGATAGGTTACAGGGAATACCTATTAGTAATTTAGGGTTCTAATATAAGCGTTATAAGCGTCGGTAGCTTAGTGGTTAAGGAGTCGGCCTTACGATCGAGAGGTCCCAGGTTAGAATCCTGACCATTACACTACTGACGTGAACCCACTCCTAACACAAGCAATTTAGCTTAGCTGGAGGGGTTAGGGGGAATATTAGTAATTTCGGTTACTAGTACTCTTTATAAAAAAAAAGTTTTTATAAAGTTTACGTACTAAAGAAGTTATTCAAAACAAATTCATGCTTCCTTTTAGTGAAAGTTGCTCTAACTTTGTTGGGAGCATTAATTGAGTGGACTGTGATGATTGGTGATGGAAAACTCCACGCTTCACTTATTAAAATAATTATTATTCACTTTTACACAGAAATCACGTACATACAAAAGTTAGAGCAACGTTAGACGCCACATTACTTATAAAAAAGTAAAACTTTGTGTTGCCATCAACAAGAGCTAGAGTTAAAATAGTTTAACCCATTTAAAATGCAGCGCTAATCTTGCTTCTAAGATGTAGTTTTCTGATCTGAGAGTATATAAATATCGTAATTGAAAGTTTCTGGTATAGATATTGTTCTACAAAGTGAAAAACTTTTCAGTTTCTAGTTGAGAACATGGAGTTGCTGCGGGAACAGAAGGCAGATCGTGACGAAGTGGCAGATGGGCTGCGAGACAAGGTGTCCACTTTCTATTTCAATTTTGGGGACTAGTGATCTTATGCTGGCTTCATGTTCGCATTTTACATCAGCTGGCATGAAACATTTTAATCACTTTTTAAACAAAACAAAATAAACTAAAATCGGTTCATCCTTTCGGGAGTTACGATGCCACAAGCACACATACACACAGACACGTTAAAATTATACCATTTCGACGTTTTCGAATACTTTTTTAAATACTACATTAAATTGCAGATAATCGTATTTTTATAAAAAATATAATATCGGGAACTGTACAAAGTTAACATCTATTTATTTCCAGCAGCAAAGAATTTAAGTTAACAAAGTATTCTCTTTGCTAATTGAAATCAGAAAGGACTGCCGCAAATTGAGCCCTATCCTGGTTGACGTCACGTAAAATCACGGAGATATGATGGGTTATAAGTATGTATTATCAAGAAAACAAGCGTACAAGCGAATGTTTGTTATGTACCTACTAACCAATTGCGTTGCGAATTGTGTTGAAAATTACACCTACGATACTTACCCTCCTCCGTTGACCAGCGGGGGTGGTAATGTCGGACTGGAACCGGCTAAAATCGCACGCCGTCTCGGGTCTCATGTGCCGGGTGTAAGTTGACCCAATAAGGCAATGCCCTCGCAACCCGGCTACCCTCAGCCACCTACAGCTTTAAGATGGGCACACCAACGACACCTGCCGGGCATTTCCTCTTAATTTTACTCTCGGGGGTTGAATTTCATTGATGTTCGACGACCATTAAAGATATTCATACACATTCCACAGTCGAATAGCCTGAATTGAGAAAGAATGCTAACGTTATGTTATGATTGCCCTCAGGCGAATATCTACCGACTGAAAGGGCTTCTCAGCCAGTCCGACTTCGATAAAACTCGAAAAGAACTCGACAAGCGCCTAAATTTATCCTATGATAAATTTGCGAAGCAGGAACAAGTGTGGATGGTCAGTATATACTTCTAGTCGGCTTGGATACTTTCTGCTAGATGCAATAATGTCAATCGCAATCGCAAAAATGCCTGAAATGCAGAATGCTAAATTGAGATTCTATGTCGCCTGGCATTTTGCGTTTCTGGCATAAGGCATTTCTGGCATACTGCGAATCGAACTAGTTTAATCTTACAATGAGTAAAATATTTTTCTCAGACTGCTATAAAGGATTTAAATGAGATAACTGGACAAAAAGCAAGTATTATGGAGTTGCTGGTTCTGAAGGACTACACGACGAAGGCGCTGAACGAACACAAGGATATGCTGCGCAAGTTGGAGTACATGCTTGGCGAACCTAAGGTAGTGTACGATTTTGGCTGAAGAATAGCTCACAAGTAATGTTCAAATGAATTTTCTAGAAAATTTCACACATCTCTATATATGTTTTTAGAGCAGTTAAAACCGAAAGTGTGGTTTTAATGTATTATGAATACAAACAGTTTTAACTACTCTATAAAAGTATTAAACTCTGTCAGTTCAATAGCAGTGAACGTCCTACTAAACCGAAGCAAGCCGATCTTAAGCGGGGTTTACACAGGTGACTAAAGCCGCACGATTTTTGTTGCGCGGGGACAATCGACCGTCTAAATGGCAATTCGGCTAGGTCGCAAATGACTAAAGTCGCAAGCCCCACAGTTGGGCAGCATCCGACTTTGGCTGCACGGCGAAAGGCCGCAAGCGGCTGGTCATTAAACTAAAATCGACCGTGTAAACGATTGCTTGCCTATTCTGCTTAATATTTTCGAAGAAAATGTCTGAGGCGCATGCAAGTTTAGTCACTTGCGGAAATGGGCTAGTGAAGCGATATGTTTAGCGACTAGCCGCATGGCGAAAATCGACCCGTGTAAACCCTCCTTTAGCCAGACGTTCCGATTTACTAAATTAAAAGCCGAATACTGTATCATCATTCTGATATCGATTCTCCAGTCGCATCCAAAGTTGGCACTCAGGAGCCCGAGTCCGCTTATTGTGATATGTCGGCTTTTCCTGAGGCAACTGCCACTGCAACCTGTCAACCCTGAAAGTCTGCGCCAGAGTCTCGTCTGCTGTTTAGCAGGTACACCGACTGGCGGGTTGGCTTCGCCCCAAAGGTGTTGGCAGGGCCCTGTATACCCTGTAGCCAGGTTCTGTATGTAGAAAACAAAAAACTATAACATAACATAACTTCACGCCTGTATCCCCGAAGGGGTAGGCAGAGGTGTATTACAAACCCACGATTCGCCAGTTATGTTTAGGTCCCAATGTAATAGGGGGCGAGCCTATTGCCATCTACCGGGCACATTACTAAGCGAGCGATAATCAACATTTTTAATATACACTTAACTACGAAAAGTCAGAGGTGGGTGCCCGGGGCGACTGGGGATCGAACTCGAGACCTCGTCTCGGCAGTCCGTTACGTACACCATTGGACTTTCGCCGCTTTTTTCGGTAAATTCATGCGTGACACTTTCAAGGTTCGCGCAAAATGAGGGTGAAAGGTGAAACGGTCACATGGGACGTGGTAACCTGACGGCAATCGCGCACGTTTCACCACCCCCCTGCCTTGCCCCTCATCCCGCGTGAATCATGGCAGTGTCACGCATGAATGATTTCAAGCTATAGTCTTCACCGTTTGTATTCACCACATAGACGGCGATCCTGACGCGGCAGCTGGCGCGCGAGGCGCACTGCGGGCCGTGCGCGGCGCCGGCGCTCATGGAGCCCTTCGACCGGCGCCAGGGCGCGCCGCCCCGCCTGCCGGCGCTGCGCCCCCCGCCGCAGGACGAGCCCTGCGCCGTCGCGCGCAGGGAGCCCTCGCCCGACGACTACAAGTATGTACTCACATTTATTTACACTTCTTCTATTTTATTTCACGGATATCTCTTGTAAGGTTTATGTCGTGTAAATTAATCAATAATGTTCCCTTCTATTGCTTGTTTTATTTTCTTTGACTATTTCTAAGTTTCGCTCATTGAAAGAAAGAAGGAAAATTGTTTTTATTGCGGATTAGGTACAAATAGAAAAAACAAAAAAATAATAATAAAAACAGCTACTCTGGCGGCGAATGCTCGTAACGAGCTTGACCAAGAGGCGCGATAAATATATTATTTATCTGTGGTAGCCGCCACCTGAGCATACGTATGACAAGATTGTCAAGTATGGCAGCATTGACAACTGGACAACGTGTCGTGTTACGTGGCAACTTATAACACGTGTTAAATGTATATTAAATCAATCAATAATAAAATTGAAACAATATTAACATTATGTAAGCTATGTCCGCAATGAGGGATGGACACTCAGCATACACTGAGGTGGGTATCTACCGTCACCCCATTGGGATTAATTCATTCACTATAATTCTCCGAGCCTTTTCCCAATTAGGTGTCGGATTTTAAGACTAACTACAAAGCGGCCGAAATTCGATATTATTCGACTGCCATCTGACCTCTGCAACCCACTGGCGATATCGAACTTCTATAGTTAGACCAGTTGTCGGACTTTTTAGGGGTCCAATTACGCGTAATGACTAACATCGAGGTTCGTATGGCAACCGGGACACGGCACTCAATGTTTTAATGGTCACCCAACCATAAACTGATCAGGCTAGTATAACCATGAGCCCCTCCAGTGGTCCAAATACTAGTAAAGAGGGCAGTTCTGTTCTTGGAGCAGCAAGCACGTGTGCAAGCGCTGGGTGGGCGGCTCGCACACGCTCCTGTCCGAACACGTGGCGCGCGAGCAGCCCGGCCCCGCGCCGGGCAGCGCCGTGCCCACCAAGCAGTACACTGGCCACGGAGCTGACGGACGCGTAAGTTGATAACTCATAGGTACTGGTCTTTGCATATGGGGCCCAACCTGTAGGGTCCAAGCCCTGCTGCAAGTACCTGCTGCATGACGAACGAGGCTCTAATGCAGGATTTCTACTCGGTGTTGTGAGATCGCTCCCAGAAAGCCTGGAACAAACTAATAAAAGGAGGTGCAGGAGAGTGGATCTCTGTCTCCAAAGTGCCAACTATTGGATGCGACTGGCATAGCGCTCGGAATTAGAAAAAACAGATGTGTTTTTGTTGCGGTCTGTTATCAAGCCCAAGGAGAAAGCCTGTGCCAGAGCCTCGTCCGTCAATCAGCAGGTGTACCGGCTTGCAAGGGAGGTTAACTTGGGCCCCAAAAATCTTGGTGGGGCCCCATACACCCTGCACCCTGATCTATCGTTTTATAAGCTAATCCAAACCAATTCCTATACCAGATATTGCGGTTACGATTTACGCCGTGATCGTGCGTGAATATGTCTATATATTTTTATGGATGTCTGTCTAATAATATGTGTTTACAAAAATATATAGAAGTATGTTTTTCTGCATTCTAGAACCCATATTACAAGTTAGTTTGGGATTAGGTGACGATGTGTAACATGTCCTAGAATATTTATTACTTAGATAACTCAGAAGTAGAAGATTTATTTTCGTTTTTCTCGTTAGCTGTACCACATGGAAGAAGAATTGCAGCCTTGTGTTGAATGCAACAAGGTATCACCGATCGCATTTGAGGACGTGGCTTTACCCGAGGACGGTGGTGGTGACGTCGCGATGCCTGTTAACCAAGATGAAAGCTAGATCGAAAGATGATGATAGAAGACCGATGACCTGGTTAATCATTTTGCCGTTACGACACAGCCACACCCTGGTTAACATCCGTCTCACTCACTCTCATTGTTCCTAGCGAACGCCATAATGTTGTCAATGGCCGGATGTTTACGGCCGTACTATAATAATTAGATGTACTTAGTAACATTTGTTAGGTCTAAGGTTTGTACTGTAGGTATGTATGATTATGGTATCCATTTTAATGTAAATGTTTGTCGTTGAGCACGGCCCCTTATCCCACCCCTCATAGGTCAAAACTCGAACAGCTCAAAAATGGGAAATTTTATTGAGCTGAGAGTGAGACGAAGTCGAAAGCTCCTTTCACTCTACTCGATGTATTTCGTTTGTGTCCCTCTAGCGCCTAGACCCTTCGACCGATTTTAATGATTTTTAGCATAATCATAGATGATACTGATGTGACGGACATAAACTATACAAATTTAAATTATGAAGTACCAAGGCAAGCAATAATCACCGAACAAAAAAATCAAAAGCTGATTTCTCAAAAACCACAATTAGTAAAATCTAAGTTTTGGCACCAAAACGTAGCCTATAACCATAAATACCGATTAAAAGAAGAAAAATGAAAATTGGACAAGACAAGGAGGAATAATCACCGAACAAAAAATTCATGGGCACTCTCAGCTCAACATAGCAAGAGCTACTGCCTTGCGGACCTAGTTTATTACTCAGAGTTTCAAGTTGTTTGATTTTTGATCTTAGTATACATTTCCGGAGATCTTGATTTTCTTAGTAGGTAATTTATATGAAATATGTATTTTTCTACCAACATTAACTTATTTTAAGCCGTTTATATATTATGCTTTTTGAAATTATTGTATTGAGTATCTACCCTATTTGCATGGTACGTTATTTTTAGAATAAAAATATAATTAAATGTATTTTTTAAATATAAATTATCTATAATTACAGTTGCACTTTATTTTCATACCTTGTGCCCCCCCACTCCCAATATATTCAGTTACTCGAAAATGTTAATTTCTGAAGCGGGGAGAGTCTGGTTCTCTCCTCCAAAATGACTGGGTTGCCAAAACTTGCGGGGGGCTGGTGGGGATTACAGTTGAAATAATAATACTGCAACGTGCACAGCCCTTTTTTTAGGGTTCCGTAGCCAAATGGCAAAAAAACGGAACCCTTGTCTGTCTGTCTGTCACAGCCACTTTTTTCCGAAAATATAAGAACTATGCTGTTGCAACTTGGTAAGTAGATGTATTCTGTGAACCGCATTAAGATTTTCCCACAAAAATAGAAAAAAAAAATTGGGGGTCCCCATACTTTGAATTGAACCTCAAAAATTTTTTCAAACGTGTGATGTATCTATGGATAGGTCTTCAAAAATGATATTGAGGTTTCTAATATCATTTTTTTCTAAACTGAATAGTTTGCGCGAGAGACACTTCCAAAGTGTTAAAATGTGTCCCCCCCCCCTGCAACTTCTAAAATAAGAGAATGATATAACTTCTTCTTAAATCATTCTCTTATAATCAACATTTTTAATACATTAAAAATGTTGATTATCGCTCGCTTAGTAATGTGCCCGGTAGATGGCAATAGGCTCGCCCAATGTGATAGGTTACATTGGGACCTTAACATAACTGGCGAAACGTGGGTGTAATACACCTCTACCTACCCCTTCGGGGATATAGGCGTGAAGTTATGTTATGTTATGTAAAACAAATGAGACCGTAATCTTAGCAATCCATGGATTCTCCGTGCGGGTGCCGGGTCCATCGCGTTGCTGAGTTGGGAACTCGGGACAGTGCCTGGGACTTGCGACCCAAGTGTAGGTTTAGAAGGGGCCCCTTTTGTTGATGTACATCAACACTCACCTTCACTACCCAAGTTCCCCTCCCTGCCTAACCAAATTTGATACGAACCTACTAGTGCCGCTTTAGACATTCGTCCTAGTAATGAGCTTATTGTAGCTCTCGATAGGCCTAGATCTTTAAGTAGGTTATAGAGAGATTTTGCTGGTATACCTCTCGCTCCCACTTCCACTGCATACAAATTAACCACGTAACCGTTTTTGATTAATTCGTTTGTGAGATCATAGTATTTATTTTTCTTTATTGTGTGGTCCTTCGGTATATTTGTTTCCCACGGTACAGTAAGTTCCACAAGAACCACATGTTTTAATCTCTTAGAATATAGGAATATGTCAGGTCTAGATGACGAAACCCCAACATCCTCCGCAATTTTGTAGTGCTTTTCATACGTGTCGATTAGGAGAGTCCAATCTGGGGCAGTATCTAAGATTGAATAAGGTTTGTTCCTGGGTGTTATGGATGAACCTTCAGACACAAAGTTGATATGACGTCTGTTAGTAGTCAATCCTTTTTGGGCTCTAGCTACTGCCAGACTCATTGCTTCACGTATGATGATAAGCACCTTATCGTGGCGGCGTGAGTAATGGCCTCTATCGAGAAGCACCCTACATCCTACTAATATGTGTCTAGCCGTCCCTATTGCCTCACCACAAGTATAACATTGTTTTTCTGTGGCCTTCCCCCACCTTACCAGATTACTCTGGTCTGGGAGGGTCATCTGAAAGGCGTTAAGATAAAATTTTAACAGGGCCGGCGACCAGTCATAGATCAAGGTGCGCCACTTTAAGGCCATCGGTATGCAGAACTCTCCCATTGTCAACCATTCATTTTGGATTTCCAAATTCATCGCGTGCACTCGATATTTATCATTTTCGTCTTGTTTTAGAAAGGACTTAAGTATATCCTGGTCCCTTTCTGGCTCTCGTACTCCCAACCCCACTCTGTTTGACTGGGCCCCTATCATAAATCGTTTATGGAATAGAAGTCTAGATTCAAGCTCGGACGCGTTATTATCTTTCGGGAGTGCCCTGATTGTGACATCTTGGGATTTTCCTAAGATGTGGGCTTTGGTAACTCTAAGATGTTTATAGAGCTCCGATGGTTTCTTAAGTTTCATCCCAAAATTATTTTGATCCCTAAATAGAGCAGAGGAATCAGCAGAGTGCGCTAGTCCAAGCCACGATTTTAGCGATTTTATGACAGTTGCATCTATTTTCGCCAGTAAGGTTTTACCGAATTCATACACCAGAAAAGGCCAAGTCAGACGTGATGTTAAGTAGTTGTCATATATCCAAGCTTTTTTGATATTGTTTAGTGGTATCTGATCTATCTTATTTAGGTCATTTATAAACGTATCGACAACTTCATCTAAGGATGGTGTGCGTCCTTTATAGTCTATCTTTCTCCCAAGAAATTTAAATGGCACCGATTCAGCGACTATGGAAACTGGTTTACCCCCAATGAAGAGTCCCGGGTCGTAAGAGGTAAATTTGGTGTCCCGTCTACCCAGACATAGACAGTGACACTTACTGGGCTTCGTCCTCAGTCCATTTGTCCACGAACAGAACTCATCGACTTCCTTTAATAGTTCCTGACATTGTTTTGGATTGCGCGTCAGTATTGCGAGATCGTCAGCAAAAGCTAAGATGGACTCTGAGTATATGTTATTTACTTTAAACCGATAACCCCATTTCTTTTCGTGACGTATTAACTTGGTAATTAAGATATTAATTACTATGTTAAATGCTATTGGTGACAAGCAGCATCCCTGAAACAGTCCCACATTATACCGTAATGGTCCTGTGTGTACTTCTTGGAAGCTTATAGCAAATTTTAGCTGGGAGTAATACGACTCGATTATCTCTATGACCACGGGCGGAAAGTTATACCATTGCAACGCGTATACCATAAGGTAATGTGGAATTGAGCCAAATGCATTTTCTAGGTCTATCCAACATACCGTTATCTGTCTTTCGTATTTTCTGGCATCTTTTAAGCTTTCCGCTAACAGACTATTGTGTTCCAGACAACCAGAAATGCCGGGTAAAAATAAGATAAGATAAGATAAAATATTGATGTACATTACCATGTAAACTTCCACCGAAAATTGGTTTGAACGAGATCTAGTAGGTAGTTTTTTTTAATAGGTACGTCATAAATCGTAAACCGCAATTTACCTTTCATTCAATCAACTCAAATATAAAAATTAAAAAAAAACTATTATGTTACTTGCTGCTACGGAACCCTTAATGGGCGAGTCCAACTCGCACTTGGCCGCTTTTTTAATATTAGCGGTTGCCCGCGGCTTCGCCCGATGGGAATTCTGTTTCCGGTCCTGCTTCCCATGGGAACCTATTTCAGCGATAATCTAGACTATAATCTAAATTTCGGCCAGATCCGTTCAGCCGTTCACATTTATAATATTAGTAGGCTAGGATTATTGGCATTAATTCCCTCAATTGATGGATGTAAGTATTCACAAGTATTCACCCTAGTTCTGTACCATCAGGATGGTACAGAACTAGGGTGAATTATACGGGCCACCATTCCAGATTCTATCGATCCTCAAGTGGTGGTGCCTACCTTGACGGCCTCGACAGGTTCTTTCTTACGCCTCCCTTGAAGAACCCGGGATTGTACGAAGAAGGAAACACATGCGCTGGTAGAACATTCCAATTTTTTATAATTGAACAAAGAAAGGAAGTACCGAACCGCTTGGATAGAGATTCATTAGTAGAGTTAAGTAAAGTGCATTCCTGCACGTGTTGTTTTGGATAGGAAAGGCGATGCTGGAGTTAGCTGGAAAAGCTCACGATAACGACGCTGTGGTAGAGGCGGCATAGTACAGAGGCAACAACCAAAGAGGCAACGTCTCTACGCAACTGCAGACGTTCCAAAACAGACAAGTGAATGAAGTCTTCAAAACTTGTCAACAACGGTGAATAAGGACACTGAGGAGTTAGGTCAACTAACCAAATTAAACAAAAAACAATTGGTGACCAAGGGTCCTAGACAAAGTCACATTGTATAGTGGACAAGTCCGAAGTGACATTATTTGCACGTCTACAATTAATGCCACTACCATACATTTCGGGGTTTTCCACTGGCGTTATACTCAATAGAATGTGACTTTTAAAGATCTTTAGGAGTTAATACTTCCAATATTTAACTACCCATAAACTGATAAATTTAGTGCGTATTGGTCCTAATAATAATGCGTGAAGACTGCTGCATTGGTTTATTTGGTGTTGCCTAAACGTTTCTTCAATTGATGCTGGACAAGTCTTGACTCTCTCTGGAGACCGCGACTCGGCAAACGTAGTGTAGGACGCGCTTCGGCCAGGTGGGATGACGATCTGCGAAAGACTGCGGGCAGATGCTGGATGCGGCAAGCTGAAGACAGGGCGCTATGGCGTTCATTAGGGGAGACCTATGTCCAGCAGTAGACTAGAACAGGTTGATGCTGATGATGAATTCTTACTGAATAAAAAGTCTTGACAGTAATGTCATTTCACAAAGATTCTAAGTTCTACAAAAATAAATCTTACACGCTAGTCTTAAAAATAATTATAATGAATTCTCATGAAAATTGAATAAATACTGCCATAGGCCTTATCGGGTGACGCCGGGCACGAAATATTATGTGCCAACACAAAAAACACTGAATTTAAATAATTATATTAGAAGTAGCTGTAACGTTTTTATTGTGTGTGCATAAATTTCAAATAAAGATATAAAGCTTTTTATTCTCAGTCTACGATTCTTCTTCTTAGTCGTTCCTCATGACTGAGGGACGTGACCCTTCTGAGCAACTTCAGTCACCAACTTCTTCCAGGCTATTCGGTCCTGAGCTATTAGAAGAGTTTAGTATAGCATAGTAATATAGTAATTTATATACTCTTTGAAGTTTAGACCCTGACAGAATTTAACATCTGACATGAAGTCAGTTTTGATGGAAGGGTCTTTATAAAGTTGAGATATTAATTTACATTGTTTTATAAGTTTTTCTTATCTACTGAATCAAGATGGTATCAAATCAAGCAAATCTCCGTCGCATCCTCGACGAGCCAACCATGAGCGACAACACGCTCCTGCTCAAGGTTGAAGATCTCATATACCTTTCTTTTGGATCCGGCGAAGTTAGTATTTTTTACACATCGTATAAACTTGTTTCTTTCTTGGTTGCATCTCACGTTTGCATGCGATCATGAGTTCTTGGGTTCGAATCCACCTAGTCTTAGTCATCATCATCTTAGCGTTGTTCCCGGCAGCGTCCAGGCTTTCCCCTCAGAGCCCAGGGTCCACTTACCCCTTCCCCTCCTTTTGGTTTGGCTTCTACAGGTACCCCCAGAGGAAGTTCTGTGCCAAAGCGTCATCCATCAATCAGCAGGTGTACCGACTTGCAGACAAACGTTTCTTTTTTATCTATTAACTGAATCAATAATAGATGGCCATCCTTGATCGAAACACATAAAGCGGCGAAATCGCACTAGTTACAACGTCGTATTCGGGTTGAGAGTTACAGTTTCGAACCCTAAGGAGTCCTACATACTGTGGTTCTTCCTGTTATTAAACTCTCCATGGAAACACGAGCACGACCGCTTTTATGTGGGACCTAAAATATAGTTGGTACTTTGTGGGGGTACTAAAACACCTCTACCTACTTTAATGGGGGTGTATAAGCACAGGTAAAGGCAAGTATTTTTTTAATAGCGTTTTTCTGTTCCATACCTATAAATAGCCCATAGGCCGGGGTTAGACAATTCATAGATCCAATAGCGTAATCCGGTGTCAATATAGGCACGAAACGCGATTGTATCAATATATTATATTGATAGGATGGCGAAGATTGCGATATATAATAAGGAAATCACTATATATATTGCTTGTCTAATCTCGGCCATACATTTCTCTATACTTATCGCATCTTTAAAAAAAATGTAATGTGCAAAGTCGAAAGATTTGTTCATCTTGGCTCTCGATAGGTGAATAAGTGATCTCAGTAAACACAACGCAAACATATGGATGGTGCTTCTTTCAAATAAATTAAGGTCGATTCTTAACGAGATGACTCTTAGTTTTTTAGACTACACAAATTCACACATGTACAATTTTTTTACTTATACCTTTTCAGTCAACAAATGTTATAAACTTCAAAATGTTGCAATCTATCCTTTTCATATTAGCAAGGCAGATGCGTTTGCTAGAGCAAGATGTTGAAATAAGATTCGCTGATGAGGATGATATGTTAGAGAAAATAAAGCGGGCCGCTTTTGGAATCGATTCCGAATCGTCGTCAGAAGCAGAAGTTGAAATTGAAGGCGGCACAGATAAAGCTAAGAAAGGTGGCAAAGGTACTAAAGCTGGTAAAGATGGCAAAGCTGCCAAAGCTGGTAAAGATAAAAGCGATGCCAAAGATAAAAGCGGTACCAAAGATAAAAGCTCTAAAGATGCAACAGATGCTATGGGTGGCAAAGATGGAAAAAAAGGAAAAAAGAAAGAGGCCGACGATATTAAATCATTAAAGAATGTGGACGCCAAAAAGAAAGGCAAGATGAAGAAAGATGGCGTTGATTACGATGGTAAAACTGATGATACAATTTCTATGGTAATTACCTGTTATATTTGAAACCACAACCACTGACACGCTAGAATTATAAATCGAAACTAAGAAATACAATTTTCATAAGAGCTTGATCTTACTTGATATAGTAATTTAATTCATCTTCTCTCGGTCTTTTGGAAATTGGGATTTAATTAAAAATACCGATAGTGTTTATAAGATATTAGGTATTAAACAATAATGGACATTAACATCTTGACAAAAGAATACTTGAATTTAAATATTTTTTTCGACTTGGATCAAAATATTGTAATGAAAAAAAGTTTATTTATTTACAGAAAACGGGTCAACGGGATTCTAAATCATCTCTAGCTTCTGCCGGTATGCAAGATAGATAATTTAATTCATAATATGTTATTATCACACTAATCAATTCATTTTGCTACTGACTTTTGCTTTACAATATTTCACACAGTACCTGGTTTTTACATTCTGATTTGAACGTGTCCAGTATACAATGGCCCATGATGGGCCACGGCAAGCCATCTTCATTGTATACAGTGGCTCACGATTGGCCATCTTGGCGAGCAATTAGGATGTTGTCGGTTTATTGGCACTACTACTGTGTGAACACCTACGTGATGATGGCCTACAGTTTGAGCATTGTAAAGGTTTGGCCATCACTGGCCTCTGTGTATTAGGGTCATAAACTAGATAACTAAATAACTAGCACATACAGTACTATACAACAGTTCAAGTCGCTCAGCAGTTCACAGTAGTCCACAGTCGTTGCTTAGTTCGCAGGTATAATCCTCTTGAATCGCTTCGGTATGATGTGTTCGCTTTCGCTTCCCAAAATTAACTAACAGCGTGTCGATATCCGGGCGCCTTTTATAGCTGTTAATTAGGAGGGTAGAATGTTCCAGAATCATCTAGAGATAAGGCACTTTAGGTATCTAAGTAGAGCGTTCGAGAAAGGTAGTAGGTACAGACACGCCAACATTCAAGGTGAATAACCTTGTATTCAAGATTTGTAGGTAAAGTAGGTATAGGTATTCGAGGTAGTTGTGATTTTGTATTGGCGTTTCTAGATTTTTCTACACTGATCGATGGAGTACGTCGACACTAACAATGCGTTTTAATTTACAAAAGATTCGATCAGTAGTTTTCGAGATATCGACGCTCGTTGTAACAATATATAGACACAACTAATCTGTTACTATGATCTATTTTTAAAAATCCTACCTTCTCCTTTCTTCTCATTTCAACTTGTTAGACTCTCACACCCGTGTCGGCAGTATCGAAGTGGTAACAGCCTCCAAGTTCAATTTACTGGAGTCCCTGGTCAAACAACTGTTGAAAAGGACAGGGGGCGTGCCTCTGCCCACGATGCCGTCTAACGAAGACCTACTAGCTGAACTGACTAAAGGCACTGCTAAGCTGCCTGACACTATGGAAGCTATGAAGGTATGTGGATAACATATTTCAACTTCATTTCTATTTCCCTTCTTCTCCATCTCTTTTCTTTTCCTTCTGTTGGTAGTAAAACAGAAGAGACAATTCTAGTCATGGTAACCGTTTGCTACCAGGTGCGCCGTGTGTTTTATTGCTATCCTAGTAGCATTAAAAGAAAAAAAAGTACTAGGAATTCAGTGCAGGGTGCGACTGAAATAAATTGAGCTGAGCGAGCAGGACTCTTACTTGAAAATAAGACATCTTACTACGGTCGCGCGCTTAGCTAAGGCCGCGCGCTCGTGAAACTGTTTTTCGGTGATTATTCCACAATGGTACATCGGACATGAACCATCTCGCTTCAAAACACTCCTCAGTGTCCACACTGTCACCGTGGTAAATTAGGTCAAGATCGCGCGAGTGATTATGGAGTAGTTCAGCCACCAACAAACGGCTATGCCGGGTATAAGAGCTTCGCTCGCTCAGCTCAATAATTAAATATGTTCTCCTTGAAGTAGAATGCACTGCTACACCATCTTCTCCCGAATGTATCATATCAGGCGACTAAGAGTTGTTTTCTCATCATCATCTCATCGTTGTGTCTCCATTACATCAGAAGCCATCACCTCGGAGCTCGGGGTCGGCCGTCGGCTTTAGGGTTGTTCTCTATCCGATATTAAACATTCAACCCATGCCTGTTTGACGGTAATAAGTTCCCCCCTATATATATATACAAACTAACTTCTTTCTCCCTCCAAGAAAGACAAAAAACGTTGAATCTCTCTTTTTCTTTACCATGCCAAATGACAGTTTTCTAAACATAACGGTCCCGGAGCTAAGCTGTGGACGCACGGACAGCCGGATAATATACCGAAACTATAAGGGTTCCCAGTTGATGAAGGAACTCTAAAAACTGACATTCAACAGGTGAACGCGCGGATACAAGCTGCAGAACAAGGCCTAACCATGATGGCTGGGCTGCTAACCCACTTAGCCGCATCTGGGGCCCTGCCGCCGGACGTAGCCGGTATGATCACCCAGATGCAATCTGATCTCCAACAGTTATCCCTCGGAGAACAGCCTGCGGTAAGCCTACAAGGTGTTTTACCATATAATAAGTTATTGTGCACTTTTAACCCCTGACACAAAAAGAAGAGGGTAATACGTTTATCGTGCGTATCTCTGTGTCTGTTTGTGGCATCGAATGTCCCAAACGAATGGACCGATGTCGCGCGAGCCATTTAGTGATACTACTCACTGTAAATAGAACCGTTTCAATCGTAATAGATCAGTTGGCATAATTCAGCATGTTATCTTATATAGACTGGCTTGGTTGAACAGTTTGGTCCCATCAAACCTTTCACCGCCTGCAACGCTGCAACGTAAAGACGTGGAATTCTTTACCAAAAGATTTTTTTTCCGTATTACTACAATCTCGGGTCATTTAAGTGTGGCGGCGTCGGAAAGCATCTATCGAGGTAATTGGTTCATTGTTGGCAGCCTTCAATCATTTCACTGTCTAATCAACATGTTCTATATGAAACGTAGATTGAATTAGGAGCGCGAAATGGCGCAGAAAATTTGTCCACTAGTTTGGTGACACACTTGGACGGATGGATCCAAAGCTTGCATTTTTGCCCGTGGTCCGCTATCCTACTCCACCTTTCCATAATTTGGTTTGGTTAACTTTCACGGTCGCGACTGCCGTCTTACCTTAAAGCCAGTGGTAGAGGACAGGAAACCCTACGTTAAAACTTCGTCCGTCAATTATGGCATACACCCTGAAGATCTTTATGAGGCCCTATATACTACATAATAGTGGGTGCCTCTTACAACATTAGATAATTGTATATATAATATGTAACTTCATTTGTGTCTTCCAAGTCGTTGAAGACAGGTCAAGCTGGTGGTCCGGCTGGTGGTCTGGCGTTTGGTGGTATGGCTCAAGGAGGGATGCCCGGCGCTGCATTTGGTACCCCGGGCATGACCCCCGGTGCCCCAGGAATGGGTAAACCAATGAAGGCTCTGCAAACGCAGTCTGGACACGTCACACACAATGAGATGCAGTTAGTGTTGGGATATAAACATTTATTTAATGTGTATTCTAGCGGAGCCGGGTCTAGATTAACAATTAGAACTAGTAGGTGGAGATGAAAATGAGTTCTAGGATTTTTTTCATCAAACACACCCATATGTGTTTGATGAAAAAAATCCTAGAGGGTATCTAAGGATAGGTCTTCAAAAATGATATTGAGGTTTCTAATAAAAAATTTCGCGCGAGACACTTCCAAAGTGGTAAAATGTGTTCTCCCCCCCCCCCCTTAACTTTTTACTTGCGGCTACGGAACCCTTCATAGACGAGTCCGACTCGCACTTGGCCGGTTTTTTGACATTTGGGAGATTGGGACTACATTGACAGTGAATCTCAAACATCTTTTTATTACGAGAATTGGCCCTCTGAGCGTCAATCCCGGTTGCATCCAAAGCTTGCACTTTGGAGCCCCCTACTCATTCAAAATTTGGTTTATTTGGCTATTCCGGAGGCGACTGCCGTCTGACTCCTTAACGCCGAGAGAAAAATTCCGTTTCGTCCGTAAATCAGCAGGTGTACCGGTAAGTTGGCGTGGGTCTCAAACATCTATAATAATCTATATCTGGGCCAAATTTCATTGAAAACAGTTCAGCCGTTTTTACGTAAAAGTATAACAAACATTCATCTGTTGTGCCTCAAAGACTTTCACTTTCATACTAATTCGTTACTTACACTTCGTTAACACTACAGCGGCCTGTAGGGCTAGTGAATAATCCGATACTGGGACTTTATCCCTATATAATATCATCTTATTTCTATGAATTGTTATTTAAACTAATGGCTAATTTTTTTGACAGTGATGCCCTGCGCTCTTTGCGGGATGAGTTGTTGCAGAACGCAGGGGAAATGACTCATCAATCCGAACAGAGTTCTGGACATGCGACCCAGCTAGCGAAGTCTGTCGGTACTCATACCATTTTAATTTAATATTTACATGTAGGCGTGTGAAGTTGGTTTCTTAGCGCCTTTTCTTAAAGGAGCTAACGATAAGGTATTGGGCTCGAACTGACTAAACCGCACTATGTTTCGTCACATCTGCATGGTTGCTGGGGAATCAGGTATGTCCTAGAGTGGATATTCCTAAGGCCTAGACGGGCCGTAAACGCCAACGTTGGTGACCCTGACGTGTTGTTGGGGATCAAATCCCCCTCCTCTATAGAACGGCGCGCGCGGGAACACGACGACGCGGCCACTTTTCTAGGGAGGCCTGAATCGAAAGCCACGTCACTCCCACATCAGTAGGTACTTTCCTGTTTTATCATTTAGGTACTTATCCTGTTTTATCATTTTATTAAAAGTTTTTACAAAATCTAAAGAAAGGTGGCTCTAGGAAATCCTCAACTACACCTGGAATTTTGCAAGGTTAATTTGACACATTTCCCAACGTTCAATTTGTTACTTTTTTAAAATAATGGTCACGTCAATGTGTCAAGGTTCACCTCGTCTGATGGTAATCTAAAGGTAAAGTCTCAGGAATGATGAAGATGACAATGCAGCAATCTGGTACCATGGAGCCTGCACGGAGCGACGCATTTATAGTCATAGGACTCGTGGCATGCATATAAGCCATTTTAAAACCTAGTAAGCCACTTGAACCATTTCAGACCCTGCCAAAAAAGCAACCAGTGCTACTCGAGTAATGTAATGATTATCAGAATGACGTTTAGGAAATATTATTTATAATTACTAAGTGGGTATACCTACAGTCACACCTTATCTTAACACTAATGCGTTTTCAGGGGAAAAAATGGAAACTGCCATGAAACTAGACAGCCGTATCTCTGCTATGAATTCGCTCACCGCAGAGTATTCCAAGGAGTTGAAGGGATTTGACACCAGCCTCAAGATACAAGTAAAATACTTGTCATTGTTTATTTAGCCTTTGTTAACTGACTGCGAAACCAATAAAGAGGGTTATGTGATTTACTTGTATGTGTAGTTTTATAGTGTATGTATGTATGATGATGTTGTGTATTAGTTTGTGTATTGGCGTGAAGCATCTGGAGTCAAACTCTGAATTGATTTTAGCACGGCTTCTTTGATCTATAGCTGTTTTAAGCTCTTAGTATTGTCCATACTGCGTATCGAATAATATTATCCATACATTTTTAAATGACAAAGTGAGCGGCAGTGTGTTGTTTTCATATTTTTGACAGTTGACTGCAAATTTTAGTTAGTTTATAAACGAAATTAAGTGTTTGCAGTTTAAAAAGTGTGTATGTAGGTATCAGTCTGACAGTTTCATTATAACGGTATCAAACTGTAAGTCCGATGCACGACAGAGACAACGCTATACAAAACCGAAGCAAGATCGATCTTAGCCGGACTCTCACGTGTCAGTCCAAACGTTGGGTACTGTATGTATGCAAGACGGGGACAAGGCACGGGGCAAGACGGGGACACCGTGGACGGGTCCTCATGATTTATTAGTCCAGATGTTTCGTCAATGTTCTTTCGTCCATCCTATCTACATGTCCGAACCATCTAAGCATCAATTTCTGTGAATTAATCATTAAATCTTCTACCACACCACACCATTCCTTTATCACGAAATACATGCCTTACGCACTCAATGGAACGCGGAAGTTTAAAATGAGATTGGTTTAAAACATTTTGAAGTAGAAGAGGATGCAAAAGAACTGCACTAATCGTTGTCTTGCAGCTGGACGCGTTCAAGGAACAGATGGGACAGCTGCACAACGACCTCGGGGGAGGCCTCCAGCAGTTAGAGTCACTCAACAACAACGCTGAAAGTTCTGGTAATGAGAGATGTGTTCAATTCATTATTTGTCTTGGGTGTTTTTGGGGCTTTACTAAGATCTCCGAGGTTCAAGCCTCACCAACTACAGACCTCACCTGCAAGCTGGTACGCCTGCTGGTTGACGGACGAGGCTCTGGGGCTGGCTTTGCTCTCGGTGTTTGGGATTTCAGAAGCAAGTCGCTTCCATAAAAGCCAAACCAATAGGAGGAGGAGTAAACGGACCCCGGGCTCCGAAGTGTAAGCCTCGGATGTAGCTGGGAACCACGCCAAGATGATTAATGGTGGTTGAAAAAACTACTCCAATAAAAAAAAAACCCAATTTCTTTAAGTATATTTAAGTAGGCCCCTGGATGGTTGGTATTCACGATTGGACCCAGTAGGTGTTCAGGCTAGAGAAGGTACTTTCTTTTTACGATATTTTATTCTGACTGCCGCTAATCTATCCTAATAATGAAGCTGAAGAACGATCGTTTGAACGTTCTAATCTCTGGAGCTGCATTTTTTTAAATTTGATACTCCAATTTTGGGGAAGGTTATAGGTTGAATAACATCACGCCACGGTTCGTGGAGCTAAACAATTAGTAAAATGGTGAGAAAAATGCAGGCGAACGGGTGATGAGACACTGTGGCCCAGTACCATGAACGGCGGACGAAATGATATCGATTTGGGCATGATAGGATTTGCCACCCATGAATATCTTATCTCATATTCTTCTAAAGAGCGTCATTTTTGTAGCTTGCTCCATAATAGACATTCTTCTCGACTCACTAGACTATAATTTCATGCTTTTTGTGCAGCGCTGACTGACCTTAAGACTAATTACGAAGCCCTCCAACTTGAAATGGAACAAACCATGAGCACGCATGGCACCATCGTCGTGATCCAGAAACGAGTTACTGACGAACTAAAGGTTAGCCTCATTTTGACTATTATTTTTACACAGCCGCTCAAAAAAAGAGTGTGTCTAATGTTTTCAGGGTTAATGTATGTAACTAAGTGAGTTTCTTTATTCCGCTTTAAATTTAAAATGCCCTAACAGATCTGGAGTCATTAGAACCTTTACATTATCCCAAAGGCATACAACACTATAGACGAATACCTTAAAGACAATCTGTAATTAATGCGACTACTACTTACCTTTATTATTATCCTGCAATTATTCATTATTTAATTTCATTTTGACATATTTTCAAACATTGTCATTCCTTAAATTTGAATTTCTTCTCATTATTTAATTAGTACCAAGTAGCACACTACTTGGTTGACTTTTTTTTATTGAATTGAAAATTTGCATGCCTTGTGGGTGGAATGCGGCATTACCAAACTTTTTTTTTTAACAGTATGTTATATCTAGGGGTGCGACTGGTTGGATCACTTCCAAGTTTGGTGCACCCTGGGCAACGTGGGCGATGACGCATCATGGATTGCTCCTCTGGAGTAGCTGGCGTAACGTCAACGGCCAAGAGTCTGACTAACCGGCCCTTTTCAGGGCCAGCTGACCCCATTACACGAGGGGGTCGTGGTATGGCAGGCCTGCAAGGCCCGCGGGGGTGGTCGTTCCAGGTACCCCTCTGCTGTTATCAGAGGGGACACTGCGAATGGCCCAGGGTCAGTCGGAGTGCGAGGGATATGCTCTATGGGTAACCTTACACCCCGGCGTCTGTAGACCCGAGACGGCGTGCGGTTTTAGTCGGTTCAAGCCCGACATAACCGCCCCCGCTTGCCGGAGGGGGGTATACGAAGGGATTTCCGCACAATAAAAAAATTAATAAAGGTATATTATATCTAATTGTACCTTTTTTTTTTGTTTATCGTGCGGAAATCCCTTCGGATACCGCCCCCGCTGGAGAGCGGGGGGTCTCCAGCGAGGGCGGTTTTGTCGGGCTTGAACCGACTAAAACCGCACGCCGTCTCGGGCCTTAAGACGCTGGGGTGTAAGGTTACCCATAGAGCATATCCCTCGCACCTCGACTGACCCTGGGCCATCTCACCACTAACAGCATCGCTCATCCTGTCTCCTCTGAAAGCAGAGGAGTACGGAGAGCGATGTGTTCCCGCCACGTTGGGTATTGGCCGACGATCAATGCCAACCCTATGAAGGGGTGAAGGGGAAGCCAATCTAATTGTACCTGTGTTCGCAAATAAATGATGACTATGATTATGAAAAGAAAAGTGATACATGGCTAATGGTATAGTTAGGTATTCGTGTAAGGAAACACAAGCGTCGGTTCATAACTGATATATTGAGTAAAACGTAGGTACATGGATAACAATATATTATAATGACGAATACCCCACACCTCCTTATCTAAATTAATACCTAAGTTTACAATATTAAATATTCTTAACTGTAATATAATTATGTATAACTAAAAAAACACAATTTCATGGATTTACTACTACTACTAGGTATGATATAGGTACTATAAAGTATATATCTAATACACAGTACTTAGCGACGACGAGGTCGCAGATTATAGGTATGTTTTACTGGTTGTAGAACGTCCGTCTGTGGAGGAGGCGAGGGCGGCGAAGGCGCGCTTTTCTCCCCTGCCACACTCGCATCCTGCTCAGTCACCGTTCCCTCACACGGTGCTTCTGCTTCCCAACCAGTCTCATTTGTATCATTTACATCATTTTCGTAATCGTGGGTCGCTGAGTTGCGAGTTAGCGAATAGCGATTGTGCTTCGGAATGAGTATTTGGTCTGTATGCCGTCGAGCCGTACCGGTCGGTAAACTTACTGCGAAAGAAGCGGGCCCAACCTGTTCGCTAACTCGTCCCTCGACCCACTTATTCCTATTTTTCGTGTAGTCCCTAACGAAAACTCGATCGCCGATGGCGACATGACGCTGCGTGCCGCCGGCACGCTCCACCTGTTTAGTTTGGTTAGCTCGCACGCGCTCCCCAACGTCCACTCGCAACAAATCTAACCGACCACGCAGCTTCCTCCCGATAAGAGCTACTGCTGGAGCTACCCCTGTGGTCGCATGCTCACAGTTTCTATAGTGAAACAACATGGTATTGATGGCTTGTCTCACGTCCGACCCCTCATAATACGCTTTTTTAATGCAGTTTTTAACAGTTTTCACTGCATTTTCAGCCGCGCCATTACCCTTTGGCCTGTAAGGACTCGCGAGGTTATGAACTATACCGTTCCTTGTTAGATATAGTTGTAATTCACTCGATGTAAAGGGCGGCCCGTTATCGCTTACGATTTGTGAGGGCAGCCCGAACCGTGCAAATAATTCTCTAAATATATTTATAACTGACGAGGCTGTCGTAATATTTAATAAGGCTACTTCGATCCACTTACTATATGCGTCAATGACCACTAAGTAATGTTTACCTTTATACTCGGCGAAGTCCGCGTGCAACCGTTGCCACGGACAAGCCGGGAAGCGCCAGGGCGTGAGGGGCGCGTGCGGGGGCGCGTCGCGCTGCTGGCGACACGCGTCACACGATCGACACAGTGCTTCTATATCCGCGTCTATCCCGGGCCAGTAGACATAGCTGCGTGCAATGCTTTTCATTTTAACTATCCCTAAGTGTCCTTCGTGTATTATCGCTAATACCGTTTTACGGTGAACTGATGGAATAACAATACGATAATTGTAAACAATGCACCCATTTTCTACAAAAAGATCATTTTTTCTATTAAAATAACATTTTTCTCGGGTATCGCTCACGCTATTAGGCCAACCGAATGTAATATAATTATAAATATTACGCAGTATCGGATCCCTTGCTGTAGATTTTGCAACATCTTTATGATTTACGGGAAATTCATTCTCTATGTAAAATAGATAAGAAATACAGTCGTCATCGTCATGACTAGTAGTACACGGCAGCGGGAGACGAGACAAACAGTCTGCCGGGCCGTTAGCCCCTGAGTTGACCCACTCGATGGTAAAGTTGTAAGCCGCCAATCGGGCTGCATACCTTTGCAACCGGCTTGCAGCAGTCTGTGGTATTCCCATCTTCTCCCCGAATATGTATGATAAGGGTTTGTGATCGGTACGGATTATAAATTTCCTACCGTAAAGGTATTGATGGTTTTTAATCACACCAAAATAAATAGCTAACGCTTCTTTGTCCAACTGACTGTACGATAGCTCCGCTGCCGATAAAGTTCGTGAGGAATAACAAATAGGTCTCTCAGAGCCGTCTTTAAACTTATGCGCCAACACTGCGCCTATGCCGTATGCACTGCTGTCCACGCTCAGGACCAACACTGCGCTTGGGTCATAATGAGCCAGCACCCTATCGGTACTCAACAACTGCTTTATTTCTGTGAACGCTTTGTCACAGTTATGATCCCAACACCACGGTATTTCTTTCTTTAATAACTTATAAAATGGGTGTAAAACAGTACTCAACTGAGGAATAAACCTACCATAATAGTTAATAAGGCCTAGAAACGCTTTCAACTGTGTCACGTCTCCCGGCTGAGGTGCATTCACTATTGCTTTTACTTTCTTTTTATCTGGGTGTAAGCCTTCTTTGTCGATAACGTGTCCTAAATAGCATACTTTATCTTTAAAGAATTCACATTTTTCCAATTTAATCCTTAGTCCTACTCTTTGTAATCTAGAAAAAACCTCTTTCAAATTACACAAATTATCTTTATATGAGAGCCCCCCTACGCAGATATCATCAATGAAAGTAACCGTCATTGGCACACCTCTCATTACCTCTTCCATCAACTTTTGGAACTTTTCCGGAATGCAAGACAATCCATAAGGCGTACGTAGGTACTTATAGGTACCAACGTGTGTACTTATGGCAGTACACGCTTGAGAATCTTCATTTAATAAAATCTGCTCATAAGCATGTGCCAAATCGATTTTTGAAAACACCCTAGCTCCACTGAGCGCGGCGTACAGTTCCTCAATACGCGGTAAAGGATACGGTTCGCGAATAAGCTTAGTATTGATTGTAACCTTATAATCCCCACATATACGGATGTCGCCATTCTTTTTAATTACAGGTACAATCGGCGTGCCATAATCCGAATTCTCGATTTTTACAATTGTCCCCTCTTTAACTAATCTGTGTAACTCCAATTCCACCGGTGTCTTTAGCGCTAAAGGTAAATTACGTGCTTTAAAAAATATAGGCTTATCATCTCGTAATCTAAGTGAAGACTGTTTAGTGCAAGTTCCTAGCCCCGGTGCAAACACCTTCGAAAACTCGTGACTCAGCTTTTGGATAATATGCTCTGATTCATTAGAAGACTGAATATTGTTAAGTTCAATATTGATATTATTAAGTTGTAAACAACGTAACCACGCGCGGCCCAACAGTGGCGGGCCACCGCCGGGGATCACATACAGCGGGAGTGCCGGCGCCGCCCGCACCTCGCCGCCCGCGTCCGCGCACCGCACAGACACCAAAATAAATCCTAGCGGTTCTATGGTGCCTCCCGTGTATGAACGTAGCTTCAGCTTAGTACCCGAGATCTTATTCTTATGAAAATGTTTACGATAGAAATCGTCGTTAATAACAGAAATTTTACTACCGGTGTCTACTTCAAACATGACTGGCACCGTATCTATTAACATTTTTATAACATACGGTTTATCGCCTGAACCGCTAACACGAATTTAAAAAAAATCTGTATACTCGGAATCACTACTGTCTATAATATTATATAACTGTTTTTTTTCCACAAGTCCCTTACCATCTGCTGCACTGCGCCGCTTACGCTCACCTTCATCTTTACACATCACCTTGAGATGGCCTTTTGCTCCACACTGATCGCAAGAGTAGTTTCTATACCGACACCTGTCCGGTGCGTGCGGCCGGCCGCACCGCCAGCACGGGCGCGCGCCGCCGCCGCCTCCGCCGCTGCGGGCCGGACGCGCGCCGCTGCCCAGCCGGTGCACCGCCGCCAGCTCAGCGCCCGCTGCGCTCGAGCCCTGAGTGGCTGCGCTGCTCGTTTCCGCGTGCCTTTCCGCCGCCTCCAACGCCAGCGCCAGCTCCACCGCTCGCTTGTAGTCCAAATCCGTCTCCGCAAAAAGTCGACTTCGCATTTCGTCGCTCCCGAGACCCGACACGAATTGATCTCTCAAGTTCTCTTCTAATCTATCTCCGAAATTACATGTACTCGCCAGATGTTTGAGTGCCTGTAAGTATGTACTTAGGTCTTCACCGTTGTTCTGCCGTCGTTGACGATATATGTGCCTCTCAGCGATATCGGAACGCCTGGGTTCGAGGTGTTTTTTAACGATGTCAATCAGCTCACTAAACGATTTTTCTTCCGGCTTTTTAGGTGCACAAAGATCACACATAAGATCGTACGTCGCCTCACCTACCACAGTTATTAGCGTAGCCACGTGTAACGTGTCTTTTATTTCGTTCAACGCGATAAATTGTTTCACTCGATTCACGTAAATCGTCCACTTCCGCGAAGACAAATCAAAACTTTCGATTTTCCCGAAAGGCATCGTGACAACGCACTACTTACTGATCCGCGAAAACTCAAGAAAACCGCACAATATTAATTTTCTCGTCGCCAGTTAGGTATTCGTGTAAGGAAACACAAGCGTCGGTTCATAACTGATATATTGAGTAAAACGTAGGTACATGGATAACAATATATTATAATGACGAATACCCCACAGGTATGACCCTGGGCCATCTCCGGTTTCGAGATGGCCCCCTTACTTGCTCTCCACTGTGCCATCTGCTAATCAGAGGGACACGTGGAAAGCTTCCGAACAGCCCTCAACAGGGCCGTCCTCGCCTCGGTCGGAGTTGGCCGTAGGCGGCAGCGTCTCTCCCGCCCTAGGAGAGAGGCGCTGCCGTCTCCGTTGCCCAGGGTGCACCGCGTGGAGGTCCCCAACCAAGCACCCCAGTACATTGTTACCCTAGGGATGAAAGTAACTTATTAAGTCCCGAGACGAGGTTTAGGCCAATAGCTCGAGGGACTAAATAAGTCTTTAACCCGAGGTAAACACTGTGCTTTTCATTACGATACAAGGAAAGTAAAAATAAAAACATGAATTAGCTAAAGAAAAAATGAGTAAAACCTTCAAATCGAAAAACAAATGAAGATCGAATTGCCGCTTTTCCGCCTATTTTGTTTGTTTTTTTTTTCTGTGGCCGGCCAGCTATTCATCCATTATTTTTCATTTTCATCATTGAAAAAATGGTAAATATTTTGCCCAAATCTATGTTATTTTAAGGAAATTGTTGAAACTAAACTAAAGTAAAGTTATTTGAAAAATATATATTCTTAATCAATACTTAACTTTATTTTATTTCAATTTTACATCGCGCTGTAATTGAGTGGCTGTATAGAAAGTTGGTACATGGTTGGTACATTAAAAATGTGAAAATAGAATTATTTTTTTTTTAATAATTTGACAGCTGTCAGTTGAAAGCGATTCTCCCTAGGGATGAAAAGTATCCCGAGGGGCCATCTCGAAACCGGCGATGGCCCAGGGTCAGTCGGGGTGCGAGGGATATGCTCTATGGGTGCGAACCTTACACCCCGGCGTCTGTAGACCCGAGACGGCGTGCGGTTTTAGTCGGTTCAAGCCCGACATAACCGCCCCCGCTGGCCGGCGGGGGGGTACCCGAAGGGATTTCCGCACGAAAAAAAAAAGGGATGAAAAGTATTACTTTCATCCCGCTCCTCAGGCAACTTCAGACCTACTTTCAGAGTATGAGCAATGAAAAGTAATATAAAACACTTCATATATTTTACTCTTCTACTTTTTGTTCAGAACTTAAAATTTATTGGCTTATATTTACCTTATTGCTAGCTTTTGGTGCTCATTACCACAGGAACTCCAGTTCCCAAAGAATAATCAAGAATAGTAATAGGATTTGGGGTCACATCATGATCTTCGGGGCCCAAGCCAACCTCGCCTAAGGTGATGATGAGTAAAAGAGTCTGTACTGTGTCGCACTGAAATGGTTGAGCCTCGAAGAGCACGGTCAGCCGTCGGCCCCGGTTACCATAAGAACATCTGTGCCATTCGTTACGTGTAGTTGGAGCCCTGAACATACCGGCAACTGGTCTAACTACAGAACTTCGATATTTGGTCGAAATTTGATGACACAAATTTGTCACAAAATTCGACCGGGTGGGTACCACCGTGCACGATTGCGAAATACCCTCCGTAGTAATCCAATTTCGGTTTGATTGCGTTCAGGGGTCAGCAAGTGCATAACCGGGCAGGGGGATTGTGGTCGCAGCACTAGTGGGACCGGTGGGTGTCACGCGGTGCTGCGACGACAATCCTCTTCTGATGAGGCCGTCAAACTGAGTGCCACCATTGTTAACATGGTACGTGTATGTAATGGTGACCCTCTTTCCTAAGACTTTACCTTCAGCTTACTATCAGGTAGGTGAAGTCAAATTGACGTGTCCTAAATATTAAAAAAAAAACAGTTCGGCCGCTTTGTAGTAGACAGAAAGTCGAAACCAAATGAATTGAGAAAAGACTCAGAGGATGACTGAAATGGTTATTCTGCTATCTATTTCTGCATTCACTTCTGTTTTAACATAGGTATTCAACTTATCTACATTGCTGCATCACATAATAACTGAAAGGAGAATGCTAAGGAGGAATTTTCAAAATCAATATACCTATAACAATTTTCAGGCTCTAGTCGAAACTGTGGAGATGCTACGTGACGAGAAGGCAGATCGTGATGAAGTGGCGGATGCGTTACGCGACAAGGTGACAAGTTCTTTTACTTTACTGGTTGGATACATGACTACTGGTTATACGTCTGTATTTCAGCAGGCCTACTACGACGCGCATTAAGCAAATTCAGTTCTGGGTAGCGATTCAGAGGGAGAGAGATGGATCCTGTGGCGATTCTAAATGAATGATAATTTGTTGAAGAAACTAGAATCGTGTTTCTAACATCTTTCGGGTTTTCATCTTCATTTTAAGACGCACCTATATGTAACTTTCTACTATGGATTATATTAATCCCTCTTAGCAATTACTCCCAAAGTTATTTCCGTTAAAAATATTCGCCTTATAAATTGCAGTGCTTTTTGTGGACTGACACATAACTTCCTGTGCAAGTTTGTTGGCTATTGTAATAAGCTTCCTGTTTGTGGTTGTAGGCAAAAATAAGCCGCTTGAACGGGTTTCTTCGTGAGGATGATTTTCATTTGTCCTGTAAGGAACTCGACCATCGCTTGCACTTGGCCTATGAAGTGTTCTCGAGACAGAATAAAGTATGGATGGTTAGTAAATCTCTTGCAATTTCCATTGAGTTTAATTGCTCATTCTATTTCATTGTCTGGTTTCATAACTTTGGCGATCGATAATTTGCAACTTACTTTTAACTTACAACCCTGATAAAGAATCTTACTATTATCTCATTTGTATAACACTGCAGTTTGATGACCGTTATTTCTATTTAATTATTTCATTACTAGCGAATAATATTATATTAAATTAAATATTGTAGGACAAAGTATACAACGCCATCTAGATCAAACTAAGCAGAGCTTGTCACATGGGTTCTAGAATGCGGATAAACATACTTAAACACTTTTTTTTGTAAATAATTACATAATATACACAGAAACATCCAGGCCAATGCAAATATAGATATTTGCACTGAGCGGGAATCGAACCCGCGATCTCTAACTTATCAGTCGAACGCAGTACCGCTACGCCACAGAGGTTGTCAAATGAAAACATTGAGTCTTATTAAATTATGTTTTATTGTTTGAACCAAAGGGCGGGTTGCGAGCGAGACTATTCGTTCACACTTGCCATAATATTTACAATAACTAAACAAACTCTGCAATTCATGATAAAACATGTCACCACAATTATTTTATGTATTCTCCTCAGACTGCTATACATGAACTGACCCAGGTAGCAGATCATAAGGTGGACATTAAAGACATGTTGTCTCTGAAGGGATTCGCAGAAAAGGCGCTGAACGATCAATTGAATCTTTTACGTCATCTTGAAATTGTACTTGGTGAACCAAAGGTAAAATGCAACAATGTATAAACGGTAGTATTACTAATACTGTAGTTCCATGAGACGGTTTCTACACCATCTGGTCTTCTGACCTCCCAACCCTGAGCGGAAAGACTACGCTAGAGCCTCGTCCGTCAATCAGCAGGTACATTATTGTATCCTCAGCATTACTTCATCCTGTGCAGGCTGCCATATTGGCTCGCAAGCTGGCCCGCGACGCCCACTGCGGCGCGTGCGTGACGCCGGCGCTCATGGAGCCCTACGAGAGGAGCAACACCGAGCCGCACGCGCTGCCCGCGCTGCCGGCGCTGCGGGGCCTTGCCACCGAGACTTGCACCACCGCTATAGACAGGCCGAGGCCCGAAGAGACTAGGTGAGTGTTTATATGTGAACCAACATCATCATGTCGAGCATTTTGTTGAGCTCTTACAATTAGTTCCATCCGTGACCTTTCTATGCAGAACAATAAGTCTATGTATAAATCTTAAGGCTTTCACGGCCGGCTTTGCATGTAGAATATATTGCTTCCGGGCTGTTTGGCCGTGTACCATCGGAAACTTGTATTCCAGACGTTTCGTCGATCACTGCGGTCGACATCTTCAGTGGTTCAGGTTGGGACGCCTTCGAGGGCGGAGAACCTTCTTCGGCGGCGAACTCGCTGCGACTGATGTAGAGCCCCGAGTCACTGGCGTATTTATAGGCGCAGTTGAAAGGGGGAAACGACGTGATCGGTCCTGATTGGTTGAGAGTTGCGCAACCGATTCGCTCGATCCTGATTGGTCGAGGCTAAGCAAAGGGGTGTGGCCTCCCGATACCGGGGATGGTGGTGGCTTCGTCATGTATGAATTGTGATGACGCGCGGCTCTCAGTGCTGGGTACCACTCTTTTTGGAGATAAAAACCTTCGTTTTTTCTATTAAAATTGGTGATATGCTTGAATATTTCGATTCTCGACATAGCCGTGGGAAGAAATGTGAAGTGGTGGCTAGAACCTTCGTGTTCTGAAATTTGATGCTATGATTACCATCCTCCTGGGTGTGTTCTGCACCTGACTTGTCTAAGTGGCTGAGGCGGCAATTCCCATCCCGTCCCGTCCAAGTTGTGTCCCGACCTGAACCACTGAAGATGTCGACCGCAGTGATCGACGAAACGTCTGGAATACAAGTTTCCGATGGACCACGGCCAAACAGCCCGGAAGCAGTATATTCTAGAAATAAGTCTATGGCTGAGATCATATGGTGATCAACACGCGTGTTTCATTCTTCCTAAAATCGAGGATCCTTTAAGCAGGGCGTGAAAAAGTATCTCATGAGGTCGTCAAGCTGAGGGCTATCTTGGTATCTGTAATGGTGACTAATTCCTGACACTTTCCCTACCATCGGGTGAGGTGAAGTCATACTTGCTTCCATATCTGCTGCAGATTTATTGACATTAGTAAGGATACTGTTCTGGTCAAATTACTTTGACTTTCGATTTGATCGCCTATAATTTCCGTGATAGCGAGTGCAGGTTTAATTGTGTTGCATGTCGACTTCATCTGTGTGTGAACAGAACGCACGTGTGCAAGCGCTGGGTGGGCGGCTCGCACACGTTGGTGTCGGAGAGCGTTGCGCGGGAGCATGCCGCGCCGCCGCTGGACAGCACCTTGCCCACCAAGAAGTACGCCGGCGTAGGCGTCGATGGACGCGTAAGTCTCACTAGAGTTCCATACATCAAAAAGAAAAGAAAACGAATCTCTTATAGAATCATTTGTGTTTGTGGATACTTACCTATTGCACATAACTCTCCTCAAGTACTAAATGTTAATAGGCGCTAGAACTTTGATAGCATGATTCAGGATCCGTAGCTCTGAAGTAGTTCAGCTTAACTTGACTAGATGGCACTGGATAGATGTGTGGTATCGCCACAATATAAATGAACGAGAATTCATTCGTTTTTTTTATCCTTTCCTTAGATATACCAGTTGGAAGAGGAGCTGAAACCTTGCGCTGAGTGCAACAAAGTGTCGCCAACTACACCTGATTGTATGCCGCCACCTTCTAAGGATGGCGGTGGCGACGTAGCCTGAAGGGGAAAATAAAGGTAGGATAATCAATATTTCAGTGGTACCGAAAAAGCACAGAGCGCACATTAGGCCGTCGGTCCCGGTTGCCACACAAACATCTATGGCAGTCGTTCTGGGTAGTTGGAGCTCTAAAAATTCCGACAACTGGTCTAACTACAGAATTTCAATATCGCCAGTGGGTTGTAGACGTCAGATGGCATACGCTTCAAGGAAAATATCGAAGTTCAGCTGCTCCGTCGTTAGACTGAAAAGCCGACCCAAACTGAGTTGGGGAAAGAGCTCGGAGGACCAGAAAACGTCAACTTTTTTAACACAATTTTTTTTTTACAGAAATAGGCAACAGTGTTGGTTCGACGGAGTGCTGGTGGTTTATACAGATATTGATACTCTAATTTATAAATATTATGTACAAGTATTTCTTAAAATTATTACAAATTATTATTTTGATAAATATTTCTATAATTTTGTAATAAATAATAAAAGTTTATGTATCGCATATTTTTTTTTATTAAATCGTATGAAAATAAATAAATAATTTACATCGTGTTAAAGCGTATGTACAACTTACGGCCATCTATTAAATAAAAGTAAAGAGTTACAAGTTACAAGATGTAGGTACATACATTATAACTAGAAAATGAATTCTATACCTATCGACGGTGATTTTTTTTACGAAATATGTTTATACCTAGGTAATGAGCTTATAAATTGACAATAGGTGGTACTTTGTGGAAAGCTGGAAGCGTTTAATATACAAGACAAGACACGACTAGTGTGCACTGTCGATTGCATTTTCTAATGAACAGTCATAATTACTTAATCACTTAACCTCATGTATACTTGGTTTTTTTCCAGGACAATCACAAATATCTACATCCTGATATATATTTGTGATTGTCTTTTTACGTACTACGCACACAAAAATTTATAATTTATAAATAACAAGAAAAAATACATAAGCTATAACGTGGTTTCTAACATAATATTTATGTACAAATATAATCTGTTGTACTTATTTAAGTAGATATGAAAAGAGACTGGTGTTTTTGTGTAGGCTCCATCGACATAAAATGCATTTTAATTCCAATAAATTATATTATCGGTGATAGGTCATAGACTGGCCAGTGCTTTGCTGCCTATGCTATGCTCTCTCTCCTGAGAACCTTCGCCCTAGCACCTGATGTCCAGCGTGAGGAATATTGTCAATAACTTGGTAAAAGAAACAATTACATAGCAATTTTTAATAGTAATTTAACTACAATAAATAAAAGCGAAAGAATCGCATTTGATATAAATAATATTATTTGGTAACAATAAATACAAAATTAAGGAGAATATACCGGGTAAGGATGTTGGAAAAGACTTCAAATACTACACGTATCCACCGTATCAACAAATCTGTGGTCATAGAGCCGATTTGGTAGCTGTGGTCGATTTATTTGTGGTTATACTCGCGTAGTATGTGACTTTATCTGAATGGTAGGAACGGCTTGTAATATGGCTGATGGCGTTATTGTCTTTCGATCGATCGGAGTGATACCAAGCGATTTGTTCGAACAAATTCGATCACTGGCATCTTGGTTTAGCACTCTATTTACAAAATGTCACCTAGCTTATTTAAATTCCATGTTCAACAAATACATCATCGAATTTATTTTGTTGCATTTCAAATAAATAAACAGTGACTATCTCACCCAGGAACCTTAATAAATCGAATAATTATTATATTATCACTAACCTAGAATCTAAGTAATAAATTAAAATAAATAATTTATTTGCTGATCACTGGCGACATTATCCATGATGGAGTTATTTTCAAAATTCGTAAATTGATTTTGAGCTCTCAAGATAATGTTTCTTGATAGATATTATAATATTATTTCACAAATATTGTGCATTGTATTGTCAATATAAGTTTTATATGACTTCGTACTCGAAAAATATGATTTATCGTTTTCACAAACATTTCTAAATAAAAAACCTATTTCACTAAGTTTCAAGCTTTTTGATTACGAGTGTACAGGGTTAATAGCCCGTAAACAATCTTGTAGACAGAACCCTGTTTACAAGTCTGTCTATATTATTTAGCTATCGCTAAAATTGGTCAAATCGATGTAACATTAATAAATGTTCTATTGCATGGTTTTGCTTCGATTCAATATTATCTAACTCTTCTAACTCTCTCAAATTCTCTTCAAAATGTAGATATTCATTGTGAAATTTTGCTCAAAAGGTTATAGATGAAATTCTAACCATTGTACAGCGATATAGAATTGTGTACATTTTGATACCGTTTTTTTAATTGCAATATGTGGTTGTTGTTGATAATTCAATTAAATGCTAACACAGTGTAGTTTTCACAATGGTAGAAGAAACATTGAAGACAAATGGCGTCTTCAGAATTTTCTCTTTAAAAAGCAAAACCTTCGAGCTATAGAACATTTACTAATAACTGTCTAAGTCTAGTCAACGACTCGACGAATTAGTCAATGAATCGAAGAGTATCAAGTCAGTGCAGATTGCATTTGAACCGTTGGCAATTGTGGTCTCTGCTTGCAGCCATTACGTCACCTAAATGGTGAGCAACCTGCGCTGCGCTCGCGCCGTTGCCTCGGGAAATGCTGAAATGGAGAAAAGAACATATTAATAAAATATATAATTTTAGTGTTTTGTATAGTGTATACAGTACGTACGAGGTAGGCCCAAGAAAACATGGATGGATTGTGTGAGACAGGACATGACAAGGAAAGGAGTACCTGAGGAGATGACGTCTGATAGGGAAGTGTGCATGAGAGTGATACGTTACGCGGACCTCAAATTATTGGAGCAAGGACAGGCAGTTGATGATGACAATGAGTGGGTGTGGTTTAATATTATAAATCTGAATGATGAACTATTTGTTATGGCATGCAAACGGTGATATTTGATGATAAATAAAAAAGGTACGCGAATGTCATACATTGAAATAAAACTATTTATAACGGATTCTATTGCGATTTATTTGACGGGTAGTCTCCCCGTGACCATGGCTGCTGAAAAGCAACCGAAACGTCGGGATCAATGTTAAATATTAAATAAAATCAAATAAATCGCGGTAGAATCCGTTAAAAATAGTTTTTGTTCAAATCAAAAAGTGACATTTCATGACGATATTAAAGACAATTCCCGCATTTTATATTTCACAAAAAAGAGAAACGTCACAGGATACAGAAAACAAGTATGATAGATAGTCAAAGTCCTAATTTAAATGGGATAAAGTGTAATTCTGAGAGTGTAAGAATTCCGAATGTCTAGGAGTCAGGGCATGTACAGGCAGCTCCAGCTCAGTTGGTAAGAGTATTTCCTCTAGAATGAGAATGGTCGCGTGTTTAAGTCCCGTTCTGAACTTTTCTTCAAAATATCATGAATATGAGTTGGGTTTACTGGGCTGCTACTGGTACTGGTCGATAGTAACCTTTTGTGCTTAGTTCTGTGATGCCAGACTTTTGAATTAAGCTTATTTTATTGGCCTACATTAAGCCATTATATTATGTAGTAGTATTGTGGTGCCTATTTTTAGTACCACTGAATATGCTACTGGATATACTATGCTTTTGTGAAGGCTATCGTATATAGTACATTCTTTAACCGGCGTTCCACCGTAATATCCGCCACAGAGGAAATTAGTTGTCACTGTTTGCCCAAGTGCAAACAAAACGTCGTTTTTCCTATACTAATTACAGGTCATGGCCCATGGTTCGACCAGGGCTCCACTTTCTCAACGCCATGCTTTATGATTACGAGAAACCATTGACAGTTTTTTAAATTTCTTTTTTTAATGCTTTCACCCATAAAACATCTTTGAGATAATGACTCGTTAAGAGATTATAATTTTTTATTTTAAATTGTTTCTGGTGTTACTGCGAAAAATGATGTGTTATACTGGGAATGTAACATTACTGATGAGAAAGTTTTAAGTAAGTTCTAAATATGCCTATTTTTATTATTAAGTAGGTTTACTACCTTTTTTTTTTTTATCGTGCGGAAATCCCTTCGGATACCCCCCCGCGTGCCAGCGGGGGCGGTTATGTCGGGCTTGAACCGACTAAAACCGCACGCCGTCTCGGGTCTACAGACGCCGGGGTGTAAGGTTGCCCATAGAGCATATCCCTCGCACCCCGACTGACCCAGGGCCATCTCCGGTTTCGAGATGGCCCCCTCGGGTTTGGGAACCACGGTGTCCCCGTCTTGCCCCGGTTTGGGGGAGGGGCGCTAGTCGCCCCACCGTCCCGGAAGTAGGTTTACTACCTAATAATAAAAAATACTATTACTTTTATAGAAACGTGATATTTTCTCATATCAGCATGGCTGTATGCTGAGTCTGGCAACTTCGAATTAATACGGGAAATCACCTATCTTTTCTGCATAATACATATGAAAAAGCATTCCTACCTTTTTTGTATAGAATAATCTACAAAATTTTCTTCAGCATTTATCTAGTAGTTTTCACTATTTCAGAAATAAATGCAAAGAGCAAAATCTTGTAACCTTTGATTATGACTAACTTTTTTGCACACGTAGTATCGATGGGGATTCTCACTTTATTAAAATATCCCTAACGTTCATGCAAAAAATCAGCTAGCCATTTTGCACTGTGTAATGTCTTTATTCTCCGTAGGTATTATAATACACCGGGACGGTGAGACGACTAGCGCCCCTCCCCCAAACCGGTGCAAAACGGGGACACCGTGGTTCCCAAATTCGAGGGGGCCATCTCGAAACCGGAGATGGCCCCGTGTCAGTCGGGGTGCGAGGGATATGCTCTATGGGTTCAAGCCCGACATAACCGCCCCCGCTGGCCGGCGGCGGGGGGGTATCCGAAGGGATATCCGCACGAAAAAAAAAAGGTATTACAATACAATAGTAAGTATAAAGCTCGTGTGACTTATGGTAAATACCTTTAAGGTCACAATTTAAATATTGTTGTATTTTACACAAATATTAGGAAAACAAAATAAGGGGTGTGTGTTGGGTAACCTCCTCGAGTGTCGCTCCGATTCCGATCCCGCTGCAGTCCGGGGGAACGGAATCGGAGCGGCCGGTACACCCTGGGCGGCGGTCAATGGCTTCCCCTTCACCCCTTCATAGGGTTGGCATTGATCGTCGGCCAATACCCAACGTGGCGGGAACACATCGCTCTCCGTACTCCTCTGCTTTCAGAGGAGACAGGATGAGCGATGCTGTTAGTGGTGAGATGGCCCAGGGTCAGCCGGGGTGCGAGGGATATGCTCTATGGGTAACCTTACACCCCGGCGTCTGAAGACCCGAGACGGCGTGCGGTTTTAGTCGGTGCAAGCCCGACATAACCACCCCCGCTGGCCAGCGGGGGGGGGGGGGGTATCCGAAGGGATTTCCGCACGATAAAAAAAAAAAAAAAAAGGCAAACAAAATAAACACTCATAACCTCAATAAGTTTCCTACTGATGCATTCTGCACATGTAATTCTGTTCGGAATGTGGTCGGAACACTTTCACTGCGATTTTGAACGCACCTCCTTATGTAAGAGCTTACGGTTTTGGCGGCAAGCAGTCTCAGCGTGTTTACTATAAAAAATATGGCGATTCCAATTCAGCGTTTGTAGCCGTTGAAACATTTGAAGCGTCATTATAGCTTTTATTCTGAAATCTAGTAAAAATATTCCGTTTTAATTTTGAATTAAGTTACACAACAGTTGTATTGATAGACAGATATATAATATTTAGGTACATACGTCTGTAAAATTAAATATATTTAAGTATTTTGACATTGATTTCTATATATACTGACTGGTGAACGGGGGAGGGGTACGGGACGCCGAGGGAGGGGTATTACAGACGACAGATAATGATCTCATAATAAAATAAATTAATATACTCTGTGGCTATGACAACAACGAATAGTGGCGCCAAAGTTGTGTCCTGTGGCATCCAAAAATCTATACCATTTTTTCTCCGGACAGCCAGTCTAGTATACATAGGAGTCATTGTAGTTTGTTTTTTTTGACATAATGTACTTTTAGCATAGATTTTATTGCGCCTCCTATGTGGAGTCTAAAATATGACTGACGGAATGTTGACGTCTTATTACGTTTGTGCTTCTCCCTTCGGTGATATATGACATAAGTGTAAATATGTTCTAGTAGCCGCCTTTTGATTTGGTTTGTAGAGCGTTATTTCTATCGTAGAGTGCAAGTCAACAGCTTGATATCTTTTTAGAGTCGTTAAAACCGAAGCTATAGTTCTAATATTACATAAACTCAAACATTTTTAACTACTCTTTAAATACGATGGATTAAACTGTTAATCCGATGTAACGAAGCAAGGCGATCTTAGCCGGAATCTCGCTCTGCTTCCCGACGACGCGGTGCCAAAGAAGCTGGCCTACTGTACATTAAATTTCATTCTATTATGTATTATTTTTAAGAAAAGTATTAGGTATTTACTATATGCGAATGCAAACCCGCCAACCATAATTTTTAGAAAAAAATATCGATGTCAGTTATGTTATGCCACACAGCAGAAACGTATTCCTTAGTAATTCATAATTTAAAATCAGATCGACGTTCTTGATGTATTTTTACCCGACTGCAAGAAAGGAGGGTTATGTGTTTGACCTCTAACCGTCCGTCCTTGTTTTCCCTTGTAAGTAATTACTAAATGGCTGGATCGGATCAACTTTGATGAATAATGCTTATGTCGTTAGATTAATCTTTATTGCGTGAGTGTGCGCATTATAAGCATAACAGTCGAAACCAATAATTGTTTATTAGGTATTAGATAATGTAACTTTAGTCGATGCTGTAGTAATAAAGTGCAGTCTTAAAAGCTCACAGAAATGTTCACATTAGCTTTGCTAGGCACGACAATTATGTGAAATGTGATCAGTCTAAACGCAGAATATTGGCAGCGATCTTAACCATACTCATTTCTTAAAATCGTCTTAAGCGAACAGACTTACTGGAGTAAAAAGGATGTGAGTCGCTCAAAAGGGGTAGCTGTTCTCACTGGGGACTGAAACTAAAGGGAGATCAGAAACAGATTGTTTCTGACTTCTCTTTAGTTTTAGTCCCTCAGGCTTAAGTTCCTAAACTGATGACAGATTAACAAAAAATGAACACAAATTGTTTGGCCGGAGGGCCACCTTGTAGAAACGTCAGACAGTCAAAAGGTATGTTCACACTACAGCTACACATCTATTATATATTGCATAAAGTTCAAAAGTTATAATATTCTGTCAACTTCAGTAACCGAATAAAATTATTAATCATAAACACTAATAAGCGCTTGAAACGGAATTCGCAGCTGAACGGCGAACGTCACGATTATCGCATTTTCTTTTTAATCTGTCCACCGGCAGTTACGTAACTGTTATGTGATATTATTACCACGCGTCGAACTTACCGATGCTCGGAGTTTATTTACTCTATGATTTCTCTTTTTCTTTATAAAAAAAGTAATAGAGTTTTATGCGTATCCGGATCTATAATCAGTGGCATTCGGCTGAAGATAAGCGATCTTAATTTAGTTCTATACTCAAAATTATAGACTGTTGTAACAGCGCAGCGGTGTTTCAGCTGATGTTTAAGTTTGATAGATGTTTAACCTCCAAAAATTGTTTGGTTTGGACGTTATATTATATTAAAGCGTCGCTCGCTCGCGAAAACATTTTGTGTAGATCCAAATTCCATCCAAATAATTATAAGAGCGGTGTCCTAGATAGTTTGTAATATATTTATACACAAATATACAGGGTGTCCAGAAACTCAACGATAACACCTGTTACCGGGCGAGAGGCCAAGGTATATCCGTTATGAAAAAAAAAGAATAAAATCCATGTCACTTCAAGTGACAATAGACATTTTTTGAAAAAGTTGAAAATTTCACACACTTGGTCGCATCTTTAAGTAATGTGATCACAATTTTCACAATATTACAGTAATTTTTTTAATAATGTAATCTTAAATAACAGTGCTATTAGTAGCAAATCAAAGTAATAAACATTGTTAGCTAAGTAAAATAAATTAAGTTTTTACGAGTTATGGTTTACAAAATCATTGTCAGTTTACTTTGACACTCCATGTTGAAAAAAAAAGTACCACACTACCCTTAGCAAGTCATTTGAAAAGATAGCCCATTTAGTCTAGGTTCCAAAATGGTAAAACACTTGGCACTTTTCTTGCCAATAAAATTGCTTTTGTGTATTTTTTGCGAAAGGATCTAATTGAAAACCCAGTCGAAATAAAACTATGTCTGGCTTGAACCGACTAAAACCGCACGCCGTCTCGGGTCTACAGACGCCGGGGTGTATGGTTGCCCATAGAGCAATCCCTCGCACCCCGACTGACCTTGGGCCATCTCTGGTTTCGAGATGGCCCCCTCGGGTTTGGGAACCACGGTGTCCCCGTCTTGTCCCGGTTTGGGGGAGGAGCGCTAGTCGCCCCACCGTCCCGGCCTGCTTCTGCTGGGGTAACAGGTGGCTCCACCTGTCACCCCCAGGCCTGCGCTCATAGAGGACGGAGGTCGTTGAGCGACCTCCGACGTCTGAGTCGTCTCCGCGCCTCGCGGGCTCTGCGGATCGGGAGGGACCTGAGTCTCTCCCGCACCTGCTCGGCCGCCTCCTTCTCGAGCATTACTTGCTCGCAGAAGGAGGCAGCGGCAGCCCACGCACTCGCGCTCCGCACCATCGCTGTGAGCAGGATGTCGAGCGAGAGGAGTCCCACTCCGAGGGCTGCTAAGAGGGCCCGCCTCGGCACCTCCCACGCCGGGCACTCCGCCAGCGTGTGCAGCCCTGAGTCCTCGCCTGCATCACAGTGATGGCACTCAGACGTAGGCTCCGATTTCCTGAACTTTAATATCATCCTAAAACTAAAGAAGATGCTCAAATTGTTTCCCTCCGGTACAAATACAAGCTCTGCATCGCCTCAGAAGTGACCTCTTCACCAGTCGTGCACATCTGCTCGCATTCATTTCTTCTGATGCTGCATAAATTTTTTGGCACAATTCTAATACATTTCGTATTGGTTTTGAAAGAAATGATTTTGGGAATAAATAGTAAGCCAATCTCTTCCTGTGGATGTAGTCCAACGTGATAAGGTATAGCGCTGTTCTACCAATCTCCAGTAAGTATGTAGCCTTGATATCAAGCCTTATGTGACCTTATGTTAACAGTTAGTCGCACAAAAACGTAACCGTGGTGCAAATTTAGTACCGACATTTAATGACAATGAAAGAAAATATACGCCTACCGATCGTGCAAGAAAATTAATTAATCTAACCTTACACCCCGGCGTCTGTAGACCAGAGACGGCGTGCGGTTTTAGTCGGTTTATCCGAGGGGATTTCCGCACGAAAAAAAAAGTACTTACCTACAATACTAAAACAGTGCATGAATATATGCAATAAAACTTCAAATAAAATAAATAAAAAAAACTTTTTAAAAACCGAACTAACAAGAAGAAAATAAATTTCTCAATCACTAAAAAACGTGGGGCTTTGAAATTTTTAAATTATTGAATATCTAAGGAAAATGATACATTAAAGGATTAAAGCGGCCGCCCCACGTTTTTTAGTGATTGAGAAATTTATTTTCTTGTTAGTTCGGAAGGAAAACGTGGTTTTTAAATAGTTTTTTTATTTCTTTTATTTTTATATCTGATGATTACATATGAAAATGTAAGGTGGCATTAGCCTACATAAAAAATTACAGAGCTTTAGGGTGATCAGAAGTGGTCGAAAATTAAGTGTCAATTTTTGGCTTCAGAGGGAAAGAGACACATAAACACAGACACGAAGTGAAACTAAGAAAAACGTGGTAATAAAAAAATAGGTGCACTCTGAACATGACAAATATGACCAATAGACAAAAACACAGTATTTGTCATATTTTATTCGTATGTGGTTGCAACATGCACATACTTACACGACATTTACTTTCCTCAAATCAAACGATCTGAATAAATACAATTTGTACTCTATGTGTTGCGTATGCGTCGTATTAGCAAAATGATCATGTGCGCGTGCGCCGCCGGTCGACGTGAGGTTACGTGACGGACGGCCGAAAGAGAAAGTGTTGCAGTTGGTCGATGTAACAAATATAAATGTTACCATGTTATTATTTTTGTCACGTGCGGTAATTACTTAGACGATGTGCTGAATTGTAACCTCACTTTATTTTAGCAATAGTTGTGGTAACATTGGCCATTTTGGGATCGTGTTTAACGAAAGGAAATGATGAGGAAATGATTTGACGAATTTAATTTTATGAGATTAATCAATAAATCGGTTGCATGAAAGGTTTAACGACAGTTGAGGAAGCTCGTAAAGTGAATCAGATAGCGGGCTGTTGTCTGCGTACCCCGAAGGGAGAAAGGCATGAGTATATGTAGCGTTGCATGAATACAATCTAAAATCGATTGACTGTATAAATCTGAAAGATGAAATGAATTTGTTCTTGGAAGAAGGTGCACATGGTGATTAAAAGAGTAATGTAACTGATTGTTAGTGGATGGAGGGCCGACATCAACCGTGGAAAAGATTTCGGGTTCCGTTAAAGATAATATAATAGGTCTTTACCTATGAAATTGCCGAAATTTTCTTACAAATTCATGAGTTCGTTATTCCTGTAATTTAATAGCTATTTCCATTATTTATATTTTGTTTGAAAGTTGATTTCAAGATTTTACAACTCTGTATTAAATTTTGTTTTTATTGGCCGCTTGATTAATTAATTCCAATTTCAAAAACAGTACTTCCCAAATGCTATCCATTTTGATGATCAATTTCGTAATTACTTAACAGCTGTCACTTTTCAAAAATGTAATAAAAGTTGCTGTTTGTTAGCTTAATGTTGTCTCATTCATACACAAAAAAAAACATAAAATTTGGATTTGTCATTCCTAAAAAAATGCAAAAATGTTAGTACTGAAAATTGGGTTTCCTCCAATTTCTTCAAGAAAAACGGAAATTTCATATGTAACGACCTAATATTATGAAGGAAATGATAGTGGCAAGTTTAAAGACGTCTGAAACATAATGCGCTTTTATTGTTTTTAAAATAGACCATGTTAATCTGACTTCAATCCTAGCGATGGAGACCGATTTTTTTTATACCAATCAGGTGGCTGACAAGCTCGCGGTCCACCTGATGGTAAACGGTTACCGCGGCCTATGGACGTGTGCAACACCAGGGGTGTCACACTCGCGCTGTCAACCCTGTAAAAATCTTCTATTGCCGTTCTTGAAGAATCCCATATTGTAGTCGCTTGAGAAAACCCCCAGCAGGGAGACCATTCCACAGCCCGATGGTGCGCGGAATAAAGTGCCTTTCGTACCTCACTGTACGCACCGTTTCCGGTCCCAACGTGAGAGGATGAATTCCCTGTCTGTGGCGAGCGGTGCGATGATAGAATTTGGCCGTGGGCATTATATCAAACCATTCTTCTGAACACACCCCCTTATAAAGGTGGTAGAAAACGCACAGAGAGGCGAAATCTCTCCTAAGGTTAAGAGGTTCTACACTGCTTGTAAGTATGGGATTGTCGACGATCCTCAGCGCCCATCTTTGCACCTAGTCGAACGGGTCAAGTTGGATGAATGTTGGTTGAATTCAAAAGTATGTAAGGCCACATTACAAGGTTAGGCAATACTAGTTAGGCTAGTCTTAGGATGAGTGACTATCTTCGTGAATAGGAGAGTACGTTAAGCTGTCGCCGTCGGTCCTGGTTGCCATACGAACAACGACCATTTATGGCATTCGTAACTACTGTAATTCATAGTTGCGAAGTTCAATATCGCGATGTACGTTACAGCGAAAGTTTACTATTGCGACGGACGTTGTTGCGAAAGTTCATTATCGTGATGTACGTTACAGCGATGTTATTGAAACAAGGGGAGACTTCCTGTGACCATGGCTGCTGAAAAGCAACGTCGGGATCGAAAAGCAACTGAAACTTCGGGATCAATGTAAAATATAAAATAACAACAAATAAATCGCGATAGAATCCGTTAAAAATAGTTTTATTTCAATGGCTTTTATAATATTTAATTACAGATATATACTATCTACAGCAGCAAGCTGAGAGGCAGCCCAATTCTATGTGGATGTGGCGTGCATCGGCAATCGGCACAATATAATCTGTTTATATCTGTACCTTTTTTTTCTTTTTTCGCCAGTCAGCGGGGGCGGTTATGTTGGGCTTGAACCGAGTAAAACCGCACGCCGTCTCGGGTCTACAGACGCCGGGGTGTAAGGCTGCCCATAGAGCATATCCCTCGCACCCCGACTGAACCTGGGCCATCTCCAGTTGCGAGATGGCCTCCTCGGATTTGGGAACCACATTGTCCCCGTCTTGCCCCGGTATAGAGGAGGGGCGCTAGTTGCCCCACCGTCCCGGCCTGTGTTTATATCTGTACCTACTTAGTATTTACTTGTTATCATTTTTGTTATTAATTTCGTGTTTGTTTGTATTCTTTTTTAGTGTTTTCTTTGTTTTAATGTATAAGTTTGATTGAAGTATGTGATTTATGCCTCCATGTAACCAATATTTCTTTCTTTCTACGTATAAACTTTACGTATATTTTACGTATAATTTTCCCTAAATATACTTTTAGTCTTAGTCCTAAGTAATACGAGGTAATCAGTCTACCGGACACATTTACATCGTCCGCTGCCTTATGCAGGGACCCGCACTACGTAGGCACTATGATATTATTTGTACAAAACTCGCTCAATATTATTTGGACACGTATAAGGCAGCGGATGGCCTTAGGCAGCATGCGGTTACTGAAAATACTTATAGTGTGCGATTTTGAACTCGAACTCAGGATGCTAACTTAATTCATACCATAAACATGAACATAACTTCACGCCAACTATTATAGGAAATTTATAAACTGATATTTGTCTGAAGCTTACACGATTATCACACATTGAAATAAAATTATTTTAAAGGATTCTATTGAGGTTTATTTGATGTTATATTACAATCCACTTAATTAATTCCCAGTAAATTCTATATAAAACAAGACTTCATAACACTGTGAGCTCATTGTGCGTCAATACTAACACCAACAATTCAACATGATTCGGGTACTTTGAGATAACTTATACTTTAAACTATAAGACAACCACAATCTTCAGTCTCCCCGTGACCATGGCTGCTGAGAAGGAACCGAAACATCGGGTTTCAGTGTAATTCCCATCAAATATATCGCGATAGTATCCGTTAAAAATAGTTTTATTTCAATGTCTGATAATATATTTATTATTGGTTTCATCATGTTATGCAACAAAACCAATAGATATTTCTGACTTATGCAATGAATTGATTTTACTACTGATAACGTTACATTTGACCGCACGATCTTTAGCGATATGCATCTGATTGTAGCTAAAGGCACTCAGTGTTAAGGCTTAGAGGGCATATCGTGACTGGCGTTGTGCAACTATCTAGGTATACACACTATAAACGTTATAGGGCAGGGTACGAAGGACTGCTCCAAAATAGATTAACATGGCCTGTCTATGTTTGCAATACTTTGAAATATACTCGTGATGCATTAATTGTTCTATAAAATTCTTCTTGAGCTTGGTGTACAGGTCGTAATGTACAATGGTACAAGGCGAGTTTTTGTGCAGTTGGTACGTACCTTTTTGTTTTTTTTTTCGTGCGTAAATCTCCTCGGATACCCCCCCTGCCGGCCAGCGGGGGCGGTTATGTCGGGCTTAAACCGACTTTAACTGCACGGGTCTTCAGACGCCGGGGTGTAAGGTTGCCCATAAAGCATATCCCTCGCACCCCGACTGACCATGGGCCATCTCCGGTTTCGAGATGGCCCCCTCGGGTTTGGGAACCACGGTGTCCCCGTCTTGCCCCGGTTTTTAGGGAGGGGCGCTAGTCGCCCCGGCGTCCCGGCCTGCTTCTGCTGAGGTGACAGGCGGCCTCTCCTGCCACCCCCAGGCCTGCACTCATGGAGGAGTTGGTACGTACTATTGGCTGCACGTGCGCTCGCTTTGTACCATATACTTTTACATGTCATAGTTGAAAGAGAGTTCATGGTTTGCAATGCTTTGTTATCTTTCATCTATTGCATGAAACTAGTAATAAAAATATATAACCTCGTTTTTATATGCAGTTGGAATAACAATTTAAACATAAGGGACGCTGAATTTCGCTTAACGACCTCTGTTCTCCATGAGCGCAGGCCTGGGGGTGGCAGGTGAGGCAGCCTGTCACCCCAGCAGAAGCAGGCCGGGACGGCGGGGCGACTAGCGCCCCTTCCCCAAACCGGGGCAAGACGGGAACACCGTGGTTCCTAAACCCGAGGGGACCATCTCGAAACCAGAGTTGGCCCAGGGTCAGTCGGGGTGCAAGGGATATGCTCTATGGGCAACCTTACACCCCGGCGTCTTAAGACCCGAGACGGCGTGCGGTTTTAGTCGGTTCAAGCCCGACATAGCCGCCCCCGCTGTCGGGGGTATCCGAAGGGATTTCCGCACGAAAAAGAAAAAAAAAGGGACGCTGTATTTAACATCTTGTGTGACGGTACGATATCTACGGTACGATATCTAGAATGTATGCCCTTGGTGGATGAAGAGCCTTCTACCTCACGGACTCGACGACGGGGCTTGAATACCACTAAGTCAGTCAGTCTACTGAGAACTGTTGACTAAATCTGGTGGCACTGATATTGTTTTTCAGTCAACTTTAAAGTAAAGAAGAAAGGTTATAGGAATATTACTTACAGTTTTAGTAAAGACTCCATCTTCTTCTCCATCGCGAAGAGAGAATCCGAAGGCTGTGAAGTGAGCACTTTGCAGAATGTAAACTTTGCACACTGAGAGTCCCTCCAGTCTGTTTGTTTCACTAGGTTCATAGCAGCTGAAGTCAACGATGATGTACTTGAAGGACTGTCTAGATGCTGTAAGTCATCACCGAAATCTTCATGAAGAGACCTTTTGACGAGGTGTTTTCGTTTTACCCTCCTCAGGCTCGCGCCCTCATATATAGGCTCTTGGAAAAAGTCCATTGCATCGCGCTTTGTTCGTGTCGTTACCCCATCTGGTGACATTACAACGTATACGTTTTCACTGGGCATCTTGTAGTTGTCATCATAAACCTTTTGGCTACTCAAAATCTGTTTGTCGATATCGTAATTTGTTCCTAATGCTCTTTTGTGCTCTTTTTCCAGTTCATCTTGAATTTCATCCTCACTTATGCCAGCGCTGCGCATTAGGTTCACGTCTAAAAATCTGCCCATAGCAACTGCTCCCAGTCCTAAAGCTGCTCCACCAGCCATGAGACCAATAGCCGGTAGCATTGCAGGGGCTCCCGCGGGGATTATACCAATTTTATCTTGAGCATACCTCTGAGTTTGAATACTATTTGAAGGGTATAGACCCAAGTTCGAAGAGATTTTCTGTGTGGCCTCAATAATGGGATCAAAAACAGGCTGCGTGACTTTAGCAATGGGTTCCATGATAGGCCTGGTGAATTGCTGAACAGCTGAGCTAGCAGTGTTATAGGTTTCTTTCATAGAATCGGTAATTCTCTTCCATAGAGTTGGTTCGGGTATGCGCTTAATGTAAGCGTAGTTATTGTATGGGTACCTCGCCAGATTTGTGCCATAGCCATGATCATAGTAAGAAAATTTGTTGTATTCGTCTTCGTAGTACTTATTAGCGTTGATAGTTGTCTGTTGAGAACGTTGTTGACCATATCCATTGATTGGTTCCATCGGGTACGGATGAGCGCTTTTGGGAATGTTGTTAATGTAATATTTAATTTTTCGGTCTTTATTTTCGTAATTTTCTAAGTTATCACGGGTAGATTTTGCTGGCTGTACTCCTAGATCAGGATGAGCGTATTGAAGAACTGGATTCCTTACACTTTCGTCAAAACCCGGTTTGGCATTTTTAGGAGTGTACATTGCGGAGTTGGGAAAGTTGGCTTCTCCAGGATGTTGAAGCATTCTTCTTTGAATGTGACTCTCTGCATAATCTAGATCGCCATTATGCACCCTTGAGCTGCGTCCACTGAAGTAATCACGTTTTAATTCTTGATCATTAATCTGTTTAATATACTCAATGAGTTTTGAGTTTGCAACTTTCGAATTGTCAGCTTTAGTGAAAGGCCCGTAGCCAGACTTAAGATAATAATTGTCTTTTTTCTGTTTGTATGAGTATGTTGGGTTGTCACTGGTCAAATATGGTCCGGCGTCAGAGGGTTCGAATTTGATGTTATCAAATTTAGTGAATGGTCCATCTTTGGGTTCATAATTGTCCTCCTTAGTGAAAGGACCAAAGCTCTCGGCGGGATCAGTGTCTCCTACATCTGTATATACATCGGCGTCAGGTACAACTTTCGGTGGGGTATAACCTTCGGGATAAGGGAGCAACTCCCCATTTACTACTCTTGCGTTCCGCCAAGTTTTCTTGTCAGATTCATCGTCGGGCATCCTTACGCCTTGGATTTCTGGAATGCCATCTTCACCGAGAGTCAGAATAGACCTGCCGCGTTTGTTGAATTTTTCAATAGCTTTTTTCATGTACAACGTATCTGAACTTACCATGACAGGATCTGGTACATTAAGGGATTTCCCTTCACCGTCAGAGACTTTAGTGCTCACCACTTCAATGTAAACTGGGTTCCTATCATTCTTGATTACTGGATTATGAGGGTCGAATCTGTAGCTTTTGATCGGCCCACCATAGTCTAAAAGGCTAGTTGACGTAATATATACTTTTTTGTCTTCTGTCCTCTTGTCATTGTCATAAGTGGGATAATAATTCGATGTTTCAGGGTCAGCCTCGGGCTTTCGGCCATCTTCCTGAATATGTGATTCAGGGTAAACAGATACTGGTGACCAATTGCCATATTCTGCTTGAACATCGCTTAAATCTTCAGCATTTTTGTTACGGTTTTGGTAATAATCATATCCAGCTAAATCGCTGTTGAGTGTACCCATAAAATTTAATTTTCTTTGGTCACGTGTTTCTGTTTTGTTCTTGTTTTCGTCTGAGGTTACATTAAAGTTAGAATTTGTTGTTCTTTGGGAAGCAGTAGTTGGTGATGCAGTGGTACTACTAGCGTGAGTGGTAGATTTATCTTTCTTTTTGACTATTAATTGCGTCACATGTCCTGATTTCGTTCTGACATTAAGTGTCTGTGTATCTAGAGGGTTGAGGCTCCTGGAGACTTTAAGCTCTGTTCTTGTGGTCCGCGATGGCAGGATTGTGGTACGTATTGCCTTCGTGGTGGCAGTCGAATTTTGTTCTGTGATGTCTGCAGCTGCGGCGTAGAACAGCCACAGTAGGGCACCCAGTCGTATCACGGGATTCATCTGTGAAAATAAGAGAAACTTTGTTATAATGTGTTGTTGGTGTACTTACGACATCGCCGAGTGCCCAACCAGTTTGATGTTTTATTTCATAATTATATGTTTAATTAACGTTCTACAGAGCTCTTATATTTTGAGAGAAAGTGAATAATTTGTGTTCCTTCGAATAGTCGTTACGGCCAGTGGACAGATATAATTTACTTCCTTTAATGCTACGTTTCTGAGTGTAAATTTTAGTTGCAGCTAATTCGCAGTATTTTCGAACTTGATGAATTGGAGCGTCAAATGCATCAGATTACCTAGTTTACATTTTAACAATGATGTATAAGTAAGATTGAGAATAACAAGACACGAGTACTTCTTATGTTTAATTGTGACATCTGTAAGTATATTTATTAGAACAATAACTAGGAATACGTTTGGAAGCCCATGAACATGTAAGGCCTAGATAATACAGACTGCGTAAGCTAATGATTAGGTATTATTAAAAATGTCCAGCATATTGCAAATCAGAGTGTAATACAAGATATCAACCTGAGTTTAGTTAATGCAATCTATGCGATGTGTAAAGACAAAGGCCAGGGCTGGAAGTCAGGCATTTCCACGAATACTATTTTCACAATACATCTTAACCAATGTTAACTAATCTGGCTACAAAACAAGTGCATACGCACCGCTGACGTCACAGACTTTATCACATAATCTCAAAATGATTTCTTTAATTTATCAAGTGAAGGTAAAAGTGTGCATCGATACTTTAACGGCCAATCACGAAAACTAACTATAGAAAATGCAACGATAATCATGCAGTGAAATCATGATACGTAAACTAAAGGCTGATCGGTAATAGAAAGTGTGGAGGAAAAAGCGATGTGTGGTAGTAACTCGAGAGCTTTCCTATGTTCATGGTTTGTGGATGACTTGTCCTAATAATAGCATGTAAATATCCAAACAAGTTTGTAAAGTCAAAGTCTAAACATCATTTATTATGTCAAAGAAAAAAATTAACATTGTTCTACTTGGTCTAATCACACGCTACCTTTTTTTTTTTTTTTTCGTGCGGAAACCCCTTCGGATACCGCCCCCGCTAGAGAGCGGAGGATCTCCAGCGGGGGCGGTTATGTCGGGCTTGCACCGACTAAAACCGCACGCCGTCTCGGGTCTTAAGACGCCGGGGTGTAAGGTTACCCATAGAGCATATCCCTCGCACCCCGACTGACCCTGGGCCATCTCCGGTTTCGAGATGGCCCCCTTACTTGCTCTCCACTGTGCCCTCTGCTAATCAGAGGGGCACGTGGAAAGCTTCCGAACAGCCCTCAACAGGGCCGTCCTCGCCTCGGTCGGAGTTGGCCGTAGGCGGCAGCGTCTCTCCCGCCCTAGGAGAGAGGCGCTGCCGTCTCCGTTGCCCAGGGTGCATCGCGTGGAGGTCCCCAACCAAGCACCCCAATCACACGCTACCTAGCGTCCAATCGGCATGATGCTACATCATGCCGATTGGACACTAGGTAGCGTGTTAAGACCCGGGACGGCGTGCGGTTTTAGTCGGTTCAAGCCCGACATAAGCGCCACCGCTGGCCGGCGGGAGGGTATCCGAAGGGATTTCCGCACGAAAAAAAAAAGGTAGAAGGTAGGAATAAAATAATATAGGAAGTAAAAACATCTTATAACGTTTTTGCTATTTCGCTTTTTAACAGACTTCAAAAGGGGGTTCATTCACGATTTATACCTACATATCGTGTCAATATTTGAGCTCAATCGATGCAAAGCTTTTTGAGTTTTTGAGGCGTACATATTAAACAAACCAACTTAACATTTTTTTATTTCAGAAACCCTTCCAGCTAAGTTAAATTGCTTTGTATGAATCTACTCCTAGGATTCAGTAATGGCCAGGCCATTCCAACCCGAGACACCTCAAACGTAAGGCCTTAACCGTTCAGCTACCAACGCTATATTAACGCATCATAAACACTAAGTACTAATTCAAACAAGTGCCCTAATCTACTCCGCTACGCATCGTTATAATTACAGTTCGTGACTGTGAGTGTTATGGCAGTGCAGGACCTTGCGCTGCGTGTTAGCAACTACGCGGACGACCGTAGTATGCGTAGGGCTGCCAACTAAAGTGCTAAAATTTTACGGCACGTTAAAAGTAGTACTGCTGTTTGACCAGTTTCTTTACAGTAGCGAAACATGGGCCACGAGAAAAACGCAAGGACAAAACTTCATGCCACTGAAATGCGTATGCTACGTAGGGCCGGTAGAGTTACGCTTAAAGACAAAGTGCGTATTGAGTAAATAAGAGGGAGTTTCAAAGTTGCACCTGTTACTGAAAAACTTACTGAGGCCAGACAGAGATGTTTAAAAAGTGTCTTCCTATGGCTACACAGAAGAGAATGTGGGTTAGGCCACAGCCGACTTGGATGATGAAAGTCCAGAAGCACATGAAGGAATGTGGCCTGAAGTCGATGGTGGTATACAGCGGAAGTAGGCCATCAAGGTAGGAACCATCATGTGAGGATTGATCGTATCTGGAATGGTGGCCCATACCTTCTGGACTTCACCCTAGCTTCTTACCATACAGAGCTGTGAAGTCAATTGACACGCTAAATAAAAAAAAACCTTATCACGCCTGTATGATAAAAGTACTGCAGTCAGGGTCGTTAGTACTTATTTGTAAATAATATTTGTATCAAAGATTGAACTAAGCAGGGAAGTATTTAATCTGTTCGTTATACATCCTAAATAATGAAATTATTAAAGTACAATTTCTTTATCGACGAATGTATAACACCTGCAATAGGGTAGTTCAAGCCGAGTCAATGCAGCGCACTGCTGGACTATGTCTCTGTTGACCGGAAAGGGGAATTTATTTCATTTCAAATCAGGATTCCGATTTAGTAACGCCTCGCTTACTAAATGCATGATTTTAATTGTATTAGTCTCGGTTACATGAAAAACTTGCACTTTGGAGCACGGGATTGCAATTGCATTTATTTATTTATTTCATGGAACTAAAAACATACATAACATAACTTCACGCCTGTATCCCCGAAGGGGTAGGCAGAGGTGTATTACACACCCACGATTCGCCAGTTATGTTGAGGTCCCAATGTAAAAGGGGGCGAGCCTATTGCCATCTACCGGGCACATTATTAAGCGAGCGATAATTATCATTTATTAATGCACACATAACTACGAAAAGTCAGAGGTGTGTGCCCGGGCAACTGGGGATCGAACTCGAGACCTCGTCTCAGCAGTCCGTTACGTATGCCACTGGGCTATCGCCGCTATTTATATATTATTATTATTTAATATTATTTATATACTATTTATATATTATTATTATATATTGTATTAGTCTCGGTTACATGCAAAACTTGCACTGGAGCACGGGATTGCAATTGCAATTATTTATTTATTTCATGGAACAAAAAAAACAGATGTAAATTTAAAGTTTACAGTATAGTGTTATAATATTTACTAATGCATAACCTACAACAATATATTCGTGTTACTAAAATTAATGTTTTTCAAAAAATAGATGCCACTACATCAATAAATAGGTCCAAACTAAACAAAACAAAATGTCCCCTCGTTAAGTTTATGTGCTCTTTAGATGAGTACGTACACATTTTTAACTCCTTACCCAAGTGAATGGTGGAATTACCATATATTAAACTTTTACGCGTACTGCGGGAGTGGTTAATTCAGGAAAGTTTTCCTCCATTTTAGATTTTCTAAAGAACAGCTCTTGCCGTTTCGGTGCGCATTGACTGAGAAGCATTTTCAAACTTTTATTACATGTGCTTTTATATTGCTGTGAATCTGCATAAAAATTTTACCTGATAAATCCCAATAATTGACACGTACTTAATTGATAATTTATTTGAAATTTAATTTTCATACTTAAATATTTGACTTTTAAATATGTTTTTATATTGCGACAATTCGTCACAATAAAAATAAATTTGTAATGATAAATCCTAATCACTGACATGTACTTAATTGATAATTTATCTGACAATTAATTTTCTTTCTTTTCCAATACTTAAAATAGTTGACTTTTATATAATGTGGATACCTGTCATCGAATTATCTGTTTTATATTGTTATGGGAATTAATAATCGATACCATATCAAAACTTTATTCTGAATTTTGACATGTTTATTTTGATTTTATGCTCATTAATTATTTTTCCTGCTGTCAACTGTGCAACATGTAGAACATTATTTAAATCAATTACCACCTGTATACCGTGTTTCAAGCAATACAATAATTAATATTACTGTGTAAGGTGCAATAATTCCTAAAATGGATCTTTTGAATCTATGTGGTGTCGTCAACGCAAATATGTCGACGTCTTCAAATTGTGCATAATAAAGCTCGACCAGTCGCCGCATTGATGATCTCAAACCAGCGTTTGTCCTGCACTTATTGGTCTTGAAAAGGCGTCTTATCCTGTCAATACGGGCATGAATTGTTCGTGGTACAACATAGCAGAGTCTGAGTCCTTTGATTCATCTTGACTTTTACGGGAGCGTTTGCTGTCAGGTCCCCGACCCCGAAAGGAAAGCCTTCGCAGGTGAGGTCGACTTGGGCCCTGAAGATTTTGGTGAAGCTCCATACACCCTGTAAACACTCTTGGGTAAATATGCAACATCATCATCATCCTCCTCCTGCCCCTATCCCAAAATTTATTTGGGGTCGGCGCAACATGTGTGCTTTTTCCATTCATCTCTGCTTGTGGTCATTTCAACATTCACTCCTTTCCTAACCATATCCTCTTTCACACAGTCAATCCATCTCCTCTGAGGTCTTCCTCTCCCCTTGTAACCGTCCACTTCCATACTTAATGCCTTCCTTACGATTTATTATTGGGTAAAATTGCAACGATCTGTCAAAAAAAATCTATTCCTCTGTCGATGAATTGCAATTGGTTTTGGGTTTTGCTACCACAAACATATGGATACGGTATGATTTTATCGGCACCTTATAATAATAATAATGTTGAGTCTGAGGTGCCGTACTATCGGTACACACCGGTGTCGGTTCTTGAAAATAGTCATGCATTGCTCTACTGGGACCGCTCTATTATCACGGACAGGACTATTGCTTGCAATAAGCCTGATATCGTGGTAGTCGACCGGCCCCAGCGCCGGGCAATGATCGTTGACATCACCATCCCGCATGACGAAAACCTCGTGAAGGCTGAGAAGGACAAAATCAGCAAGTACCTTGACTTGGCTCACGAGGTTACCGCCATGTGGGATGTCGATTCAACGATCATTGTCCCGATAGTCATTTCGGCGAACGGGCTGATAGCGAAGAGCCTCGACCAACACCTCAAGAGACTCTCGCTAGATGGTTGGGTCAAGGGTCAGATGCAGAAGGCGGTCATCCTCGACACGGCACGCATTGTCCGGAGGTTTCTCTCTCTGTGACCCCGACCGCCGGTAGCTTGGGCCCTGCCACGCTGCCGGTGGAGCACTATTTTTTATATTTTTAAATAGATGTTTTTTTTTTTTTTTTTTTTTTTTTTAATATGTATTTAAAAATGTAATTTATAAGTAATTTTAAAGTAAATAAAGAGATAATAATAATAAAAACTGCACATTTAGAAAAAAATTCGATCATCTCTATCTCTCAGAATGGATGTAGGAGCGGCGCCCGTGGCACTAAAGAGCTCCTTCTAGTTGACATGGCCATCAGCCAACAGGTGCGTCGTAACCGTAAAAATCTGGCGACATGTTGGATAGATTATAAGAAGGCTTATGATTCTGTTCCACATACATGGCTTCTGAGGGTGCTAGAGTTGTATAAAGTTGATACAACTCTAACTACTTTCTTGAGGTCATGTATGGGGCAATGGAACACGGTTCTCCGCTATCCAGGATGTTGCCAGACAAACGATGCACCGATAAGAATCGAGAGGGGTATATTTCAGGGCGACAGTCTGAGTCCCCTGTGGTTCTGTCTAGCACTGAATCCTCTAAGTACAATACTGGAGAATTCAGGGCTAGGCTATCGGTTGCGGAGAGAGGGTCGGGTTATATCCCACCTCCTATACATGGATGACCTCAAACTATTTGCTACTAATAACCTACAATTGATGGAGCTACTAAAGATGACTGAAAACTTTAGTAGCTCTATCAAGATGGAATTTGGTTTAGACAAGTGTGCGGTCATGCATGTAGAAAGAGGTGGTATAGTGGAATCCGAAGGGATGATACTTTCAGATTCCATTAAACTTAAATCTCTATCTACAACCGAAACATACAAATATCTGGGTATGTCACAGGCATTAGGAATCTCCGAATCTGGTATGAAGCAGGCATTGCAGGAGCGCTTCTTTGGCCGCCTGAAAAAAGTTCTGAAAAGCCTTCTATCGGGCGGTAATAAGGTTCGTGCCTGCAATGGTTGGGTCATGCCAGTCCTAATGTACTCCTTCGGCATACTCAGATGGACTCAGACTGAACTGGATGCTCTAGATAGGAGGGTCCGGACACTGCTGACCACATTCCGAATGCACCATCCACGTTCATCGGTAATGAGGTTGTATATCCCGCGGAAATTGGGCGGTCGTGGTTTTTTAAATGCCAAGACCCTTCATAACCGCGAGATATACAACCTTAGAGAATATTTCCTACGTGTAGATTCCGATATGCATCGTGATGTGGTCGCAGTGGACAATGGCCTAACCCCTCTCACGTTGGCTAAAGAGAACTGGCGCAAACCTGTAGTACTTGGTACTGCTGATCGCAGGGATGTATGGATGGGTAAAGAGCTACACGGACGCTTTTATCGGGCCTTAAATGGGCCCGATATAGATTTAAAAGCGTCTGTATCATGGCTACGGTTCGGTGATCTTTTTGGAGAAACCGAAGGTTTTATCTTTGCAATTACGGACGAAGTTGTAATGACGAACAACTACCGGAAGTATATTCTGAAGGACGGTACGGTTGACATCTGTCGGGCATGTCATCGTCCCGGAGAATCACTCAGACACATTATTTCCGGTTGTTCTCGTCTCGCCAACGGTGAGTACTTGCACAGACATAACCAAGTGGCCAGGATTGTACATCAGCAACTTGCCCTTAAATACAATCTTGTGACTTCGGAGGTGCCATACTACAAGTATGTGCCCGACCCAGTTCTCGAAAACGGTCGTGTCACATTGTACTGGGATCGATCTATTATCACTGACAGGACTATTGTTGCCAATAAGCCTGATATAGTGATAATGGATCGATTAGAGCGTCGTGCAATGATAGTTGATATCACTGTCCCCCATGACGAGAATCTCATGAAGGCAGAAGAAGAAAAACAAATAAAATATTTGGACCTGGCCAATGAGATTGTCGACATGTGGGATGTGGACTCAGCTATTATTGTACCGATAGTCGTGTCAGCACATGGACTTATCGCCAAGAGCCTCGATCAACACCTTATGAGGCTCTCGTTAGGCAGCTGGCTCAAAGGCCTGATGCAGAAGGCCGTTCTGCTAGGCACGGCACGCATAGTGAGGAAGTTCCTCACCCTGGAGCCGTAACCACCGGCAGCTTGGTCCCTGTACCCGATGCCGGTGGAACACTATTTTTATATTTTTAAATATATTTGTATTTTTTTTTATATATATATTTAAAAATGTAATTATATGTATAGAAATTAAATAAAGGAGATAATAATAATATATATAATAATAATACCTGTACCCGATGCCGGTGGGCCACTATTTTTTATATTTTTAAATATATTTGTCTTTTTTTTGTATAGAATGTATTTAAAAATATAATGTAATATGTATTTAAGTGTAATAAAGAGAATAATAATATAATAATATCCCGGAGAATCCCTTAGACATATAATTTCTGGTTGTTCTCGTCTTGCCAACGGCGAGTATTTGCATAGACATAACCAAGTAGCCAGGATTGTCCATCAACAGCTTGCTCTAAAGTATAACCTATTAGAATCAGAGGTACCGTACTATAGGTATGTGCCCGACGCAGTTCTCGAAAATGGGCACATCACGTTGTACTGGGATCGATCTATCATCACTGACAGGACTATTGTAGCTAATAAACCTGATATAGTGTTGATAGATCGATCAGAGCGCCGCGCAATAATTATCGATATCACCATTCCACATGACGACAATCTTGTAAAAGCCGAAAAAGAAAAACAAATGAAATATTTGGATTTGGCTCACGAGGTTGTCGGCATGTGGAGTGTTGTTCGGCAATTATTGTCCCGATAGTTGTTTCGGTTCACGGACTGATTGCCAAGAGCCTCGATCAACATCTCAAGAGGCTCGCGTTAGGCAGTTGGGTCAAGGGCTTGATGCAGAAGGCAGTGCTCCTCGACACGGCACGTATCGTGAGGAGATTCCTCTCTCTGGAGCCCTAACCACCGGTAGCTTGGTCCCTGTACCCGATGCCGGTGGGCCACTATTTTTTATATTTTTAAATATATTTGTCTTTTTTTTGTATAGAATGTATTTAAAAATATAATGTAATATGTATTTAAGTGTAATAAAGAGAATAATAATAATAATATATTTATTTTTACAGATAATTAAATCCATCTTGTTAGTAACATTTTTTACTTAATCGCTATGTTAGTACTTATATTCTACTACAGATTTTGTTTTTTTAAGGATGTGCCTCAAAATATGGCACTCATGGTTCCTGTTTACAAGAACTTGAAAACGTGAAAACGTAGTTTAGTTTGATGTCGGGCCCTATCATTGGGGAAATCTAATCTGAAGAGGATATGTATGGAAAGTATTTAATGTATATGCTCAAAGAAATGCGGTACAATGTAACAGAAGACGGCCTTACAAGGCAACATGGGACGATTGACGCGGACGATTTCTACCGATTAGTCTAAAGTATTACAGACCGATTATTCCAATCACATCGATTTAAAAAATATATGATTAGTGGGCTATTATAGGTGAAACCCGTGCGTATTATGCGAGAGTAGATTATGGTTAGTCACCAACGGAAATGGCGGCGATTTGTGATGTTGTGGTTAAGTTCTTGAAGCTATATTGGAGCTATAAAAATCTGATGCAACTAATGAAAAACAAGTTGTAAGTTTAATTTTTAAGATGCAAGTAAATGCAGAAGTACACCCACATTTAGAAACAGTACCTTTTTTTTTCGTGTGGAAATCCCCTCTGATAAGAGCAGCGGGGCGGTTATGTTTGGCTTGAACCGACTAAAACCGCATGCCGTCTCATTGGACATTTCCCTCTAACCCCGAAATTCACGTTTTATTCAATGAATAGATAAGTTATTGAATTAACAAGTAGGTATCTCTCGTAAGAATATAATCCACAGGGATAGCCGGGCGTGAATGAGGACAAATTCAGATGAAAATATATATAATTCTGTACATGAATATTTTCATCGCGGATCTATGACTGTACAACCAACCTTTCGTCGGTAGCATCAAAGCTTGCCACTCTGTCGGGGTCACCAGCGCAGTGAAAATGATTTACAGCTTACTTATTTCAGTATGGAGTAAAAAATTTCCGGAGATACTGCTGACGGAGGAAATCAATCCACATACGAGATGAAGGCATCAAAGTTTTGAGCAGCTTAAGCTAACTAGGGGCGCAATGCATTCTGCTGTTACAATTTTTTTTCAATTGAATACCATTGAATTGTTTTAATTGATTATTCCTCCGTTGCTAGATCGATTTTCAATTTTCTTGTTCTGTCTTAAGTCAATAGTTAAGTTGCATATTTTGGCGCCAAAATCGTGGTCTGAATAGGACTTTTGAAATTTTTGAATGGTGATTATTCCTCCATGGTATGTTCAATTTTCAATTTTATGTTTTCAAAACCGGGTATCAGTTGTATTTACATGCCAAGTTTGGTCAAAATTGGTCGATTAGTTTAGAAGGAGTAGCGTCACAACCGAAATACACTGAGTGGAGTATAGAGAAATTTTCGCTCGACTTCGTCTTACTCTCAGCTCAATAATTGTGATGGTCATATTATTGACCATGTACCTACTTGTTTGCTACCGTTTTGTTTTTACTTTTAAAATACTAATTTATTTATTTTCTTTCAATTTATAATTTTATTATTATCGATAAAATTTTCAATTAGTTGATTGACTGATAAGTTGAATTTAAAATAAATAAATATTTCAGGGGTGATGACGTTTTACGGTAATTCGCATGTCCTTTATCCGAGGTCATTAACAAATAAAGGGATGACGTTGTAGTGACCTTGTCCAGTAATAAACAAACAACTTAACAATAAATGCTGTTTCGTATTCAAATCGATTCGATGCACAAACACCGATGCGTACACAACTGTATGCAAATCACAAATACAATTTGGATATTTGACTTGTAGTCCGATACGCTTTTCTAACTTTTCACGAACATTTGCTCAGTTGCCCGAAGGCCCCGCCGAGGCTGCTCCGGCTTAAGGCGTAATTAACTTCGCTCTAATAACTCCATCTATCTGTTAATATATCTGCTATCTCAATGATATATTTACACGTACATTATTTACTTTTCACACTAATTAATTAAGCAGATATTTGTCTATTTGTTTAGTCAAGTTTCTCTGTCGGTTTGCGATGAAGAAAAGTAGTTTTAAGCGAGGCGCCTCGCAAGGGCTGGCGTTCTTTTAATTAAGTAAAAATATAACTGAGTTTAGTCATTTTGTAGTAACAGATATATACTCAATCTTATTTTAATGGTAAGAAAGGTAGGGATTAAACAATATTATTTTCTAGTTTTATTTTGCAGATGAACCAGATGAAACGAAAAGATTGTTTGAACCGCAAAAAAATATCAAAATGGTATTTCAGGGCTCTGTACCTCAGTTGGAGAAATGGTAGCCTTTTTATAGGATTGCTTCGTTGACCATTGGTATGTCTCTCAATACCCTTTTACTCAAGAATGTGAGGGTTTCGAATTGAAATTAATATCAAATACTCGTCTGCGATCCCTTGAAAAATCCAATCAAAATACATCTATACAGCTCCAACGATTTTCATGAACTTTAGTAAACAGGGGGGTCCGGGGGTTATACATCTACCCAGCTAGGTTTCATTTTTGGAAAATGTCGAAATAAAAAAAATCCGAGCCAAGCTCAGTCACCCAGATATTAGACGTTTATACGGCATATTTTGACACTCGCAAACGAATCAAACCTTTCGGCTATGTTGGCCGAGAATCATGGTTTTTGGCAAGAACCCTCGATGCGCGAGTTCGACCCACACTTGGCCGATTTTCTTTTCTAATTTTTAAATTAGCTAACATATTTATAGATAGATAGATAAGCCCACTATTTGTAAAACTAAAAACATTTAAACTACTAGTAATGTGCGGTTTAAATATATATTTTGGATAAAAAAGTTAATTAGTTTCAAACGTTCAGTTATATCGCAAAAAGATTACATCTACCAAAATTATAACTATTATATAGTAATGTTAATTTCGTTTAGTGAAGTTGATGGGCCAAGTCAAGCATAACGTGACAATGGAACGTTTTTTAGAAGACGATGTAGTGATCAAGATAGAGAGGGCGAAGGATACTTACGACGGACACGAGGTCGACGAGGACAAAAGAAAAATGACGAAAGAGATTTATGAGGCGAGGGTGAATGGGGTGACCCGGTGAGGGTTGACCTAGGCGGACGTACTTATGTTAATCATATCGAGAGAATACCCAAAACCGGCGAGCATCTATAGAAACTATTAAGAAGAAACGAAGGCGTATACCAGGATCGTAGCAACTGGAAAGATATTGTGTTGGCCTAGATGGAAAAGGGTACAAGTAGATATGAATATATTTTATTGCTTTCTCAAGAACTTTATATACTTATATGTACCTATGGCTTTATTTAAGTAACAATTATAATTTTCTGTTACATCATAGTTATTACACTGTTAGAGATTTTACAGATGATAAGTTTTGAGATAACTTATAATGTAATTCTTATCAACCTTATATGGGGTTTCTACACCATGCTAACAGAGAATGTAGAGTCATATTAGTCACAAATATTTATTTGTAATATTTTTATGAGAGTGACTACCTCTCACAAAATATCACAAAAGGGGTCGAATTACATTACATTGCATATATATATTACATTTGGTGAAAATATTGTTTATTAAACCATAATAATTTCATAAAAATAAAACTCTTTATGATGAATTCTGTTGCGATTTATTTCTTTTTTTTTAAATAAAGAATTAGTAACCGAAATTACTAATATTCCCCCTAACCCCTCCAGCTAAGCTAAATTGCTTGTGTTAGGAGTGGGTTTACGTCGCTAGTGTAATGGCCAGGATTCGAACCCGGGACCTCTCGATCGTAGGGTCGACTCCTTAACCACTAAGCTACCGACGTTTCATTATTGTTATCATTGGGCACATTTTTATTTCCATCGTTTCAATTGCTTCGCAGTAGCCTAAGAAGGTGTTCAACTGTTCATTTCATATTTTGAATTTAATTGCAAACATTTGAAAGTATAATTCGGTTTATTACTGGATTACCATAGAGTCCGAAATGACCGAATAGGGATCGAAACGAAAAGCATTATTCTAGAAAACTTGGCGCCAATCAAAAGATATAATTATAGATTAAAGACAACATTACGAGCGACAGTGCTTGAGTTTTCTTGAATTGTTTACATTTTATTTTCTCCGTCAGAAATCGCGTTGTGTGCCGCCGCGAGAACTGGAGCGTTCAGTGAAAATTATACAGTCATACAGTCGCCGCGGATCTTTATCTTACACTGAGAGCATTAAATGTACTTGTTATGTTACTAACACCTGACTTGGCTATCCATTGAGAACCTCGAAGAAAATTATTCTTTAAAATATAGGCAGGTAATCGAGCCTGCACATTATTCAAAAAGGTAGGTGTAAGAAATTGGTGCAAATGTTATCACGTTAAATGTTACACCGGTACTGCTCGATATACGTCAGTCCAAAAAAAAGTTCAATATCATGATGTGAATTACGAAAACATTATGCGATAACTTTCACGCCATTTACCCACGCAATAAGGGACGATCTTATTGCTTATGCTGATAATCCTAATAGAAATAAATACTCAAAACTTTGTCTAATCTGGGATTCGATTACGTTATCGATATACCAGACTTGAGTATAAACAAAATGGATACAACTAGCTAAATCTCGCGGCTCCACCCGCGTGGAATTCTGATCCCGTTCCCGCTCTACATGGGAACCTATTCCAGGGACAAAAAGCTAAAAGATAGCTTTTATATTATTCCAGACTACAATCTAATCCTGTGCCAAATTCAGTCAGATCGGTTTTCCCGTTTTTGTGTAAAAGAGTAACAAACATTCACACTTATAAACTTTCGCGTTTATAATATTAGTAGGATCTTTTCGTCTGTACCTACCTACCTACTCTATTGTGTTGGTATCATTGTGTACAGCCACGGGCCGTGTTAAGCTTGTAGCATATTTAATTATACAGAATGAACACAAGTCTGTCCTGTAACCTGGCACTGTAAACATGACAAGCAAGTAGACTGACCACTGTTCTAGTAACTTTTTTTTTTGGTTTGGTAATCCCCTCGGATACCCCCCCACCGACCAGCGGGGGCGGTTAAGTCGGGTTTGAACCGACTAAACTCGTACGCCGTCTCGGGTCTTCAGACGCCGGGATGTAAGGCTGCCCATAAGGCATTTCTCTTGCACCCCGACTGACCCTGAACTATCTCCGGTTTCGAGATGGCCCCCTCGGGTTTGGGTTACCACGGTGTCCCTGTCTTGCCCCGGTATTATATAGTAGGTAGTGTAATGAAGTTGTCATAGCGGTTACCAAGTGATACTCGTACATCGATAATTAGAAGCAGACAAAGAGACAAACAGACGATTCTAAAAATCACATTTTCGGCATCGGTATCGCTCCTAGAACACACATCAATTATTTTTTTGGAAATATATTCAATGTACAGTTTTCACTTCGTTACGATTTTATTATATGTATAGATAAACGTATAGATTATCTTGGAAGCGATCCTACTGATTAGAGTTTTTAGAGCACCTGCCATATAGCCCGAAGTTAAACGTGTTACTGGCATTATTCCCCATTTACGATTTTCCCCAAATAATAATAGTACTTTGAGGAAAAAATGAATGTGTTGTGTTTTTCCCCGAACATCGCAGGTTCGTATTTACTGCTTCGATCCTGTATGGAGTACTGCTCGTATCTGTGTGATGGCTCAGCTAAATACCACCTAGAAGCGCTGGGGACAATAGAGAGACGGGCCAAGAGCCTTGAACATCGACGCAAAGTTGCAGGCCTATCGGTCTTTTATCGGATCCATTTCGGAGAGTGTGCGCTGGAATTGTACAACTTGATACCTCCAAGCCCTTTCCAGCAACGAACGACCAAACGCACTGCGACACGCCACCGCTACATGTTGGATATTCCACTCATACGCACGAAACGTTTGGCCGACAAAAAAAAACATCCAATTCTGTAGGTACAGAAAATTCTTATTGTTCTAATTTCATTCTATTTTCAAGGTAAATTAAAAAGGTTCAGATATGCGGCACACGTACACTTTTTTGTATCTCTTTTTGTCTCTAGTGTTACTAGAAAAGAGAGACATAAATATTTATACACTTACACTTTTCAACTGTTTTATTTATTTATTAAGTTGGTTGCTTTCTAACTGCTCATATAATTTGCGTTATTTTTGTTGTTATACCTACATGAAATTTTTATAAATAACACTACACACTACTGTATTTATTTAATAATTTCGGAGTAGCATTGAAGTCTCGTGCTAAACCGGATAGAATAAAAAAAAACAAAAGAACTTCCATTCACACAATAAAAAATAATATGTAGTTCCTAGTTAGGAGTGGGTTTAGTGTGTCTGCTGTTATTTTATATTATAGTTACTATTTAAATAATTTCACTATATGGAAATCACACACATGTTCATATTATCAAGTTAATAAGAATTAAACAATGTGGTAATTAATTTTAGTTTTGTCTCCTGAGTGACTTGCTCGCTTCTCACGTGATGTGTCGACATGGGAAGTGACACTTAGAGCTGTGATTCAGGTATAAATTCGAAAATTATCACAGAGTTCCCTGAAACGCCATCTTTGGCAGCTTTTAGTCATCTTTAGTATCTTTTAGATACGTCGGTATGTTGCTTTTTTCAAAACACGTAAGTTGTAAGTTTTGTCAAACTTTTACGGGAGCGACTCGTCTGAACCCTTTTAATTTTTTTTATTTTCATATTATTTATTTATTATCCCCTTGATATGCTCCCACCGGCAAGCGGGAATGGTAATGTCAGATTCGAACCGACTAAAACCGCACGTCATCTCGGATCTTTAGATGCCGGGGGTGTTAGGCATTTAGTTGCGAGATGGCCCTCAGGTTTGGGAATTACGGTATCCTCCGACGTCTGAGTCGCTTCCACGCATCATGGGCTCTGCGGTAGCAGAGCCTTGAGTCTCTCCGGGACCCGCCCCGCTGCGCCGTCTCCTTCTCGAGCATTACTTGCTCGCAGAAGGAGGCGGCGGCCACCCACGCACTCGCACTTCGCACCATCGCTGTGAGCAAAACGCCGAGCGAGAGGACTCCCACTCCGAGGGTGTCGTCTGACCCCCTAACCCCGAAAGGAGAACCTGCACCAAAACCTCGTCCGTGAATCAGTAGGTGTAACTTTTAGTAAATGATGATGATATGAGGGTCGTGCCAACACTGGTACAGTGAACCGAGGAAATCTTTAATACATACTACCTTTTTTTTTTTTTTTTCGTGAGGAAATCCCTTCGGATACCCCCCGCCGGCCGGCGGGGGCGGTTATGTCGGGCTTGAACCAACTAAAACCGCACGCCGTCTCGGGTCTTCAGACGCCGGGGTGTAAGGTTACCCATAGAGCATATCCCTCGCACCCCGACTGACCCTGGGCCATCTCCGGTTTCGAGATGGCCCCCTCTATTTTATTAAAATCTGGATACAAACAATACATACTACCTATGCATTTCTAGACTAATACTAGGTCTGCAATTCATTTTGCTGTTGCAAAAATTGAGCGAAGCAATTTCACCAGGACTTTTTCTAACGGTGATAGTTCCTCAATGGCTAGTCCGATTTTCATTTTTCTTTTTTTGTCTTGTGTAGATGAACATTTTACTTAATTTAGTACCAATGAGGCTTTTTTGTTCATTGAGAATTCAGATTTTAATTATTTTTTCCGCTGATTATTCCTGCGTGGTACTTTTGATTTTTGATTTTCTTAGCCTATGTCCTTCCCATCAGTAACATCTTTGGTTGTGTGAAATTTAATTAGAGTCGGTTCAGCCGTTTGGGAGGAGAAGATGTTCTAACGAAATATATGAGTCGTCTAAAAGAGAGCTTCACTCTTTCAGATCTTCGCTCAATGACTATATAATATAACATTATCTAAGTTGCCATTTTCACCAGTTTTACTCCGATTGTAGCACCAACCGTCGGTTCACACGGGGTGAGAAACTCCGACCTATATTATTGTGTGTTATTAAATTTCCTCCTTTGTCTATTTTTTGTTGCCGACCTCAGTCGTTCACTTGTTTTAGCGTTTTATTTGAATGGTTAGATCACTGATATAATGAGCGCATGCGCATGATAATCATATTATAAGTAATAATTGATTAAACTAGCAATTAATAAGTCGCTTGTAGTACAATGCACTTATTGCTTACAATTAGGTAAACTAGGTTAGCAGTTTGAGGCTACGTGCGCAACGGCCCAACCAACATCACGATAATTTGCCAAGCGACTTCGCGGTTTCGTCCAAAATTTACATTTTGTTGCCCAGGGTCCATTTATAATTTTTTATTGGTTTGATAACTTTTACGAGAGCGATTGCCGTCTGACCGTCCAGCCGAGGGAAACCGTACCGACTGACGCAGGTGCATCTCCGGGAAGGGGTGCTTCGGAGACCACCTGCATTGGATCAGGAAGGAGCCAACGCCTGAGTGTCATCACTGCGACGCGAGCGAGGACTCAGGGCTGTACACGCTGGCGGACTGCCCGGCGTGGGAGACGCCGAGGCGTGACCTCGTGGCAGCCATCGGGGTGGGAGTCCTCTCGCTCGGCAGCATGATTGCGGCAATGGTGCGGAGCGCGATCGCGTGGGCCGCCGCCACCTCCTTCTGCGAGCATGTAATGTTCGCGAAGGAGATGGCGGAGCGCGCCCGGGAGAGATTTAGAACTCTCCCAGCCCGCCGAGCCCGCAACTTGCTCGCCGCGTGTCACAGGCGACTCAATCGCTAGAGGTCGCTTAACGACCTCCATCCTCCATGAGCGCAGGCCTGGGGGTGGCAGGTGAGGCCGCCTGTCACCCCAGCAGAAGCAGGCCGGGATGGTGGGGCGACTAGTGCCCCTCCTCCAAACCGGGGCAAGACGGGGACACCGTGGTTCAGAACCCGAGGGGGCCATCTCTAAACCGGAGATGGCCCAGGGTCAGTCGGGGTGCGAGGGATATACTCTATGAGCAACCTTACACCCCGGCGTCTGTAGACCCGAGACGGCATGCGGTTTTAGTCGGTTCAAGCCCGACATAACCGCCCCCGCTGGCCGGCGGGGGGTATCTATATATGTATATATATAAAAAAGGGCCCTTTACACCCAGGGCTTAGTGAACATTTTATCAGGAATGAAATCTGTATGGCGTATCGATAGTGCATTCAATTCAAAGGGATTTCACCAGTGAAAATTCGTTCAATAAAATTGAATTTCCACACGAAATTCATTGAGAAAAGTACCGCAGTTTAGTTCGCTTTAATCGCGGTTCCTATCGCTAAAAAAATCGGTTTGATTTCCGATCAGTGTAAATATTGGTAAACTTGAATATATATATTTGCATTTGTTTGTATATTTCTTTATATTTTATTATACATAATAATATGTGAAAATATTGTCTAATGTTTACTTTAGGTTTAGGTAGATAGCGCTGTGTATTATTAATATATTAACATATAAACATTTCAACCATCTGGTTCTGCCATGTTTCATACCAATTAAATCACTATTAATTAAAAGCTACACATCAAAGTAAGTATTCCAAACAAAACTCTCATTTTCTATGGCCACACAGGTTTCACTTTCCGCCGACCGCGACCACCGCCGGCGGGAGGGGTCGCTGACCGCGCCCAGCGTCTGCGTCCGCGCATCTACGCTAGGGCTGCCATTGGAAACTATAAGAAAGTGGAATGATAAACCAGATCTTGTGTCCGACGTACTAGATGTACAATATGTACATAATTATAATAAATTGACAGATTTTAAGATGTGTGACGAAAATACTATATAATTCGGTTTAACTGGTTTAATTAACTGATATCAGAAACTCACCTACTGATACAATTTGTAAACAAACATATAGTCACGCCTATTGCCCAGAACGGTTAGGTTAGGTTAGGTTAGGTGAATAAAACTACATAACATCATGTAGTTATTATTTGTTATCATAAATACTGCAATTAGTGAAAATTACACGATTCTTTTCAAATGGTGGTCAAATATTTTGCGATTTTGTAAGTAATGCAATGGCGCAGATTGGGAGAGGCATGTATCCTGTAATTGATTGATGTGATGAAATTCCATTTTTATTAATACTTCTCAATAATTTTCTAGCAATGGCTCAATTTCCTTTAATTGTTCACTAAAATTTTCATTCATCATTTTACAGCTTATATTCGTTGTTATTGGTTAAAATAGGTTAATACTAACTAAACTAACAACCTTCACTGACTAAAAAAGGCCCGCTGAGTTTCTAGTCGGAGTCTGCTCAGAACGGGGCCACGTATAACTATATAACTAACTGTATAACTATATAAACAATTTGAAACTTTGACAATAATCTAATTATATTCACTAAATTAATACGAAGTATTTGCACAGGTCAATTAGTATCTAATGTAAGTTTCTTAATTGTTCTTTATGCATTCGATTACTTCTTAATGTACCTACAATAGTGGGTAACCCTGCAACAGACAGCGATCTGCGTATCTACATATCTGCGCGCGCAGATCGTTGCACCAGCGCGGGCGCAGTACACGGTCATTAGCCAATTTTAATTAATAGACGATGAGATAAGCTTAGCCAGGTAAATATGAGTGGATACTATGTGAAGCTTAATTATTTGTTAGTAGTTAAAAGAGAGTTTTATCTATTTATTTGGCTTAATTTTTGAACATTTTAGATAATTTCATTTGGATCATTATGATTTCACAACGCCACTGTTATTTATGATTGGTTATAAAATATGAGAGTTTGACGATACTAGGACATTTTCTCATACTATCATATTCCGTAAGTCAAATCCAATAACAATAATAAATAGGTTTTAGTAATAATAGGTGCAATAATTACTAAAACCTAAAAATAGTATTTGATAATCTAATTAACTTGCCATTCATTCTTTTCACTTTGAGAAAAAGTGATAAAAATAGTTGAACAGTGAAAGAAACATTGTAAACAATAGTGCAGCGACAAGTGTCCGATAAATCACTGTCAGTGGACGACGCGTGCGCCGCTCGTTGCTCGCCGCCATTGTGCGTGTTCGACAGCACAGAACGGTTGAGTAAGCAGTCTTTTGTGCATTAATTGTATCCTACTACGGCCATTATATCGTCTATATAAATATTCTAGGACAAATTACACAACGCCATCCACACCCAAACTGAGCAGAGCTTGTCATATGGGTTCTAGAATGCGGATAAACTTACTTAAATACTTTTTTTGTAAATAAATACATGTTGTACATAGAAGTACCCAGACCAATGCAAGACATTTTTGCGCTGAGCGGGAATCGAACCTGCAACCTGTGACTTGGCAGTCAAACGTACCTACTACCGTTATGCCACAGAGGTTGTCAGATATATCTATATATATGTACATAGTGTACATATACGCGTCTGTCATCATCCTCCGAGCCTTCTCCCAACTCAGTTGAGTACGGCTTTTCATTCTAACTACGAAACAGCTGAACTTATAACATAACATAACTTCCTGCCTGTATCCCCGAAGGGGTAGGCAGAGATGTATTACACACCCACGATTCAACAGTTATGTTAAGGTCCCAATGTAATAGGGGGCGAGCCTATTGCCATCTACCGGGCACAATATTAAGCGAGCGATAATTACCATTTATTAATGCACACATAACTACGAAAAGTCAGAGGTGTGTGCCCGGGGCGACTGGGGATCGAACTCGAGACCTCGTCTCAGCAGTCCGTTACGTACGCCACTGGGCTATCGCCGCTTCCGCTGAACTTATTTATAGATATTTTCCTTGGAGCGACTGCCAGATAATCTCCACAACCCACTGGCGATTTCAAAGTCCTGTAGTCAGAAAGTTGACGGATTTTTTAGGGCTCCAACTACCGTAACGACTGCCTTAGATGTTCGTATGACAACCGGGACCAACGCCTTAAGTTGCTCTCCGAGGCACAGAGGGATCTCAATGTGTTAAGAATGGTCACCCATTCAAAGACTGACTGTTAACTAGCCATGAGCCCACGGAAGGGCAGGTAGAGTTATATTGGACACACGTTTCACTAGCGATACTCGGTCTCATGAAATAGAGGCGAGTCTGAAATATGGTTAAAGTCAGAGCATCGTTTTTGTAACTTATACTGGGTCTACGAAGTTTCGATTAAAAAACTGTGGTAAATCACTGTCGGTCGTCTCTATCACTTTAACCTCTATCACTGTAGTTACTAAATAAACATCATTACATTTTATTGTCAACTATTCATCATCGCCATAAAAATTATTACAGTCAGAGGCGGAGTTACTGTTTAGACTTCGGACTTGCAATTGTGAAATAGAGGATTCGCCCCAAAACCAAGATTAGTTGCAGGGGTAGGAACTTTGTACGGTACAAGACTGGTTATTATTCAATAATTTAACGGGAATTAACGCGATCATGTCAGCCTGTGACCACGGCCAGTGTAACCTGGTCGAAACGTCAGGCAATCCAAAGGTATGTATATACCTATACATGATCGCGTTAATCCCCGTTAAATTATTGTATATTATGGAACGCGAAAGTTTAAAAATTAGTGGTTATTTATTCATTGAAAAATCATAATTATTCATCGCCAAAGTTTTTATATTAGGTCGTTACATATGAAATTGCCGTTTTTCTTGAAGAAATTGGAGGAGACCCAATTTTCAGTACTAACATTTTTGCATTTTTTTAGGAATGACAAATCCAAATTTTATGATCTTTTTTGTGTATGAATGAGACAACATTAAGCTAACAAACAACAACTTTTACTACATTTTTGAAAAGTGACAGCTGTTAAGTAATACGAAATTTATCATCAAAATGGAAAGCATTTAGGAAGTACTGTTTTTGAAGATCATATTAATATATCAAGCGGCCATTTAATACAGACAAAATACACAAAAACAAAATTTAATACAGAGTTGTAAAATCTTGAAATAAACTTTCAAACAAAATGGAAATAGCTATTAAATTACAGGAATAACGAACTCATGAATTGGTATAAAAATTTCGGTAATTTCATAGGTAAAGACCTATTATTACCAAGGTAACGCAAATTACACTGCCTGTCATGTGGGATCACATGACAGGCAGTGTGACTACTGTGTACTAGGATGGCTGTTCGGAAGAATAAAATTGATGTAGATTTTTCGACGCTACTGTACACAACTATGGCGCACTGTTGCTTTCATAGCCACAGAGTATATTAAATTTATTTTATACGATTTTATATGAGATCACCACCTGAAATCTATAATGTAAGGGTGCCAAAATTATGAATCTATGATGGGGCGTCCCGTACCCCTCCCCCGTTCCCGCCTCACCCCGAAGTGTGACACACTTTTTGTTCTGAACTGCTTGTCTAGTATACATAGAAATCTTTGGCTTTTTGAGCATGCTCAAGAAGAAAAGCTAGAAGACCAAGAACTTGCTATAGTGAAAATAATGTTATGTATCTAGCGGAAAGCATCTACAAATTAGGTTAATTACATAATTATACGTATACCCAACACCTGCACGTATTCGGAGTAAAACATATTCACAAATTAAATTATATATGATTACGAGTATCACATTAGTATTTGACCAACTTAACAACCAAAAATGGCATTCAAAAACGGAAGTATTATATTATTAGAGACGTATTACGACATAGCAAGGAAACTGAATCAAAAATTCAAATAAGAAAGCAACGCATTCCGTTTATAATTACAAAATCGATCGACGTGTTTGCTTTGGGCGCTAGTGAAAGTAGTTACGTCATTTTATGCTGATTGGTCGCACGGCACCCGAACATTCACGACGATTCACGAACCCGCCCGATTACCACCATAGATTAAAGAACAACGGTTCCCACGTTTCAATATTACGTTTAGTTACTAGCTAATTAGAGAGTCAATAGTTGACAGTTTTTCTGTGCTTGATATAAAGAACATTTTGGTGTTGTTTTTTCATTTTGACAGGTTCATTAAGAATCGAGCTGTGAATGTTACCTTTAAACCTTCATAATTTTCGTACATTTGCCGTAACGCATTCTAATTCGCCGTGCATCGTAACAATCACATTAAACTTTCTTCAAAATTGATGAGTTTTGAGGTACTAAAAATGTTCGTAATCATGCTGACGTGTGAATAAATCTATTTGATTTATTCGCTATGATTAATTATTTACGATTGCCAAGCTGACAGTCGTTGCACAACAAATGGTTTTTGTTGTGTGGAATTACTTCATGGCGTAGATTTTACCCACACATACATATCGAGTGAAGAAAATGCTTTCTTGTGTAATACGAGTCAAACCTATGTCATTGTTTCTATCTACAGGTAAGTTGGAGAGAGTCGACCGATAGCTTTACTAGATTGTGGCTCGGAGCTGAAAGTTCAGAGATCACAGACAATTTCCACTGTTAGGTTGTTGACTTCAATTATTCGTGTGGAGATATTGGAGTTTATTTTTCGCAAATAGCACGGCTTTCAATCTTTTTATATACTTTTTATATAATAAATTATACCTTTCAAGTATCTAACGCTGCATGATTGAATTTTTGTGTTAGTAGGCTAATAATTTATTGATTTAACTTTGAACTGTAATTTAGATTTAACTCTTACCAAATAAGAGCAAGAATTTCGTTCTGTATTATTGCGTTTCAGTTTTCGATAATATGGGTCAGCTTGATCTACGATGTACCAACTTATCCCTTAAGATGGACTTGAATTAACAGCATGCTGTATTTTGTTCAGTTTATGAGACCCTAAGCTATTTTCATTTCCTATTCTATCCCCGTTTCCTCTCCCACTTTCCTTTTTCCCACCCCTATTATACAGGTAGTGTAAGAGACACGTTGGTGTTCACACAGTAAATCGCACTTTATATGCACTGTGCTTGCTTGCTAATAAAAAATATGTTGAATAGTTATATTGTCTATGAAACTGTTATTTCTCTATGTACATTGTAAATGATTTAGGTCATCAAAAACCATTACAGCATGGCAACTGAAAGTAATTTAGTTTTACGATCGCCTTGTACTAAAAACACCTCACTTAAAACCGTGCAACGCATGTTTTGATTATGAAACGTTTCCAAGTATTTCATGGTTTTCGAAGAAGCATTTAATTTCGCTTCACTTAATCTATATGACTACGTCGTGTTCTCTTTCGAAATGGTGTTAGTAATAAAACTTAACATTATTTACTTGCATCTAATGTATGTAATCATTTTTTGTTGTTTGGAGAATACTAAACCAGGAAAATTACTTAATCAACTTGCAACAAGAGTAGTTGACTTGCATTTGGCTGCTTACATAGAGAAAGGGAGAAAAAAAAATAGAAAAAGGGCCGAAGTGAAAGGGAAAGAATACAGATAAGGGCTAGTAGACAAAGCGACATTCTACTAGTGGAATCGCTTCGAAGCGAACCTTTAAAAGACCAAAATGTGATATGTGATATGAGAGACATTATTTGTCGACATGTCACCTGTCATAAATAATGTCACTCCCATACATTTCTGATTATTCCGAACCTGATCCGAAAACCTGACCCGGTCGCGGGTTTCGAACGTAACCCGCTTTCTAACCTGACCCAAGGTCTCGTTCCTATCATAACCCGAATTGCGCAGATTGGTCATTCTCTCTAATCTTTCTCAAAATAAAATACATATGTGTCAAATCAGTATTTAATATTTAGTATCCGACTTGGATAGGTTAGGTTAGAAGGAAAAAAAAAGAATTCGTCGTTATTTTTTTTATAACCATGCAGAAATAAGTCATTTTCTAAGCTGTTTGATTAAATAGCTAGGCAAGTAATTAAACGTATCTGCGCAATTCGGGTTATTATAGGAACGAGACGTCGGGTCAGGTTAGGAAGAGGGTTACGTTCGGAACAAATATTTCATTTTTTTTTCAAGTTTCTAACCTAACCCGCGACCGGGTCAGGTTTTCGGGTCAGGTTCGGAATAATCGTACATTTCGGACTTTTGAAAGTTCACTTCGGAGCGATTCTACTAGTAGATTGTCACTTTGTTTAGACCCCGAAGTCTTCGATACGCTTATACAAACCATACGAAATGCAATATTCTGCTACTTAAAATCTTCATTAAGTGAAACAGTAGCTAACAGCTAAAAAAAACAGTAACTTTCACGGTCCAGCTAGTCCATTCGCGCAGGAAAAAGCATGACTCTACAAGATCAGGCGAAATGTTTCCGCACGAAAAAAAAAAGGTCCTATTGGCTTGACCATTATATAAAATAAAAAAAATACATTCCTTAGTAGGAAGATATATTGGCCAAACAAGATAATAATCTTATTTTGATGTTATAAAGCAATATTAAAAAAAGCAACATTTAAATTTCCGGACACATTTTTATTTTTTTTGTCACTATTCGTTTCTGATTGATTCCTGTATTTTTATTTAAAAATTAAATATACAAATTTCATTGTTATTTCGATTTTAATTTTTATAAATACCTACAACATTAATTATACAATTTAATTTTAAATTATTTGACATCTCCATTTGACATCATTTCAAATTTTATTTATAATCATTAAAAAAAAACAATAATTTCTATTTTATTTTATTGTTATTTTCAAATTATTTCATTAATTCTATTAAATTTCCATGTGTATTATAATACTAATATTGTAAGTAAAAATTGTTGTTGATGGACTACTGCTGTCACCTTTTTGCCGGAGCACCCAGATACCAACTTGACCCGTTCGACTCGTTGCAAAGACGGGCGCTGAGGATCGTCGACCATCCCATACTTACAGGCAGCGTAGAACCGCTTAACCTTAGGAGAGATTTCGCCTCCCTGTGCGTTTTATACCGCCTTTATAATGGGGTGTGTTCAGACGAATTACTTATATGATCGCACCTATCATCGCACCGCTCACCACAGACAGGGAATTCATCCTCACACGTTGCGACCGGAAACGGTGCGTACAGTTATAAAAAATTAAAATAAAATAAACCTAACCCCAATATGAGTCCAAGTCGCTCGAATTAAAGAACTTATTATAATATCTACGACTTGTTACAAGGACTGCATATTGAGAGGCAAATTGAACCTAAACTAAGAACAGCTGTCTGGTTCGATCGATCTAATGGATCGATCTCACAGAACTTGACGCAGTTCCCGTCTAATTGTGTCCGGTAACGAAGCAGTTCAAGCTTAACCTGCGTTTCGTAAAGCTATGTTTGATTTTCAAATGATAATCCACCCAGATACGCCTCATTATTAAATTTTAATTCTATTATATTTACGGATTACGTATTGTTCGTGGTGGTTCAAGTTATCGAGGCTCATTCTATATTGCTATCGTTAATTATGTTGGCAGACACGGCTTCTTTTATCCAAAATCAATATTAATCGCGATTTAGAATCATCGTCAGACGCCACAATGATCACTTCAGATGAAACTCTAAATCGGATGAAAGTGCAAGATAGCGCAACTATAACCAATTCACGTTTCAGCCGTAGCAACTTGCTCTGAACCGTCACGGTCCGTAACAATCTGTCGTGTTACTTTCTACAGGTCCACACCGGCCCACATTAAACGGCACACTTATCAACTGTGACGTAAGGCCGGTTTCACACGAGAAACACCCGGTTCATCTGTTACGTAATCCGAACGAGACGTGGAGTCTATCGAGTTCAATCGCGTTCTCATTTCTGATATTTTTTGTACGATTGGAACAATAATTATGTTGCTTAATGCTGCTCAGACATGCGAGTGGAAGCTTTTTGTGTGGAGTTTGAAATGTTGTGAGTCATTGGTTAGATTTATTTGGGAATTGATTGCATGTAAAGTGCATTGGGAAAGTGATCTTACATATTAATGGAACGTGTGCCGTATTTGTGGATGATATACGTAATAAAAACATAGTTTTTTGAAAACTAAACATTAGTACACTGCGCGTGTTGAGATTCTGTTTTAGTTCCTATATAACTAGGAATTCAGTGCAGGGTGCGACTGAAATAAATTGAGCTGAGCGAGCAGGACTCCTACTTGAAAATAAGACATCTTACTACGGTCGCGCGGTTAGCTAAGGCCGCGCGCTCGTGAAACTGTTTTTCAGTGATTATTCCTCAATGGTACATCGGACATGAACCATCTCGCTTCAAAACACTCCTCAGTGTCCACACTATCACCGTGGTAAATTTGGTCAAGATCGCGCAAGTGGTTACGGAGGAGTTCAGCCACCAACAAACAGCTATGCCGGGTATAAGGCCTCATAATTTATAATTATATAAATTATGAGGTTGTATTGTTATGGGGTGTGTGTTGGGTAACCTCCTCGAGTGTCGCTCCGATTCCGATCCCGCTGCAGTCCGGGGGGAGCGGAATCGGAGCGGCCGGTACACCCTGGGCGGCGGTCAATGGCTTCCCCTTCACCCCTTCATAGGGTTGGCATTGATCGTCGGCCAATACCCAACGTGGCGGGAACACGCATCGCTCTCCGTACTCCTCTGCTTTCAGAGGAGACAGGATGAGCGATGCTGTTAGTGGGGAGATGGCCCAGGGTCAGCCGGGGTGCGAGGGATATGCTCTATGGGTAACCTTACACCCCGGCGTCTGAAGACCCGAGACGGCGTGCGGTTTTAGTCGGTGCAAGCCCGACATAACCGCCCCCGCTGGCCGGCGGGGGGGTATCCGAAGGGATTTCCGCACGATAAAAAAAAAAAAAAAAAAAAAAAAAGGTTGTATTGTTATGCTTTTTTCAGTACGAATAGGACCCACATAATGTAGGTGTTAAGTAGCAGTAGGTATTTATAATTTCGTAGAGTTTGTGAGAGTGGAAAAAGGCTCTCGTTTTGCCTTTTTCGAACCGGTGGTCCATTTGCCAAACATTAGATTTTTTGACGTTTTGTAAGTGTCGTATTAATGGTCTATACAGAATAAATGGTTTTTGACTTTGACTTTGACTTTGACCTATTACTACTAGAAGGCCACAGAGCCGCGTCTACCGCGGCATCTTCCTTAATAGCGACAAGAAAATTCTGCATGTTAACGCTGTTCTGTTTTTTCTATTGTCTAAAAAAATGTTTTAGGTTCAAACGTTAAACATACTTAAGTTTTTTTACCTTTCAACGACCGCAATTGAAAATATGCTAAGGTAAGTTTTCTTTTAGCAATAAACAATAGCTCTTTCAGTAGGATATCATTCATATGTGGCAATCGAATGCAATATGTTACTATAAGTATGACAAACGCGCATGCTTGAGAGGTGAGGTATAGTGAAATCCTTATTGAGATTTAGTACGCGTTCGTTTAAAAACGTATTCTAAAGATTAGTTCCAGGAGTATTTACGATTCTGTAATATATTAAGGTTGCCTGAACTTGTGAGTGTTAGTAATTTCAGAGGACCATTCTCGTAATAAAATATGATCAAGATTTAGTCTCAATCTAGTCTAGACGTTCTCATAACAAAATTTTCAATATTTTCAACAAAATTTTGTTACGAGAACACATTTTTGGACATTTGGGAGATCGAGACTACATTGAGACTGAATTTGGAACACGAGAATTGGCCCTCGGATACATATAGAATAGGTTTTTGGCTGGACGCAATACCGAGTGAGACCGACGCAACTGCACTGAGCTCTGCATTCAAATGCATCTCAAGGCAGTAATATGATCTACTTCCAATGATCGAGTCCTGAACACTGTTGCATGTCAGCGGATCAGACTAATTTCAAGCATGTGTCGCGTAAAGCATCTTCAAATTAAAGTCGTGATATGACGAATGGATGCCTCACTCTAGAAGCATTTTAATGATGAGTTTGGAACAGATTATTTCGCATCCAAAAGCCCATTATTCCATTCAAATATGTCTCACCACTAGCATGTTGAGTATCGCATTATATGGTCGACGCGGGTCGTCCTTACTCGACCGGGTCAATGCTGTTGGCGACGTGCAAAGGCACAAATAAATTGTCATTATCCTCCTAAAGTACAGTCAACGACAAAACTTGATTAACACCATAATATTTACAAACTTTTTTATATTAAAATACATGTACCATATAAGTAATTTTATAATCCCCAGAGGATAAAGTTAATATATTACATGTTTTGTTTATTATTTTATGAAAGGTTTAATAGCCAAGGGGATTGATTAAGTAGAATTTGATACTGTCGGAAGTTTACGCGAATGTCACACATTGAAATAAAACTATTTTTATTTCAATGTGTGACTCCCTGTGACCATGGCTGCTGAAAAGCAACCGAAACGTCAATGTAGATGATAAAATAACATCAAATAAATCGCGATAGAATTCGTTAAAAAATATGTTTCATTTCAATAAGTAGAATTTGTCAAGCTACTTTTGTCGTTGACTGTACCTAACTTGTTGTTGTAAAATGTATTCAAGTGCGTGATTAGTTTATTCTCTGACACTTACTGTTGCAATATGTATAATATGTATGCGGTTTAATTCTGTTGCGTTTGTAACTTCAAGTTTTCAGCTACACAAAGCTTCATGCATTTCAATCCATCTCTGAAACATGCTAGTGTGTCAACTGGCTAAGAAAAATGTGTCTCCTTGAACTCAATTTATATCTAAAGGAACTATTATAAAATTGTAAATTAGTTGTGTCTTCACATTGGAGATATAAAAAAAAATGTTTTATTAAATGAAGAATTTAAAAAAAATACTTTTCTGCTTGACTGTTTCTTCGCGATGGACGCAAAAACTACAGAAAGGATTTTGATGGGGATAGGTATTTTCTATTCGAAAGGTCATGGTCAGAATTAAAATCTGTTATGGCCAAAAATCGATAACCCACGTTCGCGCGAGCGGAGCTGCGAATTATAGAATAAAACCAAGGCACACCGCACCAAATCAGGACGATAAAGATAGTAACTTTTAATTTAATCAATATGCTGTTCTGGACGTCCCTGGTCTTGAGCACTGAATGTGCGGGCGTGTGTCATAGTGGAGCAAAGTCTGATTTTGAGGAGCGTAATTTCTCAATTTCTTCTGCTAAATGTATGTTTGACTTGTACTACGATTTGAGTACTTCAATGCAGAAAAGCTAGTTACGTAGTATGTTAGTTGTAGCAAATAGTAAAACAACTTCGAAGTCCTATTTCATAGTCTTGTTCTTATCTAATGTTGCTTGAAATATTGTCACTTCTATAAAACGATTCAGGATTGTGACAGATCCATGTATAGATTTTATTTGATTTCATATATTATGAACTCAAATTTGCCTTTTGAGGCTCCAAGCTACCGTAATGACATCCCAGTGTTGCGACTGGCGGTTTAACCACACCCATCTGACCATGGCTGCTGAAAAGCAACCGAAACGTCGGGATCAATGTAAAGTATAAAATAACATCAAATAAATCGCGATAGAATCCGTTAAAAATAGTTTTATTTCAATGAACGGAAATTTTCTTCTGGATGAAAGTTATTCTATATAATTTTATGTACTCTTGACAACGTGTATGTAAAATTTCAAGATGATCGGGAAACGGCCAGTCTCAATAATCTACCTACAGTTAAAGGTAGAAGCTATCCCAGATAAACAGTCAACATTAATCTCTCTGTAACTGCGGTTTCAATATTATCAAATCATTTTCTGCTTATCTTTGTTTATTGAAACAGAAAAAATCCCCGATAGATACTAATGGTAGCTATTTTAACTGCTGGTAAAGGATAGATGGATTATTGAAACCGGCTATAAGTAGTTAAATCGCAAAACCGTCACAAATACACAAACATTCTTTCGCCTGTTAACATTAATTAGTATTCGAGTACGTTGGCAAAACTGCACTCATTGCTTCTCATGTACATAAGTGAGACATTATTATGCCGACCATATTATTATTATCTACCTTTGTCTATTAAAGGTGATTAAGATTGTGTGCATCACACGAGCACTAAATTAAACAAATAAATATCTTGTATCTGTGGGTCGCTAAACGTAATAATTATTACCTGCGTATTCTTCCTATCTTTATCTTATAGTGTTTAGGGTCGGTACAAGATGTATATTTCCCACATTAATTATACCTTGGGCTCAATTCAATATTAATTTCCTTTCTGGCTATACATTTATCATCTTTTACAAAGTCCAAGCGTCATTCTTCACTATGATCTCCCTCTTTCCTTGCTTGATTCTTCAAATGCGTGTAAGTGTTGTTAAGTTAAGTTCAAGTGCCTTCCTTATCATATTATTACTTAAAAGTATCCTTTCGACTCACGTGTCCAAACCAGGAGACGTGAGTCAACCAGGACAGTTGGTGCTAGTATTAAACTTCCTCTCATGTATGCATTACCTAGTTTATAAGAATAAAATGTTTACATAATGTGATGTTATCCAAAAATCTTTTCAATCCGCTTAATACCATCCCCTGGACCTATAAACTCTGTAAAATTATTTTCGGTTCAATATTCGAAACAACAATGATAAGTCATGACATTGCATCTAAAGGGAAGATGATTAATGAATGGGTATCACCAAGGAGTTTTAGCTGGTGACCTAAATTATCATCAACATCATTGTTAGTCCCGGCTGCCTTCAAAGCTTCCACTATGGGACCTGGGACCTGCTTTCCTCCTCGTAATCCTTCACATTGCAAGGTCTTCGCTGATAGTAAGACCATAATAATATGTATGGATGTATGTATGTATGTATATTGGCACACATATTTTAGTTTACGGCATCAAGCCAGTACTTTAGCTGTACGTAAAGTTACTTCTGAATTTAATTAATCACTAGCTGATCCGGCAAACTTCGTTCCGCCTTAGAATCAAGTTATGTTGGTTCCCTTTTTTTTTATGCCACTGAGATGGCAGACAAGCACACGACCCATCTGATGGGCAGCTGAATTAATTGGTTGGTTCGAGTCCGACATAGCTGGCCAGCGGGGGGGGGGGGGGGGGATAACTGTGGCGATTCCCGCAAAAGAAAAACTACAAAAAAGCACAGTATAGGCGGATACAAATCTAACAAATCAAAATTTCCACCCGTCCGTGAGTTTATCCCGGTCATTACTAACACGACTTTGTTTTATATATATCAATGATGGTTATTCCCAAATCTTGTATTTACACAGTTCAGGTGACCCTAAATTGAAATAGATAAAATTAAAAAGATAGACACGCTCCCTTCTTCCTACAATCCCGAGTTCTTGAAGCGGGGCGTGAAAAAGCATCTGGCAAGGCCATCAAGGAAAGAACCGCCATTCTAGGGATAGCATCTAGAATAGTGGCCACTACTTTTCGGACATCGCCTCGGCTTACGATCAGGCAGGAAGCAGTCAAATTGACGGATTAAACAAAAACAAAAAGCTTAAGGGTATGATAAAGGTATAGGGACTGATAAGTGTCTATAATTTTGAACGTATTACCCAAGTTGAAATTAACGTCATACAAAAATATCGTGTTCCATAAGTTATAGGCATACTGACGCATCTTCCGATAGTAAAGTAGGCCAAACAATTCATTATTCCAACCAATGTTAGTGTCACTGGCCGCAAAATTGATAAGGTCTGTTTATTACTAGACAGTTTTATTACCTACCAATTATTGAAATTTGAATTGGTTTGGTTAAATTAATCTGGCACAATGCTATTATGAGATAAATTGCAGGTGGATTGTGGTCGCAGCACTAGTGGGACCGGTGGGTGTCACGCGGTGCTGCGACGACAATCCTCTTCTGATGAGGCCGTCAAGCTGAGTGCCACCATTGTTAACATGGTACATTTATGTAATGGTGACCCTCTTTCCTGAGACTTTACCTTCAGCTTACCATCAAGCGAGGTGAAGTCAAATTGACGTGTCCTAAATATAAAAAATAAAATAATTAAGTAGTGTTTGCACGTTCCAATGCTACGTCAAGGGTTACGGAATCGATTCCCATAGAGTGTAAATAATTGTATGCATGAATCTGGTTGTATGCATCCAAATAGCTATTAAAAAAATTCTCTGCGGAAGTTTTTTTATGCGTTTTCTATGGCGTCGGATAAACAGAACGGAGGCGCGTCCTAGACGTGTCTTTTTGACGCCCCGCGCACCCCTAAAGACACGTACGCGACCGTACTCCGTTCTGTTTGTCCGGCGCCTAAGACATTCGAGACAGTAGCAGTCTGGACATCTTCAAAAGAAGAACTAAAGAACATTTCCTCTCACAATGTTAAAGTATATATGTATGTATATAACGTATTTATATATATGTATAACTATGTATAAAATATAAATGTATGGATGTAGGTATATTATTTTATTTTACAAATAGTATATTATATTTACTTTTGGAATGTATAATTTATGTAAGTCTATTGATTTATTTTTGCCATCTTTCGTTAATGTATACTTTTTTTATTTGTACACTTTGCTTCCCTCTGTTATTTTCTTTTTTCTACCTCTACTGCTCAAAGGTTTGCTGGTAGAGAACTCTTTTAGAGTTAAGCTCGCCTTTGTACATAATTTATTTTAATTGTAAAACATTTATATCTTTTTCATTTTTTGTGTACAATAAAGAATTAAGACTCATAGTATTGGTACGCTTCTTCAGTTTCAATCTATTTACATTCTATGTAATCATCATCTTAAAAAAGCAGCGGTAGCCCAGTGGCGTACGTAACGGACTGCTGCGACGAGGTCTCAAGTTCGATCCTCAGTCGCCCCGGGCACACACCTTTGACTTTTCGTATTTATATATGCATTAATAATATTAATTATTGCTCTCTTAATAATGTCCCTAGTAGATGGCAATAGGCTTGCCCCCTATTACATTGGGACCTTAACATAACTGGCGAATCGTGGGTGTGTAATACACCTCTGCCTACCCCTTCGGGGATACAGGCGTGAAGTTATGTTATGTTTATTAAAATGTAAATTAGCGGTGTCTCTGACTTTTCGTAGTTATGTGTGCATTAATAAATGTTAATTATCGCTCGCTTAATAATGTGCCCGGTAGATGGCAATAGGCTCGCCCCCTATTACGTTCCGACATAACTTAACTGGCGAATCGTGGGTGTGTAATACACCTCTGCCTACCCCTTCGGGGATACAGGCGTGAAGTTGTGTTATGTTATGTCATCATCTTAGCGCGATCCCGGTTGCTATCGAGAGCCCAGGATCCACTTCCTCCTTCTTTAGATTTGGCTTATATGGGAGCGACTGCTGTCTGGTCTCCCAACCTCCAGAGGAAAGCCTGCGTAGTCAGCAGGTGTACCGGCTTGCAGGGGTCTCTTGGCGCCGAGTGTCTAGATGTATTCCCATACACCCCTTCACCCGTATTCAACCCTTTCATTCTATACAATATGTTCTAGAATTTAATTCTTTTCATACTTATACCTACTATGTTATCAGAGCAAGTGGAAAGATATTGTCTCTGCCTACCCCAATGGGACAAAGGTGCGACTACATGTATATATGTTCCTTTTATAATCATCAAATTTAGTTTTTTATATTTACCTACTAATTTTTTATCCTGAGACTTCGTGATCATCCATGGGTCAATTCAGTGCTGCGACTGTATCTGTACCTGTTAATCTAATAGAATATTTTTAAGGCTCCTTGGTGATTGGTAATAGCGTTGGATTGGCACGCAAAGGTTGCAGGTTCGAGCTGCGACACACACTTGGAAAGGACACCGTGTGACGTCAAAAAGATGTAATTACGTTGCACTATTTTGAAAATAAAGACTTTGACTTTGACTTTGTGGTTTTAGTCGGTCCGATTCCGACACGCCCACCCCATCGTCGGCACCGATGGGGTGAAGCCCGTGGGGGTTTCCATACGTAAAAAAAATACATCTTGAACATTTCGTTAGAAGAGTTTATATACTTGAAGGAGTAGAATACGTATTAGAAGGCGAACCTAAATACCTGGCACTTCTTCACTGCAAAACTAGCAAAACCCAATATTTTATTCCATTGCCTGAATTAGGATTCGAACCCGATACTTCATGTACATACAGCGATTGCACTCGCTACCACTGAGGTAATTTATTATTCGTAATTTCAAAATATATTTTTGGACATATCTACATTATTCTAGAGTGCAAAATACGAGGTTTGAAATAGGTAATAATACGTTAAATTGTGTCGTAGACAAGTTTTAGTCTAACGAGCGTCTGATTTGCATAACCAAGATGGATGAATGCAGTCACACCAATCTAGCGTCGAAGTCCATGAGCTTGATTCCAACTGTAGACACAAACATTATAATATTATATAATGCGGGGTACCGATAATACTCACAGTGCACAGTGTCCCGTCGCGTAGAAAGTGAAAATCTCAGCAGCGCAGGCGCATGCTCGGCCAGCACTCACTTTCCTCACACCACTCTCACTCGTAACTGAATCCGGATTGGATAAAAATACTATTTTTATGTTAAAAAAAATAATAAAAACACTGAATGAATTCACTGTTCGGAATTCAAAATTCTAATGCGATTCTAGCACGTCGTCGACGTCGTGCTTGTCGGCTGCAGTCGGAGTTAGTCGGGTGCTGTCGGTGGAGATCGGCTCCTTGTGCCGGCGCGTGAGGTGCAACTGGCGGTGAGAGCGGCGCGCGCGCGCCTCGCGGGTTGTGTAACCGCGGAGCCTCACGGAGGTGGGATGGTGTGAAGATTTTGACAATTTTTTTTAACATTCCATTTGATGTGAATCTAGGTCTCGTTACATCATATCGGTTTTCGGTTAATTTCTCTTTACAAATTTAATTTATTATATTTCCGGTTCGTAAGTCATAATCATCGATATTATTGCTTCAATATAAGTAGGTATTAGCTTGTAGCTTTTAGACTTATAATGCCTGGTATGATTACCTTATAAAAAGTAATTTTAAAATTAATAATCTCTTTTTTTGTAATAACTTGTCTCTCGTACCTATGTTAGAAAGTGAGATGAAACAAATTATAAACTGATTAAAAACCGTTTTTGTAGTATATAAAAAAAGGCTTTAATGCTTTAAAAAGCCTCGTGGCAAAAACTTAACAAAAACACATACAAAATGAATTGAGGTTTGAAAGGCGTATGTCGAAAGGCTAACAAAAGCTCGATGTTTTGGTCCGGCTACTTGCGCACACGCCGCCGGTGACGCAACGTCTGCCGCCGGACGCGACTATTACCGGTGAAAACTCGTCCGACGGCCACTGACGGATGCAGGCGTACGCTCGTGCCCTGGACGAGGCCACCTGAGCGTCCCGGTGCCATGACACAGGTGGCGTTCTACTTGTGAACTTGTTCAATACATGTCGGGTTTGAACACAAGATCTGAAGGCTAGGTCATTTTTAATCTGTCATCTTACGTAATTTTCGGCTCGGCCAAGTATTATTTTTTAAAAGACTTCGCTGGAGATCAGCAGATACATGATTCTACTTTTATGTATTTTTTTGCTTATGGCTCCTGAAGTTGGTTTTACCCTACCTAATAGAAAGTTGTGAGTAAAGTCCAAAAACGGCAACCATTCAAGAGGCTAACAATACTGAAATGGTGGTCTTCGAATTGACAGTTTTGCAGGCCTCGCTTGAACCCGGATTATTGAGCTGAGCGAAGCGAAGCTCTTATATGTGGCTAAGCCGTTTGGTCGAGACTGTACTCCTCCGGAACCACAATACCGATCTTGACCAAATTTGCGATGGTGATAGTGTAGACACCGCTGAGTGTTTAGAGGGGTCAACTGTTCAAATACAATGTACCATTGAGGAATAATCATCGAAAAACAGTTTCACGAGCTCGCGGCCTTAGCTATGCGCGCGACCGTAGTAAGATGCCTTATTTTTCAAGTAAGAGTCCTGCGCGCTCAGCTCAATTTATTTCAGTCGCACCCTGCACTGAATTCCTAGTTTAAATATTAGATTGTGGTACGAATCAACTACGCCAAAAGGAGTCATTTAATATTGAAAAAAAATTTGTCCAATAAGTGCGTTTCATACCGAAGTATGAAACGCACTTATTGGACAATTTTTTTTTCATACCATATTTTTTATTACCATACATACCATTTTTATAACAAATTTTATTCATACCATAGTTAAAAACAACCAATGCAAAAAGTGTCTTTACGCGATTCGGACCGTGGTACGAATAAGTCGTGGTATGAAACGCCTAAGCATCCGGAGAATATTATGTACAGAAATCTTTATAGCAAATATATTTGGCTGAATGTTGAATGAATGGCTTAGTCTCTGGCTAAGTACCCCACAAGCTCCCATACAGATCTGCATAATACATGTGACTTGTTCTCACTCCCGATAGCATCCAATGTTTGCAGTTTGGAGCCCGTGGTCCGCTCTCGTTCTCCTTATTAGAATTTGGTTTCTTTACCTGCCACATGATCGACTCCCGTCGGACCCCTCAAATTCAAAAGTAAAGCTTGCGTCAGCCTCGATAGTATTTTTTTAAAAATTGTTTCGACAATTTGACTGCACCCCGCCTAATAATAAGTTGAGGTGAAGTCCAAAAAATAGTGGCCACCATTTCCATAGGTTGTCACTGGAATGGCCCCTACCTAGACGGCCTCGACAGATGCTTTTTCACACCCTACTTGAGGAACCCGGGAGAAGAGAACACGTGTATAGTAAAACATTCTAGTTCTTTATCGCACGACAAAAAAGGAATCACCAAATCGCTTCTTTCGCGATGGTATCGATTGCACCGTATGAGGATGACACCTGCGTCCTACAGGTGTTGTTCAGGGCAGGAAGGGAGAAGGTAGAACCAATTGGAATAGTTCATCGGAACATTCATCATTTAGCAGATGTAGGTAGTGACTTGTTGGTGAGCTTGGTTTGGCCTCGAAGATCTTCTCGGGGTCCCATAGATAACAAACTAACTATTGTTCCTAATATACCTTTGTGTGAATAAAATGTTTATAAAATTTAATTTTACTTCAGATGAGTTCACACACCCACAAAATGATTTGACATCCTTGACCTTTTTTATAACATTACATAAATTTTTATTTAGTGGTGTTAAAGTGACATTAATTTTTATTTATTCCATTATCTCGTGGGATTGGGACAAAGGCAGGCGTTTGATGATGATGATAATTAGACATTAGATTGATGAGCATCAGTTATAAACCTGATTGAAGTATTCAATTTTAATTGAAACTAAATGTCATTTCTGACTTCCGTAGTGTTGTGATGAAGGTAATCAAACTAGTACTTGACAGATTTAACTTTTTAAAGGTGGTAACAGATTTAATCGCAATTTATTTGTAGTTATTCGCGTGCAACAGTTAGTCTGTACTATCTTTACAAATATTATAAAGAAAGAGCCCGATTTTTGTTAGTTCCTTTAAATTATTGGGGTAATCTTCTTATTGGAAAAATTCTTTCTCCATTTGAGAGGTAGGTTCATTATCCCCACGACCTCCGTCCTCCATGAGCGCAGGCCTGGGGCTGGCAGGTGAGGCCGCCTGTCACCCCAGCAGAAGCAGGCCGGGACGGCGGGGCGACTTGCACCCGCCCCCCCCCCCCCTTTCCGGGGCGAGACGGGGACACCGTGGTTCCCAAACCTGAGGAAGCCATCTCGAAGCCGGATATGGCCCAGGGTCAGTCGGGTTGCGAGGGAAATGTCTTATGGGCAACTTTACACCCCGGCGTCTGAAGACCCAAGACGGCGTGCGGTTTAACTCGGTTCAAGCCCAACATAACCTCCCTGTCGGGCTTGAACCTACTAAAACCGCTGGCCAGCGGGAGGGGACTTCCGGACGAAAAAATAACACTATCCCCGATAGATATAGGCTACCAATATATTATGTGTTAATGACGATGCCTTTTTTTTTTTTTTTATTAACGTGCCAAAATCCCTTCGGATACCCCCCCGCCGGCCAGCGGGGGTGGTTATGTCGTGTCTCGACTAAAACCGCACGGTGTCCTCCCCAAGTGTCCGTTGCCGGGCACCCCGGGTAAGCCCTCGAAAGGATAACCCCAGGGTGATGACGATGCCTTGAGTAAAAAAAAAAACTGATAAAAACCGAAGCGAAGCGAGAGCGGGTTACTAGTAAAGAATAAAATAAGTGTTAAATAATATGAAATCGCATTTGTAAGTATTAATGAACATTCTATGGGTTAGAATTTTTCACCGACGATGCTTAGAATGCAGTCACTGTATAATTTTATATTGTCTGAATATACATCAAAATTGTACAGACAAACGGATAACGAGTACGGCGACAGACTTGTCTAGGAACTGAACCTGTGTGAAAGGCGAAGGTAGTTTTATTCTTAAATTATCTGATGATCGATCGTGTTTAGGAATGAAAGATGGAGATAGGATCTATGTAGGAATAATAAGTATGTATTTACAAAAAAAAAGTATATAAGTATGTTTATCCGCATTCTGGAACCCATAACACAAGCTAGTTAAACTTTGCTTACTTTGGGACTAGAAAACGCTGTGTAGAATGTCGTAGAATGTTTATTTATTATTATTATATGATAATAATAATATGATATGATGATAACGGACTGCTGAGACGAGGTCTCGAGTTCGATCCCCGGTCGCTCCGGGTACACACGTCTGACTTTTCGTACTTATGTGTGCATTAATAAATGTTAATAATCGCTCGCTTAACAATGTGCCCGGTAGATGGCAATAGGCTCGCCCCCTATTACATTAGGAACTTAACATAACTGGGGAAACGTGGGTGTGTAATACACCTCTGTCTACCCCTTCGGGGATAGAGGCGTGAAGTTATGTTATTAAAATAATATGAATACGATTTTATAATATAATAATTTATAATATATTAAATTATTGTTTTAACGATTGGAAAAGATTTGTGAAGCTCCTGAAGATCCTCTGGACCTAAACCTACCTAACCTACTAACCGGTATAACCGGAAATTACCGGATGAGGCTAAGGCGCAGGACCCACCGAAATTTGGTTTGAACGAGATCTAGTAAGTAGTTTTTTTTTACGTCATAAATCGTATACCACAATTTACCTTTCATTGAATCAACCCAAATATAAAAAAAAACATTATTATGTTACTTGCTGCTACGGAACCCTTCATGGGCGAGTCCGACTCGCACTTGGCCGCTTTTTTTTTAAATAAAGTGGGCGTGTACTGCACACGCTTTTATTTACGTAAGTTATTAGCATGTGGAAAGTAATAAAATACGCATTAACAGAAATAAAGTTGAGAATTTGCATTGCAAACCGAGCAACTGCCTTCTAATACAATCTTATAAATGTACAGACATCAACTGCGGGAGGTCCACACATTCAGACTGTTTTGTATTTATTATGTTCAGCGATCATTCTTTGTCTTCAATTTTTGTTGTTCAACATCTGATGATGGAATCTCCAAAAAATGTTTAAAGGCATCGCCGTGATATAATATGTAAATTATTCTTTATTTTAAATAAGTTAGGCCTAGAAGGTGGTAAAGTAAAACAGAACTAGGTCTGCAAGGCGAATCGCTGCTTGCAATGTTGAGCTGAGTGAGACATCGTGATTCTTGTCCAATAGATTTGACCGCTATTGCGGAATCAGATTTTGAAAATTTTGAACAGTGGTCATTCCTCCGTGGCAAGTCCGATTTTGAAAATTCTTTTTGAAAGTCACAACTCTGGACATGCTTTCTGAGCGTGTAAAGTTTGGTCACAGTGTCTCGAGCAGTTATTATGCAATTACATCTGGAATTTTTTAACAGTGATCATTCCTCTGTGGTAGCATTAATTTTTTCGAAATATATCCATTAACCTTCCTCTGATTGACCTCTTTAATCATGCCAAATTTGGTTCTGATTGGATTAGTAGTTTAGGAGGAGACCTGTGACAAAGAAAATCCTGAAGTCTGGTATGAGGAGCTTTCGCTCGACTTCGTCTCACTCAGCTCAAAAACTTATCCGTTAATGGTTAAAATCATGAAGTATAATCTTAGATCTGGTGTAGGTTGGAAACAATGAACCGTACAATAAATAAAATAAATATTCTATGACATTCTACACAGCGCTTTTCTAGATCCAAAGAAAGCATAGTTTAACTAGCTTGTGTTATGGGTTCCAGAATGCGAAAAAACATACTTATATACTTTTTTTGTATATACATACATAGAAACACCAATGCAAATAGACATATTCATGAATACAAATATTTGCACTGAGCTGGAATCGAACCCGCGCTCCCTGGCGTAGCAGTCGAAAGCACTACCGCTGTCAAATGGTCCAACTATGTACTAAACAACATTTAAACATTCAAATCATCACTTCCTAAGAGCTGGTAGCGTTGTCTCAACGACTCATTAGGGGAAAACTCACCTCCCTTATCGTCTCTGGCGGGATATACAGCTTATTTCTCTTCATGTAAACATACAAATACACGAGCATTCATCGTCAGAAGCAAATATTCAGTATAAACACTAAACTACAGATCTGTAAACTACAGATCAATGTCCTAAGTCAAAGTGAAAAGTCGTTTATTCTGTATGAAATATTAAAAGCACTTACAAAACAAGAAAAAAATCTTAAAAACAGATTGAGAATTGGTCAGCGTACCGGGGCACGAGGGAACTTTGGCTTCGTAACGCGGCCAAATTGAACTCGGCATGCAAATGTTCATTCAGTAGGGAGGCAGAGAGGCACCGAGACAGGGGGGTGCGACTGGTTGGATCACCTCCAAGTTTGGTGCACCCTGGGCAACGTGGGCGATGACGCATCATTGATTGCTCCTCTGGAGTAGCTGGCGTCAACGTCAACGGCCAAGAGTCTGACCAACCGGCCCTTTTCAGGGCCAGTTGACCCCATTACACGAGGGGGTCGGGGCATGGCGGGCCTGCAAGGCCCGCGGGAGTGGGGCGCTCCAGGTACCCCTCTGCTGTTATCAGAGGGGACACTGCGAATGGCCCAGGGTCAGTCGGAGTGCGAGGGATATGGTCTATGGGTAACCTTACACCCCGGCGTATGTAGACCCGAGACGGCGTGCGGTTTTATTCGGTTCAAGCCCGACATAACCACCCCCGCTGGCTGGGGGGGTATCCGATGGGATTTCCGCACCAAAAAAAAAGGCACCGAGACAGACGGAGAACAGCCTGCCATCTGTCATACGGACTTCTATTATAACATCATCATCAGCCGAACGCAAAGCCCGGTTGACTCCAAAGATCAAAGATCTAAAGAAAGAAAGGCTTTAAAGTTCGGGGTCCGCTCATCGACTATTCCTTTCCATGTTTTGGTTCGGTTGGCTTAATTACGAGAGCGACTACCGTCTGTCTGATCCCCCAACTTCGACAGGAAAGCGTGCGCCCGAGTTTCGTCCATCAGTTAGAGATATACCAGTTTGCAGGTGAGGTTAGTTTAGGCCGTAAATTTCTTGTTTTTTTTTTGTTTTATAACACTCAGGTGGCAGACAAGCCCACGGCCCACGTGACAGAAAGCTGTTACCGCAGCCTATGGACGTGTGCAACATCAGGGGCGTCACAATCGCGCTGCCGATCCTATAAAAACTTTCTAATGCCCTTTTTGAAGAACCCCATATTGTAGTCGCTTGGGAAAACCATAGCAGGGAGAACATTGCACAGCCTGAGGGTGCGTGGAATAAAGTGCCTTTTATACCTCACCGATGCTTACATCATCGTTTCCGGTCGCAACGTGTGAGGATGAATTCCCTATTTGTGGCGAGCGGTGCGATGGTAGAATGTGGCCGTGGGCATCATATCAAACAGTTCTTTTCAACACACCCCACCCCACACTTGGTGAACAACACTCTATTCTCGACTTAGTTGCTACTTACAAACATTTTTTAGATTTTGATATGTAACCTTATAATACAATCCACTTATTTTAAATACAGCCATTATTAATCATTACACTGGATGACATGCATGTATTGTAATGTCTGCAAATACTTCGAACTCCACTTTCTTGACTCGCGAATAATAATTAACAAGTACGATGTCTTTCACTCTAATATTACGAGATAGGTAATGGCTGGGTGATGTGGACAATTAATTTGATTAATATTTCAACTTGTAAAGATTATTACATCCGGGTTCGCTAATTTTTGGCAGTAATTGGAGCCTTGTGAAGTAGTCATTTTGCTTTGAACTGGCATCGCCTCGCGGTATCACCAGCGTCAGTCCCGGGGGGAGGGTATGCTGTCTGACCCCCTAACCCCAAGAGGAAATCGTCAGTAGCTTAATTTTTTATTTAATGAATGGCTAAGGAGTCGGCTTTAAGATCGAGAGGTCCGAGTTCGAATCCTGACCATTACACTACCGACGTGAACCCACTCCTAACACAAGCCATTTAGCGTAGCTGGAGGGGTTAGGGGAAATATTAGTGATTTCGCTAACTAGTATTTTTTTTAAATAAAAAGCCTGCGCTATAGTCTCGTCTGTTAATCTGCAGATGTACCGGCTACAGCTGCAGCAGCTAGGTAACTTAATTGGGTCCTGAAGATCGTGGCGGGGAGTACAATTAAGCGTCGTTAGTTTAAGCGTCGGTAGCTTAGTGGTTAAGGAGTCGACCCTACGACCGAGAGGTCCAGGGTTCGAATTCTAGCCATTAGGTACACTACCGAGGTGAACCCACTCCTAACACAAACAATTAAGCTTAGCTGGAGGGGTCAGGGGGAATATTAGTAATTTCGGCTATATATACTTTAAAAGATAAAACTTGGTGATAGCTACAAACAGACTTCACTGGTGACAGGCCATGCATCCATTAGGTACTAAACGTATATTATAATTATAATTTCCAATTGCAGTGAATGACGCAACCGTCTGGACACTCGCCATTCGTCGCATACATTACATCATTTGTAAAGTACTCCACGAACAACTGTATCGCTACGTGATTACCATAATTACCGTAGTTATCAGAGTTTTATGACTACCACACATACTTTGGAGTGTTTCAATGAAAGCGATCTTTGAGTAGTTTTGTTTTTTTTTCTACTAAATTAATGTACATTTCTTATACTTAAAATCATTGAATTCTGTAAGTATGTTTTTGGTTATGGAGCATGAAAGTAAATTGAATGCTCTCGAAATGACAGGTCTGAGAAGTATACGATACCTGATGGACCAAGTGAGGAGCAGTTTGATAAGGAAACGCTTTGGTATGGTAGAAGATGTAGTCACCAAGATAGTGATATAGAGATAACAGGGGTAGGCAGAGATGTATTACACACCCAAGATTCGTTATGTTAAGGTCCCAATGTTATAAGGGGTGAGCCTATTGCCACCTATCGGTCACATTATTTAACGAGCGAAAAATAACATTGATTAATGCACACATAACTACGAAAAGTCAGAAGTGTGTGCCCGGGGCGACTGGGGATCGAACTCGAGACCTCGTCTCAGTAGTCCGTTACGTACACCAATGGGCTATCGCCGATTTATAGAGATAGAGATGGACCAACCAGATTTATAAGGCGAGGGTGAACCTAGGCGTACGTATGCTGATCAGATGAATGAAGTTTCAAAGAAAGGCCAAGTCAAGAGTCGTCAACTGTCGGATATGTACCTATGAAAGTAGAAGAAGTGAAAAGCGTATGCCAGGATCGTAGCAAGTGGAAGCATGTTGTCTCTGTCTACCCCAATTGGGGAGAGGCGTGGTATGTATGTATGTTTATACCCACTGTATACAATGAAGAGGAAATGCCCGGCAGTTATTGGTAATGTGTGTCACAATGTTGTACAGATGTTTTCACGACTGACTAGTGGCTTACTCCTGAGCAATAAATTCTCTAGGTACTTCAGAACTTCTGCGAGCATTGTAATGCTCGCGAAGGAGATGGCGGAGCGCGCCCGGGAGAGAATTGGAACTCTCCCGGCCCGCCGAGCCCGCAACATGCTCGCCGCGCGTCTCAGGCGCCGGAGGTCGCTTAACGACCTCCGTCCTCCATGGGCGCAGACCTGGGGGTGGCAGGTAAAGCCGCCTGTCACCCCAGCAGACGCAGGCCGGGATGGTGGGGCGACTAGCGCCCCTCCCCCAAACCGGGGCAAGACGGGGATACCGTGGTTCCCAAACCCGAGGGGGCCATCTCGAAACCGGAGATGGCCCAGGGTCAGTCGGGGTGCGAGGGATATGCTCTATGGGCAACCTTACACGTAGTCGCGGTTCTAGTCGGTTCAAGCCCGACATTACCGCCCCCGCTGGCCGGCGGGGGGGGGGGGTATCCGCACGAAAAAAAAAAAGGTACTTCAGATCTTCTAGAAAATTGTGAAAGAGATTTATTTAGCTGCTGATACCCGCGGCTCCACCCGCACGTGGGTTGGTTTTCGATTTTTTGGTCATATCTCTACTTCTACTTAACCTATTGCAATAAACATACGGCAGATTTTTAGTCTGACCATTACCTTCATAATAGAAAAAGCCGCATCAAAATCCGTTCAGTACTTTTTGCGTCCATTGCGGACAAACAGATAGACTTACAACCAGAAAAGAATTCAAAGGAAATATTTTGTGTTCAGAATCGTTCTTTTAACATATTATAAGTTTTTTTTTAATTTCTCCAATCTACAGACACAGGTAATTCACAATTTTATAATAGTAATAGCTTATGCCCGTGGCTCCGCCCGCGCGGAGGGTAGTTATCGTTTTTGACCATATCTCTGGTTCTACTTAACCAATTGCAATCAAACATTCGGCAGATTTTAAGTCTGACCAAGACCTTTCTAATAGAAAAAGCCGCATCAAAATCCGTTCAGTAGTTTTTGCGTCCCTTGCGGAAAATAAACAGAAAGGCATTTAAAAAAAAATTGTGTTCAGAATCGTTCATTTAACATAAATCAAGGATATTTTTTAAAATATCTCCAATGTACAGACAGAACTAATTTACAATTTTATGATAGTTGAGATAGATGATAGAAGTTAATTATATCAACACGACTCACTGCACTGAACGCCAGTTCTATTCAAACACAGCGCTGAATGCATCAAGAGGTAAATAATTTTGATAAAGTTTTCTTTAGTTCATAAGCCAAACTAATAGTCAAAATTAACCATGGTATTTACCAAGGTAAGGAAGAGTAACACAACGGACCCCGAGCTCCAAAGTGCAAGCTCTGGATGAAACAGGGATTGGTGGTTGAATGAGGATGAAGTAGGTCTCCCTGTGAACATGGCTGCTGAAAAGCAACAATCACCAAAAGTGGGGTTCAATGTAAATCATAAAATAACATCAAATAACGACGACCTCTGTGGCGTAGCGGTAGTGCATTCGACTGCTAAGCCAAAGGTCGAGAGTTCGATTCCCGCTCAGTGCAAATATGTATATTTGCATTGGTCTGGATGTTTCTATGTATAATATGTATTTATTTACAAAAAAAAAGAACTAGAACCCATATGACAAGCTCTGCTTAGTTTGGGTCTAGATGGCGTTGTGTACTTTGTCGTACAATAAATCGCGAAAGAATCCGTTAAAAATAGTTTTATTGAAATAACTAGTCTCCCCGTGGCCATGGCTGCTGAAAAGCAATCGAAACGTCGGGATCAATGTAAAATATAAAATAACATCAAATAAACCGCGATAGAATGCTTTAAAATAGTTTTATTTCAATGAGTGACATTCGCGTAAACCTCCGACAATATTAAGAAGAAGGATTTATTGCTGCAAAAAAAAAGGTTCTACACCGAAAACATGTTAAAATCAATTAAAAACCGTTTAATTCACGTGTTACTTAAAAAAGCGGCCAAGTGCGAGTCGGACTCGCCCATGAAGGGTTCCGTAGCAGCAAGTAACATAATAATGGTTTTTCTTTTAATTTGTATATTTGAGTTGATTGAATGAAAGGTAAATTGCGGTTTACGATTTATGATGTATTAAAAAAAAACTACTTACTAGATCTCGTTCAAACCAATTATCGGTGGAAGTTTACATGGTAATGTACATCATATATTTTTGAAGACCTATCCATAGATACCACACACGTATGGGTTTGATGAAAATTTTTTTTGAGTTTCAGTTTAAGTATGGCGAGCCCCCAAAATTTAATGTATTTTTCTAATTTTGTGTGAAAATCTTAATGCGGTTCACAGAATAGATCTACTTACCAAGTTTCATCAGCATAAGTAAATAAATATAAATATAAATATTCTACGACATTCTACACAGCGCTTTCTAGACCCAAAGTAAGCATAGTTTAACTAGCTTGTGTTATGGGTTCCAGAATGCGGATAAACATACTTATATACTTTTTTTTTTGTAAATACATATCTACATATTATACATAGAATCATAGCATAGTTCTTATAGTTTCGGAAAAAGTGGCTGTGACATACGGACGGACAGACAGACAGACATGACGAATCTATAAGGGTTCCGTTTTTTGCCATTTGGCAACGGAACCCTAAAAAAGTGCACATCACTCAAGTTTCACACCACAACTATTTACCTAACAATAAGACCTGCGCGCGCGATAATTGCGCGCGCAATCATAACGTGACGTAACGCGTGTCATGGTGGAAGTACCACTACGTGTGGATGGCCTCTCCTCGCCTAGGTCCGAGCACTTTCACTCACTCGTAGGGTTAGCAACCTATCTGCAAGGTTTTATAAACTTTCGTTTATTGTCCACAAAAATATAAGAGTTGTGAATGTAGCTGCAGCGTCGGTAGCTTAGTGGTTAAGGAGTCGACCCTACGATCGAGAGTTCCTAGTTCGAATCCTGGCCATTACACTACCGTCGTGAACCCAGTGCTAACACAAGCAATTTAGCTTAGCTGGAGGGGTTAGAGAGAATATTATAGTAATTTCGGTTACTAATATTCTTTACAAAAAAAAATACACTGTCATAAGACAGCTCGGACATAAGACGGCCTCTGTGGCGTAGCGGTAGTGCATTCGACTGCTACGACAACGGTTGCGGGTTCGATTCCCGCTCAGTGCAAATATTTGTATGTTGCATTGGTCTGGGTGTTTCTATGTATAATATGTATGTATTTACAAAAAAAAAGTATATAAGTATGTATATCCGCATTCTGGAACCCATAACACAAGCTAGTTAAACTATGCTTACTTTGGGTCTAGAAAGCGCTGCGTAGAATGTCGTACAATATTTATTATTTATTAGCTATAGCAGTTGCATCCTTACTCTTTGAGTTGGGTTTCTTCACGTAACATAAAGTCCCCTTAAACCGCTTGACTTGATGGAAACTAGTGTCTCCAAAGCCTCACATATTCATGATCATCATGTACCTCAAAACTGTGACGTGATCTATTCTTCTATTCATAAAGGGGTACAACGAAGGTTCGAAATACGTCACGGGCGAAGCCAGCTAGTCGGGTATAATTTTCAACAGCGAACAAGCCTGAAAGTAAATGTTAATTAGTAGCCAACTGTTTGTTTTTTAGGGTCGCCCTTACGATCGAGAGGTCCCGGGTTCGATTCCTGGCCATTTAGCTTAGATGGAGGGGTTAGGCCGTTAGGGGGAATATTCGTAATTTCGATTACTAATATTCATTAAAAAAAAGGCAAAAAAACGGAACCCTTATACATTCGTCATGTCTGTCTGTCTGTCTGTCTGTCCGTCCGTATGTCACAGCCACATTTTTCCGTAACTATAAGAACTATGCTGTTCAAACTTGGTAAGTAGATTACCGCATTAAGATTTTCACACAAAAATAGAAAAAAATAATTTTGGGGATTCCCCTACTGAAACTCAAAAAAATTTTTTTCATCAAACCCATAAAAAAAAAAATGATGTAGGTACATTACCATGTCTGGAGAGGCGACACGGAAGCCTCTCCTACCGACTGACGCAGGTGATCTCAGGGAAGGGGTGCTTCGGGGACCACCTGCATCGGATCAGGAAGGAGCCAACGCCTGAGTGTCATCACTGCGGAGGATTGGCCTCCATGATGGGCCTTACCGCCGCTATTGCGGCGTGTCCTGCGCTTGGTTGCCCAAGTCGTTCCTTCCACTCCACCACAATGGCCTGGCGGAGCTGGGACTGCACGGCCTCGATTTCTCGAGGCTCGGGGTTCCATCCCTGCTCCCGCGCCTCCTTTCGCCACTGGTACAGTTGCGAAAGGGCTCTCGCTTCCAGGTCCCATGGCGGAGTTCCGGCAAGGAGACTCGCTGCCTCGAAGGAGATCGTGCGGTACCCTCGGATGACCCTGATGGCCAGAACCCGCTGCGGAGCGCGCAGCATCCGCACAGTTCTGGTCCTCAGGGCCTCCGCCCATATTGGGCACCCATACAGGGCCATGGACCGCACGATCCCCGCGTAGAGTCTCCTGCAGGAGTCATCGGGCCCCCTCATGTTGGGCAACAGCCGAGCCAGAGCAAGAGCTGTGCCCTTCAATTTGGGGGCCAGACTTCGGATGTGCTCTCCGAAGTCCCATCGGCCGTCGAGCACGAGCCCCAAATATTTCATTTGGGGCTTGATGCCGATGCGATTTCCTCCCACGATGAGACTGGATCCCTCGGGTGGCTTGCTCCGAGGCCCATGGAAGAACAGGGCCTCGGTTTTATGCAGGGCCACCTCGAGACCCAGCCGCCGGATCCGCCTAACGACTTGGGCAACCGCGGTCGTGGCCTTTCGGGTCGCTTCGCGGTACGTCGCCCCGCACGCCGTCACGAGCGTGTCGTCCGCGTAGCACGTGACGGCGGCACCGCCTACGAGCTCACCGCGAAGCACCCAGTCGTATCCGATGTTCCACAGGAGCGGCCCCAGGACCGATCCCTGTGGAACACCGCACGACATTTCACGCCGACCGAGACCGGTCACGGTTGGGTAGATGACGGCTCTCTCCGTCAAATACGCCCCGACTATGCGGCGGAGGTAGAGAGGCACTTCGTGATACACGAGCGCCTCCCTAATGCAACTCCAGGGCAAGGTGTTGAACGCGTTGGCGATGTCCAGGGACACCGCCAACATCACCTCACCCCGGGCTACTGCATCCTCCGCCAGAGCCCTCACGCGCATGATGGCATCCACGGTGGAGCGCCTCTGGCGGAAGCCATATTGGCCATCCGCCAGGTCCGGCCCCACTCTTGAGAGGTGCTCGACGAGGCGCTTCGCAATTACTCTTTCAAAGAGCTTGCACACCTCGTCGAGCAACACTATGGGCCGGTAGGCGGACGGCGAGTCCGCCGGGCGCCCCTCCTTTCGGATGAGGACCAGTTTCCCCGTCTTCCACAATTTCGGAAACTGGCCCCGCTCCAAACATGCGCTGAGAAGCACTCTCAGTCGGGGCTCGAGAGCGTCGTCGACTAGAGCTAGGACCCACGCTCGGCCTGGAATGCCGTCGGGTCCCGGGGCGGTGTGTTTGGCTCTTAGCCTTCTTACCGCCAGCTCTAGTTCTACCCAAGTGACCTCGGGCACGTCGTCGTCTTCCACGTCGGGCGCCATGCGCAACCGAGGTGGAGTCATCCGCGGTGGAACATGTTCCACCGCCCGCGCAGGGAACAGGGAGCCAACAACTCCTCCGAGCAGATCCGGCTGGAGACACCGGGTTAACGGCGGGGCCTTGGGGCGCAGCTTGCCCCTCACCATCCGGTAGGGCCGCCCCCAAGGGTCCCGCTCCAGCGTCTCCAGCAGCTCACGGAAGGCGTCCCGTTTGGAACGCCTTATCTCCGCTCGGAGGGCTCGTCTGGCCTCCCTGTATCCCTCGTACAACTCCGCCTCTCGGGTCTCCGCATCTGCGGGGCGGCGACGCCTCCTACGGAATCGGGCCCACCGGCGGTGCGTGATCACGCAGCCCCGTCTGAGCTGCGCGATCTCCGACGACCACCAGTAGACCTGACCCCTCGGATTATAGGGCGGAGCCCTAGGCATCGCCGCGTCACAGACACGGGTCATGGCCTCCCGGAACCACTCCGCCTCATCGTCTATGCAGACAGGCCTGTCCGGCGCAGGGGCCCAGGCCTGTACGATGGCGGCTTCCAGGAGGAGCTCCCGATCAAGTCGCTTAAGCGCCCAACGTGGCTCGGGTGGAGCCGGTGCAGCCGGCGCGTCGCTCGCAGGGGGGGACACGTCAAACCGAATGTATCGGTGATCCGAACTTGTGTCCTCCCCCAAAACGACGCGCCAGCCCTGAATACGTCGCGCCAACGAGGGGCTCGCGAACGATAGGTCCACGATGGAGCTACCCCTCGAGGTCACGAACGTGTCCACGGCTCCCCGATTTAGGAGGACTAGGTCGAGTCGTGCGGCCCAGTCCACCAGTGCCCTGCCTCTATGCCCCGTCGCGCCCCTTTCGTGTCGGGAACCCCAGGCATACGACCAGGCGTTGAAGTCCCCGAGCACAAGGACCGGACGGGGCTGGCAGGCATTGACGACGACGGCCAGCTGACGGAGCCACTGCTCATATGCAACTTGGTCTCGGTTCGGCGTGATATAAGCGGCCACGACCGCTGTATCCCCAACCGCCGCCGCCACGCAGCCGGGTCCCCTTACTACTGCCAGTGGGGACGCCATTTGACCAGGCGGGTGATCAGCCCTTCTATGTGGGGCCATTTCACCCAAATCCCCTATAACGACTGTCATACATATTTGTATGGCAACCGGGACCGACATCTTAACGTGCTCTCCGAGGCACGACCAGACCAATGCAAATACTCATATTCATGCATACAAATATTTGCACTGAGCGGGGATCGAACCCGCGCCTCCTGCGTAGCGGCCGCGTTCAATACCGAAAACTTGGTATGCAACTTGGTCTCGGTTCGGCGTGATATAAGCGGCCACGACCGCTATATCCCCAACCGCCGCCGCCACGCAGCCGGGTCCCCTTGCAACGACGGCAAGAGGGGGGCTGCCGACGGCAGGGTTGTGCACCAGTGCCGCCGACCCATCCAGCGCGGTTTCCCAGGTACCGAGGAACCGGTGGGTGTATGGGTCGGCGACAGCGGCGACATTTATGGCCCACTGTGCCATGCTCTGGCGCAGAAGATCCTGAGCATGGGCACCGTGGCCAACGTTCACCTGCAGGATGCGGAGTTGAGGATCCATTATGGAACCCCCATCTCCGCATCCCGCTGTGAACTGGAGGCGGAAGGCCGGCCTCCCGGCTTCGGCTCCCCTCCGGCGCAGGCCTTGCTGCCAACCCTGTGGTCGGCCGGCTTGCCTCCCGCTGCACACCTAAAGCAGTGCAGCGGGGCATCGCACGTGCCGGCCTTGTGACCGGGTTGGCCACAGCGGAAGCAACGGTCACCCGCCGTCACTTCCGCCGTGCAGTGCACCCCCACATGGCCCACCGACAGGCACCTGAAGCACCTGGCCGGTCGGGCCTGCAGGAGCCGTGCCTGCGCCCTCAGGAAGCCTCCCACCAGGAGGCTCCGCCCGTCTGCGACCTTTTGGGCCGCCGCGATAGGGCAGCCGACAGCTGCTGCCCCCTGTCCACCGCGGCCGAAGCGTATAGCTCCGGCCTTTACTGTGTCCGGGGAGCAGTCCCCGGCCTCCGCCACGGCGAGCCTGAGCTCTTCTGCCGTGACGGAGTCGTCCAGGCCCGTAATGCGCACTTCTGCGCATTTAATGGGCCTGGACACCCGGACGTCGGCTGCGTCCAGCGACTCCCTCAGCCGAGCCGCTAGGGCGTCGGCCTTGGGGCCACTGGCGGCGCCAGGGACCTCAAGAAGCCGGGCTCCCGTCCGTGTGCTCTTGCACCGGACACCCGGGATCTCGAGGGCCTTTAAATCGACGTTGGCCTTAACTTTGGCCAACACCTCGGCATACCCCATGCCCCTACCCGCTGCCTCCGCCGTCAGGGTGACGACGACGGCCGTGGTACGAGGGGCACGGAGCTTCCCCGGCGCTGTCTTCGCGGCAGCCGCGGCCTTCCTGGCCTTCTTGGCGGCCTTCTTGGCGGCCTTCCGCCTCTTCTTGTTGGCTCCAGCCACCTCCCAGCCCCCTTCCAATGGGGTGGAGGTGGCCGGAACCACGGCTGGGGCTGGGGCTGGGGCCAGGGCTGGGGACGTCTTCCCCTTACCCTTCCCCTTGCCTTTACCCTTCCCCTTACCCTGAGCGGGAGGGGGCTGAGGAGCCGGCTCCGGCAGGGTCACAACCGCACCCGCAGCCGGGCGGGTGGGGCCCCTCTTGGCTACAGCCGCGTAGACGGCCGCTGGTGGCGCCAGAGGCGGACGGCGGATGGAGTCCATTAGGGCCTCCATCCGACACATCATCCTCTCCTCCAGCGCCTCCATATAGGGGAGCCAGGCCTCCGCCGGCGGTGCCCTCGGCTGCGCCGGCCGCACCGACTGTGCCGGCTGCTGGACCGGTTGCACCGGCCGCTCCGGCCGCGCCGACAGCGCAGGCTGCGCTGACCGACTCGCGGACGAGCGAGTCGCGCGCGCCGGCTCCGCCGGTTGCGCCCGCTGCGCCGTTTGAGCCGAGCTCGCCATCCCCCTCTTGAGCTCCTCGACGGCTGCAGCTAGTCGAGCCGTCTCCCGACGGGACTCGGACAGCTGCGCCGCCAGGCCCTCATTCTCGGAGGCGATGTCGAGCACAATGCGCAACATCGTCTCCTGCTCAGGGTTTGGGGACCCCTGGAAGGACGCGGTCACCTTCTGGAGTCTCTCCATGAGTGACCGCGTCCTCCCGCATGGCTCCGATACCGACACCGCCGAGGTGGAAGGCCTCGGCGGTGACTTTCCCGCAGCCCTTCCAAGAGCCGAGGGGGCTCGGGTGAATTGCCCACCCCTCACGCCACCCCGCGCCCCTCGGCGGCCAGCAGCCACCGGCTTCGACGCCTCGTCGCTGCTGGAGGAGGAGGTCGTCCCGGTGAGGGTAAAGTCCTCATCCGAAACGTCCCCCCCCGCCCGAGCCTTTGCGCGTCTCCTGCGCTTACGGGTCCGCGGAACGCCCAGACCCGCCGGGCTGCTCGCCCTGCTTCGCTCGTTGGCGGTGTCAAATTTCTCCGACACCGCCGAGGTGTTTGGCGCTACCTCCGCGCTTGATTGCTGCGCGATCTAAGAGCAGACTTCGTCATTCTCATCGTCCATTTTCTTGCCTTGGTCGTTTTGGTTGGTTTTCCGGTCCGGTTTTTCTTTGTTAGAGAGATTTGTGTCCATAACTTATCCCACGAGTATGGGGGAAAGGTGGTCCATCCAGGCGGAGCCCCCTGCACCTGGATAAGCCTATATACTATGGAGGTCGGCTGGTATCCATAGGTTTTTACGACTTGGCTGTCGGGTGTTATAGACTTTTCCTTGTCGTGGGCCAGCCAATAAAGGCAAGCCCTCCGGTCAGCAAGTTCACAGCGTACCCTTCTGGAGCCACCAGTCAGGTCATTGCTGATCACCTGCCGATTACGGAACGCGAGAGGATGGCTAGTCCTCTCTCACCGGCGGCAGCATAAGTGCCCGTCGGCCCCTGCGTTAGCAGTGGGCCAACCCACCCCTGGATCCCCCAGGACCCTATGGTGGCCTCAGCCACAAACACCATCGCTCATCCTGTCTCCTCTGAAAGCAGAGGAGTACGGAGAGCGATGTGTTCCCGCCACGTTGGGTATTCGCCGACGATCAATGCCAACCCCATGAAGGGGAAGCCATTGACCGCCGCCCAGGGTGTACCGGCCGCTCCGGTTCCGTTCCCCCCGGACTGCAGCGGGATCGGAATCGGAACGACACTCGAGGAGGTTACCCAACACACACCCCCGTTACATTTTTTACCTAAACCTTTCTCGCGCACCGCATTTGAACAGTGTGGAAAGTTATTCTGGTTTTAGGATTATTTAGAAAGAATCACGCTAGGCGTTTCGGTGGCCTTTAAGATGATAAAAAAATCGTTCATTATCAGTGTATCTATATGACTGTGACAGGGCTGTGTCGAGAGAAAATCCCCCAACAGTAACAAAGTATGTCACACTGCAGGGGTTTTGTTGTGTCAGAGCCAAACTTGGCAATGGCAAATCGCAAGGCCTCCCCGCCGCGCGGAATGCTGCAGGATATTTCCTTTCCAGGGATGAAACAGTTAAAAAAAACGATCTCGGGCAAATTAAACGCATAAACGCGACGCGATGAATATCTTTGTGACTTTGTGCTGAACATACAAAAGTATTTCAGTTTTAAAAATACATAATATAACTAAAATAAATGAAATTACGTGTATAGAGCGTAACTTTGGTATAAAGTGCATTTGAGAAATATGTACACAAGAGCTGAGTGTGGAATGCGGATATAACAATTTAGAAAATCCGGTACATGTAAATATGTGTAATTGAGCTGTTGAATGAATTTTATTGTATTCACTATGATTCTTAATACCCCCTACACCGCTGTTGACACGACCGCTGCTGTAGTCGGGAATAGCGGGGCCACCGGTAACTGGGAGTCTGGACTTTTCATCATTTAGCCTCCGAATGTTTTAACATACTGTTACCATGCCGGCCAGGCGAGTATGTAAAGGGTTTTGTTTCAAGTTTTCCTTCTCCTGGGTACTCCAGCCTCGGCAGAATATCAGGCAGAAGCAGCAGCGCCTCCCCCTCCGCTTCCTTTACCCAGGGTGCAACACGAGGGGGTTTGCTAGCATAGGAAGTATAGATCTATGTTTACTTTTTCTTGTATGTTTGAATTAGAAAAAGTTAAAACATTCTATACACCAATTGAACCCACGGCAGACTCCTCTGTGGTTGGTCGTTGTTTTTAGGAGTTATCTACCGGCATTTCCGTGAAAGCCAAGATAAACCAACAATTGAAGAAGTGGACTGCGGAACTATTGCTACAAAGCTTTGGAGTAATCGGGAACGGTGATGATGATGGCGATATTGGAAAGTCAACATCTAAGACTTCCCGTATTATCTTTTACAAATTTGAATAAATTATTGAGTTGGTTTATTTCATGCATACATGTAGATTAAAACCTCTAGATGTTCTCTATGCTCGTGTGCCTACGTGATATAATCTCGAGTAGATATATCATCCAAGCCAACCTCTGAATGACGTCTGGCGACGAAATGTGAAGATACGTTACGGTTGCGTTTTTTATTTCCAAGGTTGGAGTACACATCTACACAACGACGGGGCATTCTTGGCTGATCTACTACTAACTAGGTGGTAGCGTCGGTAGCTTAGTGGATGAAGCCTTGCGGTCGAGTGATCCTGGGCTCGAATCCTGGCCATTACACTACTTACGTGAACCCATTCCTAACACAGGCAATTTGGCTTAGTTGAAGGGGATAGCGGGAATATTATTCATTGCAGTTTAAACTAGTATTCTTCACAAATACAGGTAGTCAATGGATATATATTGTGGGTATATTGATGTTCATTGGAAGATCGCGTGTTTTCCGAACTTCGTGTTCATGCTTTTGGTAGGGTCGTGCTTTTCATAGCTCAAATAGACTGCTGGGTCTGTAATACACCGCTGTCTATCCCTTCGGGGATAAAGGCGTGGAGTTATGTTATATAGACCGGTTGGAACGGAGAAATACCACCCTTTCACATTGATATTCAATGTTAAATGAGCGCCAAAGGCCTTACTTCCCTTCATATTATATTCCTCATTCTCCTGCTTCTCTTTTTTTGCTTATTTCCCGTTTGCAAGTGGCTTTAACGCGAATGACATCCCCATTTTTGCAAACTTTCATAGCCCATAGTAACTACTCAGCATTGCGTGGGCTTAAATAATTTTATTAATTATTATCTTGGTAGTATAAAAATAAATGTATGCATATCTATTTACGCTTGTAAATCACTGAAGAGGTAGGTATGTATTAGTATTGCACAGTGCACAATCAGTTTTTATTGACAAGTATTAGAGAATGAGCCTATTACCGTCAATCAATTTCCAAAACCCCGAGCTCCAATAACATTCGGCCCGACCAGGCCATTTGCTTAGCAGTCACACTAGCTACTGCTAAATCTCCCCGACAATATTAGTCGAGTCTTAGAAATTGGAAAATAAATTGACATTCGCCATTTATGCTATTAACAAGGACTTCTTGAGTGAAGTGCGCAATTAGGTACTTCTTTCGAAAGCTGATGTATCTAAAATAGATGATAAAGCAAATCTGATGACCATTCAAAGGAGGAAAGATACAGTTAACACTAGTTACGTTATCACGTCGCACACTAGCGTCATTTACATTATGGTGTGCAGGTATTGAATAAAATTATAATTGGACGACAAATTTGTTCCAATATGATAGATGCTCGATAAAGTTATATAAAGTATTCTATTTCAATTGAAATTTATTTTATTCGATAATGAGCATTGAGTGACATTTGGCCGTAAGCTCTTTGAAGTTACGAAGTTCTCTATACATTCAGATCTTTGCACTGAACTAATATTACTACCTAGTATATTATATGTCAATGGTTCTTTGGCTATTGGTAGCAAACTGCAGCACTTATGTCTGTTTCCTTTGAAGGTAGGAAGAGAGAAAAAAATCAGTATCTTCTTCCCCTTATACATCTTACATGACAAACTAACTCTACCGTCATTAAACCCCGAATATAAGACCATAGTTATAGGGTGCTTCTAAATTACTGTGCTTTCTTGAAAACGTCACCAATTCGATGTGATCTGTTTGAACTGCACATTTACATTTGATTGATTTGACATTAATTCAGTACTCATTCTTGTATAAATTATCATAAACTCGGTTTATGATAATTATGATATTTGTTTAACAAATTTGACACGTAATTTTGTGAGGATTAGGTAACAGACTGTCAGAGTAATTTTTGGGTTTATAATTACAATGTAGAGTATAAAACACTAGCTGTTGCCCGCGGCTCCACCCGCTTGTAATTCAGATCCCATTCCAGCAACCCATAGGAACGTATTCCGAGGATAATATGCAGCCTATGTGTAATTCCAGACCATAATCTATCCCTGTACCAAGTTTTAGCCAGATCCGTTCAGCTGGTTTTGCGTGATAGAGAAACAAACATTCCTCGTTCCATCCAAATTTTCACATCCTACTAATTTTGTAACTCTCACGCAAAAACGACTGAACAGATCTGGCGGAAATGTGATATAGGGATAGACTATAGTCCGGAATAACACAAAGGCTACTTTTCATCCCGGGAATAGGTACCCATGGGTAGCGGGAACGGGATCAGAATTCCACGCGGGCGGAGCCGCGGGCAACAGCTAATTTATAATATTATTGATATTTAGAAATGTACTTAAAATTTAATTTTCTAGGCGCCTCGTCCAACAAAATGCGAGCTTTGGATACGACTGAGATTGGTGTTCAGATGAAGAAGGACACTGAAGGTCCATAAACTTGACTGTGAGTCGGTTAACCGTCAGTCGGTGTTTTTTCACACCCAGTCTATGATCGCCGCCAATAATTGTGTAACAGGATGATAATATGTGCTAGTTAATTACCGACATTGATAACGACTCGCAAAGAAAGTTTTACTGTACTCTCCGGACACGTAAAATAGTATATTTACATGTAAATGTTTATCCATTACTGTTTAACCGCAGCGCAACGTCGTTTATGTAACATTCATAAAAAACTAAAGGGACTCTACATGATACTGTCGGAAGTTTACGCGAATGTCACACATTGAAATAAAACTATTTTTAACGGATTCTATCGCGATTTATTTGATATTATTTTATTATTTTCACTTCTCATGCTCTTCAAATGTTAGTTTAGTCTCTGCATATCGGGACTAAAGTTCCTTATTAATCTCTAGGGACTAAAGTATTTTTTTTAATTTACTTTGAAAACTCCTAAACAGCCAATCACGGTGTTTGTGAATGGGAGGATTATCACCTTTTTAGTGATTGTGTATAGAAATAACCTCAAAATGACATTTAAAAAAATCTAAAAAACCCATTTAATTTCGTGAAACACGATTAATGATATTAATTTAATTAATTATTATGATTAAGTATTAAGGATTAATTTATTTTATTCCATTTCCAATTAGTTTTAAATAAATACAATATCAGTAAGCGTAAAATATCCTCAAAGCAGAAATCACATCCATCCACTTCAAGTGCAACATTTGAGCCACGCGCATCAACATCGCGGGATGAGAATGAGCCTAATGAAATGACAATCGGCAACCTTTTTGAGGATAGAGTGTCTTTACGACACTCTCCAACTTTTACTCCGAGTGAAGATATTCAACATGCTCAAATACAAAGCACGTTAATATACCGGGGAAAACCATACATTTAAATGTAAATAAATGTACAAATTGCACTTTTAACTTTTCTTAGGTTAGATTAACGATTAATACATAATTTTAAGAAACTTTGTTATTATAAATATTATAATTTTGTATGGAACGTCGTTTTTTTTTCCTCGCATTCAAAGTGAAAAGTAGAGTGTTTAACGTGGGACTAAACAACCATAATGACACTCGAACTATTAGCCAAACATCTCGTGTCATTATGGCTTGTTTTAGTCCCTTGTTGAACAATCTACTATTATGTAGAGCACGCGAATATGACTGCACCTCATCTGAAGCCACCATCCTACTAATAATATGAATATGAAAGTTGGTGAAGATGTTTAGATGTTTGAATGTTTGTTACGCAATCAACGGCTGACCGGATCTGGATATAATTTCGTACAGGGATAGATTATAGTCTGGAATAACACATAGGCTATGGGTTGTGTGAATGGGATAGGAATTCCTTGTAGACCGAGCCGTGGGCAACAGCTAGCCAGATCTTTACATATAATAGTGCTCTTTAGTTTATCGGCCTCTTTAGATTGTTTCACGCCTTGCTTACAGGACCGGGGATAGTAAGAAGGAGGAAACTCGTGTGTTGGTCAAGTCTTTATGATGCGGTAAAGAAAATACTGGCTGAACCTTCTAATCTCGTCTCATTTCCTCTCCATTTTCAACTCTCTTATCAGTTTTCTCATCTTTAAGTAAATATAAGGTCGTTACATATGAAATTGCCGTTTTTCTCGAAGAAATTGGAAGAAACCCAAGTTTCAGTACTAACATTTTTGCATTTTTTTAGGAATGACAAATCCAAATTTTATGATTTTTTTGTGTATGAATGCGACTACATTAAGCTAACAAACAGCAACTTTTATAACATTTTTGAAAAGTGACAGCTGTTAAGTAATACGAAATTTATCATCAGAATGGATAGCATTTAGGAAGTACTTTTTTTGAAGATCGAATTAATTTATCAATCGGCCAATAAAAACAAAATTTAATACAGAGTTGCAAAATCTTGAAATCAACTTTCAAACAAAATATAAATAATGGAAATAGGTATTAAATTACAGGAATAACGAACTCATGAATTTGTAAGAAAATTTCGGCAATTTCATAGGTAAAGACCTATTATAATTTCGACATACTACAGCGCGACAGCCCTAGCTCACATTATCGTAGATTTGTTTAAAATTATACATGTTACTTAACATAAGTGTTCTCAGCCTATGTTGTGTATGTAATGTGTGTGCACGTAGGTCGTAGTGTGTCGGCTTGTCACAAAGAAAGTGTCAACGAGCGTCGGCGTGTTGTTTCTTTGCTAATGTGTGTGACACCCTTTTGTTCGGACAAGTTCCGTGTTTCTATATGTTCGTGCGGCAGTAGAGGGTTTGTCCAATGGCTGGAGTTTGATAACGACTTGTGAATGACTGCAGCAGTTGTAAAATTATTCATACTTATTGCAGAAATAGAAAATTGAATGAATTACCGTATTGTATTGTTGTTTTTTAGCGGGTTGTTCTTTGATTTATGAACATTGTGATCAGTTTTGGCAAGTAATGTACCTTGACTTACGTTAATTATCATCTTAGCGTGGTCCTTGGTTTCATCCGAGGCTTTCTCCTCGGTACCCTGGTCCAATCACTCATTTTTCGCCTTTAGATTTGATTTATGCGACTTTTATGGCAACAACTGCCGTCTGAACCCTCAACCCTGGGGTTCTTCAAGAAGGGCATTAGAAGGTTTTTACAGGATCGGCAGCGCGAGTGTGTTGCACACGTCCATAGGCCACCGTAACTGCTTCCCATCAGGTGGGCCGTGAGCTTGCCTGCCACCTGAGTGGTATAAAAAAAAAACCTCGATGAGAAAACCTGCGCATGGGTTCTCTATTGCGTTACCTAACTTTTTTTATCCATAATCTATAGTGCCAAAATATTTTTTGCCCTAATCATCATTTGTAGCATGATTACTTGCCCGAACCTACTGTCACATAATATCACATACCATAAGATTTGGATCCCTAAATATAATATCAAAACATAACATAACTTCACGCCTGTATCCCTGAAGGGGTAGGCAGAGGTGTATTACACACCCGCGATTCGCCAGTTATGTTTAGGTCCCAATGTAATAGGTAGCGAGCCTATTGCCATGTACCGGGCACATTGCTAAGCAAGCAATAATAAACATTTTTAATACACACATAACTACGAAAAGTCAGAAGTGTGTGCCCGGGACGACTGGGGATCGAACCCGAGACCTCGTCTGGGCAGTCCGTTACGTACACCACTATCGCCGCTTATAATGCCCTTAATTAGTTTTCCATAAAAGTTACAAATCTTACATTCAAATTATTTAATGTTTATTTATCCTAATAACGTATTAAAAAGCCTCGCTCCTACGCGATTCCAAATATAAATAGACCAAAATATAGATAGACCAGGTGGTAAAAATTTGATGACACAAATTTGTCACAAAATTCGGCCGGGTGGGTACCACCGTGTACGATTGCGGAAAACCCTCCATAGTTATCCAATCTCGGTTTGATTGCGTTCAGGGGTCAGCAAGTGCGTAACCGGGCAGGGGGATTGTGGTCGCAGCACTAGTGGGACCGGTGGGTGTCACGCGGTGCTGCGACGACAATCCTCTTCTGATGAGGCCGTCAAGCTGAGTGCCACCATTGTTAACATGGTACGTGTATGCAATGGTGACCCTCTTTCCTGAGACTTTACTTTCAGCTTACCATCAGGCGAGGTGAAGTCAAATTGACGAAAATTGAAAAAATATAACTTTCTATATAGAGGTAGGGCTGATAACACTAGGTGGGGTTCACTTACGGACTGAATTTAGACAGACAATTATTCTGTCGAAGCAATGACTTGTCGATAGGTATATGTGTTTTCGAAGTTCGCTAAATGTCGAAGTATTGTACTGTCTAAATTCAGTCCGTAAGTCGGTGGGGTTGGATTTACAGTAATATGGCTTTTGTCACGGCTCCGGAGCTGCGTGTCTTCGGCGGTACCACGCGTGCGAATCGTCGCAGGCAGCTTTCGCTCACCACCGCAGCTTCGGCTTGTTGGCGCCAGCCTCAGCCGCGGCGGTTCGCCCGCAGCCTCCTGCTCCTCAGCCGCGGGTCGCCTCGCCCCACGCGCCTACGCCATTCTAAATTACACTCTATCAACTCCAACGTGAAGTTGGATTTACAGCAATTCGTCTCTGTCACTAAAACATAATTTTCAGCAGATGTTTTAGCACTAACAATCTTCTTTCTTCTTCTTCTTCTTCTTCTTCTTATATATAAAAATGAATTGCTGTTCGTTAGTCTCGCTAAAACTCGAGAACGGCTGGACCGATTTGGCTAATTTTGGTCTTGAATTATTTGTGGAGGTCCAGAGAAGGTTTAAAAGGTGAATAAATATGGAAGTTGTTACCGATTGAGGCAGTACGAAGTCTGCCGGGTCAGCTAGTTTTATTATAAATGAAAATTCGAAATAATACACATTATTTAATACAAAGCTTAGGACATATGACTTTAATTCATACAAATAGTTTTAGAACTAAAGATAATTATGTAAAATAAGATTTCGATTTTTTCTACATTATGGTTACTGAAGGTTATAGCAAACGTGTCATGGATAATAATTTTCTGACAAATGAGTTTAGGAGAAGAAAGGAACTAGCCTCGTCCGTTGGTTAGCAGATGTACCACCTTCGCAGGTGAGGTTGGTTTGGGCCCTAAGGATTTTGGTGGAATCTCACTATTTATCACCTTAGCTGAATCCTACTAATATTATAAATGTGGAAGTATGTGAAAATGTTTGTTACTCAAGCACACTCTAACGGCTGAACAGATCTGTCTGATACTTAGTACAGGGATGGATTAAAATCTGGAATAACACATAGGCTACTTTTTACCCCGGCTATAAGTTTTCATGGGTCTTTTTTTTATACCACTCAGGTGGCAGACAAGCTCACGGCCCACATGACGGGAAGCGGTTACCGTGGCCTATGGACGTGTGCAACACCAGGGGCGTCACATTCGCGCTGCCGATCCTGTAAAAACCTGCTAATGCCCTTCTTGAAGAACCCCATATTGTAGTAGCTTGGGTTGCGGAAATGGGATCAGAATTGCACGCTAGCAAAGCCGCAGGCAACAGCTAGTAAAACATATTAAATACTGAACCATAATAGAATAAATAAATAAACACTCTATGACATTCTACACAGCGCTTTCTAGACCCAAAGTAAGCATAGTTTAACTAGCTTGTGTTATGGGTTCCAGAACGCGGATAAACATACTTATATACTTTTTTTTTGTAAATACATACAAACACCCAAACTAATGCAAATAGACATATTCATGCATACAAATATTTGCACTGAGCGGGAATCGAACCCGCGCTCTTGTCGTAGCAGTCGAATGCACTACCGCTACGCCACAGAGGCCAGAATGAAAGAATGAAATCTTGTCATAGGTTAAACACGGAAAAATTCTATCGTAAACCAAAAAAAGCAGCCAAGTGCGAGTCGGACTCGCCCATTAAGGTTTCCGTAGCAACAAGTAACATGATAATGTTTAAAGATTTAGATCGGAAAAAGAGAACATCTAGGACGGGACTTGAACCCGCGACCAGTCCCTTACAGGGGGAATGCTCTGACCAACTGAGCCTGCTAGACACGTCCCAGATATTCCAAATTCTCCGATATATCATATACGATATAAAGTAAGCATACAAAATGCTTAAAAATTTAATTGAAATGATAATGTTTTTTTTTTAATTTTTATATTTGAGTTGATTGAATGAAAGGTAAATTGCGGTTTACGATTTATGACGTATTAAAAAAAGACTACTTACTAGATCTCGCTTAAACCAATTTTCGTTGACAGTTTACATGGTAATGTACATCATATATTTTTTTTAGCATTATCATTCTCTTATTTTAGAAGTTACAGGGGGGGGGGGGACACATTTTACCACTTTGGAAGTGCCTCTCGCACAAACTATTCAGTTTAGAAAAAAATGATATTAGAAACCTCAATCTCATTTTTGAAGACCTATCCATAGATACCACACAGGTATGGATTAGATGAAAAAAAAATGTTGAGTTTCAGTTCTAAGTATGGGGACCCCCAAAATTTATTGTTCTTTTTCTATTTTTGTGTGAAAATCTTAATGCGGTTCACAGAATACATCTACACACCAAATTTCAACAGTATAGTTCTTATAGTTTCGGAAAAAAGTGGCTGTGACATACGGACGGACTGACAGACAGATATGACGAATCTATAAGGGTTCCATTTTTTGCCATCTGGCAACGGAACCCTAAAAAGGCGTCCGTATTACCTAATAACATATCTGCGTTATTTCTCTAAATTGCCGAGCCTTCCGGTGGACAGTTCGGATGTCGCCATAACAAGATGGAAATTTAATATGTTTAAACAACTTATATACGTAACTAATTTGAAAGAGTATCCTTACTGTATGTGCGTCACGCAACGGGTGAAAACGTACGCTCTCTTACACACAAGTGTAATTAATTACCTATATCGTCGAAACGCAGGCGTCGGCCTTACGGTGGAGCGGTCCCGGGTTCGAATCCTAGCCATTACACTACTGACATGAACCCACTCCCAACGCAAGGAATTTAGGTTAGCTGGAGGGGTTGAATACTAGTAATTTCGGTTTCTCTTTAAAAAAAAGCGACCAAGTGCGAGTCGGACTCGCCTATGAAGGGTTCCGTAGCAGCAAGTAACATAATAATGTTTTTCTCCTAAATTTTTATATTTGAGTTGATCGTATGAAAAGGAAATTGCGGCTTACGATTTATGACGTATTAAAATTTAAAAAAACGTAAAAAAAAAAAAAAATAGTGGTATGGGTAATGGACTGCTGAGACGAGGTCTAGGTTCGATCCCAGTTTTTACCATGGTACACACCAATGACTTTTCGATGTTTTCGAAGTTATGTGTGTATTTATCGCAGGTTTATAAGTGCCCGGTTAATGGCAATAGGCTCGCCACCTATTACATTGGGACCTAAACATAAACTGGCGAAATGTGGGTGCTAGCACCTCTGCCTACCCCTTCGGGGATATAGGCGTGAGTTTATGTTATGTTATGTTATGTAAAAAAAGTACTTACTAGATCTCGTTCAAACCAATTTTCGGTGGAAGTTTACATGGTCATATATTTTTTTTAGTTTTATCATGCTCTTATTTTAGAAGTTACAGGGGGGGGGGGAACATTTTACCATTTTGTTTCAGTTCTAAGTATGGGGAACCTCCAAAATTTATTGTGTTTTTTTTCTATATTTGTGTGAAAATCTTAATGCGATTCACAGAATACATCTACTTACCAAGTTTCAACAGCATAGTTCAGTTCAGTTCTTGAGAGGTGCGGAATGTACTCCAAAGGTAGACCAAAAGGCGCTGAAAGACATTCTCGCACTATCCTGGGGTTGAGGCTGAACGAATTTAATAAAACACCATCGTATGAATTCTATTTGCAAGGCACGCTAAAATCTTTTATGTGCAAAACCAACACTATTTGTTTGGCTGGCCAGTGTTGGTCGCCAACTACGAACATACACCAAGTACTTCAATTATTTCTGCACGTTGGTCTAAGATGATGGCCCAGCACCTTGGCCCAATGTGTACAGCAGTCATATAAATAGCAACACATTTTGAAGAGTCACGTGCGTGAAGATTTGCCGTCATTAGTGGTCACCAGTTATCTGCAATCACAATTATATTCCAATGGCTGTATGCTTCTGTGTTGGAAGCAGTTATGTGACCACAGATTAGCGTAGGCTAGGCAGCAAACGAGTCCTAGAGCGGAGACCACGAATCGGTAAACGGAAGGTAAGATGAACGGACGACCTGAAAAAGATAGCTGGGATAGACTGGATGCGCAAGGCGGAGGATCGGGTGCTTTGGCGTACAATGGGAGAGGCCATGTCCAGCAGTGGACAGCATAAGTCATCTGTCCTAGGATGTCACCAAACTGGTGAAGTACTTACAAGCTTACCGTGCCTTTTGATGCTCCTACTTTATTCTACCGTCAACCTTTCCGGTCCATCTATCTTCAATCTATAGTTACTATTATAATATATTTTAAAAAAACTTGGTTACGTTAAATTAACGATTCTGAACACAAAATTTTTTTTTTTAATTCTTGTCTATTCTTGTCTCAACGGATCTTGATGCAGTTTATTCTACTAGAAAGTCTTGGTCACACTTAAAATCTGCGGTATGTTTGATTGCAATTGGTAGAGTAGAAGCAGAGATATGACTAAAAAACGAAAACCGACTTCCGCGCGGGCGGAGCCGCGGGCATCAGCTAGTAGTTAACGTAAAAATGTGCAATGGAGCCGACAGTCTCGTTGCGATTAAAACTATTCTACTTACGATGAGCATTATCACGGTAGTGCCCGCGAGACAAATGATCACGTGCCGGTTTTCTACCTGTCTATCTATCTAGCTACCCTCTTTCTGTGCGCATGACTGCCGAACTCATCCATGGTGAGTTTACTTGAAGAATACTTGACTGCATTGGCACCTAATCATTAGAGTTCCTAAAATTTATTGCTTTATGTTTTCAATTCGACGCCTTGGCCTTTACCCAATAAAAATATAATTTTACTAAATAATACGTTTTCAAATTGATGGTGTTTAAAAAATTTTCGGATGTTTTTTCGCGACAGAAAGATATGCTTTAAAGTAAAGGAAGTTGTTGGGATGATGTTTCTGTGTACCGCAAAAAAAGACGCGTGACGATATTGTGTGTGGTTGTAGAAAGTGGGTGTACAGGGGTCCCAACCCTAACCTAACCCTAACCTTAACTGCAAGTCAAGTCGTGTTTTTGTTTTTACCACTTACGTGATGGAAATTTTAAATTCAATGAGGAACCATGAGGGAACTCTGTCTCTCTTAGTTATCTATTCTTGTACCTAGTATTCACGTGCTCACCAGGTTATTAAATTAATGTATTAATTCAAACAATCAATCTTTATTTCCTTAGAATATGGTTACGGGTTCAAGTCCCGTCCAAGATGTTCTCTTTTTCCGATCTAAATCTTTAGAAAAAAGTAAGCATACAAAATGCTTAAAAAATTTTAATTGAATATGGTTTGTAACGTTGTGGATTTTTTATAAATCAATTAAAATTATATCAATAAAATTAATCGATATTTTAGTATGTTCTATAACTTATTACTAAATATCTATGGTTGTGCGAGCGAGATTGGACAACACTAGCTCAGTTATCAACTGACGGCTCTTATATCGTTCCTTTCCTTGGTAACCTTCGCCGGGGAAAGTCACTTTGACCCCGTGGCCAACTGCTGTCGGCTCCGGCTAAGTTTTGAGATCAACATTTCCTACTTCTTCTACAGGTGAAGACTTTCCAGCGGTGCAGCTTATTGCCTGCTAAAATGCATGGCTTACTATATTTTGTTTTATTATGTGTGCTATTTCAGCCTACCTAATTAGTGCCACGAGGCTGATGACCCCTAAGGTCAGAGGTCGCGGCACCAGCTTGTGCTGCCTATTTATATTCTTTTTCTTATAGCTTCTAGCTACGCTGCATTGCCGCTGGGAGATTCTCTTCACCTGCTATTTTAGCGGGTCACTTGGACGTAATTACCTAGTGACAAACTGACCCGCACTTTTTCTATTTCCAGGGTCTTCGCACCGGGCACCATAATGGAGGTAGCGAGGCACACCAGCGGAGACCCCGGCACGCCGGCATCACCACCAGCCACGTGTCTACTAGCTAAGTGCATACTACCATCTTGCACAACGGACCGAACAACGCCACGGCAGAATATTTATTAAGAATCCATTCCCTGAGGTTCATTTACTCATATACCTAAAATAAATTTATGTAACGTTACCGATTATAATCTCTTATTATATTGTAATCAATCCTTTTATTTATCTATGCTCGCCCTAGCCGGTAGTTAGTCTCAATAGCATCAATTACTCTATTAATTCTTACAGTTCAGTTACTTCACCTTAAATTCATTTAAAAACCTATAAAAAATTATTAAACGTTACATTGGCGCCCAACGTGGGGCCTATGTAACTTAGGCTTAGATTTTATATTATACATAACATAACTTCACGCCTGTATCCCCGAAGGGGTAGGCAGAGGTGTATTACACACCCACGATTCGCCAGTTATGTTGAGGTCCTAATGTAATAGGGGGCGAGCCTATTGCCATCTACCGGGCACATTGTTAAGCGAGCGATAATTACCATTTATTAATGCACACATAACTATGAAAAGTCAGAGGTGTGTGCCCGGGGCGACTGGGGATCGAACTCGAGACCTCAGCAGTCCGTTACGTACGCCACTGGGCTATCGCCGCTTTTTATTTTATATTTTTGGTTTGAATATGCTGTTATTCTGCCGTGTGGCGTGTAAATATATTGTTAGCAAGCAAAATGCAGCAGATTATACAAAACAATATATAGATTATACAACATTATACGAAACTGGCGAAATGTGGGTGCAAGCACCTCTGCCTACCCCTTCGGGGATATAGACGTGAGTTAATGTTATGTTATATCCAGACTCAACAATTAAAATAAATAAGATAAAAATATGTCAGATGAATAATTAATAATTGTACAAAATCAAGAAGTTATATTGATTCATAAGCGAATGTCAGTGGGTTAGAGAATGTCAATTTAATAATAATTACTGAATATCAACGATTTAAAATGCAAATAAATAATTCAATTAATATTTTTAAGCATTAATTTTGTATGCTTACTTTTTTTAAAGATTTATATCGGAAAAAGAGAACATCTAGGACAAATATCTGGGACGTGTCTAGGAGGCTCAGTTGGTCAGAGCATTCCACCTGTAAGGGAACTAAGGGACTGGTCGCGGGTTCAAGTCCCGTCCTACGTGTTCTCTTTTTCCGATCTAAATCCTTGCGAATAAATAAATTTTGTCATAAATTATTTCATCCCTTAAATATTCATTCACCTCGTAATACCCTTTTTCGCTCAATATTTCATATACCTACCTTCCTGCGGAACAGAGATCCTTCTAACTCTTTTAAACTATCTGGCAGATGATTATATGCATGTTATGCACATACAAAGCGAATTTCTTATGGACATATAGATTTCGATCGGAAAAAGAGAACATTTAGGACGTGAATTGAACCCACGACCAGTCCCTTACAGGGGGAATGCTCTGACCAACTGAGCTACCTAGACAAGTTCCAGGTATTCGAAATTTTGCAATACAGACATACGTCTCAGGGCGACGCTGGAGCCATCTACCGTGATTCTTGCAAACTGCGGAAACAATGAATGATTTTACAATCATTGTTAAACATTCTTTTGGCCACCTCTAAAGTCACCTTTAGGATCTGTAGTCAGTTATTGTGCCATGTTCGGCTGTTTGGCATATCCCCAATTTTTGGAATAAATGTGAATGTTTTTTCACAAACATGTACATTTCTAATATATACATACACGGTAGTGGTAGAATATTATGTTTCTTGACTTGGCTTAAGAACTAATCAGGCCATCAACCCCCACACGTTGCACGGATGCATTTCTTTTGGGCTACGAATGTCCTATCCGCCTCCACTGAATTGCCTGTGTACTTAATTGCATAAAATGACTGTGATTAAGTCGGTATCAGAAATATTAACAGAAAAAGATAAATTGTGATGCCATTTTTGCTCACGATTTAATTAAATTTCAAACTCTAATTATATCAAAAACATTGATGAGATTACATCAAAATTCACATAAAACTTATTGCAGCCGTCAAATCATAAATGCAAATAAATTTCATTAGGATGTTTATTGGCGAGCGATTAAATGAATTTATTTTAAACGTATTAATTTAGTTAGTTAATTACTGGTAATAGTTTAGCTGTGGGTATAGTCGGCATGTTTTATTGCTGCCGACGGTAATTGAACGTACGACCGGACGTGGGAGGTTTGCCAGGTATATCCGCTGCTCTGAAATGATGTGTAAGTGTTTAATGAATTCCTCCATAATTGTAATTGAGTTGGTAGCGCCATAAGTAATTGTCAAATGCGATTTGTCTGTGGGTGGGTAAGGATTTGTGGTCTTCGATTGTAAGGTTGCTGGAAAACAGATAAAATCCAAAGATACAAATCTTTGGATTTTATCTGTTTTCCAGCAACCTTATACAGTAACAAAGAAACAGTTTAGAACAACAATTTTATCAATTCTACAATTAGTATTATACATTAAAAAAAAACACTTTTATCACTTTTGAAGTGAAAACTTCTTTAGCGGCGTTGTGCACTTTTTTGTAATGGATAAAAAAGGTTAAACTCGCGTCAGTAAACACGTGACCTGATCGTAAGACAACAAATATAGAAGCGCTAATTTCACACTGTACTTAACACCCTTGGTGGCGCGTTCGTCTAATGAGTGGTCGTTGACTTCGTCAAGACTGAGATCGATTCCGACCGAGGCCCAAGAAACATTTTGGTCATCATATAACTTTTTGTAATATTTATTCTATTTTGTGCCATAAATCTATTAATATAAAATGTAAATTAAACAAAGTGCCTCTATTAATGAAAAAAGTGACGAAGAAATAGCGAAAGAAAATGAGTGAGTACTTTATAAATATGTTAGCGATGATGGTTCTGGTAATAATGATGGTGAAAAAGTCGTTGAAATTATTGATGGAAGTTGATTTTTCTGAGAGATAAACTTTTTAATGTAAAATTATTGTAATAGTTTTGAAGTGTTACATTTTTAATGTAATATAAATTGTCATGTTTGTGTACGATAACGCAATAAATGAATATTGTGTTACCACATAAATGATAGTACTTTTCTACTGATAATTAAAGCAATTCGTGCAAAATTATTCCCTAACCATTCCAGAATATCAAAAATGCACAACGTTAATTTTCAAATTTTCACTTCTGCCGGCACTCCCGGAATGCAACCCGTCGTTTTTTGTTTGTTAAGTAAGTAACATAGAATCGAGAGTGATACTGTAAGGATCTGTTCTGCGTTTGACGTGCTTACATGGAACCCTAAAGATGTTAATCAAAAATATATAATTACAAAATGATTATGCGCAATAATTCATTATACAGCAATATACTCTCTAAGAGAAAACTATAAGTGATATTTACACAGCGACCACAGAATGTCATCTGCAACATAAGCGAATATTAACAAATGGCATTCATTATTATGTTATGTGACAGAAAATTTGAAAGTGTAAGTACACCGCGACCGCAGTTGACCACAACATACCTGGTGGTGACAAGCTCTAAGCGAAATGTTAGGTAACCATTTAAGACTATGTTGTAATAAAATTATTGTCATGACAACCATTTGGGAAGGACCATTAAAAACCATTTTATTCGTGTTGGTTTAAGTAATGCTTTGCTTACATCGTGACTTTGGCGAATGATGTAACATAAATCGTTGGGACGTGACTCATCAGGCGTGATCACATTGCCTTGTCAGAGTATCCTCTTTTCGTGACGGAGAACTCGTACTCGAGTAATATCACACCGTCTTCCTTCGCAAGTACCTATTCAGTTCAATCCAATTCTGAATCAAGTGCACTCCAAAACTATGATGTCTCGAACTTGGATAATTAATTTAAAGAAACTGTAGTTAAAAATTTCTAACGCCACTACCTAATTGACTTGATTAATTTTGTTGCGGGTTCCAAGATATTTTAACTTTCTTGGAACTTCCCGAGCGTCATTACTCGATGTTTTTGTGGGTCACTGTTGATCCTGACGTATAAGAGTTACAGTTGTGGGAATGCGAAAGGGGTATAATATTTACGGAACATTGAAATAAAACCAAAAATAACGGATTCTATGGCTATTTATTATTTATTATATTATTTAGGTCCCAACGTTTCGATTGCTTTTCAGTAGCCATCTGTCCTCCGCCGTTCATCCTATCCTTATCAGCGCGCTCAGGAGAGGTTCAGAACTCTTCCGGCCCGCCGAGCCCGTAACATGCTCGCCGCTCGTCGCAGGCGACTAAGGCGCCGGAGGTCGCTTATCGACCTCCGTCCTCAATGATTGCAGGCCTGGGGGTGGCAGGTGAGGCCGCCTGTCATCGCAGCAGAAGCAGGGCCTAGCAGGACTAGCGCCCCTCTCCAAATCGGGGCAAGACGGGGACACCGTGGTTCCCAAACCCGAGGGGGCCATCTCGAAACTGGAGATGGCCCAGGGTCACTCGGGGTGCGAGGGATATTCTCTATGGGCAACCTTACACCCCGGCGTCTGTAGACCCGAGAGAGCGTGCGGTTTTAGTCGGTTCAAGCCCGACATAATCGCCCCCTGCTGGCCTTCGGGGGGTATCCGAGGGGATTTCCGCACGAAAAAAAAGAAAAAGAAAGTTATATCGCCCACCATTTTGACAAATCGCTCTTTTATGCATTGTAACTCTTAAATATTAATTAATTAATAATTAAAGTCAAATCAATTTTTTCTTCTTCATTTAATTATATCGATAAATATTCAATCCATATTTTTAATTTGATTTTATAGTGGCTGATTGGTCTAATGATAATCTGATGATAATGATTTTAGAACCTGATAGCAAAACCTTCAAGTTGTCTTTTGAATAACGAAATACTTGTATTAATTATCGTAATAATTAAACAATCCTGTGTGTTTCCAGAGCTTAGACTATGGGGCCCGGGGTCTGCTTCCCTGCTCGTTTTTATCCACATGCATGGTCTTCAGCATCCTTGTTAGAAACGTCATTAGTACGCATGTCATCCTTTATGATTTCAAACCAGTATTTATTTACCCCTCCTACTGGGGGCCCGGTGGAAACGGTATGGCCAGACAATTGTTAAATACGTAGCCAGCCGGTTGCCGCAAAACGTGGACTCACCAGCCACGACTTACGATGATGAAGGCGACTCTCCTGCATTTTATCTGCGATGTCACGGACGTGAACACCACATAATATCATCGCATAGCAACTGAACAGTAGGCATCTACTTTCTCAGCTTTTTAGCTCAACCTTCAGTGAACCTCAGCGCATCTGATTCGTGGAAAATATGAACTAACTATCAGCAAGCGATATTTTTCAATAAAATGCAATCAGGGCATTACACGATAGCCTGTTTAGGATGAATTACATGAAAGTAAAATCAACGCAGTTGGAACGAGATCACAGGCCAGTGTTTGTGAAGAGTAAGGTTTGTCGATAGAAAAAAGAAATGCAATGGCGCTCTCAAATATTTACAAAAGAGCGTGACTTGTAAGAGTACCTACATAAATACATTTACAAACCACTCACGTTTGTAAATAATACATAAGGGCGGCAGTTATAATTATTATGTGGCGGCAGATATTAGGTTACATAGGTGTAGGTATTAGAGGTCCATTTTCAATGTGCATCAACACTCACCTTAAATGCTTGTATTACCCTACCCAACCTGGGTAAGGTGTTTTGGGCAGGTTATAAAAATACTTTGCTAGTATACCTACCTCTAGTCTACGTTTAGACGCAGATGAGAATTAGATAAGATTAAATTAATATAAAACGTAAAGAAAATTAACAGTATTTATTTTCAGAACAATACAAAAGTAACATTAGGTAAGATGTCGCCCCCTCTGCTCGTCAGCCGGCTGGTGATACGCGAAGAGCCACCGAAGCATCCTCCAGAGAGCATCTGTGTCCTCGCAGTGAATTTTATAGCAGGGTTTCGCTTTTCGTCGACGGGGGGACGATGGACTGAAAAAAACAAGTAAAAAATTAATCAAAGTACAACTTCAATTAATTTACAATTTTATAATAGTATATTATCCTTACTATAATATTATAAATGTGAAAGTAACTCTGTCTGTCCGTCTGTTACGCTTTCACGCCTAAACCACTGAACCGATTTTGCTGAAATTTGATATAGGGGCAGATTAGACCTTGGGAAAGGACATAGGCTATGTTTTGTCGCGATAACCGACATCTACGCGGGCGGAGCCGCGGGCAAAAGCTAGTATTATATATAAATGAAATTTTCATATGATTATTTGTGTACAAAAAGAAAAAAGAAAGAATTCGATCCGTCTTCGGTGCATGCATAACTTGCAGTAACTTTTTTTTAATTTAATTTTTAAATTTAGGACAATTCCATTTGACTTCACCTCCCCTGATGGTAAGCTGAAGGCAAAGTCCGAGGAAGGAGGGTCACCATTAGATACACGTACCATGCTAACAATGGTGGCACGCAGCTTGACGGCCTCATCAGAAGAGGATTGTCGTCGCAGCACCGCGTGACACCCACCGGTCCCTCTAGTGCTGCGACCACAATCCCCCTGCCCGGCTATGCAAGTGCATAGCCGGGCAGGGGGATGCTGACCCCTCAACGCAATCAAACCGAAATTGGATTACTATGGAGGGTTTTTCGCAATCGTGCACGGTTTTACCCATACCCGGCCGAATTTTGTGACAAATTTGTGCCATCAAATTTCTACCACCGGTAAGGATGTAAGGTTACCCATAGAGCATATCCCTCGCACCCCGACTTGCTTAACATTTATATAAAGGAGTAACTATTTTTAAATTCATGCAATATCAAGATGCATAACAATTGCAAGGTATTATTGCAACACCAGAAACACTTTTACGGTTTGACTTTCTAAGCGAGAAGTTTATTTACTGCGTTTAGTTTACAACTGCGCCCGCGTCACCTAGCCTTTTGATATGTAACCTTAGTGTTTACATAACAAAACGCGTGCAAAATAGAAATTTTGTAGATGGTGGACTATTTTGAACTGCGAAGCCTTTTTTTTCTTCCTTTTTCGCCGTGATTGACGTTTGGATGATGATGATTTCGCCAGCCGTATTCATAGAAATGGAGTATAGTGCGAAAAAGGCCACGTCTCAACGCAACTGTAAAAGCTTAGGGGTGTTGGAGACAGATCAATTAATAATATTATAGTAATAAAAATGATAGTGCTATTGGTTCGTTTCTAGTACTCACGATGTGTAGTGTCTGTCAGAATGCAGCTCACATAGTAACCGCCGGCGACATTGTTCGCTGATCGATGCGAGGTCACTCCCTCCGGTGTCTGAGCGACGGTAGATGCCTGGACGGTCACTGGAACAAAGCCAATTGTTGTACTTTTGATGATGATGTACCTAATTTTATTACTATCCATAGTATATATCCATATGTGAAAATACTATTGTCTTAACATATTGAATGAGGCGTTACATAATCCACGGCGCAACCTCCCCAAAATAGCGTCAGTCAAAGATGAACCTTATGGAATTGCAATAAAAAGGAATGCCAAATATATATATTTTATTATTACTCTTGCAATATACATGTGTAGATATTGGTCCTACAAAACTGTTTACACAATTTCTCTGCAGGATCTGGTGAGTCGAATCTCATCTCATAGTAGGTGAATTTGTTCAAACAGCTAAATAAACAGGTACCTACCTTCAACCATCACTTTGTAATAGTTGAAAGCAAGTACCTTTTAACTTTATTTTTTAGTTAAAAGGTACTTTCTTTCAACTATTACAAAGTTTAGGTAGGTATACGCGTCGAGCTTAGGACTTCGTAACCTCAGGATACCTTTGGTAAGCAAACTACTTGCGCACTTTGAGCTGTGATATTCCTTTCTATTGGCGTATATCTTTGGATGTTGCTATCGTGGGAACTGACAAATGCTGGATGTACATATGGTGGGTTCCCTCCTCCTTAGGCACCGGATAATAGCAAGGTTATGGTTCTTTCTTAGTGGGAAACTAATTCAGGTTTAAAATCCAGCGGGTTGATAACCATGATCATTCCAATGTCACAAGGTGCTGACCTTGCAAAAAGTAAGGCTGCTAATTCCTTTCTTGATGTACTGCGATAGCTTGTGAGCTGAACGCGTGGTTCCCTGCCATAATGAAGGGACCATCCCACTCGTTCCCGTGAGTGTCACATAAAGGATCGAAGTGTTTTACATCCGACAGTAAACAGTCTTATGAAAAAGAAGTTCATGAGTAACGGCAAATTGGCTCACTCCCTGTGTGTTGCTATTTCCTCTCTGTCGATATACGTAAGTACAGGCGTTAGTATATGTATGTAAATAAGTACCAAAAACTGCAAAAAAGAACAACTCAATTCCTCAAATGAAACCTTCACAACCGGAGTTCTTATATAATTGTTGATATTATTTACAATACGAAGAATATGAAATACGATAAAAACGTACTCGCGAGGTCGAGGTCGCGTTAGTTGTAGTCTATTATTGCTTCTATATTATGCAAAAGTTTGTAGTAATATTATTCACACTGGGTACTAAGGAAGTCAACAAATCCACCTGGTTTCTATGGCAGGCATTACCAGAGATGTTACTCAAGCGTTGTCTCCTGCTCAAGGGAATCTCAAAGATAACAGCAGGAAGTTCAGCCCTCTGGCAAATATTAAAATTCGAAGGAAAAGCACTGTGTCACTTAACGTCGAAGGGGTAAGACCCCTATTAAACCAGGTTAAGGAAAACCATAGTCCTACCAGCTAGCAATCATTGTTTATTTGAAGAAAGCCTGATTTGTTTATAATTACCAGGGGTTTGAAAAGTACTACAGATACCGACATAGCTAGCAAAATATGTAAACTGAAGTGGCAATGAGCTGGCCATATTTGCCAAGGGACTGATGGCCGTTTGAGCGAACGAGCTTTAAAGTGTATGCGGAAGACGGAGGACCAGGTGCTATGGCACCCGTAAGTTGAGGCTCGTGTCTAGTGGAGTGCTGCAATGGAATGTACGAGTGATTGTAATCGTGCTAAGGTTACAGTCAGTCATGCCTTGTTTAATTCATATAAAACACAAATACTTAAGCTTTCTGGTGTTAAATGAGTCCCTACTGTTTGACACGTCATCATTTAATTCTATGCTGCAAGTTCTCTCAATGACTGCATGCTAAGTGTTATGGCAGCGGCTTCCTAGATCCACAGTTACCCACTATCCGAATGTTGCGCAACATACGGATATAATGTGCGCGTGCGGCTTCCGCTCATGCGCCGACTGCCCGCCACCACGCATCCATTAGCTGCTCCAGTACACTTACATTTATGACTAATATGTAACAATAAAGAATTGTATGTTGTATTTGGGAGATATTATTCTAAATCTGTTTTTTTTTAATGCCAGAATTGCCGAACACACACGCCCCTAATGTCATTGAAAAGTTTTAATTTTAAAACATAAAGTAGGCAATAAAGTTAGTTTAATGTAGAACTGTTGTGTCATTTTAATTTAATCATTTTAGAACACATTTCGTTGACAATCACTTGCCAGGAAGATAAAAATGTTGCCCCATCACGGAAACCTATATAATATAAATTAAAAATAAACTATGTGTTATATACTTACTTAGCTAATGAAAGAAACCTTCGCTGGTCCCTATTAAAATCGTCGGAACTACAAAATTGCAATTTTTATTTTATTTCATAAAACGAGTCTATATTCCTAGGTCTATCGTCAGTTAAAAAGAAAAAATTCTAGTATGCCTAGTTTTTGAAATAGCCAAATTAAAAACGTCGGATATTACCTAGATAGCCCGCTAACATAGTCGGTTATTAACTACCTACGATCTTAGCGGGGCGCGGGGTTAGGCGAGCGCGTGGGATCTCCCAGTTCCGGCCATGTTAGCGGGATTAGCGGACGTCGCACTGTCACCTGTTTTTTTACGATAGTTAATTGAAATAATCCCTTACCTTATGACGCCGTTCACGATTTCTAAGAGATCAAAACGCTTGATTAAGCTGGTTACTGGGCATGGTAAAAAAACAACAATAATAGAAATAGAAATGCGGACGAAAATATTATGAAAGCAAAACATAGTACGGAAACAGGTATGTATTATTAAAATATTACTTTTACGATTATTTACAGTATAGTTTATGTTTTAATGCTATTGCGAATTTAATACCAAATTAAAGTTTAATTTAATCATTCAAAATGCGTAACGTAATTTAAAATTGTAGGATGTACCACATCCGACTTTGTAAATTGGTTTTCAAAAGGTGTTCAATGTCGGTAGTAACACATCCGACGTTTTTTATCGGGTTTTTAAACAGATCAAATATCGGTAGTACCACATTCGACAATGTTAATCGGTTTATCAAATGGGTAAAATGATAGTAGTACTACATCCGACGATGTTAATCGGGTTTTCAAATGGGTTGAATGTTGGTAGTTCCACATCCAATGTTGTTAATTTGTACTTCAAGTGGGTGTATGTCGGTAGTACCACATCCTACGTATTTAACCGGTTTTATTAAGGAATTAAATGTTAGTACCACCGCATCCGACCATAGTGTTATAGTGGGATGTGGTAGAACCAACTACACCGACACCCAAATACATAGATTACATGCTTTGTTTTTAAAATCTAAAATGATTAATTTATTTTATGACATATTTATCTGAAAATTTTCAGCTCTTCTAGAGTCTCCCATACCTGCAAGCTTTGAAGCTGATTAATTCAAATGCAGGATTTACTCACGTTTGACCTCTATCTCACAAGTTAAATTATAATAACAAGTTTGCCTAGAAGGAACCTATTCACTCGGGACTTGAAGATTCCGAGGTTATAACTTTCCGGAAACACAGACTCAGGCAGGCAATTCGACTCCTTAGCTGTACGCATAATAAATGTGTCGCCGAAACGTTTCGTGCGTATGAGTGGAATATCCACCATGTAGCGGTGGCGTGTCGCTGTGCGGCTGGTCGTTCGTTGGTTCCAGCGCACACTCTCTGATATGCATCCGGTAAAACACCGATAGGCCTGCAACTTTGCGTCGATGTTCAAGGCTCTGAAGCCTTTTCTCGACGAGTACATCGTTATTAATGAGCCTCTTGGCCCGTCTTTCTATTGTCTCAAGCGCTTCTAGGTGGTATTTAGCTGAGCCATCACACAGGTACGAGCAGTACTTCATACAGAATCGAACCTGTTCATGGTACAAGTTGAGCAACTATTCCGGTGTGAAGTACCGTCGCGCCTTCGACAGAATACCCAGCTTTTTAGCAGCCACTTGAGCTTTAGCCTCAATGTAAGACCCAAAATTGAGGGTGGACGTCAGAGTAACGCCAAGAAGCTCGAGGCGGTCGGTTATCGGCACGGATGCATTTCGAAATGTGGGGTTTGGGCTGAAATTGACTTCGCTTGGCAGAGAAAAAACACGCCTGGGTCTTGGTAGCGTTGAATTTGACCAAGTTAGCATCACCCCAATCGGAGACCGCCTTCAAGGACAAATTCAAACGCTCAACCATAGCCTCTCGGAGAGATCGGATCTGTCCCACGCTGGCTCGGGGGTTGGACTCGTAACTCTCGACTACTTTGCTGTCGTCTGTGTACCCAAAAGTACCGGGCTTGAGCAGGTCGTTAATGTGCAGCAAGAATAATGTAGCCGAGAGTACCGACCCCTGAGGGATCCCAGCGTTGATCGCTAATCGGTCAGATGTGCAGCCGTCAACGACCACCTGGATGGACCGATTCCTCAGGAAGTCAGTGATCCAAACACATAAGCCAATGGGTAGGCCATAGGATGGAAGCTTGCCAATTAGGCTATCGTGCCATACCCTGTCAAAAGCCTTCCAGATGTCGAGAGAAACGGTAAGTGCCTCTCCGTGCCTCTCGATGGCCTCACTCCAAATGTGGGTGGCATACACAAGAAGGTCCCCAGTGGAACGGTTTTGGCGAAAGCCATATTGCCGATCACTGAGAAGATCGTTCATTTCGAGGTATGCCAACAGCTTTTTGTTCAGTACACGTTCCATAGTCTTCCAGAGTATGGACGTTACTGAAATTGGTCTGTAATTGACAGGGTCCGCCTGACTGCCCTTTTTGGGCACAGGTTGCACGTTGGCTTCCTTCCAAGCCTTCGGCACTAGACTGGTGTCATATGAGAGACGAAACAGGCGTGTCAAAATAGGAAACAACTCAGGTGCACAAGTCCTGAGCAAGTTTAATGTTGTATCGGAAGGAGTCTCGGATGAAGAAGACTAATTTTAATGATTAAAACTAAAAATGTAGATTTTTTAAAGCTGTGATTATGTAAGTTTTTCTCTTCTTCTTCTCTTTATTCTATCTATACCTAGAGAGAAGTATTTTTTCAGAAGTAATAAAGATTTTTATTTTGTTTAGTTGAATTTTGGTCATGCTGTTGTTGATTGTCTTAGGAAGACTGTTTTTAATTACTTAATGAGAAGATTTTGTATTTTGTTTAGTTGTTTCAGTTATGCCACAGTTCTTTTATAATAATTATTATTTATAATAATGTTTGTCAATAAGAAGACTGATTTTTACAATTAGTTAGCTAATTTAATTGATGTAAGTTTTCCATGAAACTAAAGACCGTTGATTAAGTTATTTCCAAAGTGCCTTAATTATAAGTGAGAAGATTATAAGTGAGAAGATTATAAGTGAGAAGATTATAAGTGAGAAGATTTTGTATTTTGTTTAGTTGTTTTGTTACCATTTTTTTATAATAATATTTATAAATACGTAGACTGATTTTAATAATATTACCTACATAGTTCATCTTGATTTAATTCCTGTTAGTTTACTATAAACATGTGATTATACCCTACTTGTGATTATTACTTGCCATAATAATAAATAAGAAGATTTTGTATGCCACTGTTAAGGTTAAGTTTTTTTGTTAATTAGATTTATTTTTTAATAACAAAGAGCTTTTACTTGAGTACCTACAAAATTTTTATTCTTTTAATTTTATAAGTCATAAAATTAGATTTTTATATTATTTCCTCAATTGACCCAATTTGTCTTTGTTCATTGTCAATAAATATATATGCATAGACTTACATTTTTGGTGTTTTTTTTTAGTATTTTGTACATACGATACATACATACGATAATAGATAATAATCATTTAACAATGTAGTAAATGGCAGTTCCGACAAATAATTATAAATTTCGCCCAGCAACAATGTCGGTTCTGGTACTTCCGACAAACAATTATCAATTTTTCCCAGCAACAATGTTGGTTCTGGTACTTCCGACAAATCAACATTAGTTCTAAACCGTTAAAAAGGTCACAAGTGACTTTTCTCACATTTACACTTAATATACCGGCTACTTATAATATTGTCCTGAACAGGCATAACTTGTACAGCCTTACTCTAAACTTTCAGGACTCTGCTTAAAATAAGTAAAAAGTTAAACGGAATTTAAACTTTGAAAATGCTCTCCTGTAAAGTTGCAGTTTTTCACATCCGACAATTTTAATAGGGACCGTCGCCTTGTGTTGCTATAGTTTGACCTTATTATTGTTTACACAAGTCATAGTCAACAATCTTCTTCTTCTTCTTCTCTTATATATAAAAATGAATTGCTGTTCGTTAGTCTCGCTAAAACTCGAGAACGGCTGGGCCGATTTAGCTAATTTTGGTCTTGAATTATTTGTGGAGGTCCAGAGAAGGTTTAAAAGGTTTGTCATCGATTGAGGCAGTACGAAGTCTGCCGGGTCAGCTAGTAACAAATATTGTATTGCAGCGGAAGTACTTGTAAGAAATATAAAACAGTGTTTAGTTCCTGAACAGAACTATCATTATTATTTTTACAAATTTCATAAACACCAGGCCTATAGTAGGGATGTTTGGCTAATAATATGTACGATACGAGGGTCAAACTGAAAGTTCTTAGAACTGGCCACTTATAAACAATATAATAAAAAAATAATTCTAAAATTTGAAAATAGAACTCTTTGCCAATATTACTGAGTATATATTTCATTCTATTATCATTTGTTTTACGATTTGGCGGCAAATTGAAAATTGTCTGTGTCACGTTAACATGAATTTAACACGAGAAAATTTTCGTGCAATGATTTTTTATGAATTTCGATGTCATTTAAGTCAACAAGAAAGTTATGATAGACTACGATTGGCCTTTCACGATGAAGCCCCATCTCGTGCGACTGTTTACAACTGGTTTAATGAGTTTAAACGTGGTCGCACTAATCTCACTGATGATTTACGTGAGGGACGGCCTTCTACGGCGACGACTGAAAATAACATCTGTGTTGTGCGGCGTATGATAGAGACTGACAAAAGAGTGACCTATCAGCAGATTCGGACAAGCTTAGTCATCGGTATGAGTCAAGTGCACAAAATCCTCCACGAACATTTAGCGGTCAGGAAGCTTTGCGCCCGGTGGATACCTCATAATTTGACTGAGGCTCAAAAACTCCATCGTGTGGATTGGTGCCGTAAAATGATTGAAAGATTTAACGGAGGTGACTCTAATGCTGTGTTCGACATACTAACAGGTGACGAAAGCTGGATTTACTGTTATGGTTCTGAAACCAAAAGACAATCTGCTCAGTGGGTGTTTCCTTTCGAGGAGTTGCCAACTAAAGTGAAGAGAGATCGAAGTGCGGGAAAAAAAATGGTGGCCTCGTTCTTTGGAAGGATAGGTCATTTCGTAACAATTGTGTTAGAGGATCAAAAAACAGTTTCTGCAGAATGGTACACTACCAATTGTTTTCCACTTGTCTTGGAAAAAGTTCGAGAGAACGACCTCGCAGTAGGATCCTCCTTCACCACGACAACGCCTCGTCGCACACCGCCAAGCGAACGATCGACTATTTGGCGACATCACGACGTCACCCGCCGTATAGCCCCGACCTCGCGCCTTGTGATTTTTATTTATTTCCAAAAATTAAAGAAAAACTTAAAGGAAAGCGGTTTATGAATGCTGAAGAAGCGGTGGCTGCGTATCGCGATGCCATTGAAGAGACCCCTAAGGACGAGTGGGCAAAGTGCTTTTCCCAGTGGTTCCATCGCATGCAGCGGTGTATTGACGTGAATGGACAATATTTTGAAAAGATATAATAAAACTAATAACTGGCTAATGTAATCAGTTTTTGATTTTCTAAGAACTTTCAGTTTTACCCTCGTATTGTCGGGAATTTACGCGAATGTCACACATTGAGATAAAACTATTTTTTAACGGATTCTAGCGCGATTTATTTGTGCCCCCCTTTTATTATCTCCCCGTGACCTGGGCTACTGAAAAGCATCCGAAACTTCGGGTTCAATGTAAATTATAAGATAACATCAAATAAATCGTGATAGAATCCATTAAAAAATAGTTTTATTTCAATAATAATATGTATGTAGATCGGGCGGGATATAATGAAACACGGCGGCCCGTAACACCCTGACGTTAAATAATCATGCCATCATTGACCATTAGAACGGGGTAGGCACCGCCACGCCGTCGCAGGCGACTCAGGCGCCGGAGGTCGCTTAACGACCTCCGTCCTCCATGAGCGCAGGCCTGGGGGTGGCGGGTGAGGCCACCTGTCACCCCAGCAGAAGCAGGCCGGGACGGTGGGGCGACTAGCGCCTCTCCCCCAAACCGGGGCAAGACGGGGACACCGTGGTTCCCAAACCCGAAGGGGCCATCTCGAAACCGGAGATGGCCCAGGGTCAGTCAGGATATGCTCTATGGGCAACCTTACACCCCGGCGTCTGTAGACCCGAGACGGCGTGCGGTTTTAGTCGGTTCAAGCCCGACATAACCGCCCCCGCTGGTACGCGGGGGGGGTATCCGAAGGGATTTCCGCACGAAAAAAAAAAAAAAAAGGCACCGCAACGCCCACAACGTAGTTCAGTAACATATCTACTAGCTAGAAAATGCTTGTCTTGTTCGCTGGCGACACGATTGAAGTGATGAAAATGACGGACTGCCATACAGCCGTCCCTTTTTTTTTCTTTTTAGCGTGTGGTAAACCTCCACGGGCTCCGACGTGGTGACCGGGTGGGCGTGTCGGAATCGAACCGACTAAAACCACACGGTGTCCTTCCCAAGTGTCCATTGCCGGGCAACCCGGGTAAGCCCTCGAAAGGATAACCCTCACTTATTTTATCACTTTAGGGGTGTAATTTCCAAAAAGCCGTCCTGAGTGATTGCTATTACAACATAAAATGCATCAACAGCAAAAAGTTGAAGTTTGTAGCACCAGCGGTTTAGACTGCGTTGTTGAATCAGTAAGTCAGTCAGTCGGGATAAGTTGTATTATGCTTATGTTTTCCGCAAGATAAAAAAAAAAAAAAAAAAGGTATAGATTTGTGCGTTCATTTGAGTTCGTGGATCCGATCTGAAAGTGTTTCTCAATACATATTTTTTGCATTTACTGCGTTAGTTTACAATGACGTCAAATTGATAGCTGCTAGACACGATACACTTCTCGATAACTTTCTATAATCTGGGGAATTACCGCTATCTGTAGTATTTTTCATTAGTACAGCCAGTAAAATGAAAGTCGCTGCATATTAATGAATAGTTTTGCAAAACATCCTTATACTACAATTATTCATATTTAAGAATATTCGCCATAGCGCAGCACTTCACTAGTGCTGCGCTACTGACATGCTCATACTTCTCTACTATGAGTATGACCATACGCAAGCAGCGTTTGGTCAAAGCGTGCGTATCGCGTGCTCGCATTGGGTTTAATAATTATATCCGCGCCAGTTACGTGTCTGTTTGGTTACATGTAACTGGTGACTCGTGTTTATAGAATTTCCTTGAAGAGAAAAAGTAATTCAATGAAAATGATTCATTATTATGAAATGGTGTATTTCGGGGTCGGTGTTTTACTTGGGGTACGCCAGCTAACCGTACGGGTTTAATTGGGTGATAAAATAATACAATATCTGGACTTTCCACGTGAAGTACCTAGTCAAATTTATTTTTTTGCCCTTGTTTACGTGGAGAAGATTTTCGCCATAATACCATTATGAAACCGAAGTACAAGAATCGCCTGAAGACTGATTCTGAACTAAGACATACTTTAATAGAGGTTTTATCTCCTTTTCCGGGTGTAATGATTTGTGTTTTGTTGCTTTAGACGAAGACAAGATGGATACATGAACACATCTACCTCTACATCACTTTCCGCCGACATGGGGTTTGACCCTCATATAGATTTAACTTTGAAAAAGTGAACATCACGGACGGAACTTGAACCCGCGACTAGTCCCTTACAGGGGGAATACTCTGACCAACTGAGCTATCTAGACACGTCCTAGATATTTGAAAAACTCTGATACATTACCCGTACCTACACCTGTATGTTTGTTTGTAACCGACTCCTTTGGGCGCGATTTTGACCCACTTTAAACGGCCAGAATTCGTTCAAACTTTGTACATTTATCGAAGACCGATGACAATACACTAACTTGATAAAATAATTCCAGTTTTCAATTTGCAAAATAAGATTTTTGTTAATTTATATAATTTTCATTTATAGTCGATGAGGCAGAAATTTTAATTTACAACTTAATGGTTGGAAATTAAATTAAAGATAAAATTAACAAATTTTCGAACACCAAAGAGAATTTTTAATTTAATAAAGCATATAATAGTTTTAAAAAACTCTAAAAAAAAACGTTTTTATAAATAAACAAAATTAAAAAGTAGGAAATAAATCATTTTTACCCACGTTTTTTTTAAAATGAAATAGATTTTTTATTTAAACCATTATTAATTTATATTTATTGAAATTTTTAACACTATTCTTAATTTAAATTTATTAATACTCATTTTCTAACTTTTTAATTCGGTTTTCTATAAAAAGCGTGTTTTTTAGTTTGGATAGTGTTCGATGCAATAATCAACACAAGCATCGTACAGTCACGTTGCGCGTGGGCAGCAGTTTACGCCGAACCGCGCTATTTCATCATTAAACTCATTTAGTACTATTTCGATCATCAATCAGTTCGGGTGTGCTCACTATCATATTATTTTAGGTTAAGTTAAGACAATACACATTAGTTGTCCTTAACTTTATCTTTTATTTACAACCAAAGATTCCTGTACGGCTACCATTGCCCGTACAGATAGTTACTCAAAAATAGTGTCTAATTCGTATAAAAAGTATTATAGTAAGTTCTTGTATTGACGAAATCATAACCCTACTTAGATATAAGATAGAAGATGCAAAATTTGATGCTTATGGGGCTCCGGTACAATCATCAGGGCCCAAGTCCACCTCACCGGCAAGCCGATCCCATAAAAGCCTTAAATATAAGCGAAAGCAAAAGAAGGAGGAGTACTTCGGGCTCCGAGAACAACGCTGATGATGATGTCGAAGCAAAACACAATTAACCAAAAAAAAAACAGTGTTTATCACGCACCCGAAGCACCAAAAAGGAAGTAAGTCCATACCGGTTTGTACGGGTCAGTTCGCGCCCTTTACTCAAACACTTTCATTTTCTGCATATCCCACCAATATACACTTTTGATTCATTCAAATAATTAGGCGGTTACGCATGAAAGTTGTAGGTTCGGTTATGGTCGAAACACGCAAATCATTGAACAATATTTGCTGATAATTATAGTTAGGATTTCTGATGCCGGATTTTAAGAATACACACGAAAGATAACATTAGATAACAATATACATAAAGGATACATTTTTCAAGATACAACTGTGCGAGCCTCAACAGGTATCATCTCAAGGTAACAGCGTCGGTAGCTTAGTGGTCAAGGAGTCGACCCTAAGATCGAGAGGTCCCGGGTTCGAATCCTAGCCATTACACTACCGACGCGCGACGTGAACCCACTCCTAACACAAGCAATTTGCTGGAGCAAGCAAGCTGGAGGGGTTAGGGGGAATTTTAGTAATTTTGGTTACTAATATTCTTAAAAAAAAACTACTACACATCATCAATCATCATCCTCCTGCCCCTATCCCAAATTTATTTAGGGTCGGCGCAACATGTGTGCTGTTTCCATTCATCTCTGCTTGCGGTCATGTCAACATTCACTCCCTTCCTAACCATATCCTCTTTCACACAGTCCATCCATCTCCTCTTAGGTCTTCCTCTCCCCTTGCAACCGTCCACTTCTATAATTAATGCCTTCCTTACGATATTACTTTCATTCCTACGCATTACATGTCCGAACCAGGACAAGCGATTTCCTCACAACTTTTCTGTTATTGGCGCTACTTTTAAACTTCCTCGAATGTACTCATTCCTAATCTTATCCATTCTTGTCACACCACACATCCATCTCAGCATTCGCATCTCGGCTGCATGCAGCCGTCTTTCATCCGTCGCCTTAACGGGCCAGCTGTCTGATCCACATCTGCTGCACATAATAAATAAATAATAAAAAATAAATATTCTACGACATTCTACACAGCGCTAGACCCAAAGTAAGCATAGATTAACTAGCTTAGTAAAGTATCTAAGTATGTTACATACATACTTAGATACTTTTTTTTGTAAATACATACATATTATACATAGAAACACTCACAGTTTAATATTATCTGTGACATCACATGCTAATGATATGATATGCAGCGCTGGTTTTCAACAACAACGAATAAGTAGTTTTAGTCGGTTCAATTCCGACGCAGCCACTTCATAGTAAGCGCTGGATAGGGGCATCTGTATGTGTTCTGACACAATGAACTTACCTATTATCGTCAACATTTTGAATGGTGATCACCGAGGGTGTAAGAGCCGAGATGATAAGCCCAACTGGAATGAATGCTGTCATCAGGCGCAGGATGTGTTGCCACGGGTTTCTGTTGAAAGGACGGATATTTGAAATGTGGTCAAGGAGTCAGCTTTAAGATTGAGAGGTCCTGGGTTAGAATCCTGGTAATTACACTACCGATGTGAACCCACTCCTAATAGAAGTAGTTTAGCTTAGCTAAAGGGGTTATGGGAATACTAGCAATTTCGGTAACTAAAATTCTTTAACGTAGGTTGGTGACTCCTTTATTTGTCGGACCATAAAAAACTGGAACGCTTAACCCACACACGTGTTCCCTTCTACCTACAATCCTCGGTTCTTTAAGCGGGAGTAGTTCAACTATGGTACCCATGATAAGATTTAACTTGTATTATGGGTACCAGGGCTCTCTGGGGTGTGTGTTGGGTAACCTCCTCGAGTGTCGCTCCGATTCCGATCCCGCTGCAGTCCGGGGGGAACGGAATCGGAGCGGCCGGTACACCCTGGGCGGCGGTCAATGGCTTCCCCTTCACCCCTTCATAGGGTTGGCATTGATCGTCGGCCAATACCCAACGTGGCGGGAACACATCGCTCTCCGTACTCCTCTGCTTTCAGAGGAGACAGGATGAGCGATGCTGTTAGTGGTGAGATGGCCCAGGGTCAGCCGGGGTGCGAGGGATATGCTCTATGGGTAACCTTACACCCCGGCGTCTGAAGACCCGAGACGGCGTGCGGTTTTAGTCGGTGCAAGCCCGACATAACCGCCCCCGCTGGCCGGCGGGGGGGTATCCGAAGGGATTTCCGCACGATAAAAAAATAAAAAAAAAAAAAAAAGGTACCAGGGCTCTCTCACAAATTGGTGACATTTTATTAAAAGTTGAATTCGGTCATCGAGAACTGGATCAAAAAAAAACGACAAATATAGATGTATTCTACATTTAACATATCAGTGTAACATATTAGCTAAAATATAAAAAAAAGCAAAAAAAATATTTACGGATTGTATCGCGATTTATTCGATGGTATTTTATTATTAACATTGAACGCGGCGTTTCGATTGCTTTTCAGAAGCCATGGTCACGGGGATTCTGAAGATGGTTATGGTCCTGTAGTTTGAAGTGTAAGTTATGTCAAAGTACCTGAACTATGCTGAATTGTTGGTGTTAAAATTTACGCAGAATGAGCTCACATTGTCATGAAGTCTTGTTGTATTTTGATTTAACTTGGAGTTAATAAGTAAATAACTGGGTTCCAAGCTGGCGGTACATTCGAACCATCTTCTCTATTAAAATTAGGATGTTTTTTTTTAATTTCATTTCAATAGCTTTACGGAGCATCCCCAACAAATAAAAATAGTTTTATTTCAATGTGTGACGTGACATTCGCGTAAACTTCCGACAATATCTTGTAGGATTAAACATGTTAGCCTCGTCGTAATGAGTTAATTAAACCTAGATAGCCGGTATAGTATTTTATAACTTATATACGGATAATGTGTGTATGTATATTTGCAATACAACTGCAATACAGCTCGACAGAATACATCGACATTCTTCAAGTGGAAAGTTTGGAACGAAATCCTTTTCCACCATTAGTTACGTGATGCCCATAAACAAAGCTGCGGGACAAGTTTACGAGATAACTTCCACTTCATAAAATATTTTCACGCGTTTCGTTGCGGCAGGTTGTCTTTTGTTGTGATGAGTTTATCGTAATAATTTTGTAGTTTTATAAGCGGCGATAGCCCAGTGGCGTACGTAACGGACTGCCGAGACGAGGTCTCGAGTTCGATCCCCAGTCGCCCCGGGCACACACCTCTGACTTTTCGTAGTTATGTGAGTATTAAAAATGTTAATTATCGCTCGCTAGTAATGATTCCGGTAGATGGCAATAGCCTCGCCCCCTATTACATTGGGACCTAAACATAACTGGCAAATCGTGGGTGTGTAATACACCTCTGCCTACCCCTTCGGGGATACAGGCGTGAAGTTATGTTATGTTTGTTATGTGTAATTTTGTAGTTAATGTATGGTTGGTGAGACTGCCATGGGCCTTTTTTTCACTTACTGTTTCCCCTCCCCCACCTTTTCTCCTCTGTAGATTACAAAGCGGTGGGGCATTCTGACCCCGCAGTTGAACAGCTGTGTTGGTAGATCGAGTCGACCACTAATAAACTGTTAGTGGTCAACTGACCCCATCAATCAGATCAGTAGCGAGTTAAAGAAACTAGCAGTAGTCAGCTGAGCCCGCGGGCTGAGTTGGTTGTTGGGTCAGTAGACCAAAAAGTATTCCAGTGTTGCAAGCATTTATATGCTGGGTCTTATTTGCGACCACAGTTTATAAGTAAATGCTTTATGAACACAGTACTACGGACTCGAACGTTTTGCTTCCATGGCGTATTGAGGCAAAAGAGGTATTTTTACTTTTAGTACTTTATCTGTGTATAAAAAAAGAAAAAAAGCATGTCATGTTAATAGATTTAGATCGGAAAAAGAGAACATCTAGGACTTGAACCCGTGACCAGTCCCTTACAGAGGGAATGCTCTGAGCAACTGAGCCACCTAGACACGTCCCAGATATTCGAAAGTCGTGGGTTCAAGTCCCGTCCTAGATGTTCTCTTTTTCCGATCTAAATCCATAGGAAATGTAGCATACTAAATGCTTAAAAACTTAATTGAATTAATGTGATGTTAATGATTTACAAAGCATGCACTTAAATCATCAATCAAATATCTATACCGTTAAACAGATCACAAACTCCGATCTTGCATAACTTGAAATTTAAATGGAAATTAGACTTTATAATGCAATAAACTGCGTCCGCTGAGTGAAATGACAATATTCCGGTCGGAAAGAGGATGTAGGTAGGTACTATAATAATATAGAAGTACTAGCTGATGCCCGCGGCTCCGCCCGCGCGGAGGTTATCGTTTTTAGGGTTCCGTACCTATTTTTTTAAGTGCGGAAATCCCTTCGAATACCCCCCCCCCCCCGGGAAGCGGGGGTGGTTATGTCGGGCTTGAACCGACTAAAACCGCACGCCGTCTCGGGTCTACAGACGCCGGGGTGTAAGGTTACCCATAGAGCATATCCCTGGCACCCCGACTGACCCTGGGCCATTCGCAGTGTCCCCTCTGATAACACCAGAGGAGTACCTGGAGCGACCACCCCCGCGGGCCTTGAAGACCCGCCATACCCCGACCCCCTCGTGCAATGGGGTCAGCTGGCCCTGAAAAGGGCCGGTTGGTCAGACTCTTGGCCGTTGACGTTGACGACAGCTACTCCAGAGGAGCAATCAATCAATCAATGATGCGTCATCGCCCACGTTGCCCAGGGTGTACCAAACTTGGAGGTGATCCAACCAGTCGCACCCCAGGGTTCCGTACCTCAAAAGGAAAATACGGAACCCTTATAGGATCACTTCGTTGTCCGTCCGTCCGTCCGTCCGTCTGTCAAGACCGTTTTTCTCAGGAACGCGTGGAGGTATCAAACTGAAATTTATATCTAATACTCAGGTTTACTGTCCCTTGGAGCTGTGAAAAAATCAAACTTCTAAGCCACAGCAATCAAAAGATACAGCCGTTTATGCCGCAAATTTCCACAAATGTTAAAACTCGCACGGGAATCAAAACCTACAGGGTACTTTCGGTGAACTTAGGATCTCGAAATTTGGTACGAAGTAACGTCTTATAGTACAGATATGTACTGTCTCTCCTCTTCCCCACACACTGTTAACGTATTCTCTTCTTTTCAAACTCTCCTCTCGCAGGTCTGCTGGAAGAGATTTCTTCAAGAAATAAGCAGAGCCTCTGTACTACATTTTCCATTTTTTGTATTCTTATGTCTGATTGTGTGTGTACTTACATAAATAGATAAAAAAAAAAAAAAAAAAAAAATTGAAAATTTTAAAGTTACTTCTACCATAACTAGATATGACTTGATTGTCGTGATAGGTGAACTTTTACTTATATACCTACAGGTTTGTACGGAACCCTCGGTGTGCGAGTCTGACTCGCACTTGGCCGGCTTTTTTTTGGTCATATCTCCAGTTCTACTTAACCAATTGCAATCAAACATACGGCAGATTTTAAGTCTGACCAAGACCTTTCTAATAGAGGACCACGCATGAAAATCCATCCAGTATATTTGCGTCCATCGCGAACAAACAGATATAAGAACTCCGAAAAAAAAAATTGTTTTCTAAATTGTTCATTTACAACCATAACTCAAGTTTTTTTTTTTAATCTCCAATGTATAGACACAACTAATTTACAATTTGATAATAGTATAGATGTGAGATTGCACTGCTTTTCACTTTCCTATAATGGTTTAATAAACCATCATCATCATCACCCCGGGTTATTTGTTCCAGGGGACATCCGAGGCTTCCACCTCGGAGCCCAGGTCCGCTTGACTTAACTCGTATACTACTACTATTTTTAAACCACTTTTTTTTAAACCCCCTCGGGTTTCACCCCACCGGTGCCAGCGATGAGCCCACCTCATCGCTGGCACCGTGTCGGAATCGAACCGACTGAACCACATGGCGTCCTTCCCAAGCGTCCATTGCATGGCACCCCAGGTACGCCCTCGAAAGGATAACCCCAGGGTTTGATCCCCAGCATCAGCAGGGGTACCGGCTTGCAGATGAGGTTGACTTGGGCCCCGAGGATCTTGGAGGGGCCCCGAATACACCCACATTGTTTTAAAAAGTGTTAGAGTTCAATTCAACGTCTTTATTTCGTGCGAAACGACGAGCTACATGCGTACTTGCGAGAAACTTACGTTCTTCATGTTTGCCTTTTTTTTAAATCTTTTTTTTAAAGAGGGTCTGTTTACAAAGTGAATATGTCACGCTCATAGGGGCTATGCTTACATACAACACAATATACGCTTAATGTTTTTTTTTCGTGTGGAAATCCCTTCGTTTATGTCGGGCTTGAACCGACTAAAACCGCACGCCGTCTCGGGTCTTATAACTCCGGGGTGTAAGATTGCCCATAGAGCATATCCCTCGCACTCCGACTGACCCTGGGCCATCTCTGGTTTCGAGATGGCCCCCACGGGAATATACGCTTAATACCTAAATTTACTAATCTATGAAGTATTCTTGCCTTCCCGGCCAGTCGGCCACCTACACTAGCTACATGAACATACAAACATACATGTTTTTGTTTTATATTCGTTCCGTTAATTGACTGCACCCCGCTGGATGGTGAGAAGCTAGGGTGAAGTCCAGAAGATATGGGCCACCATCCCAGATGCTTACGATCCTAAAATGGCAGCCCCTGCCTTGACGGCCTCAAAAGATGCTTTTTCACTCCCCGCTTGAAGAACCCGGGATTGTAAGAAGAAGGAAACACGTGCGCGGGCAAAGCATTCCAGCTTGTGGAGTAAGGAACTAGTTAATTGGTTGCAACTATCATTTAGGTCAACAATTATTATGCCAATTGTTGATAAAATGGTCTGTTGATGTAACATGTAATTTACAAGTATGTACACAGTTTTAAAGCAAGAGCTATTTGTGGAAAGTCTGCACCAGTCAAATCTTTCTTGAACATAAACCGAAGAATTTCTATATCTATATCCGTCATAACTGTTTTTGTTTACTTTACATAAAATAGCGGCGATAGCCCAGTGGTGTACGTAACGGACTGCCGAGACGAGGTCTTAAGTTCGATCCCCAGTCGCCCGGGCACACACCTCTGACTTATCGTAGTTATGTGTGTATTAAAATGTTGATTATCGCTCACTTAGTAATGTGCCCGGTAGATGGCAATAGGCTCACCTCCTGTTACATTTCGACCTAAACATAACTGGCGAATCGCGGATGTGTAATACACCTCTGCCTACCCATTCGGGGATACAGGCGTGAAGTTATGTAACATAAAATGTTTTGTCCGTGAATTCAATAATACCTTCATATTGTGGCGTAGCGGTAGTGCGTTCGGCTGCTAAGTCAGAGGGCGCGAGTTAGATTCCCGCTCAATGCAAATATTTGTATGCATGAATATGTCTATTTGCATTGGTCTGGGTGTTTTTATGTATAATATGTATTTATTTACAAAAAAAATAAAATAAGTATGTTGATCCGGTCTCTGCATCGTGGCCGCCACTGACTTCCCACTAATCTCGAGCCTCACAAGATGGACTGAGAGGCTCCTTAGGATCAAACCATTGGCTGAAATTACACCCGAGACTATCTCTGTAGACCGCACCTCCCACATGTCTATAACCTGGTGCGCCAGGTCCAGATATTTGGTTTACATATCTGCTTCGGCGCAGACGAGGTGCTCGTCATAGGGAATAGTGATGTCCACAAGAAATACTCGTCACTCTGCTCGGTTCATTATTGAATTATTATTATTGTGGGTACACTATACCGACATTCGTTTCAATTCTTCAAATTCGTTCAAAGGTTCATTGTAATCGTATGAATGGTACGCATTAAATGCATAAAGATCAAACTAAGAAACATTCATACAGGTTTTAAATAGTAGGTATTATGTCGATAGCACAAGTTTTGGAAATCCGTGAAAAGAAGAAATAATATAATATTAAAATCACGAAAAATCTGCAAGGATTTTTAATAATGATCATGATTTTATATCGCCATCGATAACAGTCTTTGTTAATCGTGTGATTTCTATGGCGTCGATGTCGTTGTGGATGGACACAGAATGCTTTGCTAGCGAATGGTCTTTTTTACCTAAAATAACATAATTCATGCCTTACCGTCTTTTAATAGAATGCTCCTTTGCTTCTCCACTCACATTCCACCCAAATACTTCACCACTATTAGGTTTCTCTTTAAAGGTAACAGGAGATTTATAAAGTCCTCCAGCAGGCAGCTTGACAGGAGCTTCCACTGTTGGTTTGGAGTCCAAAGGTTCCTCTTGCCAATTCGGTCTGGCTTTTGTATAGATGGCGTCTTCATACTTGTATGGGAACTGTTTGTACGTTTGGTAGAAACTTTTGGGAATCTTGTTGAAGGTGGCGGGATAATCATCTGTGACTGACCTGTGGAAGATTATGAAACTTAAAATGAAGGAATTACATATTTAATGCCATAATCGGTACATTTGACAGCCTCTGTGGTGTAACGGTAATGCATTCGAGTGCTAGGACAAGGGGTGCGGGTTCGATTCCCGCTCAGTGCAAATATTTGTATGCATGAATATGTCTATTTGCATTGGTCGGGTGTTCCTATGTATAATATGTTTGTGTTTACAAAAAAGAAGTATATAAATATGTTTATCCAAATTCTGGAATCCATAACACAAGCTAGTTAGACTATGCTTACTTTGAGTCTAGTAAGCGCTGTGTAGAATATTTCTTTATTATTTGTTGACCTCTGGAATACCTGGCTGTATAAGTCAAATTTGCCTTAGAATATGTTGAATGAAAGAATAAATGATTTTTAGATTGGATGAAATTGTCTAATAATGAACACAACATAGTAGAAAGTAGGTATTGCTCTATGGCCTCTATGGGCAACCTTACACCCTTTTTTTTTTATCGTGCGGAAATCCCTTCGGATACCCCCCCGCCGGCCAGCGGGGGCGGTTATGTCGGGCTTGCACCGACTAAAACCGCACGCCGTCTCGGGTCTTCAGACGCCGGGGTGTAAGGTTACCCATAGAGCATATCCCTCGCACCCCAGCTGACCCTGGGCCATCTCACCACTAACAGCATCGCTCATCCTGTCTCCTCTGAAAGCAGAGGAGTACGGAGAGCGATGTGTTTCCGCCACGTTGGGTATTGGACGACGATCAATGCCAACCCTATGAAGGGGTGAAGGGGAAGCCATTGGCCGCCGCCCAGGGTGTACCGGCCGCTCCGATTCCGTTCCCTCCGGACTGCAGCGGGATGGGAATCGGAGCGACACTCGAGGAGGTTACCCAACACACACCCCGGCAACCTTACACCCTGGCGTTTTAAGACCCGAGACGGCGTGCGGTTTTAGTCAGTTCAAGCCCGACATAACCGCCCCCGCTGGTCGGCGGGGGGGTATCCGAAGGGATTTCCGCACGAAAAGAAAAAAAAAAGGTATTGTAACCATTAGGAGTTTTCATCAGAAATACAAACATTTTACACCATTTTTAGGTGTGTGTGGTGGCCATTAGACAAATCTCACTTACTAGCTGGTACATCTGCCGATGCTGGTCTTCTTCTCGAGGTTGGGGTATCAGATGGCAGCCAGAGAACATCGAACCCTGTACTCCAAAGTGCAAGCTTTGGTACCAATCGGGGTTAACACGGGCATGGTGATGATGATTCGGGCAATTAAAGCGTCGGTAGCTTAGTGCTTAAGGAGTCGACTCCACGATCGAGAGGTCCCGGGTTCAATTCCTGGCCATTACACTACTGACGTGAACCCACTCCTAACACAAGCAATTAAGTTTAGCTGGAGTGGTTAGGGGGAATATTAGTAATTTAGGTTACTAATATTCTTCAAAAAAAAAGAAATTGTAGTTATAAATATCAGATATTTAAAGACAAGAACTTACCCAACAAATCCACTAGCGGGTTTCTTAATGACAGGCCTAGCTATCGGAGTTTTGATCACTTCAGCAACATCGTCATCAAAAAAACTCCCCAAATGTTGACTTGGCTTGAAGTCTTTTATTTCTTCTTTCGTTTCTTTCTCTTCTGCCTTCTCTTTGCTATCGCTATTATTTCTTGCTTCTACTTCTGTAAGGTTGGATGCGGCAAAAGTGCTTTCAAGTTTCCAAGTCTGAGGGTTTGGTTGCTGCGATGGTTTGGTTTCACTGGCATTTCTGGTCTGGATAGTTTTGTTTGTGGGGTATAGAGTGGTGATGTTGTGATTGGAGGAAAGAGTATTCATGTCATAGGAGTATGTTGCCGTGATGAGACACAGGATCCATGGAGTAAACTGTAGAACGAAAATATGCTTCATGTAGAAAATAAATTATGTAGGATACAATATTAAAAAGATTAGTGTAATTAGTTTAGTCAGTAGAAAATAGAAGTTTGACATGCTTCAAATAAAAAGGGGCCTCTTAATTTTATTAAATGTTTTTGTTTGAGTGTGTTACCGGTAACGGGATATAAAGAGACAAGAATATAAGTGGGGTATCCGAAGGGATTTCCGCACGACAAAAAAAAAAAAAAAAAAAAAAGGTATAGGTTCTAGATATAGGACCTGTCACCACAGCAGAAGCTGGCCTGGGCGGCGGGGCGACTAGCGCCCCTCCCCCCTTTCCTGGGCAAGATGGGGACACCGCAGTGGCAGCAGGGGGCCATCTCGAAACTGGAGATGACCCTGGGTCAGTGGGGGTGCGAGGGAAATGCCTTATGGGGCCACTTTACACCGCGGGGTCTGAAGACCCGAGACGGCGTTCGGTTTAAGTCGGTTCATGCCCGACATAACCACCCGCGTGGGCCGGCGCCGGCGGCTGCGTATCCGAAAGGATTTCCGCAAGAAAAAAAAAGTGTTTTTTTTTATTTATTATATTTTATATATTTTATTTATTATGTTCTGCATATATAATCCTTTGTGGAAGAAAAGGTACTAGATATAGGAGTTTTTGATTATGGTAATGGATTCTAAGCAGGGAAATCTTATTTATTATTAGTTGCATGTGTCTAATAAAATATACGAAAATTCTTTATAACTATATAATAACCACTAATCAGTACCTAGGTATTTCCAAATACGAATTAGCAAGTACCGGAAGAATCGTAAATAGGAATGAACAAATATTTAAATTAGAAGGTTTGAATTGTAAGGAAACATTGTGAGGTAGCCTTTTTTGTAAAAATGTTTCAAGGTAAAGTGAAACTTTTAAATATTCATAGTTAACCGTTCCTTATAAATTAAATTACATAAATAGTTATTTATGTTCGTCTAAAGAAAGACCGCCCAAACCTGTACCTGGTGCAAAAGTGCCCATCACACTGGCGGCATTACCTCTATGAATGACGATGGCCAGCCTCTGCACCAGGGACGATCCGGCGCGGGAGTCACCCGACTTCTCTCTCAATCTACGCCCTATGTCCTCCACAAAGCGTTTTGCTTCCACGCTCCAACAACCCATCGTCTCCACCACGAAGGGAACGAAGTGATACCGGGCCTGTAACGCCTCGTACTTGAGCCGTTTCCCAGCAGCTGCATCCTCGGCAGCAGCGGCCGGAAACCGAACCGTACGACCGAGGTGGCTTGGAGCGACAGTGCTGACGCACGTGGCGTCCCATATCAGGCACTTACCGCTCTTCCATGGCACCAAAGTCATACCATCCGGCCTCCTGCCATCAGACCTGCTAAGACCGGACGGCTCAAGCAGGCACGGGACATCTGCCGAAGCCAGGGCCCTCCGGACTATGTCGTTGAGAGCATGGTGACGCGGGAACCTACCTGCGCACCTACGACAACTCAGTGCATGGTGACCATCGGCCTCCACCATGGAACCACAGGTGCATCTATGGGATTCGCACACCCTGCAGCCCAGGCGGAGCGCCACCGCCACACGCAATGAGTCGTCGTCTAGCAAGGTCCCGAGGTGAGGTGAAGGCAGTGCGTGCAGCCATGCTCCCGATTCCGGCTGAGCCAAAGCTCGGAGTCTGGCCACATCAGCTCCTGAGGCACCCTCTATCAATTGGGCCTTAACCTGCCCTGCGCTGCCACGCCGCAGGGGAAAATCTCGCACTTTGAAGGGTTCACCTCCAGACCCAGGGCCCTGAGTCGAGGGATAAGAACCTCCAGATCCTGATAAACGTCTTGCGGTGAACCCCCCAGGGTCCCATCGTCCAAATACCACAAGTTCAGCCTAGACTTAAGGTCCATGATGATTTTGTGGATCGCCAAGCTGAAGACCAGAGGCCCCAGCGGATCCCCCTGCTGCGCGCCTACCTGGGATGGAATGAGGCTTGTACCAAAGAAGATATTAGAGGGAGAAGAGTAAACTTGATGCAAGAAAGGATACTGCGAAGGAATTCGCTCGCGGACCTCGGTCAAAAGGACATCTCTCTCCAGGCTATTAAAGGCGTTGCGGATGTCAAGTTTTAGTATCACGCAGCACGAATGGTCAGGGTTCATAGCAAAGGCGCGCGTCGCATGGATAGCCGCCTCGCATCCCCGACTCATCCCGAAGCCCAACTGGTGTGGTTGCAGGTATTCGGCCATGACATCTCGTACCGCCCGACACGCCAGCCTAGCAGACAACCTGCGAAACACGCTGCCGATGGCTATGGGCCTGATTCCGCCGTCCTTTTTCCCGAGTGCGCACAGTGATCCCTCATATAAATAGGGGCATACCGTAGGATTTAGTTGTCCACTTAGCAGGAAATTGGCCAACTTTGTCAGGCACTCCATCAAGCGCCGGCCATTCTCCCCCGCAGAGCCGGATGTAAGCTCTTTCAAATGCCCCGGACGCAATCCATCCAAACCCGCCGCTGAGCCACTATAAAACGAGTTTAAAGCCAATACCACGTCCTCCATCGAAACAGTGACTGCCAGAAACGACGCGTCCGGTGCGGGTGAAAAAATTAAGCGGACGCGATGGGCTCGGGTGTTTAAGCTCCAGGGCATTCAGGGTGTCGGGATTTTGCTGGGCGAACGACTCGTCGGACACAAGTAGCCGGACGGCCCCCCGGAGGTCACCCTCGAAAACTTTGGCCTCGATGGCCTTTCGCTTCCCACGAGGTGGAATATTGTAATCGCCCGTACACTCGTTCGTCCCAAAAGACTGAATGTTGGCCCTAACTTTGGCTGTCATATTGCCCGGCGCGTCCTTTAATGGAACTCTCAAAGCCCTGTAAGCAAAAGTAAGAAGCGCGGCCCATTCATCCACTCCGTTACGGTCAACGCACCCGTTTATAACGTCGCACAACTTATCCGCCGTCTGATTCCGTGCGCCCCTCGGAATATGTCTTAGAACAGCGGTACTGGCCTTTAAGGAGGAGATCCATTCAAGTAAACCGGTACCCGATACAAATGGAGCCTGTGGAGCCTGAGAACTCAATACAGCGGTTGGGGCGTGCAGCGTGGCAACCGTTGGACCCAGTTCTTTGTGAACCCGAGATATGTGGATCTTAAGACCACGCGCACTAAAAATGCGCGAAGATTGTGAACAGTGTGGACAAGGACCGGACGCAGGAAGAGAACTCATCTTAACCAACAGACCCCGGGTATTAAACTAGCAATTGTCAAAAAAAGATAAAAAAAAAACCCTTCCTTATGGACAAGTACACACAGCCTAATTTATCGTCTAATATCGTCTAATATTCATTAACCGTTACTTTTGCTATAATTTTTTTTTATGGATGATAGGCTCACGTTTGACCTTTATCGCACCTGGTCGTAAGTGACGATGTGGTCTAGGATGGATCACGTTTGCCTAGAAGGAACCTATTCACTCGAGACTTGAAAAAAAAAATTTCAATGAGACCGGAGACCCTAGGCAATGTGACAAAGCGATTGAAATTCTATTAGCGAAATCGCTTCGAAGCAAATCCGTTTCTGTTAGTTATCAATGGATCACGTGACACTACTATAATAATATTTTATTTTAATTTTTTTATCCGGAACCCTAATTATTTAAAAAAAATTAAAGTAGCCTATTTTACGCCATGTAATATTAGCTATCTACAAAGTCCCGTCAAAATCAGCAGAGCCGTTCCAGAGATTACCTCATTCAAACAGACAGAAAGACAGACAAACAAAAATTTTAAAATTGCTTTCTTATTATATATATATCGTACATACACTCATATGCATGTATTTAAAACATGTTATTTTAAAGTACCGGCGATAGCCCAGTGGCGTACGTAACGTACTGCTGAAACGAGGTCTCGAGTTCGATCCCCAGTCGCCCCGGGCACACACCTCTGACTTTTCTTAGTTATGTGTGCATTAATGAATGTTAATTATCACTCGTCACGTAATGTGCCCGGTAGATGGTCATAGGCTCGCCCCCTATTACATTGGGACCTTAACATAACTGGCGAATCGTGGGTGTGTAATGCACCTCTGCTTACCCCTTCGGGAATACAGGTGTGAAGTTATGTTATGTTATTTTAATATTACAAACAAACACTTCACTTTTATTTATATGGATAGACTAGTGACCCGCCCCGGCTTCGCACGGATGCAATGGATGTTATTATACATATAAACCGTCCTCTTCAATCACTCTATCTATTAAAAAAACCGCATCAAAATCCGTTGCGTAGTTTTAAAGATTTAAGCATACATAGGGATATAGGGACAGAGAAAGGGACTTTGTTTTATACTATGTAGTGATTAATAATTTATTTAGAGTTACAAAGACTCACACCCTGATTATTATTTACAACAAGCTGATGGCCGCGTCTTCGCCCGCGTGGATTACTGAACTGTTCTCAGGCGTGTACGCTAATACAATGTAGTCTAGGCCCCCTGGTCTTCATAAATTTTGTTTGAAATTTGGATCTGAAGTCACCTCATCTTCTTCTCTACATGTATTATAAGTAGAGACCGATATTCTTAGCAATCCATGGATTCTCCGTGCGGGCGCCGGGTCCATCGCGTTGCTGAGTTGGGAACTCGGGACAGTGCCTGGGACTTGCGACCCAAGTGTAGGTTTAGAAGGGGCCCCTTTTGTTGATGTACATCAACACTCACCTTCACTACCCAAGTTCCCCTCCCTGCCTAACCAAATTTGATACGAACCTACTAGTGCCGCTTTAGACATTCGTCCTATTATATTTTTCACGTAGCATGGGTACGGTGACATTTGACTAATTCCATTTCATGCATGATTCATTTCGAAACAATTTACCTAACGCGGAATACAGGAAACAACACTTAATAAGAAGATAAAAAGAAAACTGTTTTATTTTGCATTTTTAACTTAAAACTATTTTTATTTCTCCGTAATTATTTAAACTTTAAATATAAACATTCCAAATACATAATTCTTGATGCGTGAATCGGAACAGGTTGCGTTAGAGATTGACATAGTAAAATCGTTATAATCGATAAATTGTCGAATAAAGTATCATAAATCGTTAGTTGTATTTTTAACTAAAATACGATTATAAAATATAATTATGTAATAATAAACTTTAAACAAAGCATTTTTGTCTTTGTGGAGCTTTATTATAATATAGCAACACTGCTTAAGCATGAGCTGGCAGCCATCTTGTTATATCAACTCAGTACGAGTGCGTCTGCCTTGTATGCGGTCTGTTTTCTTTGTTTTGAGCTTGCGTGGTGTTTTTGTTACTTGTTTTTGTTATTGACTATCGTTGTGCTTTGTTGTTTTCGTTACCGTTTTTTGTTATTGACTTTTGTTTTGTTGTTTTTTTTTTGAAGCTCGTAAAAATGCACAAGCCCCAAACGACATACAAATTAGATATGATGGCAAACGAATATGGTCACGAAGACCTGAGGCTTCCACCGTACCACTGCCAGTACAATGCCATTGAATTAATTTGGGCCCAAATCAAAGGTAACTTGTTTAACCATAGTCTATTTACATACTGACAAAAATATGATTATGTTTATTACTTGAATTCTATGACTCAATTTGTTTTTTATCTTGTTTCAGGATACGCTGCACGAAAAAATACAGCTCCGCCTTTTACAGCCACAAAAATGATGGGGTTATTGAAAGAGGGATGCAAAAATGTCACTGGCGATGACTGGAAGAAAGTAGTGGAGAAAACCAAAAATCTAATCTTACATGACTGGGAGCGAGACATTAGAATAGACTGCATAATTGATTCCCAAATAATTATTCACGTCGACGAGTCAGATGACGATGATGATGATGATGATGATGATGAAGATGATGAACATGTTTGATTTTTAATAAATAATTAAACAGGTTATCAATTTTGTTTTACTTTTTTTCTTCAAAATTATTAGTTAATAGAATCGATTTCTTCTTCATTAATAAATGATCTCGATAAGATATATAATCGATTTTATTTCATGCGATTTTATCTTGACTACATCTCTAGTAACTTCAAATCCCAAACGTCACCGTACCCATGCTACGTGAAAAATATTGTAGTAATGATCTTATTGTAGCTCTCGATAGGCCTAGATCTTTAAGTAGGTTATAGAGAGATTTTGCTGGTATACCTCTCGCTCCCACTTCCACTGCATACAAATTAACCACGTAACCGTTTTTGATTAATTCGTTTGTGAGATCATAGTATTTATTTTTCTTTATTGTGTGGTCCTTCGGTATATTTGTTTCCCACGGTACAGTAAGTTCCACAAGATCCACATGTTTTAACCTCTTAGAATATAGGAATATGTCAGGTCTAGATGACGAAACCCCAACATCCTCCGGAATTTTATAGTGCTTTTCATACGTGTCGATTAGGAGAGTCCAATCTGGGGCAGTATCTAAGATTGAATAAGGTTTGTTCCTGGATGTTATGGATGAACCTTCAGACACAAAGTTGATATGACGTCTGTTAGTAGTCAATCCTTTTTGGGCTCTAGCTACTGCAAGACTCATTGCTTCACGTATGATGATAAGTACCTTATCGTGGCGGCGTGAGTAATGGCCTCTATCGAGAAGCACCCTACATCCTACTAATATGTGTCTAGCCGTCCCTATTGCCTCACCACAAGTATAACCTTCCCCCACCTTACCAGATTACTCTGGTCTGGGAGGGTCATCTGAAAGGCGTTAGGATAGAATTTGAACAGGGCCGGCAACCAGTCACAGATCAAGGTGCGCCACGGTAAGGCCATCGGTATGCAGAACTCTCCCATTTTCAACCATTCATTTTGGATTTCCAAATTCATCGCGTGCACTCGATATTTATCATTTTCGTCTTGTTTTAGAAAGGACTTAAGTATATCCTGGTCCCTTTCTGGCTCTCGTACTCCCAACCCCACTGTGTTCGGCTGGGCCCCTATCATAAATCGTTTATGGAATAGGAGTCTAGATTCAAGCTCGGTGTGCCCTGATTGTGACATCTTGGGATTTACCTAAGATGTGGGCTTTGGTAACTCTAAGATGTTTATAGATCTCCGATGGTTTCTTAAGTTTCATCCCAAAATTATTTTGATCCCTAAATAGAGCTGAGGAATCAGCAGAGTGCGCTAGTTCAAGCCACGATTTTAGCGATTTTACGACAGTTGCATCTATTTTCGCCAGTAAGGTTTTACCGAATTCATACACCAGAAAAGGCCAAGTCAGACGTGATGTTAAGTAGTTGTCATATATCCAAGCTTTTTGATATTTTTTAGTGGTAGCTGATCTATCTTATTTAGGTCATTTATAAACGTATCGACAACTTCATCTAAGGATGGTGTGCGTCCTTTATAGTCTATCTTTCTCCCAAGAAATTTAAATGGCACCGATTCAGCGACTATGGAAACTGGTTTACCCCCAATGAAGAGTCCCGGGTCGTAGGAGGTAAATTTGGTGTCCCGTCTACCCAGACACAGACAGTGACACTTACTGGGCTTCGTCCTCAGTCCATTTGTCCACGAACAGAACTCATCGACTTCCTTTAATAGTTCCTGACATTGTTTTGGATTACGCGTCAGTATTGCGAGATCGTCAGCAAAAGCTAAGATGGACTCTGAGTATATGTTATTTACTTTAAACCGATAACCCCATTTCTTTTCGTGACGTAGTAACTTGGTAATTAAGATATTAATTACTATGTTAAATGCTAAGTGACAAGCAGCATCCCTGAAACAGTCCTACATTATACCGTAATGGTCCTGTGTGTACTTCTTGGAAGCTTATAGCAAATTTTAGCTGCGAGTAATACGACTCGATTATCTCTATGACCACGGGTGGAAAGTTATACCATTGCAACGCGTATACCATAAGGTAATGTTGTATTGAGCAAAATGCATTTTCTAGGTCTATCCAACATACCGTTATCTGTCTTTCGTATTTTCTGGCATCTTTTAAGCTTTCCGCTAACAGACTATTGTGTTCCAGACAACCAGAATAGCCGGGTAAAAACCCTTTCTGGTGGTTAGGTCCGAAATACCTTCTTTTTTTTTTTTCGTGCGGAAATCCCTTCGGATACCCCCCCGCCGGCCAGCGGGGGTGGTTATGTTCTGTCTTGAACCGACTAAAACCGCACGCCGTCTCGGGTCTGCAGACGCCGGGGTGAAAGGTTGCCCATAGAGCATATCCCTCGACTGACCCTGGGCCATCTCCGGTTTCGAGATGGCCCCCTCGGGTTTGGGAACCACGGTGTCCCCGTCTTGCCCCGGTTTGGGGGAGGGGCGCTAGTCGCCCCACCGTCCCGGCCTGCTTCTGCTGGGGTGACAGGCGGCCTCACCTGCCAAGGTCCGAAATACAATAGGTATTCATATAAAAATGACACATTTTTGTTTGTAGAATTGAGAAAAATATTTTTGAAATTGTGTTAGTTACAGCTATCGGTCTAGTATCTTTAGGATGGGTCACTTCATGTTTTTTTGGAATGAGAACGAAAACCGCTTCGCCAAATGCGACTGGTATATTCTTTTCTGACCAGATTTTACTGAATATATTTGTGAGATGTTTACGAACTGTTGGACATTTTTTATACACTATATATGGAACCCCATCAGGGTCCGGAGCCGATTTAGATGATTTCTTTTTTATTTGTATCTCTATTTCCTCTATGGTAGGTGCATTCCCTTGGAATTGTACTAGAGGGTCGTGGGGTCTTTGGGTTTACGGTTGATTGTATGGTGTTCTGCATTTAAGTATTTCGTAAGTGTTTTTGTAATGTTCGTAATTTTGTTCTTTGGTCAAAAGAAGTTTACCATTTTGGCTTTTAAAGATGTTTTTTGAGTACTGAAAAGGATTCTTATCAAAATATACTTCATGCCTTGCCCTATCGTAACTATCGCAATTGTTTGCTATTTGTTGCGATATACCTTGTATTAGTTTAAGAATTGATCTTAATGCCCTAGACAGTTGGTGACTAAGATGATAATCGCCCAAGGCTTTGGCATCTCGAAGTTTTTTCTTTAGCTCCCTTTTCTTTCTCCGCAATTTAGTTTTAAAAGAGTTTTCTTTATAAATAATGTATTTTTAATAAATAATGTATTTTTATCGTTTATACATACATTCATACATATGTATGTAAAAACGCTAAAAATCGTTTTTATTGTCAAGATAAATTCGGCTCCTAACACAGGCATCAGATGCTTAAAAGGAGCTTCCAAATACTACCTTTGTAAACCATGCTTTTGACACAATAAATTGAAATTGAAATTGAAATTGAAATTGAAACAGCGTATTTTCTTAATTCCCAGGCTGGGCGCGAGCACGATAGACAAATCGACATAAAAGTCAGGAAATTGTATAAAAATAACTTGTTGGCTTGAAACATTATTAAATTTCAGTAGCTGATGCCCGCGGCTCTGCCCGCGCGGAGGTAGGTGTTTGTTTTTTGGTCATATCTCTGGACATAACCGTCCCCGCTGGCCGGCGGGGGGGTATCCGAAGGGATTTCCGCACGCAGCAAAAAAAAAAATAGATAGAGGTGACTTACCTATAATATCATTTTAAAAGTACAAAATAATAGTCGCGAAGGTGGAAAATAAAATGCTTTCAAATATATTATTTTTAAATACCTGGCAAATTTGTTTGTACTTTAGTTTAGAATAGTTTGTTAATAATGTAACAAATGTTGTGACAATAGGCCTGGTATATCTTAGGATAAAAATCCTTTAAATAAAAAAAAAAGTATTTTTTTGTTAATAACAACAAGGCTTAGATTTTAGATCGGAAAAAGAGAACATCTAGGACGGGACTTGAAACCGCAACCAGTCCCTTACAGGGTAAAAGTAAGCATGCTAATCGTTTAAAAATTATGTGAATTGATGTGGCGGAGTTATCAAAAAACAATGTTTAAAAATGAATGTAAAGTCATTCATTGTTTCCGTAGTTCGCAAGAATTACGGTACATGGCTCCAGCGTCTTCTTAAGACGTATATAATATATCGGAGAATTTGGAATATCTGGGACGTGTCTAGGTGGCTCAGTTGGTCAGAGCATTCCCCCTGTAAGGGACTGGTCGCGGGTTCAAGTCCCATCCTAGATGTTCTCTTTTTCCGATTCTAAAATCTAAAGGAAAAGTTTTGTCGAGGCGGGTTAATGAGGCTCTATTAACTTCTTCGGGGCCCAAGACCCTCGCTCCTGCCAGCTGGTACACTGGCTGATCAACGGACGAGTCTCCGGCGCAGGTTTTCCTATAGCTGATGATGATGTTTAAGGCTCGTTAATGGCTAGCTCATAAAAAACAAGAAAATTCGTTGATAAACAAAAACGAAAAAGTTAAGTAGACTATTTCGTCTTGTAAAATTGTCGAATATTTACGCGTAATATATATACACACATTCAACATCTTGTACTGTTTTATATTTTAAATTTCGACAGCTCGGTGATCGCCTCTTCAGCCATAGAAATGAATAAAACCGAGTCAGCAATTGATACTTTAACTTATAATACACACCGTGTTTACATAATAATGTCTTCAAAGTACCGGCATCAGTAGGCACAATACTCGCAACATGAGCTGACTGGGCGTGGTCCTCTGTGTCTCAACAATGACGAACGACCGGTTCCGGTGGAAAGTGTCGAGTCTCAGATGTTGTCAAACACCACCTCCCTTTCTATTTACTGCTTTGAAGACAGATATTGCCACAATGTACGACCACCATGCTTGCATAATACGATGAGTTGTGGTTTAATAGGAGACTCTAATCGTGAATAAAATGGTGATATGTAATTTAAAGAATTTTAGTAATAGAAATTACTAGATTCCCCCTAACCCTAACCCCAAACCCCCCAATTTTTTTGACACCCTTCACCGCAGCTGAGGTGGGCATGTGTGTGTTTAGGTACCCTAGAAAGAGATATTCCAGAGACCCCAACCGGCCCCGGCTGCCAGAACTGGCGACCCCAACGTGTTGTTGGGGATCTCAATCACCCCTCCCCTATAGAGAAACCCTTTTTTTTTTCGTGCGGAAATCCCTTCAGATACCCCCCCGCTGGCCAGCGGGAGTGGTTATGTCGGGCTTGAACCGACTAAAACCGCACGCCGTCTCGGGTCTTAAGGCCGGGGTGTAAGGTTGCCCATAGAGCATATCCCTCGCACCCCGACTGACCCTGGGCCATCTCCGGTTTCGAGATGGCCCCCACGCGCCGCCACACTGGGCCTGCCTCTGCTGGGGTGCAACCGTAAGGCCGACTCCTTAACCACTAAACTACCGACGCTTGTTGCTTGTTGAGCATTTAATTGCACTAAATAGTATCAGGTCCTTATGTATGCTTATTTGGCATAGAAGCAACAAGTTGAATTCCTGAGACGAGCTCAGCCGAATACAAGGGATTTTCGATTTTGCGTTTTTTTTTTGCGATTTTTTGCGATCTTTTTTTTATCTTGCAATGGTTCACCTCAGCACGAATCTATTACCGAAAACAGCAACTCGATAGCTCATCTCCTTCATACCCAAAACCGTGACAGAAAATTGGCAACGACGACGTCGACGACGTCGACGACAACTCGATAGCAATAGGGCTTTTCTAAAGAAAATCCCTAAAAAACATAGTTAACACTAAGACTTTCTCAAGCATCGTTTTTAATATTTGACAAATAAAGTTATTTGTTAAACAAATGAATATTCTAGGACAGCTTGTAGTAACGAGTACCAGAATGCGGATACACATACATAATATAGTGACGTTGTCGGAAGTTTACGCGAATATTACACTATTGACAGCCTCTGTGGTGTAGCGGTAGTGTATTCGACTGCTACACAGGGGGCGCGGGTTCGATTCCCGCTCAGTGCAAATATTTGTATGCGTGAATATGTCTATTTGCATTGGTCTGGGTGTTTCTATGTATAATATGTATGTATTTACAAAAAAAAAAGTATATAAGTATGTTTATCCGCATTCTGGAACCCATAACACAAGCTAGTTAAACTATGCTTACTTTGGGTCTAGAAAGCGCTGTGTAGGATGTCGTAGAATATTAATTTATTTATTTATAATGAATTTTATCGCGAGTTATATTGTGTTGTTTTAGTATCTACACTATTCCCGACGTAACGGTTGTTTTTCCACAGACATGGTTACCCGTGACCGCAATAAAATCTGTTAATTGTTTTAGTACGTAGGTAAGTATTTCAGATTTTTTTGGAAATAGATATACATCTTATATATAGAAACGCACATGTCATTGTATATAGAAACATCCAGATTAGTTGATGTGCACATACTCCACATATACGTACATGTTCAATGTTCATGAATAGAAATATTAGGTTTTGTAGTGCTTCGACCTCATTCGATCACTACAGTTCATTGACCTGGCCATCATGTGTCAGAGTTTAAAAATAAATACTTGTTTGATTAAAATATGTCGAGGGAAGAAAAACAATTGGGTTCGGCTGACAGCGGGCGACTGGGCGTGCCGCCCTGGTCCGCCGGCCGAAGAGAAGATATAAGTGTATTGAATTTAGGCTCAGTCCTTGAGCGGAGACCGCGATTCCCTACAGTTCGCTTAAATATAAATATATTCGCGTAAAAACCTCCCTAAGCTCGATATAGGAAGCTTTGTTGAATTAATAAATAAATGAGATATTACTGCTTAACCCGTGTGTTTATCTTTTATCAACACGAGGTATTGTGGCGTCCAACCCCCGGACGCTACAGTATTACATATGAAATTGCCGTTTTTCTTGAAGAAATTGGAGGAAACCCAATTTTCAGTACTAACATTTCTGCATTTTTTTTAGGAATGACAAATCCAAATTTTATGTTTTTTTTTTGTGTATGAATGAGACAACATTAAGCTAACAAACAGCAACTTTTATTACATTTTTGAAAAGTGACAGCTGTTAAGTAATACAAAATTTATCATCAAAATGGATAGCATTTAGGAAGTACTGTTTTTGAAGATCGAATTAATTTATCAAGCGGCCAATAAAAACAAAATTTAATACAGAGTTGTAAAATCTTGAAATCAACTTTCAAATAAAATATAAATAATGGAAATAGCTATTAAATTACAGGAATAACGAACTTATGAATTTGTAAGAAAATTTCGACAATTTCATAGGTAAAGACCTATTATTTGCACTCAGCGAGAATCTAACCTGCTGCCTCTGGTGTAGGATTCGAACCTCACCACGAAATGGATGATCTACAATCTTTTGCCAATTATTTAGTACTTTTATAGTTATCTTTTATACTAATGACAAAACACGGCTCTACGTCTTGTATGATAGTCTTTTCATCGTCAAAGTGGTGTCTAGAATGTGAATTTCATCAAAGATTCGCAAGACTGTAGAGTTTTGAACCATTTCATTCAGTCATTGCGTTATCGAGTAAATATCAATGTAAAAAATGCGTTTCTCAAATTTTCCGTCAGTTAGCAATGACCCCAAATAATACTATACCGTACTAACATTATAAACGCGAAAGTTTGTAAGTATGGATTAATTGATGTTTGTTACTCTTCCACGCAAAAACGGCTGAACGGATCTGGCTGAAATTTGGTACAGGGATAGGTTATAGTCTGGTATAATACATAGGCTTTATCCCTGTGCAATAGTAGTGCAATTATCCCTGGAATAGGTTCCCATGGGAAGCGGGAATGGGATCAGAATTCAACGCGGGCGGAGCTACGGGCAGCAGCTAGTTATTCATAAAATAAGAAATATTTTCAGCTGGTACAAAAACCTCACGGATATTTTTGCCGAGCCCATATTATGTAATCACAGTTAAAAATCATTTAGATATATGAGAACAGAGTTTCTCAAAGCTTATAGCTCCACGTTCCCCCATTTGACTTTCAATTTGCGGCAAACCCATTTAAAACTGGCTATAGATAAAATAAATAGGTAACGTTTTATTTTTGACTAGCTGTTGCCCGCGGCTCCGCTCACGTGGAGTTTTGTTCCCGTTCCCGCTTCCCATGGGAACATATTCCCGAGGTAAAACGTGTTATTTCATGTGTTATTTCAGACTATAATCTATCCCTATGCCAAATTTCATCCAGATCCGTTCAGCCGTTTTTGCGTGAAAGAGCAACAAACATACATACTCACAAACTTTCGCGTTTATAATATACTAGCTGTGCCCGCGACTTCGTCCGCGTGGATTAAGATTTATAGGGTTTTAGTATTTTTGCGCGGAACCCTTATTATTTTTCCTAAAATTAATTAGCAGCCATTAACAAGAAGTAACATAGGCTATGTTACTGCTTGTTACATTACCTATCTGCCAGTGAAAGTCCCGTCAAAATCGGTCCAGCCATTTCAGAGATTAGCCGGATTATGTGAATAAGAAATGCACTAAAAAGACTATTTAAAAAATCATCGTTTACGTGAAAGTTTCAGATGTTCTTCTTGTCTTGTCACCCAAAAATCAATTAAAGATCCTCACCACTATGTAAATTTTATGGTTTTTGCGTTAGGGTACGCCGCCAGGTAGTACGCGTATGAGTACATTACTTTGAGAAACGCTGCTATAGAATCAAAGATAATAGTTTTTGCGTTAGGGTACGCCGCCAGGTAGTACGCGTATGAGTACATTACTTTGAGAAACGCTGCTATAGAATCAAAGATAATAGTTTTCTCCAAACAACTGCGTAGCCATTATATTGGTGCCAATAAAGAAACACTGCGCACGTAATCGTACAATGTCAACAGATTATATTGTTCAACATGTTTGCACATACATTTACAAGGCGATTGGCAAGATCTTAGAACCGTGAGAACGCTGCTCTAGCTACTGCTACTGTGCAATCGGTGTGCGAGGTTGAGAAATAACAAGGTTCTTCTGATTAGTTACTGTTTCAGTGAGAACAAAGATAAGTATAAATTAGCTATTAATCTCCTCCACATACCCTCACCCTGTCACAAAAGCACGCACGGCTTATAGCTAGATAGCTGAAACTCTCGTGGACGATGTAGGTGCCATCTATATATATATATATATATATATATATATATATATATATATATATATACATCCTGTTACTTATTGTACGTCCACTATGGCCATTTCTGCATCTAATATGGCGTCCACCTGCTTACGACGTCCATATAACGGACGTCAAATAGGAGACTAGGCGCACTGACGACGGTAACTATCGAAATGACCAAACATGAAAAAAAAATTGGACGTCATTTTTCTTCCAATCTTGCTATACTAAATATAATAAATAAATAGCGCTGTTGTCAATTTTGGAATACTTTCATTGATAGCCGTGTTTGACGTCCGCACAAATTTTGGAGATGCGACGTTGCCGTAGGTGCGCATTGTTTATGTTTCAGATAAATCACAGTATTTAGCTATTTCACCTGGTATACGGGCGTCGCATCATTAGTGAGTTCAGATTTGCGTGTTCGATGCTCTTTGATAAAAAGCGGGACCGCGTTTCTAGGTGAATTGTAGTACCTTGTTACCTTTTCGAAACTGTAATACCCTTATACGGACGCCAGATTACCCTAAAGTATTATTATTAGTATTATTTGACGTCCATATCTTCGATACCTACCTGATATCGGCAATATATGGACGTCAAATAATAGTTAGTGTGAATATTTTTGAGTAATCTGGCGTCTGTATTATGAAAACACATATTTTCATAATACGGACGCCAGATTATTGAAACATTTGATTAGATTGTGTGCAACATGATATTGTGTATAAATAAGGATCTTACTTAAGTTCTTTTCGTAAGAGGTCATTTTTGTTAAATTTATAATGAAGTTTCATTTATTTTGAACTTTATTGAAATTATTCGAGTTTTAAATATGGACGCTATATTACTAAAAACATGTGTAACGTACGTTATTTGGCGTCCGTATTACCCTTATACGGACGCCAGATTACCCTAAAATATCAACATTTTGTATTATTTGACGTCCATACTGAGTGTAAGCTCTACAAGCGCTCAAACGGATATTATTCTTTTATGTACCCCTTCCTCTTTGTCACCGGGATGGTAGATCTGGAAACCCTAGAGCTGAGGCGTAACTTCCTGCATATAATGCATTTTTACCTGCTACTCAACAATGAGGTAGATAACCCATCCGTGCATGAATGCATATATTTCTTTGTCCCGGATGGTTATATACGTGGTACTGGGGGGCGACAGCATCGCCTTTTTGTAACTCCTCCGACATGGCGCTTGCCTCAGGCCGTCAGTTGCCCCACCTCAAGGGCTGCGATCAAATCCGGATGCCGATATATTTTTTGATGGTTATAACCAAATGGCGTTACAACTTTTCTGAATGCACCCTTCTAGCCGGGGACCCTAGTCGAAGTGTACCTGTGTGTGCCTTGTTAATATATTATATAGTTGCATGTTAGAAAAATAAGTTAGCTGTAGGTGTGATATTGTTAGTTACACACAACCTTAAAGTCTGGCAACTTGTTCTACCACCGGGAGGGCGACCAACAGTCCCAGGGTGGTGTCGGGTTCCTCGTTCACGGATCCCTTGTAAACAACGTGGTATGTATCACGAGTGTGTCGAGCAGGGTTGCGTACCTGATACTCAGAGTATCAAAGAGGTACTCGTTGAAGGTCATACAGGTTTACGAACCGACCTCGGCGCACCCGGACGACGAAGTGGAAGTTATGTATGAGGACATCAGTAGGGCCATACATACTTCACCGTTGTTATGGGGGATTTTAATGCAAAACTGGGTAGGGGGGCGATGACGAGTTGAGAGTGGGGCAATTTGGATGTTGGCGGAGGAATCCCAGGGGCCAGAGGTTGGCCGACTTTCTGGAGAAGGAGGAACTCTTTATGATGAACTCCTTCTTCAATAATAATAATAAATAAATAATAAATATTCTACGACATTCTACACAGCGCTTTCTAAACCCAAAGTAAGCATAGTTTAACTAGCTTGTTTTATGGTTTCCAGAATGCGGATAAACATACTTATATACTTTTTTTTTTTTTGTAAATACATACATATTATACATAGAAACACCCAGACCAATACAAATAGACATATTCATGCATACAAATATTTGCACTGAGCGGGAATCGAACCCGCGCCCCCTGTCGTAGCAGTCGAATGCACTACCGCTACGCCACAGAGGCCGAAGCCACCTCATAGGAAATGGACCTGGATGATTCCCGATGGTTCCACAAGGAATGAGATCGACTTCATTATGTCTACAAAGAGACGAATATGCAATGATGTCTTCGTGATCCACAGGGTGAAAACCGGAAGTGATTATAGAATGGTTAGAGGCACATTGAATATCAATGTCCAACTGGAAAGGACTCGATTAATGAAGTCCACGCTCCGACCTACTGCAGCCCATATACAAAACCCCGAGAGCTTTCAACTTGAGCTCGCAAACCGCTTCTCTGGCCTGGAGGATTGCGTTTCTGTGGACGAGGTCAACGACAGGTTGGCAGAAACTGTCTACAAGGTAGGGGAAGTCTTCTTCAGACCACGCCGGAAAGATAGACCTCAAAAACTATCAGATCACACCCTCGATCTTATGGCAGAACGACGCTCATTGACGTTGCAGACTTCCGAGGACGCTGAAGCATATCGGCAGCTCAATAGATGGATCTCTAAAACCTTGCGACACGATGTCCGTGTCTTTAATACCAACTATATAAAAGATACTATAGAGCAAAATAAGGGCTCTAAAGTGTTCGCAAGAGACTTGTCTATTGGGCAGAGCCAGTTGACGAAGCTGAAGACGGAAGACGGCAGTGTAGCGTCTACTAAGTGAGAGGTATTGAGGGACAGTTATATACCTCAGTAGCTAAGCCTGTTGATCAATTTGGATAAAGATCCAAGAGCCAAATTAACCCGACACTACGCAGAAGATATTCCGGACATCAGCCTGTATGAGATTAGGATGGCCCTCAAACAGCTCAAGATCAACAAGGCTGCGGGTGAGGACGGAATTACATCGGAGCTTCTGAATTCGGGTGGAACACCGATACTGATAGCTCTACAGAGGCTCTTTAATAATAATAATAATAAAAAGATGACCGAATCCTTTAGTAACTCTATCAGGATGGAATTTGGTGTGGACAAATGTGCGGTCATGCATGTAAAAAGAGGTGAGATTGTGGAATCTGATGGGGTTGAGCTCTCAGATTCCACAAAACTGAGGTCTCTCTCTGCAATCGATACCTATAAATACCTGGGTATGTCGCAGGCGTTAGGCATTACAGAAGCTAGCATGAAGCAATCGTTACGGGAGCGTTTCCTTGGCCGCTTGAAAAAAGTTCTTAAAAGTATTTTGTCAGGCGGTAATAAGGTGCGCGCCTATAATGGTTGGGTCATGCCGGTTTTAATGTACTCCTTCGGCATACTCAGGTGGACTCAGTCCGAATTAGACACCCTGGATAGAAGAGTCCGTACGCTTCTTACTGCATACCGAATGCATCATCCGCGTTCATCTGTGATGAGGTTGTACATACCGCGGAAATGCGGGGGACGTGGCTTTCTAAATGCCAAATCCCTCCATAACCGTGAGGTGTCCAACCTCAGGGAATACTTCCTACACAATGAAGCGGATATGCATCGTGATGTAGTAATGGTGGATAACGGACTTACCCCGCTAGCTTGGGCTAAAGAGAACTGGCGCAAACCTGTGGTATTAGGTATTAATGACCGTATGGATGTATGGAAGAGCAAGGAGTTGCATGGACGTTTCTATCGGGTTCTCCATGGGCCTGATATAGACTTACTAGCATCTGTGTCTTGGCTACGCTTTGGTGACCTATTTGGGGAAACCGAAGGTTTTGTTTTTGCAATTATGGACGAAGTTGTGATGACGAATAACTATCGGAAGTATATTCTTAAAGATGGTACGGTTGACATGTGTCGGGCGTGCCACCGTCCCGGAGAATCCCTTAGACATATAATTTCTGGTTGTTCTCGTCTTGCCAACGGCGAATATTTGCATAGACATAACCAAGTAGCCAGGATTGTTCATCAACAGCTTGCTCTAAAGTACAACCTTGTGGAATCAGAGGTACCGTACTATAGGTATGTGCCCGACGCAGTTCTCGAAAATGGGCATATCACGTTGTACTGGGATCGATCTATCATCACTGACAGGACTATTGTAGCTAATAAACCTGATATAGTGTTGATTGATCGATCTGAGCGCCGCGCAATAATTATCGATATCACCATTCCACATGACGAGAATCTTGTGAAAGCCGAAAAAGAAAAACAAATAAAGTATTTGGATTTGGCTCACGAGGTTGTCGACATGTGGAGTGTGGATTCGGCGATTATTGTTCCGATAGTTGTATCGGTTCACGGACTGATTGCCAAAGCCTCGATCAACATCTCAAGAGGCTCGCGTTAGGCAGTTGGGTCAAGGGCTTGATGCAGAAGGCAGTGCTCCTCGACACGGCACGTATTGTGAGGAGATTCCTCTCTCTGGAGCCCTAACCACCGGTAGCTTGGTCCCTGTACCCGATGCCGGTGGGCCACTATTTTTTATATTTTTAAATATTTTTGTTTTTTTTTGTATAGAATGTATTTAAAAATATAATTTAATATGTATTTAAGTTTAATAAAGGGAAAATAATAATAATAATCATTTATTATCAGATAAAAATCCATAATTTGTTAGTAGGTTGACTTATAAACTATGTTTGTAATTAATGCCGTCCTGCTCGAGGGTACTACCCCCGAAGCGTGGAACAGAAACGTGGTGGTTCTCTTCTTCAAGAAAGGTGATAAAACCTTACTGAAGAACTACAGGCCCATCTCGCTTCTGAGCCATGTTTACAAGCTGCAGACCGGTGAAAATGGAAGTCAATGGGGGAGGCCTATGTTCAGCAGTGGACTTCCTACGGCTGATATGATGACGTCCATTTCTTCAATATCTACATAAGAACGTATGTTTCATAAGTTTTTAATTTGATCCCAATATTTGTTACATTTACATCAATATTTTTTTAATATTGCTTATTAAAATAGTCTATAGTATAGCATGGCTGGGTAAGCCATATCCTCGAAGTGAAGAGGTCGAGGCATTTTTGATGCCAAGTACCTTCAGAACCGTACTGTGCAGTACGGTTCTGAAGGTTCTTGGCGAACAGTGTACTGTGTAGTTTCAAGGATTATTTCACAACCGCGAGTCCATGATGCATCGTGCATGATATAATAGGTAATAAGAATGGCAACGTCGCATTCTACAAAGGAATTGCAATACGCAGTAGAATGAATTAATAATCATGTATATCAAAAGAGTTCTGATGAGTGGTAATGTGGATAGGAGTCCTTATGGGTTTCGCTCTGTCTGGCAATATACGAATATTTGTTTATCAACATATCGTAAATATTAAAAAAAATAAGTTGTACATGATTTTTGGAATAATTTAATGGACCAATATTCGCTGTCATAGTTTTAAAATGACCTAAAAGTAGTGGACGTTATACTAATGCGAAATGAAAGGACGTAAGATCAGTACTGTGATGTATATATATATATATATATATATATATATACGTATACGTACGTATATATATACGTACGTAAAAAGCTACGATAGCCCAGTGGCGTACGTAACGGACTGCCGGGACGAGGTCTCGAGTTCGATCCCCAGTCGCCCCGGGCACACACCTCTGACTTTTCGTAGTTATGTGTGTATTAAAAATGTTAATTATCGCTCACTTAGTAATGTGCCCGGTACATGGCAATAAGCTCGCCACCTATTACATTGGGACCTTCGTGGGGTTTCAAATTTCATCATGGTATATCTGTGGTCTTTTTGTAATCTAAATATTATGCAGGAAAAAGTTAGCATCTATATGAATAAAAATAAATGTACTAAATATATAACATAACATAACTTCACGCCTGTATCCCCGAAGGGGTAGGCAGAGGTGTATTACAACACCCACGATTCGCCAGTTATGTTTAGTTCCCAATGTAATAGGGGGCGAGCCTATTGCCATCTACCGGGCACATTACTAAGCGAGCGATAATTACCATTTTTAATACACACATACTCGTAACTACGAAAAGTCAGAGGTGTGTGCCCGGGGCGACTGGGGATCAAACTCGAGACCTTGTCTCGGCAGTCCGTTACGTACGCCACTGAGCTATCGCCGCTTTTAAATATATTATACGAGCATAAATTCCGAACGACTGCACCAAATTGGATAGTTCTTTTTTTGTGTTTGTTATTGTCAGTACAAGATTTGTATGAAAGAAAATCAACATAATGTTACGGGGACGGGATCTGAGCTACATGCGAGCGGAGCCGCGGGCTACAGCTAGTAGTAAATAATTTATATATTATTTTAGATTTAGTTTACAATAAATGCCTTGTCAATGTTAACTTTCCTTGATAAATAGCATACCTACCTACCTCATTTTAACAATCATCAAAGATTTTTTTTCTCCCAACATCATTAATCTCCAGCGACTGTCAGAACATCTTTTCTGCGTCAGGCGCTCGTCATAACGTCTGACATAAGTATACCGTTTACCCTTCACAAGTGACGTATGATTTCAAAACCATTCATTGAAGTTGTCCGTCGGTTAAATACCTCCTTATGTAAACTGTCATCATTACAAACGAACGTTTATAATATAATGTTTTGTTTGTTTGTGTGTGTGTCGTTACTGAACACGAGGTGCTTCACTCGCTTCAAGAACTGTGTAGGTACTTAAGAGAATCCTGATAGCGCGATCTAGACTCGTATTAATGAATATTAAGGACTTTAGGTTTCGAGAACCTGGGGTGTGTGTTGGGTAACCTCCTCGAGTGTCGCTCCGATTCCGATCCCGCTGCAGTCCGGGGGGAACGGAATCGGAGCGGCCGGTACACCCTGGGCGGCGGTCAATGGCTTCCCCTTCACCCCTTCATAGGGTTGGCATTGATCGTCGGCCAATACCCAACGTGGCGGGAACACATCGCTCTCCGTACTCCTCTGCATTCAGAGGAGACAGGATGAGCGATGCTGTTAGTGGTGAGATGGCCCAGGGTCAGCCGGGGTGCGAGGGATATGCTCTATTTGTAACCTTACACCCCGGCGTCTGAAGACCCGAGACGGCGTGCGGTTTTGGTCGGTGCAAGCCCGACATAACCGCACCCGCTGGCCGGCGGGGGGATATCGGAAGGGATTTCCGCACGATAATAAAAAAAAAAAAGGTTTCGAGAACCATAAGTCCTTAATATTTATCCATGTTTGTCTACACATGAAGAAATATACATACCTACCTATACTTAGATGCATACATTTTTCTTTTTAATATACACTCAGTCCAATGCCGTGTACAGTCAGGGACTTAAAAACACATTCACAAAGGTTACATAATTATATGGGTTACACTATGAAAAGGTTAAAGAATGAAAGTGTAACACTTATAAATGTGGTATTGAATCTGTTAATCGTTACCACTTTCAACTGTATAACAATTATAAATCTGTTAACAGTGTTAATAAGTGTTAACCGAAATGCTACGTTGCCAAATTTACTATCCTATCATATTTATAATCTATTTTTAAATACAGGTATTTTGTACACCCCCAAGTATTTTAACACTTTATTTCTGTTACACTTATTAACACATATAAAACGCACCACTTTGAATATAGTCCCCTTTGTATCTGTTACATTTATAAATGGGTTTCTTCTAAAACAGTTTAGAAAAAAACCGCCCAAGTGCGAGTTGGACTCGCCCATGAAGGGTTCCGTAGCAGCAAGTAAAATTTTTATATTTGAGTTGATCGAATGAAAGGTTAATTGCGGTTTACGATTTATGACGTATTAAAAAAAACTACTTACTAGATCTCGTTCAAACCAATTTTTGGTGGAAGTTTACATGGTAATGTACATCATATATTTATTTTAGTTTTATCATTCTCTTATTTTAAAAGTTACAGGGGAGGGGACACACATTTTACCACTTTGGAAGTGTCTCTCGCGCAAACTATTAAGTTTAGAAAAAAATGATATTAGGAACCTCAATATCATTTTTGAAGACCTATGCATAGATATGCCACACGTATGGGTTTAATGAAAAAAAAATTGTTGAGTTTCAGTTCTAAGTATGGGGAACCCCAAAATTTTATGCTTTTTTTCTATTTTTGTGTGAAAATATGAATGCGGTTTACAAAATACATCTACTCACCAAGTTTCAACAGCATAGTTATTATAGTTTCGGAAAAAAGTGGCTGAGACATACGGGCGGACAGACAGACAGACATGACGAATCTATAAGGGTTCCGTTTTTTGCCATTTGGCAATGGAACCCTAAAAACAGTGTTAAAACACTTTATTACGGTTACAGTTTGGGTCCCTTTGTACGGTGTGCCCCACAAAACCCCGCCAACGTCACCATAAGCTAATACAAGCCAAATTGAAAGAAGGAGCAAGAATGAGTGGACCCCTGGCTGCGAAGTGGAAGACTCGGGTGCAACCGGAACCACGCCAAGACGGTAATGACTCAGTCCAATCCAAAAAGACATAATATAACCATTCGAAACCCTGATGCTGCAGTAGAATGCTTAAACAGCACACAAACAGATCATCAATCACTATACACGATGATCAATAACAATATACATAAATTTAAATCGGAAAAAGTCAACATTTAGGACGGGATTGCGACGCGACTCAAATTTATAGGAAAAGTTAGCATACTAATTACCTCAAAACTTCATTAATATACATAAAATAAATCAATCCGCGGATGATGGCAGTTTTCCAAATAAAAAATTCCACACGTTTTGTTAAGATTATAAATCTCGCACTAAATTCTTGTATCTTTATAGGTATAATATAAATATGAGTTATCTTACAAGTACGAGTCTGTGTGGTAAAACTTTCTTTAACAACTTTACTAGCGGCACCTCACATTATTGGAAGTGTTAATAAAACAATAATTATATTGGATAGTACACGTCATATTCCCATGCACTCTCCCGAATATTGGATAGTACACGTCATATTTTCATGCACTCTCCCGAATATTGGATAGTACACGTCACATTTCCATGCACTCTCCCGAATATTGGATAGTACACGTCACATTCCCATGCACTCTCCCGAATATTGGATAGTACACGTCACATTTCCATGCACTCTCCCGAACATTGGATAGTACACGTCACATTTCCATGCACTCTCCCGAATATTGGATAGTACACGTTACATTCCCATGCACTCTCCCGAATATTGGATAGTACACGTCACATTATCATGCACTCTCCCGAATATTAGAAAGTACACGTCACATTCCCATGCACTCTCCCGAATATTTGTGTACTTTATCGATCACTTCACGCCGATCGATAGCTCTGCCTGCCGTCATACGCATAGGGTTGGGACAACCATGGTCAGGATATTAGCCATACAAAACCGTGCGTCGATCCCCGCTGGCTTTTTCGTTTCGTTGCTTGTTATAGTAGCCTAGGGTTGAATTTTGTAGAAAAGGCATAAGACGTAAGGCATAAACAAAGCAATATGGTACTTATAGACGCGCTTTTGCTCTGCGTTCGTGCCTTTTTTGTTGAATTGACGCCCAACAAGCAGGTCATTTTGTTTCAGATATAAAGACAAGACTGTCTTTCGCGTTAATCAACCAGCTATGACAAACTATGAGGAAAACCACCGTCGTCACGTCGTTAGGAACCGCGGTATACACCTACTGGTCACTTAAAGAACCCGTAGATGTTCACAAGATATGGATGATTATGTTAACAGGTTAAACACGACGAGGTACAAATCGATGTAACCTGGCCAGGCGAGACCCGCCAGCAGATACAGTTACATAGGTAGTTGTTGTGTAATGGAGAGCGGCTCACTTTCACCCAAAACAGTAAGTCACTGACCGCGGCTTGACTGTCTGTCTGTGCATGTGACGTTCAATGCCAAGTCTGTGCGCTGTTGCGGATTGTTTGCTCAAGTGACGTCAGTAGAGTGAGTGATTCAGAGTGGGTAGGCTTAGGAGGAGGCAGCAGACCTTACGGAATGCTGCAATTGAACTTTTGTGCTTTATAGAGTATTACTCTTCTAGCTCTTCAAAATGGTGGCTTCGATTCCTACAGGAAACTATTGTGGATCAATAGATTTATTAGGTACTAGCTGTCATTCCGAGACGACGGGGCGACTAGCGCCCCTCCCCCAAACCGGGGCAAGACAGGGACACCGTGGTTCCCAAACCCGGTACCCTCGGGTTTGGGAACCACGGTGTCCCCGTCTCGAAAGTGGAACACCTGAAACCCGGACTCGAAAACCGGGAATGGCCCAGGGTCAGTCGGGTCAGATATGCTCTATGGGCAACCTTACACCGGTCTGAAGACCCGAGACGGCGTGCGGTTTTAGTCGGTTCAAGTCCGACATAACCGCCCCCGCTGGCCAACGGGGGTTATCCGAAGGGATTTCCGCACGAAAAAATAAGGTACTAGCTGTCATTGTCATCATTTGTAGACCATTCCCGGTTGTATCCAAAACTTGCGCTTTAGAGACCAGTATCCGCTCTCCTACTCGTGGGTACTCATCCTTTCCTTAGGAATTTTCTTATCTTGACTTGTACGGGAGTGACTATTGTCTGACCCCACAACCCAAAGGGCCTCGTCCGTCAAGGCCCCGAAGTGGCAGGGCTCTATACACCCTGCGGTATCTCTGTGCCAAGTTTCATCCAGACCTATTCAAGTAATTATTGTCTGAACGAGTAATACCCATTCATCCATCTATAAATCCTCCTGTCCGCACAAACTTTCACATTGATAATATAAGTAGGATCCAAGTTTGAGTGTTATCTGTAATTATCACTTTTCGTAATCCCCTCAACACTGGAGTGATTGTTTATATCAAAACGTGTTTTGACTTTACACGCAACAAAAATCCGTGGCCATATAAGTTTATAATACCGTTTTATAGTCTTACTAAGTGAATATGTATTCTTGCTGTTAGGCTTACGGCTGAACGGATTTAAGTGAAATTCTGAATCGTATGGCTTATTTTGACTTTGACTTGCGGGAACAACTGCCGTCCGAGCTCCTAACGAAAACCTTCTCCAGAGCTTCGCCCGTCGATTAGCTGGTGTGCTGCTCGAAGGATAAGTTGACTTAGCTTGCAGCATGAGTATATTGAATATCAAGTAATTATACCTTCCTATATTCCAAAATCAATATAGACCGGAGTCTACGCGAATATTTCACATTAAAATTAAGATAGTTATGACGGATTCCATAGCTATTTATTTGTGAGATATTCGATTGGCGAACTTCGATAACACATAGATCGACAAGTCATTGCTTCGACAGACAATTATTAGACAACACACACCTTCGAATTACCACTACTTCGACAGACGATTATTCGACAGACAATACTTAGACAAGATACATCTTCGAATGACCCACTACTTCGACAGATTTTTAAAATTATATTCCAAAAATAAGTAAAGTGGGTTAGGTTAGAACTGTGACCCCAACAGAGCGCGAGCCGAGCGAGCGAAGCGAGCGTGCCACGGCAGCGACCGGCGAAGCGCCGGAATTGATGTTTCAATTTGATTGGGTACATATTTAATTAGGTAGGGCACATTTTTTAATACATTTCAGAGCATTATTATTTTGGGAGAATGTTAAAAAAATCTGTCAAACTAGTGGTCATTCGAAGATGTGTCTTGTCTGTCGAATAATCGTCTGTCGAAGTAGTGGTAATTCGAAGGTGTGTATTATCTAATAGTTGTCTCGTGTCTGTCGAAGCAATGACTTGTTGATATATGTGTTTTCGAAGTTCGCTACATGTCGAAATATTGTACTGTCTAAATTACCGATTATTTACACTAATAACTCGATTATTTACACTAATCCGGGGAGACCATGGAAGGTAACTACATGATAGGCAAGTTGAAATAATACTATTTTTTAACGGACATTAGTGTATAATAACATAAAACCAAATAAATCGTGATAGAATCCGTTAAAAATAGTTTTATTTCAATAAAAATCAATGTTTGTTTATTCGTAGATATTTTATGCGCTGCCGTACCGTTCATCTGATTGCGATGACTTTGTCAACTTTTTTCTTGCGCTGTTGCGAAGGTTATAGACTGTTATGGTTATGATTGGACCCTGCAGTTGACGCTGAAATTTATATATAGGTTATAGGATTTTCTCAAACGAAGCCGAGATGAGTAGCCGAATAGCATAGTAAAGAGATGTTAAGTGATATAAACGGATTACAGTTATATAAGCCGTACATTGAAGAATGTTATTGATATCGAGAAAGTTAATATCTAAAAATAGACAGATTATTATGCTTTGCTTCAAAATGTTTAGTTGTTTACTGATGAATGAAACCTCTGAGGCTTTAATCGTTTAAAATTATGGGCACAGCACTTAACAGAGGTTTTATTCTCTAACGGCCGGTTTCAATAATCCATCTACCCTTTACCAGCAGTTAAAATAGCTACCATTAGTATCTATCGGGGATTTTTTCTGTTTCAATAAACAAAGAGCAGAAAATGACTTTGATAATATTGAAACCGCAGTTACAGATAGATTAATGTTGACATGTTTATCTGGGATAGCTTCTACCTTTAACTGTAGGTAGATTATTGAAACTAGCCGTAGGCTAACGTATTTACTAATCACAGTGCTAACGAACGCCTACCGCGTACTATACCTACAAGTTGCGGATTCGATTCGGATGCGATTAGCTATAGAAAAGAAACCAATAAATGAAAATGTAAATAAATGTGTAAGTATGAAATTACATTATTATTCTGTGAAGAAGATACCATCTATTACTATTATAAAATTGTAAATTAGTTGTGTCGCTACATTGGAGATATTTAAAAAAAACTTAGGTAATGTTAAATGAACGATTGTGAACACAAAAATATTTTCTTTTAGAATTCTTGTCTGTTTGTCTGTTTATCTGTTGGTTTGTTGGCATGTTTGTTTATTTGTTCGCGATTGTAGCACAAACTAATGAATGGATTTCGATGCGGTTTTTTTTGTTAGTAAGGTCTTGGTCAGACTTAAAATCTGTCGTATGTTTGATTGTAATGGTTTGGTTTGGTGAAATAAAACCAGAGATTTGACAAAAAACGATAACAGAGACGCAGAACAAGTGAAACGAAAATATTGAAGACTCTTCATTAAGGAACCTGTAACCTACAGCACATACAACTGCATATATTCCTGGCGGTGAAATTTGATTGTTGCCAAAACTCCAGGGGAGAGTGCTGTTTTCGGTGTAGTAGTTTTAGGAGTTCAAACACCGTCGAAAATATAAAACGCTATCTGATACATCAGATCGCGTTATCAGATAGCGTTACGTTGTGTTGTGGTTCTTTGGGAAAGGTTTACTTTGGCCCATAACTTCAGCAACTTTAATGCTACTAAAGACCGTCTATCCGCCAGGTCGTCGGCTGCTTTGGCGTGTCACTAATGACTGAAAGCATGGTACTTTTCTGGTGGAAAGTCATAGCGTGTAATACCTCTAATAACATTACACACTTACGACATTGAAAGAATATGTCGATAGATAAGGAAGTGGGTGAGGCGGCGCTATCAACCAGTTAATTGGAATTGTTTTATCTAGCGACACAATTCTGTTATCTATAGATGTCTGAGATCCGACTTTATTTTTTCAAGTGACACTTCACTTCTGATGTACAGTATTTGTTCTAATATTCAGATCGAAGTACCAGTTTCTGTCTGTACGAGTCTGAGATATTTGGGGAACAATTCCTGAGAAAAGCTTTTGGCAGACAGACAAAGATAAAAAAGCGATCCTATAAGTCCAAGTAGTATGAAAAAATAAAACTAGGAATTCAGTGCAGGGTGCGACTGAAATAAATTGAGCTGAGCGAGCAGGACTCTTACTTGAAAATAAGACATCTTACTACGGTCGTGCGCTTAGCTAAGGCCGCGTGAAACTGTTTTTCTGTGATGGTATATCAGACAATGGTATCTCAGACATGAACCATCTCGCTTCAAAACACTCTTCAGTGTCCACACTATCACCGTGGTAAATTTGGTCAGGATCGCACTAGTGGTTACGGAGGAGTTCAGCCCCCAACAAACTGCTATGCCGGGTATAAGAGCTTCGCTCGCTCAGCTATTAGTTAAACTATTAGTTAATTATAATTAAGATACCTACATGTTTCGAATCAAACATTTGAGTTGAACAAGTTTATATCAAATTCTACATTTATCTACATTTATAAATTTAATGAGGTAATATTTGCATATTCTTTGACGGCCTCTGTGACGTAGCGGTAGTGCATTCGTCTGCTACGACAGGGGGCGCGGGTTCGGTGCCCACTCTGTACAAATTTTTTTTTTTGCATGACTATGTCTATTTGCATTGGGCTAGGTGTTTCTATGTATAATATGTATGTATTTACAAAAAAAAAGTATATAAGTATGTTTATCCGCATTCTAGAATCCATAACACAAGCTAGTTAAACTATGCTTACTTTGGGACTAGAAAGTGCTGTGTAGAATGTCGTAGAATAGAATATTTATAAAAGCCACATTATCAGTGAGTATTTTTTATTCCGATACTCTCATGAAATCAGGACTCACGCTGGTAAAATCACAGAGCGATGCCAGTATGGAGATAAAATATTACCGTAACTTATAATTTACAACTTTCGGTTTTATTCATATTTAAATATGAATGAAAAGCAGTATCAATGAAAGTGTTCTCGCCATCATAATTGTAAGCCGGCTGTCTACGAACTGTCCACCAAAATAGGCAACCAATTATGCGGAATGGGACCACACCGCCCCAGGCTGTGGCACCAAGAATGGTAGTGAGTATAATAAAGGAAATTATATGTCCGCTCATTCGCTGGGAGGGAACATACATTGTAATGCTTTTAATGTTTTTTAGAATGGTAAAATTGAAGAAAGTTCATCATTAATCAAGTGTGGCAGTAGTCGACGGGTTAGCGCTGGCGAAATATTTGATTTATGATTTGTATTTGCGAAGTTTAAAACAGTAATAAACTGGTAGGAAGCAAACTATTAATCATAATTGCATGTGTAATGTTTGTAAGTACCTACTTTAATTTGTTTTTGGTGTATATGTAATTTCGTAATGAAAGTTTTATTATACTGTAGAAGTAGCAAACGTTAAACTACCATTATCTATCAGTATTGTAGTCGTTGAAAAACTCTTTTAGTTTATGTATCTATTTCTCTTTCTTTATCCGAGCATCAATCCAGAAATGACATCCAAACCTGGAACTATGATCTTAACAAAAGCGACTACCGGCTGAACCCTCTCACTGAGAGGAAAGCTTGCGTCAGTGTCATGTCCATCTCATCACGCAGAAGGAAGGCGCGGAGCGGATTAGGGAGGGAGATCCCCTTGCTGATCTGATCAGGCGCGAATATTTTCTCCTCATGTCGCCCTGAGTGTGGCTGCGGGTGTGAGGGACGGGGTTAGCCCTCCGCCCGCCGCTCTAGCCACCCGCAAAGTGGCGACGTCCTTGTGTGCCTGGCCGTCGCCTAAATGAGAGTTTTATGGTGTAGGTGCCCGTGACACACTGCGGGCACGCGCTAGGGGGGATCGCCATAGAAGTATTCTTGTATAGTTTCAGGCCCCCCACCTTAGGAGCAAGCAAGGCGCTTTTTTTTTAATGGATGATAGGCTCTCGTTTGACCTCTATCTCACCTGATCTTAAGTGACGATGTGGTCTACGATGGATCACGTTTGCCTAGAAGGAACCTATTCAATCGAGACTTGAAGATTCCGAGGTTATAGCTTTCCGGAAACACAGACTCAGGCAGGCAATTCCACTCCTTAGCTGTACGCATAATAAATGTGTCACCGAAACGTTTCGTGCGTATGAGTGGAATATCCACCATTAAGCGGTAGCGCGTCGCTGTGCGCCTGGTCGTTCGTTGGTGGAAAGGGCTTGGAGGTATCATGTTGTGCAATTCCAGCGCACACTCTTCGAAATGCATCCGGTAAAAAACCGATAGGCCTGCAACTTTGCGTCGATTTTCAAGGATCTGAAGCCTTTTCTCGACGAGTGCATCGTTATTGATGAGCCTCTTGGCCCGTCTCTCTATTGTCTCAAGCGCTTCCAGGTGGTATTTAGCTGAGCCATCACACAGGTACGAGCAGTACTCCATACAGGATCGAACCTGCGCTTGGTACAAGTTGAGCAACTGTTCCGGTGTGAAGTACTGTCGCACCTTCGACAGAATACCCAGCTTTTTAGCAGCCACTTGAGCTTTAGACTCAATGTAAGACCCAAAATTGAGGGTGGACGTCAGGGTAACGCCAAGAAGCTCGAGGCGGTCGGTTATCGGCACGGATGCATTTCGGAATGTGGGGTTTGGCTGAAATTGACTTCGCTTGGCAGAAAAGGGACACGCCTGGGTCTTGGTAACGTTGACTTGACTAAGTTAGCATCACCCCAATCCCCCCCCCCCCACCGACACTGAGTATCATCATCATCAACCTATTCTAGTCCACTGCTGGACATAGGTCTCCCCCAATGAGCGCCACAGCGCCCTGTCTTCAGCTTGCCGCATCCAGCATCTGCCCGCAGTCTTTGGCAGATCGTCATCCCACCTGGCCGGAGGGTGTCCAACAACGAGTATGGCAGCGCGATTTTCCCGCATCGCGCGGAATGTCGTAGGACATTTCCCCTGACGAAACAAAAGAAAAAAAAACCGGCCAAGTGCGAGTCGGACTCGCCCATAAAGGGTTCCGTAGCAGCAAGTAACATTTTTATATTTGAGTTTCTTGAATGAAGGGAAAATGCGGTTTACGATTTATGACGTATTAAAAAAAAATTACTCACTAGATATCGTTCAAACCAATTTTCGGTGGAAGTTTCCATGGTAATGTATAATATATTTTTTTTAGTTTTATCATTCTCTTATTTTAGAAGTTACAGGGGGGGGGGGCACATTTTACCACTTTGGAAGTGTCTCTCGCGCAAACTAATCAGTTTAAGACCTATCCATAGATACTCCCACGTATGGGATTGATGAAAAACAAATTTTGAGTTTCAGTTCTAAGTATGAGGAACCCCCAAAATTTGTTTTTTTTTCTATTTTTTTGTGAAAATCTTAATGCGGTTCACAGAATACATCTACTTTCAACAGCATAGTTCTTATAGTTTCGGAAAAAAAGTGGCTGTGACATACGGACGGACAGACAAACATGACGAATCTGTAAGGGTTCCGTTTTTTGCCATTTGGCAACGGAACCCTAAAAAAGTGTCATGTCCATCAATCATCAGGTGTGTGCCAGCTGGCAGGTCAGGTTGGTTTGACCCTATACACACTAAGGTACCTACGTATCACCTACTAAGAGTGTGTTGCCCCGGTAGTGCCGGGAGAAGCATGGATATAAGATCGAACAATTACCATGCATACGCAGTTTTTTCATTAAAACATAATATGTGAGTCTAAATCACCTTGCCAACATTAATCATCACTTTTAGAGTGATAGGTGATTGCTGAGTGATGTGATTGATACATCTACTGATGTTTGTCTGTTACCGCATGCTGACTGGTGTAATTGCTGGAGCACAAGTGATTGCAAAAGTGTGGGAAATAGCACAATCGTTATAGATAGATAATAAATTAAGAAAGTGTGGAGAAAGGTGTGATGCTCCTCCAACACAAAGGGAGGATCCTCCTACCAGACAAGGTGATCACGCCTAGAGGGGCCGCGGCCAAACGGTTGTCGTTGGGATGTTTTATTATGTTATACCCGCGCGCGAACTTCACTTTCGCGATTCAGGATTGATAGTGACGTAGTAGTATCGAAGTAGTTCAACTTGTTGTCGCTAGATGGCGCTGGGTATATGTGGTATCGCCACAAAAGTAACAATTAACTTTTGAGAGGAAATCAATTCTTCAAATTTTCTTCAGCTGCTAGCCGGTTCACCTGTTGTTTGATGAACGAGACTCACGCGCAGGCTTTCCTCCCGAGGTTGGTTGGTCAGACGCCGCGGGTTGGGAAGCCGTATGAACCGAATCTAAAGGAGGAGGCGTTAGCGGACCCTGGGCTCCGAGGTGAAGGCCTGGAACCACCTAGATGCCTTCGGGAACAACGGTAGGAAGGTGATGGTGATGAGTAAGAAAAGGAACAACTCAATAATAACAATATTTTTGCAAGGACTTCTGTATATACTAGACAAGCAATTCAGAACGAATAGAGTGACACGCTTCGGGGGTGAGGCGGGCACAGGGAGGGGTACGGGACGACTCACCATAGATTCAAAATTTTGGTGACCTTACACAAGTTTACAGATGACAGATGATAATTTCATCTATACTATTATAAAATTGTATATTGGTTGTGTCTGTACATTGGAGATATTAAAAAAAATACATGTGTATGTAAATGAACGGTTCGGAACACAAATACATTTTAGGTAGATTTCGATGAAATCGATCTACCTATTGGTTTCTTGACTACTGTCGAATTTTAAAAAAAATTCTTCATAGGAGGTCTAGTTATGACCCCTGAGTCCGAAATGACCACTGGTCAAAAAGTTTATATTTATATATATATGTATGTATGGTTCCACTTCCCAAAATTTGCGGCACTCTCACGGTCGCATTTTTGCCCCGATCGCTTTCAAAACTGCGGTCAAAAAAACTTAGTTTAAGTTCGTGAACGGGTGGAATCCGGCCTAAGGGGACGGTAGGGCCCCACTTTTTGTGAAATCAGTTTTTCCTCAAAATTTCACGTTCCATGAAAGATATTCGAACCGTTCTAATTTTATCCCATAGTATACATGAATACTAACAACTTTTAATTATAAACCTATAAGATTAAAACTTAACTAAAAGTGGAGGGGGAAAAAACCAAAATTTTTCGGGAAAAAAATCATAACTTCTAACCGGTGAACATTCTTGCTGTAATCGATAGGCCATTTTTAAGTCTAAAATAAATGTCTGAAAAGTTTTTCGCTAAAAGTTACCGTTTTCGAGAAAAAAAATTAAACATGTTAAAAATGCGCTCGGCGTGGGTCATAGAAGAAGCATAGGTCATATTAATTGCTTCACGAAATCTACCTGTGCGTTCCCCCTGCGGGAACGGATTTTTTTTATTCTCGTCTGTTTGTTCGCGATGGACGCAAAAACTACCGAAAGTCTGTTGATGCAGTTTCTTCTAGAAAAAAATGTCTTGGTCAGATTTAAAATCTGCCGTATGTCAGATTGCAATTAGTTCAGCAGAACTGGAGATATGACCAAAAAAGCGGCCAAGTGCGAGTCGGACTCGCCCATAAAGGGTTCCGTAGGTCTACTACGTACTAGGTCTCGCTCAAACCAATTTTCGGTGGAAGTTTACATGGTGATGTACGTCATATATTTGTGTTAGTTTTATCATTCTCTTATTTTAGAAGTTACAGGGGGGGGGGGACATTTTACCACTTTGGAAGTGTCTCTCGCGCAAACTATTCAGTTTAGAGAAAAATGATATTAGAAACCTTATGGGTTTGATGAAAAAAGAATTTTGAGTTTCAGTTCTAAGTATGGAGAGCCGCCAAAATTTTTTTAGAGCTAAAAATGCGTGGAGTGCTTTTTAAGACATTGTCAAAATGATAATCACTCTACTCATGTCTGACAATAAAATATTTATATCTATTGACCCATGCACCCCACGCTTTTTTTTAATAAAATATAGAATAGGTTCTTAATTTAAATTTATTAAAACTTATTTTTTTAGTTCGGTTTTCTATAGAAAGCGTGTTTTTTAGTTTTTTTGGCCGACGATCAATGCCAACCCTATGAAGGGGTGAAGGGGAAGCCATTGACCGCCGCCCAGGGTGTACCGGCCGCTCCGATTCCGTTCCCCCCGGACTGCAGCGGGATCGGAATCGGAGCGACACTCGAGGAGGTTACCCAACACACACCCCTGTCAATAGGATACCTAATGACTAAATCGTTAGTACACTTATTCTGTCATACAGGAATTAATGTGATGGTCAAACCTACAACACGAGCTGTTTTAGCCAGCGCTACGCACATTTTAACTTTCAAAAACCGGCGCTAACCGTATCAAAATACCGTAACCGTAAAATAATATCGTAATGGATTTAGTTCGGAAAAAGTGAACATCCAGGATGGAACTCGAACCTGCGACCAGTCCCTTACAAGAGGAATACTCTGACCAACTGAGCTACCTAGACACGTCCTAGATATATTCGAAATTCTCCGATATCTATAGGAAAGTAAGCATACTAATTGCATTGTACTATCGTAATAACCTGATTTTGTTATAAAATTATTCTTTTTTTTACGTGCAGAAATCCCTTCAGATACCCCCCCGCTGGCTAGCGGGGGTGGTTATGTCGTGTATCGACTAAAACCGCACGGTGTCCTCCCCAAGTGTCCGTTGCCGGGCACCCCGGGTAAGCCCTCGAAAGGATAACCCCAGGGTTGCCGGCGGACTTTGGCCGCCACCGCGGCCTCGCCTGGTGGGGTCGGGTTTTATCCCGCTTCGGTGAATTTAAAAAATATTGACCTGTATGGGTCAGGCAAATAGGTGAAAAACCTGCAATTAGCCACGTCACATAATATATTATCTAATACATAAATAAAATGATTGCACTCACCATACTGAACGCAATGTCCCAACTTACTGCGCGTGTTCTTTTTACATCTTATATTTATAATCTATGCCGGGACACCGCCATTGTTGTGGGTGAAAAGCGCGCAATTTTCCGCGCATGCGCTCATTGTTGCCCGCACGCAGTACGCGCGCTTTAATTATTTCCACGTCGTCAACGCAACTTTTGACGTAACTGTGAATCTCAAGCATTATGGACCAGACTTTTGAACCATTTGACTTAACTTGACTTTTGGGGTAACTGCCATCTGACCAACCCCGAGCAGGTGTACCAGCTTGAACGTGAGGTTGACTTGGGCTGTACAGATCTTTGTGGTTATCCATTTTAGTTATTGTCATATAAGGTTAAGTAGTTCACAAAAAAAAAACGTTTTCTTATAAAAAAATATATTCTTAAAAAACAAACTTATTAAATTCGATTCCTAGGACTGGTTCGACGAATATTTAAAACAAAATTGTATATCGTGTCGCTTAACATTTAAATGCTATTTAATTTTGCATAATCTTATTTTCCATAACTTCTCATTATTTGGCCTAACGTTTAAGTACACAGAAAAAGTAGGACGGCATAACCTTTTAGCTCGACTGCAAAGTGCATGAATATTATGTTTGGCTGGGGCAAGTCAGACGGTAGTCGTTCCCGTAAAAATCAAGATTAACCAATATTTCCAAAGAACAGCGGACATTGGGCTCCAAGTGCAAACGTTGCATACAACACCAGTCTCGGATGGTAATGATCATAATATCATATCAATGACTTTTAAAGTTATCTAACTATAGAAAAAGGTTTATGCCAAAAAAGTTATATAATATAAAATTAAATAAATAATATGCAAACTATATACTAAACTTCAAATATTATGCGGACCAAGGAAACACTCTGTAAATCCTTTCACTCCAGCCTCCAGTGAGTACTCCACTAGGCTTATCCAGTTTAACACAATGACTTTGGTTTAGCTGCTAATATTTAACATATTTTTCATTCAGCGAGTCTAAGGCACTTGTCAAAGCGGGCTAGTAAAGAGTCGATGTTTTCCACTTATAAGTTAAAATTAAACGTCGTTGTTATAAAAACTAGTGTCGCTAAACTCTACGTATTATTTCAATGAAATTTTAAATTCGAAAAAGGGATCATCCAGGAGGGGACTTGAATTTGCGACCGTGATCAAATTTAAAAACACTGGTTCTTGATGCTGTGAGTTCTGTCTGCTCTCTTTCTCAAGGGAGTGGACGACGAGACAAGTGCCTTATCTCCTTAGTGCTAGACTAGGGCTACTACCGTCTCCAGCAATATTATTTCAATCTTACTTTGTGATTTTCATAGTGTGAATTGAACTGTCGACGTCCGTCAGGATACCAGATACCAGTGCTATGTGGTCAAACAGTATCTTTTACTTTGGTCTGTAGTGGACATATTTATTTTGTTTAATTTGTTAGATTTACAAGTCACAGAACACAAATATTCTGATGGACGACGACGGGCCGAGTCTGATTCACACTATGAATGTAATATTGGAATTGGAATGCTAGTTAGGCCGCCAGAGCTTACAAGTTAGATGTAATAATATTGCGTCTTCGTGTGCCGCAGGGTGTGCTTCTCAGCCCAGTAGTTCTCCAGCACCAGCTCCTGGCGGCGGCTGTTCACGACCGTGGCCGAGTACACCAGTAATACTGGAATAACATAAATAAATCTATAAATATACAACTATAAATCTTTAGGCTTTCCCGGCCGCCGTTGCATGTAGAATATACTACTTCCGGGCTGTTTTGCCGTGGTCAATATGAAACTGGTATTCCAACCGTTTTGTCGATAACCGCGGTCGACATTTTCAGTGGTGCAGGTCCGGGCAGCGAAGAGTGCTACTGAGATTATGAATAATGTGACACGTGTACGTTATTTCAGACAGTATTCAGTCGCCGGTATTTAGTATTTTGTCGACCGCAGTGATCGACGAAACGTTTGGAACACAAGTTTCATATGGACCACGGCCAAACAACCCGGAAGCAGTATATTCTACATGCAAAACTACAACTTGCTCTGAAATTTTTTACCCCGAAAGGTGTAAAATAAAGCATGAATGATGTATGGAAGTTTGCCCTTAATTAGGGGTAGAATATTTTTATGCAAAGTACTTCATTTTTGATGTTATGAGCCTGTTAATCAATATAAAAGTTTCTTCTAACTAGTTTGGATTCATAAATTGGGCTCGGTAGCGCTGCAATAGTATTTTTTACGAACTTATTTCCAGGCGAAGTCGAGGCCCGAACCGTTAGTGTACTTTATATGTGGGTGAGTACTTGTCCTGAGTGCCTGACTGCTTCATCAACGCAAAGCCTAACCGCTGGGCTACAACCTTGAAATTTTGGTAGTTGATACCTTTTATGTTGTAAGCATTTTCCAAGGAAAGATTTTTGCAAATTTCACCCCTAAAGGGGTAGAATACGAAATTTTGCCAGGCCACTAGTTGCTTATTTATTGTGGAAAATACGTCCTTAGATTGGTTAGTGGTAAATCTGGAAATTAATAGATACCTACGCAGCGATGTCCTCCCCAAGTGTCCATTGCCGGGTAAGCCCTCGAAAGGATAACCCCAGGGTTGCCGGCGGACTTTGGCCGCTACAGCGATAGTGCCTGGTTAATCTTTAAGTATAACTAAACTGTGCCCGCGATTTCGTCCGCGTGGATTTTTTAGGTTTTATTTTCAAAATCTAATTCTTTTTCTAAAATAAAAGTAGCCTATGTTCCGTTGGCCCAGCCGTTCCAGAGGAACTCATACAAACAACCAGAAAGGCAGACAGAAACAATTTTGAAAATTGCTTTCTTGTTATATGTGTACCTTTTTTTTATTTTATTTTTTTCGTGCGGAAATCCCTTCGGATACCCCCCCGCTCGCCAGCGGGGGCGGTAATGTCGGGCTTGAACCGACTAAAACCGCACGCCGTCTCGGGTCTACAGAGGTGTAAGGTTGCCCATAGAGCATATCCCTCGCACCCCGACTGACCCTGGGCCATCTCCGGTTTCGAGATAACCCATCGTAAATATGCATCTATTTAAAACCTGTTATTTTGATATAACAAAGAGACACTACAATTTTATTACTTTGTTTAGATATATATGTAAGAAGTTAATTAGTAGTACATCACTGTAGTGCGACGTAATGATCTTGTACGTGAACAGGCCGTGATCTTTGATCCAGACACGGCATAACTGCGAGATAACATGACGCATTTATGATTTTGCTCTGCCCTGGTTGGCTTGGCCCTCAAGGATCTTAGCAAGGCCCTGTAACCCAAACCTGCTTGGCACAAAACTAACCAGAGTATAAAAAGTACGCCGCTATAACAGGGCCCACTTCAGCCATGAGCTCGAGGCTGGAACTGATAGCCAACATCACCACCCCGGCGATGCTCAGGAGTATCAACGTCACCCCCTTCCACCACGCCAGGACAATCCACGGCCATGTTAGCTGAGGTTTTCTCTGGAAAAATAAATAGTTGATAATTAAATTCTTAGACACACCTATTATACAGAACCATCTAGACCAAAACTAAGCAGAGCTCATCATATTGGTTCTAGAATGCGATCAACATAGTTAAATATGTTAAATATGTTGGATACACTTGGACGAATGTAAATATTCATAATTGCCCCATATTTATTTCGATTCCCGCAATCGAACCTGCCTCTGATTTAGCAGCCGAACGCTCTACCGCCGCGCCACAGAGGTCTAGATAAGCTGAAATAGTAAAGTAAGAGGACTCAGTCTTCCTTTGTCTTTTAAGACTGTGACTCTATTTTGTAAATATGGCCTAGGTACACTCCGAAATCTTGTGTGGTAACGCCTTTCTCGAAGCTGGGGAACCTATCCAAGGTAGACAGACATATTGTTGAACTCCCTATGTATGTTGATGTTGTGAACAATAGTTATCCATAGCTACATGCTTAAGGGTTCATCGTTTCTTAAAACCAAAACGGCAACGTACTCCATAATTCTATAGAACTTAACACCGTGGGATGAACTTGAAAAATCTTTCTATAAATAAACTATTACTGAATAAAGTTACAAAAAATGTGTCAAGTGGAACGATACAAGGCAGTGATAACGCTCAAATGATATCACTGGAGAGCAGTAAACTATTATACTACTTGCTGTTGAGTTAGTATAGTTTTTCTTTATCATGAATTTTAGTTTTATACCTTAGATGTATCCTTATACATCTAAGGTATAAAACTAAAATTCCTTCCGTAGGGCAAGGCCTTCGGGAGTCCAATCCAAGTTTAGGTAAGCTTAGCTTGGACTCAAAATACCTTGGTAGGGCAGGTGAACTGCAAGCCAGTACAACAGCATGGGTTTGGAAGGTCAATCGCCCCCTAATAGTCAACATAAAACCAAGAAACGGGACCGGCTCCATATTGCAAGCTTTAGCTCCATCCAGGATTGGTACTTGAATGCAGAAGAAGTTTTTTTTTATATCTTTAGAACACGTACGTCAATTTGACTTCACTTCGCCTGATGTTAAGCTGAAGGTAAAGTCTCAGGAAAGAGGGTCACCATTACATACACGTACCATGTTAACAATGGTGGCACTCAGCTTAACGGCCTCATCAAAAGAGGATTGTCGGCGCAGCACCCCGTGACACCCACCGGTCCCACTAGTGCTGCGACTAAATTCCCCCTGCCCGGTTATGCACTTGCTGACCCCTGAACGCAATCAAGCCGAAATTGGATGACTATGGAGGTTTTTTCGCAATCGTACACGGTGGTACCTACTACCCGGCCGAATTATGTGACAAATTTGTACCACCAGTAAGTAAGTTCAGTTATGTACCAACCTTAAAAGCACCACGTATGAGCATCCCGCCTATGCCGATCTCGAAGATAGCCAGCACCGCGAGGCAGGCGTAGAAGTAGAGCCTGGCTGGCGGCATGGTCTCGTTCAGCGCTGCCAGTGGCCCGTACACGACCAGTATGCATACCGATGATATCTGTGGATTTGACGGTAATATTTCAGTTTTTAATGATTACGCAAAATGGCACTCGCACTGTCTTCATAAAATTATAGTAGTAGTGGCTAGTTAGGAAATCAGAACCCCACCCACATATTGTAGAATAATAGTACCTACCTACCTTGCAAACTTATAATTATGCCTCATTGTACTACAATTCTTTAAAATAAATAAACGTTATTATTATTATATTATTATAATAGCTAACACCCGCGGAGGTGGGTTATCGGTTTTTGGTCATAACTCCGATTCTACTTAACCAATTGCAATCAACATTCGGCAAATCTTTCAAGCTTTCCAATAGAAACAAGCTGAATTCCTGAGACGAGCTCAGCCGAATACAAGGGTTTTTTTTTTTTTTATCTTGCAATGGTTCACCCCAGCACGAATCTATTACCGAAAACAGCAACTCGATAGCTCATCTCCTTCATACCCAAAACCGTGACAGAAAATTGGCAACGACGACGTCGACGACGTCGACGACAACTCGATAGCAATAGGGCTTTTCGAAAGAAAATCCCTGAAAACCGGCCAAGTGCGAGTCGGACTCGCCCATGAAGGGTTCCGTAGCAGCAAGTATTTTTTTTTATATTTGAGTTGATTAAATGATAAGTAAATTGCGGTTTACGATTTATTGATGTTAGAAACCTCAATATCATTTACGACGGAAAAGAATTTTTGAGTTTCGGTTCTGAGGATTGGGAACCACCAAAATTTATTGTTTTTTTTTCTATTTTTGTGTGAATATCTTAATGCGGTTCACAGAATACATCTACTTATCAAGTTTCAACAGCATCGTTCTTATAGTTTCGGAAAAAGTGGCTGTGACATACGGACGGACAGACAGACATACAAGACGAATCTGTAAGGGTTCCGTTTTTTGCCGTTTGTTACGGAACCCTAAAAAACGCATAAAAACCCGTTCAGTAGCTCACGAACCAAAAGATAAACAGATAACAAATAAATAATATACATATATTTTGGAGTTCAGCATCGTTAATTTAACATAACACAAGTATTTGTTTTTTAATGTCGCCAATGTACAGACACAGCTAATTTACATTTTAATAAACATAACATAACATAACATAACTTCACGCCTGTAGTGGTAGGCAGAGGTGAATTACACACGCACGATTCGCAAGTTATGTCAAGGTCACAATGTAATAGGGGGCGAGCCTATTGCCATCTACCGGGCACATTATTAAGCGAGCGATAATTATCATTTATTAATACACACATAACTACGAAAAATCAGAGGTGTGTGCCCGGGGCGACTGGGGATCGAACTCGAGACCTCGTCTCAGCAGTCCGTTACGTACGCCACTGGGCTATCGCCCTATGGCTCTTTATAATAGTATAGATAGATAGATGTCCTTTTTTGCGTGCGGAAACTGACTTCACCTTACCGCAGCTAGTGAAGTAGTGAAAGAAGTAGTGGGTATGTCGGACTCGAATTCACTAAAACGCAAGGTTCCCTGTATGCCCAGGGACTCTGACGTGGCTATTAAGGATATTTCAGAGACCCCGACCGGCCTTGGTCTCCAACTTTAGCGGCCCCGACGTGTTGTTGGGGATCAAAATCCCTTTCAAACGCCACTCCATCTTGAATACTTATGTGATTCAAACCGTGTGGCACACCTCAGAATGACTGTGCAGTCCGATACGAGAGCGACAGTAACGACCGCATGCTTGGCATCTAACTAACTAGTACTTCTCGCGTTTGTCGGGTAACATTTGGAACCAGCTATTATCCTTTTAAATTCTTCACCAACCTGTTTACCTATTTAAGTATTATAAACTTAGAGGCTACGGAAGCAGTACAATGGGCGGCCTTATCGCTTGAAGCGATTTCTACCAGGCAACCTTTGGATGGTAATGTGTTAGTAGGATTGAGTTAGTAGGATTTTCCTATGTTAGTTTACTGTCTTAAATAAATCCCTCCAAATTTTACGTAAAAGGTTTTTTGATGGACATTAAATGTCAGTGTTATGTTTAATATTCACGACAAGTTGATCAGTATATAAATATTTGCAGTGAAGAATTAAGGTAATAGTGAGCAGTTAAATAAAATTAAACCAATATGGTTGTACGCTTGATTTGGCTTATCTTGACTTTTACGTGGTACCTGGTACTGGTAGTGGGATGCTTACGAATGCTTTTCAACGAATTCTCAACTAAAGATACAACATTGCCCTCTTTTTCCCGTTGACTCATTTAATAAGAATATTTTTATCGTCACGTCAATATCTTGTAGATGGAAATGAGTAAACACCTACAAACTCCTTGCAATCTTGACATAACTTACTGTGAAATAATTATAAGACTATAGTCCGTTTTTTTATCAGAAATGTTTCAATGCAATCAGTGACATACACAACATTCCTTGATATTGGCGTGCCTTCTGATTTACTTCATACATTCCATTACACAGATAATAATGCTATTACTACAGAGTTCTCATTGAAACATATTTGTGAAACGTAGTCTATTGCAATCTGACATTTTTTTTGGTTTCCCGTGCAAATGACAAAGAGCATAATTTTATTTTTTGGATGACAAGAGGGGGTTATGGTAAAGTTAAATCCAAGTTTATGGGTCGCAACGATTTGCAACCCTTGTCCTGCGGCCGCCATCTCGGTAAAAGGAGTGCGAATGGCTTTTTTCGTCACACAGTTTGTTAAAAGAGTTTTTTTTGCAATTTAAATTCTCTACAATTTTGATTCTAAATCTTTTAAAACAATATTGTTAGTGTGGTGATAAGTTTGATACTTTTTGTGATATGAGTTGAATCCCTTATCTATTGTGTTTTGGGCAAAGTTCACCCTGCTTGCAAAGTTGCCGTGTTTCACGGACTTTTAGACCTTTAACTTTTAGACTTTTAACTTTTAGAATCACCTATCTCCGAGCGATAGGTTGTGGTGGTGGACTAGGGTCCCCATGGGACACAATTAGCACACATGGGACACAATACACAATTACACCATACAGCATTTTGTTATATCTCAAAGGGTTTAATCAGCGTTTTCGTTGGAAGCTCCCAGACGGCTAATTTTTTTCCGGCTCCTCCAACAAATATTATAATATTTAAGCCAATGTATACAAAAACTTGACAAATTAATACTAAAACCTTCCTCGAGAACCACTCTGTCCATTGGTGAAAACAGCATGAAAATCGGTGCATTAGTTTTTGAGTTTATCGCGAACAGATAGCAATATGTAGTGAAGTAATGCCGTTATTAAAAGATAATCATATCTCTATTTACAATTAGTTATATAACATAATAGCGTGTACTCGCTTATTTACCTTTGTATCTATCTTTTATCTATGATATCATATTGTTTAGCTGACTGGACCCTTGAAGTTAATTAAGTACTTAGTTGATATTTGTGTGCAGGCAACGCCTCTGTATCAAACATAATAATTATAAAAGATATTTGACGAGTTATGAACCTAATATTTCGCCACTATGCGCTACGTTCCGATAACGACTACTCCGTGAATGAAACAAAATCAAAATCGGTTCCGTTCGGGAGCTACGATGCCACAGTCTGTCTGTGCACACACACAGGCACGTCAAACTTAGAATTTATATTATTTGCATCGGGGTTAAAAAAGAGACCTTATAAAGACATGCTTGCGAATGTGATACGTGACTAAGTAGTTCCATGAATTCAAAAAAAAAATCTTAAAAAAAAAAACCTGTATGAAGTTTTATAAAGAGTTTTGAAGTATAACTGAAATTACTAGTATTCCTGTTAACCCCTCGAGCTAAGCTAAATGGCTTGTGCTAGGAGTGGGTTCACGTCACGTTATGGTCAGGATTCGAACACGGGACCCCTCGATCGTACGGTCAACTGCTGCCACTAACCTACCGACGGTTTTAGATGACTTAGAACCTCAAGAATCTCGTTTACAGTAGAACCATGCGTTTACAGTATTCTCAGAATGTGATACTGCCGCGTAATGCTCATTCAGTAGTTGTTCAGTTACTGTAAGGTTTTATGTCCGGCTTCGCGTTGCACGTGAAAGTACCGATAATATATTTGATAGGTGTTGTTAAGCATGAACGATTTTTAAGATATCTTTCCATACCACAAGAGTGTCACCAACATAAAAGTAAGTTTTCCTTGTTTGTGGAGGATTCCAAATCTATCATCATCAAGGGCTATCATTTGCAAGATGCTAACTCTGTTAAAGCCTAAAACAAGGTTATGTACCTTTTTTTTTTATCGTGCGGAAATCCCTTCGGATACCCCCCCGCCGGCCAGCGGGGGCGGTTATGTCGGGCTTGCACCGACTAAAACCGCACGCCGTCTCGGGTCTTCAGACCGACAGACAGGTGTAAGGTTACCCATAGAGCATATCCCTCGCACCCCGGCTGACCCTGGGCCATCTCACCACTAACAGCATCGCTCATCCTGTCTCCTCTGAAAGCAGAGGAGTACGGAGAGCGATGTGTTCCCGCCACGTTGGGTATTGGCCGACGATCAATGCCAACCCTATGAAGGGGTGAAGGGGAAGCCATTGACCGCCGCCCAGGGTGTACCGGCCGCTCCGATTCCGTTCCCCCCGGACTGCAGCGGGATCGGAATCGGAGCGACACTCGAGGAGGTTACCCAACACACACCCCCCTACAGGCAGTTCAATGAAGAAAGAATCCTTGCTGACAATCTACTCCTATGTCCTAAAAGTATGAATTCTGTGAAGCCTACAGCTTCACGTAATCTTATCATAAGAGAATATCTTTTTTCTAAGAGGCTCTAAACTTGTCAATGTTGTAATGGCAAGCCTTGAAAGTTTAGGTGATCAACCGAACATCGTAATACATTCAGCTTTCCTATTCCTTTCTGATACGTTCTTACACGTTATTCATATCACGAAAAACTTCCTCTCCTGGTGAATCAGCCTGATGTCAGAGACACCGTGTGTACGCTCATTATTCTGTGTGTTTACATGTTTAACCTTTACCTATAGATATATAGATAGATACAATACTCTTTATGGTACACCACATATTATTATATACAATATCTTAAGTCTAAATATATTGTAGGTACAATACAATAAGGTGCAATCTCTACCAGACAACCTTTGGATTTATCAATAGGAGTAGAATGATAGGTAATTCTAATACAACTAAGTACACGCCATCCAACGCAAACCGAACAAGGTTCGTTAGTTTTTCGAAGATTGTTTGTCAGCCAGTGTTCGCATCCGCACGCTTAGTATGTACCAGGCATGACAGCGTTCTATCTTTGACTTTGTTTTTATGTTGGTTAATAGCACTACTTCCTTATGTACATTGGACTTCAATATTGAACATAACAATTTGAACCTAAATCCATGAGGTTTTTAGTGCATCGTACCTACCTAAATCTTAGTTTAACATGGGACATTTTCATCGCACTTCATCAAAGAAATGCATAGAGGTCCTACACAGCCTATACCTACCTAGGTACCTGAAATTGATTTAAGTTGATTTACTGACGTTATTAGATCATTGAAATGAAACTAGTTTCATCGGATTCTATCGCGATACATTGTTTCCAACGTTTTAGTTACGTTTCGCAACGATTTACGAGGAGACTAAGACTGGATTTCACGTATGAAAATCTATTCAACTAAACTAAGGTCTCACGCTTTAATAATTTTTTTATGAATGATATGCTCACGTTTGACCTTTATCTCACCTAGTCGTAAGTGACGATGTGGTCTACGATGGATCACGTTTGCCTAGAAGGAACCTGTTCACTCGAGACTTGAAGATTCAGAGGTTATTTATTATTTATTCGTTTAGTAAAATAATTATGATGCCGTAGTTTAATAAATAGGTAGGTTTAACACTAATCGTAGGTCTAAAATGACACATAATAAATCGCAATAGAATCCATTAACTTTAGTTTTATTTCAATATGTAAGAGGCAATGACAAATCACTATTACTATAGTTGTTATTTAAACATACTTACAGTAAACACTACGCTGATAATCTTGGAGCCCGCATCCAAACTAAGGCAGCCACAACAACTGCTGGCCGGGAAACACATGGCAATAAAAATATTGATAACAAACGATATGAAAAGAGTTATTAAGTACTATAAACTATTAATATTTTAATTCGCGTGTGTCATATTGCGCGGACACAAGTACACTGATTAAATTCTTTTTACACACTATTATCTTATGACTAGTGAGGTGAACGCACCAATTATCGGCTGAGCCATAAAAATGTATATTCCAAGTGAACAGTTACGAGTTTCGAGTAGTATTATATTGCGTCACCATGCAATACGATGGAACTGTAACCTGTAGCCAATTATTTTTTTAATATTTTTTTTTTATATTTAGGACACGTCAATTTGACTTCACCTCGCCTGATGGTAAGCTGAAAGTAAAGTCTCAGGAAAGAGGGTCACCATTACATACACGTACCATGTTAACAATGGTGGCACTCAGCTTGACGGCCTCATCAGAAGAGGATTGTCGTCGCACCACCGCGTGACACCGGTCCCACTAGTGCTGCGACCACAATCCCCCTGCCCGGCTATGCACTTGCTGACCCCTGAACGCAATCAAACCGAAATTGGATTACTATGGAGGGTTCTTCGCAATCGTGCACGGTGGTACCCACCCGGCCGAATTTTGTGACAAATTTGTATCATCAAATTTCTACCACCAATATTTACCTCTGTAATGGTCTTTTTTCTAAAACTAATCTACAATTCTCTCATCTGCTCTCATAGGCTTTTCAGCTTAGCTACATAATATTTCTTCCCCAATGAGACGATTAATTTATGCTAGATTTTTTTTTAAATAATGAGATGTAAACTTTATCTATATACGTACAATTGCGCTGCTAGCTGATTAAAATGGCAGGCAATTCAGGGGAGAATAGTAAGATTTGTATAATTTTTCCAGTTGCCAATGTATCAACTGAGATATAACATAATTAAGAGTAACGATAAACGATCTATGGCGAATGACGAACGGATATATGGTTTAAAAATAACCCAGCTACCAAATTAATCTACTAAGTATGCTCAAAAAATCCCCTCCAGCACACAATGACCACTTTCCAAAATACCACATCTCAAAACGTCCCCTTATCAAAATCACCATTCAAAACTAAATATGTTTATTCATTTAGGTCCCAAAGTAACACTTATGATCGTCAAAAACAAAGACATATTCGCAAGGCAATAAGGTAAAGTCTACGAGAAAAGAATCTGACAATAAAAATTCATGACCATTCTTTTGCAATCGTCAGTGATTACAGTGACTGTTAACACTGTTACCTGTGTGATACCCGAATGACCCAATACACTGAAGATCCATAGCTGCTACAGCATTACTGGGGCTTCAAGGTTGCCGACTGACGGCTCGGTATTGGACAACTTACCCTAAAAAAATAATTTCAGATAAGCTTCAGGTATACGTACGAATACGGCGCGGTTATTTACAGATTAGCGGACTAGGTATGTGCACAAATTAACTTTGTGTATTCAACGTCATGGCCGCCAAATGTGTGTTGTGTAGTTCATAACACGTCACAAGCTTGACTGGAACTGGAAAGCCTTTTTATTTTTCGTGCGGAAATCCCTTCGGATCGGCGCCGGCCAGCGGGGGCGGTAGTGTCGGGCTTGAAACGACTAAATCCGCACGCCGTCTCGGGTTTACAGACGCCGGGGTGTAAGTTTGCCTATAGAGCATATCCCTCGCACCCCGACTGACCCTGGGCCATCTCCGGTTTCGAGAAGGCCCCCTCGGGTTTGGGAACCACGGTGTCCCCGTCTTGCCCCGGTTTAAGGGAGGGGCACTAGTCGCTCCACACGTCCCGGCCTGCTTCTGCTGGGGTGACAGGCAGCCTCTCCTGCCACTCCCAGGCCTGCGCTCATGGAGGACGGAGGTCGTTAAGCGACCTCCGGCGCCTAGTCGCCTGCGACGCGCGGCGAGCATGTTGCGGGCTCAGCAGGCCGGGAGAGTTCTAAATCTCTCCCGGGAGCGCTCCGCACCATTGCCGCAATCATGCTGCCGAGCGAGAGGACTCCCACCCCGATGGCTGCCACGAGGTCACGCCTCGGCTGGAACTGGAAAGCCTAGATATCAATTACATTTGATTGACTTGTTCAGAGACGAGCCTTAAGGATTGCCGATGCTCTCATACAAGTAATATCCAAGTTCTTAACCAAAGGATTCGTTGTTACACAGTAATAACTATATCGTCATCGTCATTCGAAATGCTTACAGTAATAAGGTGAGCTGGATGTTAGCCCGGAGTAGCGGTCTATGTTATAATTATAGGAATATATATACAGAAGTCAAACCCCGTTCCTGTGTCTGGCATGGCTCTGCACAGTTCTAGCCGCTCTCGACAGATTACAGCGACGTGCATAGGGTTATCAGCATGATACGAAGTTACAGAGACAGTCAGTTTTGCAGTTGCGTCAATACATTGCCTTAACCGTGATGGAATCGTATTCCCCACTATAGTTAATTTTTCAGCGTAAATTCGGTAATGCCTCAACTTCGCAATGTCTATCAGAGTGGAACCTAGAGAGGACTAGTACCCTATTATCCATTAAGTCCACAGATTCCGCACTCAGTTACCCAGGTCATTCTTCTCAAGGTAGAGTTGAGATTGATGTGCCTTATTGCCCGAGACAGGGTATAACGATAATCGATAGAAAAATACAACGTCTTTGCTTACAGATTTCATGTTGTAGCCCCAGCTAAGAGATACACCACTTCACAGGTGGCCGTCCATAAACTCTGACGGCATTTGTTAACTGAGCGCATCACAGTGTCACAAGCAGAACTCATAAAGTTTCATGAACGACACGATTGCGACCTACGAGTAGAGTCTCCTGCAGAAAAAGGTCACACTTCGAGATTATTTTGATACTATATGATGACCTATATGGGTCTACAATCTAAATTAAAAGAAAATACATATAAACGATAATTGGTACAATTTACAAAGAGTTACTATGAGATCTTTATCTATAAGACATGACAGTCGCTGTAAAAAGCACTTTGGAATCGATCTTTCATGAAGTTCAATCACTGATTGACAGGAAATAAATTACAGCTACATATATCACATTTATAAGGATTATTACTTAAATGTAAATAAATAAATATTCTAGAACAATCTACACAACGCTATCTAGACTCAAAGTAGGCATAGATTGACTAGCTTGTATTATGGGTTCTAGAATGCCAATATACATTCTTAGATAATTTTTTTTGTAAAAACATAGAAACAAAAAGACCAATGCAAATATATTATACATATTCATGCATGCAAATATTTGCACTAAGCGGGAATCGAACCTGGGACCTCCGATGGAGCAGTCGAGCGGTCTACTACTACACGACACGTCATCGTCGTCGTCAATGTGTTCATAAATATAATAACGCCTGACGTAGGAATAAGGCAATACACATGCAGATACCAGTGCTATAAAAACCAAACAGTTGCTTGCGCTCTGTACAGATCACAAAACTACTTGACCTAATAGATACCATATTTGTGTTACAATTTGTGTGGTGGCACTATCTCATCTGATAGTCATGATGTAATAATTATGAAGTACCTATAGATACCTATAGGTTCGTCTCGTCGCGCACACCTCTAAAGTGTAAACAGAATTCAAATACATTTACAACATAAAATAGAATATATCAAATAAAAGCAAAGAGACATTTCTGTTGGACATTTACTTTGCGGAGCCATCCCAGAGATGTGAGCAGTATTCCACGCAGGGGCGAATTTGTGTCTTGTACAAAATAAATAACTGTTTCCTTGAATCCCTTTTTTACCTGGATTCTACGGTACTTACCTACTTAAGATTTCAAACTAGTAACCCTTACGTTGCTCGTTAGGTTTATCAAGTGATATTTTTATGATAAGATGTGATATAAGTATCTAGATATAGGTAGGTACCTAAACTTCATAGATCAAAAGATAGAGAAAATGAGCTTCGATCAAATGAATGAATAACAATTTGAGAAATTTATGGTATATATAATCATATCTTTTGTTTGAATTTTAGATATCTCGGATTGTACATAAATCACATATGAGTTTATACTCGTAAAACCGCACAATACTATTTTATTATAAACATGTAAAAGTGAGTTTGTTTGTTACTCAATCACACAAAAATGGGTGCTTTGATTCAGCTAAAATGTTTTGGTTTGTGAACTTTTGTGAATGTTTGATTTTATGAACAACATAATCACGAACCCATTGGTATACCTTTTGCCGGTTATTGAATATTCGCTGCAAACTAAACAACCAAATTACATCGCGACCGTCATTAAAACAGCTTGGCGTAAAGTCGGAGTGTTGAACAACGTGAGGCGGTTTTACAAACCGGAGCGGAGAGTGTAGAGAGAGTAGAGACATTGCCGCTCTGGCTGTATTTTACCACCTTCTAAGGAGCTCTTTCTACTAATCGCACCTTCTCCATTTCGATCCAGAACAACGCTTGCTGGACTGCGATGCCATCCGCACACGGTGGAAACTATACAGTCCCGAACTCAGCGGTTCGGTGCTTCTTTTCTTTGTCGCACGATAAAGACGTGGAATGCTCTGCCCGCGCACGTGTTTCCTTTTTCTTACAATCCCGGGTTCTTCAAACGGGGCGTGAAAAAGCATCTTTTGAGGCCGTCAAGGTAGGGCCTACCATTTCAGGATCGTCAGCATCTGGGATGATGGCCCATATCTTGTGGACTTCACGCTAGCTTCTCACCATCCAGCGGAGTGCAGTCAATAGACGGCACGAAGAAAAAAAAGCTTAGCTTCGTCCTTGCCTTCCAGTAATCTGTTCTTATCTCTGGGATGGCTCCACTCAGATATATTATTAGACGCTCTTCATCGATTAGGACTATCAGCAGGACTTTTGAGTCATCGATAGGCCTGCGCGAGGTCACTAAAAACTACAGCCTCTAAGGCTGCGTAGAGATATAGCCTGTATTCTATCGTGATACCTACCTATACCATGGTGAGTGTTCCTAGTTCCTACGAGCAACACTTATAGAGTTTGCTTCTACCGTGCAATTCAAACTATCACGAGCCAAGTGGTTCTCAGTCGTAGGGTTAATAACTGGAATGCTTTACCCAGACACTTCTTCGCTTCTTCCTACAACCACGTCGAGGCCATCAAGGTCACTATCTTGACGGCGTCGACAAGGTTGAAGGAAGAAGCTACCATTATAAGGACAGCATCTGGAATTATGGCCACTACTCTTTAGACTTCACCTCAGCTAGCCATCAGGCCTGGTACAGTGAAACTAACGGCTGAAAATAAAAAATAAAAACCAACAAAACGTTACTACACTCTCCGCTCGCAAGCAAAAATGAATTAACAGGTAAAGAAAGTGGCATATCCAATGATAATTTTTACACCTAAATAATTAATACGATTGCCAAGAATTTTAGATAAGACACAAGCAACGGTAGTAATATATTATCAGCTGCAAAATCATGGTCGCAATGATAGCATGCAAACAAAAGCAAACAGTCCAGTGATAACGCGGTCTTGATGCCGAACATACGTGATCTCACTAATTCGTTAAAATAGATTTATGTGTTTGTGTATCCATGTTCTATTATTAATTTGTAGGTTAGAAACAAAATGAGTGTTCCTATGGTTAAAAGATGTTGCTTTTGTGCCAGTCTGCATACTGGCACGTTGATTATTGGTTACCTGTATTCAGTGAGTATGAAAATATAAAAATGTCATTTCAGAAATTAACAATGTTTTTTTTTTAACAAAGAAACTCTTTTGTTATCTTTATAAACAATATAACCTGTCATCTTGCTTCATATTCTCGTTATCCTTATTTGTAAGCAGTGTTTATTATATAGAGTGGCATAACAGCTGACGGAATAGGTACAATCATGAAAATGAAAATGCTTTCAAGGTTTGCTGAGACTAGCGCCTGACGTTTTTTATTAGCAATTGGTAGTGAAATGAAATTCTGTAACTTTTTTTTAACTTTTCTGAAACTAAAACGTTCCAAAACATGGTTTACTTCCTTTTTTTAGTTTGGAAATTCCCTCGGATACCCCCCGCCGGCCAGCAAGGAGTGGTTATGTCGGGTTTGAACCGATTAAAACCGCACGCCGGCTCGGGTCTTCAGACTGCGCCGGGGTGTAAGGTTACCCATATGGCATTTCCCTCGCACCCCGAAACATGATTTACCTCCTCTATTTGAGCGGTACAATATCAACTTTAAGTAGGTATATCTTACGTTTCAAATACCTACTTTAGTTGAATTACTCCTTATATATGGGGCTTCACCAAGACCATCGAAGTGAAGCCAACCTCACCATCCGAAACACTTGCTGATTGAGGTCACACGACAGTCGTACCCATAAATGCCATATCAAAATGGGTAGAAGCAGTAAGCGGATCCTGGACTGTGAGGTGAAAGCCTGAATGCTATCGGCAACACCGCCAAGATGATAATGATGTCTTCTTATTTGTACAAGCGGCGATAGCCCAGTGGCGTACGTAACGGACTGCTGAGACGAGGTCTCGAGTTCGATCCCCAGTCGCCCCGGGCACCTCTGATTTTTCGTAGTTATGTGTGCATTAATAAATGATAATTATCGCTCGCTTAATAATGTACCCGGTAGATGGCAATAGGCTCGCCCCCTATTACATTTGGACCTTAACATAACTGGCGAATCGTGGGTGTGTAATACACCTCTGCCTACTCCTTCGGGGATACAGGCGTGTAGTTATATATGTTATGTTATGCTTATTTGATAATTAGGTGCTAAATGGAAATGCCTCTGTACCTCAAACCACCCAAAGTACCAACTTACTAACTTTTGTCCAGGTTTGGGCGCTTCTGGAACTCGCAATCTACTGCCTTCTAGTTACATTGGTACCTCTTGGCAAAGATGGCACCGTTTCTACACACAAAATGGTGCTGTTCATCACAGCAGCAGCCGTGAGCGGCGTGCATCTCATCAGCTCTATCCTTTTGGTAGTTGCAGCTTATAAGGTAAGCAATAATATAACATACATCTAAGTCCAAGCTAGCCGGAACCCTAAAAGTACGGAAGCCTAAAAAGAGTGGGCCCTTTTCTACTTGGTTTTTTTTTATCCTACGCCCCCGCTGGCACGCGGGATTTCCGCACGATAAAAAAAAAAAAAAAAAAAAGGTATACTATAGGAGCGAATTTGGACTTTCCACGTGAAGTAGTCAAATTTATTTCGGTCTTTAGGGACAATTCATCCATTAACGTGAGAGTAGATTTACGCCATTAAACCGAAGTACAAGAATCGCCTGAAGACTGAATTTGAACTAAGAAAAACTGTTTTTAAAATTTTTATATTTAGGACACGTCAATTTGACTTTACCTCGCCTGATGGTAAGCTGAAGGTAAAGTCTCAGGAAAGAGGGTCACCATTACATACCGGTCCCACTAGTGCTGCGACCACAATCCCCCTGCCCGGCTATGCACTTGCTGACCCCTGAACGCAATCAAACCGAAATTGGATTACTATGGAGGGTTTTTCGCAATCGTGCACGGTGGTACCCACCCGGCCGAATTTTGTGACAAATTTGTGTCATTAAATTTTTACCACCAGTAAAATAAGGAAAAAATACTAGGTTTGGCAAAAAAATAAAAAAGGTGCTACCACCACAACCTATATAAGATACACAATTCCTCCGTACATCATCTTGTTACATCTCAAAGGGCTTAGGCAGTGTGTTCGTTGAAAGGTCCCGACGACGGCTTATTTTTTTCCGACACTTCCAACAAATATCATTATATTTTAGCCAATATACAAAAACTTGGCAAATTATATACTAAAACCTTCCTCGAGAACCACTCTATCCATTGGTGAAAATAGCATGAAAATCGGTGTAGTAGTTTTTAAGTTTATCGCGAATAGACAGACAGCCAGACAGATAGATGCGGCGGAGGACTTTGTTTTATAATATGTAGTGATCAACTTTTGTCGTTGACTGTACCTCCGCTACTACGTCATGCTACATCACGTCGTCGGTGTAAAGAGAGGGTACTTTCCCAGTCGATTTAGACAACTACTGCGTATCGTTATGAAGAACACATTTTCAGTAAAACTTCATTTTTGTTCCAGAAACTGCCTTCCCTGACACTGCCGTGGACGATAGTGACTGGCATCATCACGGCACTGTTCTTCCTGATGTCGTTCACGGGCATCAGCCTCATACTCCAGGACGAGGGTGCGATGCTCGAGGTGGAAATCATCATTGTGGTCGTACATCTCGCCAGGGCTTGTGAGTATATTATTGAAAGAAAAAAACAAAAAGAAAACATTACACCAAGCTTTGAAAGGGTGTATGAGGCCCTATCAAGGTCTTTGGGACCCTAGCCAATCTCACCTGTAAGCCGGAGAACCTGCTGATTGACGGATCAGGCTCTGGGAAAGACTTCCTTTCGGGGTTGGGAGTCAGACGGCTATTGTTTATGTAAAGGTTAAGATAAACCAAATTATAGAAAGGAGAAGTGGGGGAGCGGCCCTCGGGCTGCAAAGTCTAAGCTTTGTAGCCCGAGGGCCGATGATCACGTTAAGAGGTGGTGCCCACCAAATCATGTTCTGGACAAGAAACACAGGTAGAAAAATTAAAGGTGCCCATTGAGACACCTACAAGGAAGGATGAGGGGTAGGTAATTAACTGGTTGACCTTGACTGAAGAGAAGTTAAAAGTGGCACTGGTCACTGACTGATAGATGGAAGCCGATAACGTAAAGGTTCATTGGTTGTATTAAGCATTTCTCTTACAAAGGTATATATTTGTGATATTCAGTTTATGGGCAACCTTACACCCCGGCGTCTGACGACCCGAGACGGCGTGCTGTTTTAGTCGGTTCAAGCCCGACATAACCGCCCCCGAGGCCGGCGGGGGGGTACCCGGTCCGGATTTCCGCACGAAAAAATAAAAAGGGTACCCGAAGGGATTTCCGCATGAAAAAAAAGTATATATTTGTGAGACTTTTTCAGGTATTTCGGTGTACTGCATTGTGATAGTCCACAGTCGACATAAACAAATCATGCATGAAGAAGACGAAAGCCGATTTCAGCATTCTGGCAGACTTTATCATTCCGTGAAGACAGACGATCACGCTGTTTAGACTGAGTCGTGTGTGTATCTAATGTAAACTAAGGGCCGTTATTTTATTTAAATGGCATCCTACCTGTTATGTATTGTAATTATTATGTACTTAATTTATTTGATTATTGTTTTGTAAACTGTAAATAAACTTTTACTAAAAATCTTGCTACAAAATATTGTACTCTTTATAAAAACTCTCTAACATATATTATTTCCAAAATATTGATCAAAAGTAGATAAGTATGTACTCACCATCCTATTCCCTCTAATTACGACGCGAATTTCCCCTAAATCCGTAATTTTTTATACTTTATTCCGCGCACCCTCAGGCTGTGGAACCCTGCTATGGTTTTCCCAAGCGACTACAATATGGGGTTCTTCAAGAAGGGCATTACAAGGTTTTTACAGGGTCCCCTCATGTTGGGCAACAGCCGAGCCATAGCGAGAGCTGTGCCCTTCAATTTGGGGGTCAGACTTCGGATGTGCTCTCCGAAGTCCCATCGGCCGTCGAGCACGAGCCCCAAATATTTCATTTGGGGCTTGATGCCGATGCGATTCCCTCCCACGATGAGACTGGATCTCTCGGGTGGCTTGCTCCGAGGCCCATGAAAGAACAGGGCCTCGGTTTTATGCAGAGCCACCTCGAGACCCAGCCGCCGGATCCGCTCAACGACATGGGCAACCGCGGTCGTGGCCTTTAGGGTCGCTTCGCGGTACGTCGCCCCGCACGCCGTCACGAGCGTGTCGTCCGTGTAGCACGTGACGGCGGCACCGCCTACGAGCTCACCGCGAAGCACCCAGTCGTATCCGATGTTCCACAGGAGCGGCCCCAGGACCGATCCCTGTGGAACACCGCACGACATTTCACGCCGACCGAGACCGGTCACGGTTGGGTAGATGACGGTTCTCTCCGTCAAATACGCCCCGACTATACGGCGGAGGTAGAGAGGCACTTCGTGATACACGAGCGCCTCCCTAATACAACTCCAGGGCAAGGTGTTGAACGCGTTGGCGATGTCCAGGGACACCTCCAACATCACCTCACCCCGGGCTACTGCATCCTCCGCCAGAGCCCTCACGCGCATGATGGCATCCACGGTGGAGTGCCTCTGGCGGAAGCCATATTGGCCATCCGCCAGGTCCGGCCCCACTCTTCAGAGGTGCTCGACGAGGCGCTTCGCAATTACTCTTTCAAAGAGCTTGCACACCTCGTCGAGCAACACAATGGGCCGGTAGGCGGACGGCGAGTCCACCGGGCGCCCCTCCTTTCGGATGAGGACCAGTTTCCCCGTCTTCCACAATTTCGGAAACTGGCCCCGCTCCAAACATGCGCTGAGAAGCTCTCTCAGTCGGGGCTCGAGAGCGTCGTCGACTAGAGCTAGGAGGAGGGGAGCGCGAGTGTGACGCACGTCCATAGGCCGCGGTAACCGCTTCCTATCAGGTGGGCCGTGAGCTTGTCTTTCAGCTGAGTGGTATAAAAAAAATCTTATTATTTTTTAAGGGTATGACGACTTTTCCGGGAGCGACTGCAATCTAAACTCCCAACACCGAAACGAAAGCTTGCACCAAAGCCTCTCACCCGAGAACTGTGCTATCAAGTACAAAAATCAATTAAATAAGTAGCACAAGTAGGTCTAGAGATTAAACAAATGAATAAATATATAAACTTACAGCTATATTATTAGTCTAGATTTAGGTGAATAGTTGTACCTTTTTTTTTTTTTTTTTTTTTTTTTTCGTGTGGAAATCCCTTCGGATACCCCCCCGCGTGCCAGCGGGGGCGGTTATGTCGGGCTTGAACCGACTAAAACCGCACGCCGTCTCGGGTCTACAGACGCCGGGGTGTAAGGTTGCCCATAGAGCATATCCCTCGCACCCCGACTGACCCTGGGCCATCTCCGGTTTCGAGATGGCCCCCTCGGGTTTGGGAACCACGGTGTCCCCGTCTTGCCCCGGTTTGGGGGAGGGGCGCTAGTCGCCCCACCGTCCCGGCCTGCTTCTGCTGGGGTGACAGGTGGCCTCACCCGCCACCCCCAGGCCTGCGCTCATGGAGGACGGAGGTCGTTAAGCGACCTCCGGCGCCTGAGTTGCCTGCGACGCGCGGCGAGCAAGAGGTGAATAGTTGTACCTACAAGTACGGCGCGCTTTGGGTCTTTAGTTGGTTCGAGACCTACATTGACCACTCCCGTGGACCGGCGCTGCAGGGGGTATCCGTTGAAATTTCTGCACGAAAATAAAGCTAGGTACATTATCATTGCACCGTCTTTCTTGTCAGCGATAGCGTTATATCTCTGTTTGATAAAAGAATAGTTCCTGATAGAGTAAGGTCTCAGGTTCACCGAACTCACTTATTTTACCTGGATTAAATGTATGGGATAAAGTGGTGTAAGTATGAGTTGATTGTATGCATATTTGCAAGCTCGTCCCGGCAGCCATTTATCAGTAATCAGAAGTAAAAATAGTACGAAGTTCACGTTCATTTGCAGTGCTGATTCTTACGTACGTGTTAAACTTCCATTATTAGCGACGGTTTACGGCCGACGACGAAACGTTGCTGCCAATAGCAATTTTTACCAGAAGAATTAATGGGTCGAGTCTACTGTCAAACATTCAAACTTGTTTCGGTTTTAGCAGCAGTGAGGTTATTTTATTTTTTAATTAATTATATTTATTTGCAGCTTTTTAGTATTAAGCATACGATAGAGAAATTAATCTTGCAATCACAATACAATCTAAAACCGGACTAATTAACAGAGCCACCGCCTGTTTGTAAGCTCTATAACGTCCGTCGTTGCAAATTTTAAATCTCCCATGTGTAAAAAGAAACTTCCTGCTACAAAAAATTCTTAGAAAATAATATGGAAACACATAACACAATGTTATGAAATAAAACTGTTACTAAAAACTCTCATGTGTACATCAGACACATAGGTCATTTTGATTTACAATTAAATGTAGGCTGACACTTGAGAGGTTTTAAAAATGATACGTGCTGTTTCGATTTAATAAGATATTCACATGGAAGTTTTTGCTAAGTATGGGTATTCAAAATAGCTTTTCAAATATTTGTAAAACTATAGCAACCCACATCCCTAACCGCCCGGTTCGTGCCTCTCGCGGACGGTTGCCGAAGCGGTATGCATCTCCCTCGCACACACAAATGCGTCGCATCCCGACGTTGTCAATGGACATCGCGCGATGCGTTAGCGGCTAGTTCGCAACTCTGCCACTGCGCGCTGGGTAAGAGACTTTAAGAGAGTCCGCCTCTGACCGCGCCCAAGTATAAACCTGTTCGCGCGTAAATTATACCTCGCTCACCGGAGCCCCACTGTAACTCGAAGTAGTGTTTACTTTCAGGCAATACGCCCACACACATTGTAATCAGTGTCAATATACTTTTCTACTCAAAGTCTAATCTTCATTCTCCCCTGAGACCGACGTCTCCCTATATATGGCTCGCAACGTTTTTTCTCGAGTACAGTGTTTGAAGTGACTATAATCAGTGATCATGCCAATGACCAGGAATAGAGCGGCTAGTTTAAATCGCATGGAAGAAGGTGACGATGTCGATAACACATCTACGATTCCCTCGCGACCTAACACGCCGCCGCCCATCGAGCCGCCTGCGTTTCAAGATGGCGCCGACGCGCCCTCTCCGCCGTGTGCCGACGCCACGTTTTCTTCGGATCACGTAGCGTCCATAATAAGATAACTGCCCTTCAACGTTCACAGACAGAAGCGCTCAGGGAGCTACTTACCTCGGTACCACGCGCGAACGCATCGACTCCGGAGTCATTTGCATTTTCAGGGCAAAGCACCCTAGCTCGCTGTAAGGTCAACTTCTCCGGCAAACCGAAAGAATCGGTAGAAGCTTTCATCGATGGTATAGAAGCATACAGTGAATGTGCACAAGTTTCGGACTCCAATATCATACGCGGACTAGCTTACTTATTCAAGGACGAAGCCGCTACGTGGTGGCAAGGAATCAAAGATTCGGTGTCAACATGGCGGCAGGCTAAAGAAAACTTAATAAGTGCATACGGCGATCGCCGTCCCCCGCATCGTATTTATAGAGAAATTTTTTCAACAACACAGAAAGAGGAGAATACAGATGCGTTTGTGGCACGCATTCGCGCCCTTTTGTCACGATTACCAAAGGGTGACGTAACGGAATCTGCACAGATAGACATGACGTATGGTCTCCTCAACTCTAGAATAAGAAAAAGACTTCGCAGAGAAGACTGCACAGATTTTAGTCAATTACTTCGCCTTTCACGGAACATAGAGGATGTATTTGATGAGAAACACACACCTACAAGTGAGCGCCAGATGCAAACAAATACGCGCCCCTTGCCTACGTCTACGCAACAGACACAACCCGTCGCTAGCACGCTACCGACCCGCGGTGCTCACGCACCGGCTCGTAGCGCTCCGCTGCCGCCTCGAAGTTCTCCCGCCGCCGTTTCCGAGACACAGCGCCAGCCGCCCGCTCTTCCGCCGCCAAGTCGCGACTCCGCTGGCACTGCGAGACAGCAACGGCCTGTTTGTGTATACTGTAAGAAATATGGACACACTAGGGACCAGTGCCGTAAGTTACAACATCAATCAGGCGAGTCCCAATCTCATAACGTTACGGAAGTGCGTGATAACGTTGTCAAAACAGATGTCTGTGATAAAAAACAAACCAATACATTCTATTGTGTTCATTCTCGTGTTATACCTAAAGACTCTAAGAATAATTTTAATAGTTCTGACAATTCTAAGTCAAATATTTCTCGTTCGTGTTATTCTAATATTCCTGATAATAATATTATTGCATATAGCGCCATAAACACGAAATGTGTATGTATACCTAAATGTGTTCGACATAATTGTAATTTTTCTTTTTGTGATAAATGTGATAACAGGTCAATTCTATATTGTAATAATATGGATCCCGAATTGAATTCGTATTTCGTTTCGCGAAAATTTTCGAAACACGATAGTAAACAAACCGGCTTAAAGCAAAAGTGTAATAAGTTACTATTTTCAGAAAATCAGAATAATGATATCTTGAACCAAAAGGTTAATAACCCCTGTATTTTTAAAAATGTGTACAATGTGAAAAACTGTAATAACCCAAAAATTTTAGAAAATAAGAATGTTTGTTATGATAGTTGTATATGTAGTGGAGATGCTTCATCGTGCGGTAACCGTATCGCAGAACCTATTGGTCGCGATTTACGCCCGATTTTTACAATTCAGATTCTGGGTTTTAAGGGAACCGCGTTGATAGATACGGCAGCTAAGCACTGCATTGCGGGTCATACGCTGTATACTCTCCTTCTACGTCAAGGTCATTTCCTCATACCTTCCACACGGGAAGTTAAGCTTGCCGACGGCATAGTCCGTATGATGGATGTATGTACTTACTACTACGTTAGAGGTTACCTTAGAAACATCAATTATCACGATCCCATTCTTAATTTTTCCTGATTCGACTAATAGTGAAACATTATTAGGTATAGATTTTATAACTGCCGCCAAGGTAGTTATTGATTTTCATAAAGAAACTTGGTACTTTAGTGACAATGATCAAGTAAAATATAATTTGTCATTTGAACCTACTTCTCGTAGCGTGTCCTGCGCCTCTACAGATATACTTAGGGATGATGAAGGTACTCATCTTAGGTCAGCTGAGCGACAAGCGCTTGCTGACGTCATTACCAGGCAGGGGGAGGCCCAACACCATATGCAGAGCACCGAATTGAAACAGGTGACCACCCGCCAATTGCTGTACCTCCTTACCGCCTGAATCCTTTAAAAAAACAGCTGATGAAAGATGAAATTGCTAAGATGCTACAAGAGGACATCATTGAAGAATGTGAATCGGCTTGGTGTTCACCGGCGCTCATGGTGCCGAAATCGAATGGTAGTATCCGTTTTTGTGTAGACTATAGGCGTTTGAACGCAGTAACCAATGCTGATACTTATCCGATGCCACGCATCGATTAGTTACTACAGAGTACGAAACAGGACTGCTACATGAGTACGTTGGACCCTCGATTTTCTTACTGGCAAGTGAAGGTAAGGGAATCAGATAAAGATAAAACTGCTTTTGTTTGCCCTGTAGGTACCTATAGGTTCAAAAGAATGCCGTTCGGGCTCCACAACGGGCCTGCCACGTTCCAACGCCTCATCGATCGTCTCCGGTCCTGCTCTGCACTGCAAGAGGTAACTATGCTAGCTTACTTGGATGACCTGTTGATAATGTCCCAGGGGTACCAAAAACACCTGCAAGACCTCGAAATTGTATTTAAACGTCTGGCCGAGTTTAACCTCCATGTCAATAGAGAGAAATGTGTCTTCGCTAGAGCAAGCGTTAAATACCTCGGTCACGTCATAACTCAACAAGGTATTTCTGCCGACCCTGAAAAGGTAAAGGCTGTAGTTGAGATGAAGGAACCAGGTAACTTAAAACACCTGAGAACCTTCCTACAAACTTGTTCCTGGTTCAGAAAATTCATACCGGGTTTTTCAAAAATTGCCGAACCATTAACCCGTTTAACTAGAAAGAACCAAGAATGGTCTTGGGCCTCAGAACAGACCCAAGCATTTTCCGAGCTGAAGCGTCTACTGACCACGGCTCCGATACTGGTTCAAGCCGATTTTAGTCGTCCCTTTATTCTGCGTACGGACGCAAGTAACTACGCTTTAGGTGCAGTTTTATTACAGGGCGATAGTAAACAGGAAAGGCCAATCGAATATGCCAGCCGACTCCTCAACGCAGCAGAGCGCAACTACTCCACAACGTAGCGCGAAGCACTCGCTGTAGTGTGGGCGGTTGAGCGTTTTCGACCCTACATAGACGGCCAACCTGTCATAATTGGCAGTGACCATCAACCCCTTCGGTGGCTGCTGTCTCTCAAATCACCATCAGGTAGATTAATTCGTTGGGCTTTAAAGCTCCAATCTTTTGATATTCAATTCCAATACACGCCAGGGAAGGCGAATGTCGTGGCAGACACGCTTAGTAGACCGGTTTGTTCAAGTGACTCTCGCTCCAGCTGTGGTGTTTCACGCTGGCCACGGGAACCGGCGGCGCGACCGACGGCGCGGCGGGTGACGCGGCAATTCGCGCGGCGCGGCAAGCACGCCACGGGCAGTTGCGTTCGCCGCCGCGACCAGTGTAGACGAGGAGACGAGATGGCTTTATCAAAGTTAGCTCGACGTTGTTTGGAGAGTAGCAGTTTTTTTGCTCAAGATTTAATGTTTGGAAGATATAGTGGAGTACACGAATTAAATAGAAATCGTGTTACAGACGGAGAATTCCACCAAAAATATGAAAAATATAGGCAGCACCCAGATTTTTTTTTCCAATACACCAGAATGAGCGTCGAAACATTCGATTATATACTTGGGAGCATTCAATCAGAACTGGAGAAAAAGATTAATTCAAGCAGGGTTTTAAGTGCTGCAGAAAAATTGTTTTTGACGTTAAGGTATGTAATATGTGCGTATATCTATACATATAATACTGATTCAGTATAGAGCATATCAATTGCTTGAGCTTGCATACAAAGGCACAAACGCGCGCTCTTAATCAATGTTATAGATTTGCCATAGAATAAGAAAAAACCATTTTAGTGTCAAGTTTGACGTGCTCTTTACAGTACTAACCCACTTAACTAGAAAAAAAAAACAAACGAGAACAATTTTATTTAAACAATTATTTATTTTAAACTTTTAATTGTAATAACAACTTTTCTCAATTTTAATCAGCCTTTTGTAATCACAGTCAAATTATTATTTACCCTGAAAATCATTCCAATTTACTTCCCCTTTAATCAGCTAACCACTTACGATCACTATAATTATCTTAATTAAAATTGAATAATAAATCTAATAACAATCAGTCTTCTCAATGATTAAAATTTAATTTTAACAATATTATTATCTACTCATTATTGAAATTATTGTTCACTTGGTTTGGTTGAGTAGAATATCCATATCTCCCATAAGGTTCGCCATACATAGTCACAGTAATTTCGTCTAAAAGAGCTTGATTAATTTTATTCCTAAGCCTAATTTTCTGCATAGGGGGTAATTTTTTCATCTCAGGTAGAATGCTCATCAAAAAGTGATAATCTTCAGATTTTTTTTCCTGTCTATCACTGTCATGTTGTTTAGCAGATTCTTTTTCTAAAATTTGTAATTTCTTTTTCTCAATATCTAAGTATTCGGCTCGAATGTCTCTTACACTTTGTCTTTTTCTAGTAGAATCTTGACCACTAGATGTTGAGGGTTCAATTAGTGAAGATGTAAGCGCAGGAGAAAGTGGTGTTGCTGGTGAAGATACCCCACTGAAATCGTCCACGTATATGTCGTCATTTTCATTGACTGTAGGAGCATTTTCATCTAAATTTGATTCGGACGCAAGAGGCATGTACTCATCTTTCATAAACCCTAAAAGTGTGAAGTACTTCCACGACGGTTCATAATTTGAAGTTGAGGATCCAGATCGGGGCTTAGGAATTCTTTTCAACTCTTTACTGTATGTGTCTCTTAAGTTCTTCCACTTCTTAAGATCGTTGACTGAAAATTAAATTGTTACCTAATTTTACTTATTTATTTAGATAAGGACGTTCACATGATCATCATGTTACACTTAGTTTAATTATTATCCATAAATTACGTCACACGTTAAGGGGTTACTAAATTTCGTAACGTAAGATGTCGAAAAATAAAGCGAAACTAATTTCGGAAATACTGTTTTAATTTAATAATTTCAGATGTAAATTTTCAAAATATGTGAAATAATTTATGGATAACCCCTATAGCTGACTGTATAGTAAATATACTTATAGAAAATATTTTTGTTTCAGGTTTCTCTCAGTTGGGATGACTTTTAAATCTCTGGCTCATTCATACTCTCTAGGCCGAAGTACCGTTGCTAAAACGATTTATCAAACTTTAAAGGCAATATGGAATAAATTCGTCAATCAGCATATGTCACCAAAACTGACCAGTGAAGATTTAACGAGAATTTCTGATAACTTTTTCTTAAGATGGCAGTTCCCTAACTGTATAGGAGCCATTGATGGGAAGCATTTTCGAATACAAAAGCCCCCACGAAGCGGAAGCCAATATTATAACTATAAACATTTTTTTTCATTGGTCTTTCAAGCAGTTTCCGACGCTGATTACAAATTTTCTGTAATTGAGATCGGTGGAAGGGGAAGACAAAGTGACGGAGGCACGTTCCATTTTTCTAAACTTAACGAGTTGTTTACTAACAATCGATTTCATTTACCACCGCCGAAAACGTTGCCTGGATCAAATATATTATGCCCACACGTCCTGGTTGGTGACGAAGCCTACCCACTGAAACCTTATCTTATGCGACCCTTCCCATCCAGCAATTTAGATCATTCGAAACGAATTTTTAACAAAAGGTTATCAAGAGCCAGAGTGACAATTGAGTGTGCTTATGGTATTATGACGAATAAATGGCGCATTTTCCTCAAAGCAATCGAGACTGACACAAAACATGCAAAACTTATAATTAAGGTTGGATGTCTGCTACATAATATTGTAAGAGAAAGAGATGGAAATTCTGATCCCGATTTTCGGCGATACATGAGATCGAGAACTAGGTCTAGGAGGATTATAACGTCACGGCGTAATACGAGGGTCAAACTGAAAGTTCTTAGAAAATCAAAAACTGATTACATTAGCCAGTTATTAGTTTTATTATATCTTTTCAAAATATTGTCCATTCACGTCAATACACCGCTGCATGCGATGGAACCACTGGGAAAAGCACTTTGCCCACTCGTCCTTAGGGGTCTCTTCAATGGCATCGCGATACGCAGCCACCGCTTCTTCAGCATTCATAAACCGCTTTCCTTTAAGTTTTTCTTTAATTTTTAGAAATTAATAAAAATCACAAGGCGCGAGGTCGGGGCTATACGGCGGGTGACCCAGTAATTCAACGTTTGATATCGCCAAATAGTCGATCGTTCGCTTGGCGGTGTGCGACGAGGCGTTGTCGTGGTGAAGGAGGATCCTACTGCGAGGTCGTTTCTCTCGAACTTTTTCCAAGACAAGTGGCAAACAATTGGTAGTGTACCATTCTGCAGAAACTGTTTTTTGATCCTCTAACACAATTGTTACGAAATGACCTATCCTTCCAAAGAACGAGGCCACCATTTTTTTTCCCGCACTTCGATCTCTCTTCAGTTTAGTTGGCAACTCCTCGAAAGGAAACACCCACTGAGCAGATTGTCTTTTGGTTTCAGGATCATAACAGTAAATCCAGCTTTCGTCACCTGTTAGTATGTCGAACACAGCATTAGAGTCACCTCCGTTAAATCTTTCAATCATTTTACGGCACCAATCCACACGATGGAGTTTTTGAGCCTCAGTCAAATTATGAGGTATCCACCGGGCGCAAAGCTTCCTGACCGCTAAATGTTCGTGGAGGATTTTGTGAATTTGACTCATACCGATGCCTAAGCTTGTCCGAATCTGCTGATAGGTCACTCTTTTGTCAGTCTCTATCATACGCCGCACAACACAGATGTTATTTTCAGTCGTCGCCGTAGAAGGCCGTCCCTCACGTAAATCATCAGTGAGATTAGTGCGACCACGTTTAAACTCATTAAACCAGTTGTAAACAGTCGCACGAGATGGGGCTTCATCGTGAAAGGCCAATCGTAGTCTATCATAACTTTCTTGTTGACTTAAATAACATCGAAAGTCATAAAAAATCATTGCACGAAAATTTTCTCGTGTTAAATTCATGTTAACGTGACACAGACAATTTTCAATTTGCCGCCAAATCGTAAAACAAATGATAAATGAATGAAATATATACTCAGTAATATTGGCAAAGAGTTCTATTTTCAAATTTTAGAATTATTTTTTTATTATATTGTTTATAAGTGGCCAGTTCTAAGAACTTTCAGTTTGACCCTCGTAATAGAGCTTCATTGCAAGCCATAGATATAAGAAATAATTTCAAAGACTACTTTGTAAACTATTGATAAATATTTATTGGTACCTGTTAATAAATTAAATTAAAAATCTAAAAACCCCCGACTCAAAAAAAAACTCTAAAAAAGTAAGAAATAATATTGGTCTTTCAAATTTAATATAAGTAGTTTATTTTTTAATCCAAGCGTCAATTCGTCGTGGGACCGCTAAAGTTAACAGCAGCTATTCTTTGTATAACTTTATCTTTATTATTACTTAGCTTTTACTTTTTTTTCTTGGAATTCAAATTTACGATGCTACAGACACACACACTCACACACGCACACGGACACGCACACGTCAAACTTATAACACCCCGTCGTTTTTGCGTCGGGGAATAAAAATAAATACTCACCATCAGAATCTGGAAATTGCTGTTTTATTTCTTCCCACAACTTTTTCACAACATTTTAAACTTATGTTGCGGGTGGCTAGACTTCCAAATAGCTGGTCTAGCTAGAATTTCTGCAATAAAAGCTTCCGTTTCCATTTTCGCGAAAAAAAAACAAACTATTTTAAATTAAGTTCGCTCCGGCAGTAGTCGCCGCGTCTGCCGCTCGACTCCGTGGCCTGCGCCGTAATAACTCATACATTTATTTCGATCGCTAGTCGTGCCGCGCGATTCGCTCGGGGAAATTCGCCGGTCGTCTCGCTGGTCGCCGCTGCGCGTGGCATGCCCAGTACATTTCCATACATTTGATTCATTCGCAAGACGCGCCGCCGGTCGCGCCGCGCGAATTTTCGCTATAGCGAATTTTCCGTGGCCAGGACGTTTGTTCGGTGATTTGTGATCTGCCCACAAAGACACCCAATCAACTTCGTATGGAGCAAATTTCAGATCCGGAAGTCGAAAAGGTAATTAGAGAGCTCGAAGGATCTGATGACGTCGCTGCCCAGAGGTGGTTGCAAAGAGGTTATATCACTTCCCAAGGCGTCCTGTACCGTTTTAATCCGGACTCCGATAGTGAAACCCCTCAGTTAGTTATCCCTGCCGGTCAAGTTCCTGACATTTTAAAGGAGTTACACGATTCTCCAACTGCCTGTCACCCAGGTATTGATAGAACTTACCATAAGGTAGCCCAGTTGTATTACTTCACAGGGATGCGCCGAATAATCACCGATTATGTCAAAGCTTGCATCCACTGCCAGCGTTATAAGGCAAGTAATACCAAACCACCAGGTTTACTCCAGACCCCAATGATGAATCAGCGTAATGAAGTGCTGGCTATAGATCTTTTCGGCCCATTACCAGCTGGTGACCAGGGGGAGCGTTGGGTGTTCCTTATCGAAGATACTGCCACAAGGTGGGTAGAGTTTTTTGCCCTCAAAGAGGCAACGTCTGAAGCATGCGCACGTGTTCTCATCGAGGAATACTTTTTGCGTTTTGGCTTACCACGCCGAATAATATCAGACAACGGAGTACAATTCGTATCTGCAGTCATGCGCCAGTGCATGACTGTCTTGGCAATTAAGCAGAATTTTATTCCCCTCTATCACCCACAATCAAATCCGGCAGAACGGAAAAATAGAGACCTGAAAGCTATGTTAGCATATTTAGTGGAGGAAGATCATACATCATGGCCAAAGAAGCTACCGTTGATTCGTTTTGCCCTGAACGGCTCCAAATGTCGAATAACGGGTACCTCACCAGCTTATTTGAACTTTGGCCGTGAGATGAGATCTCCCACTGAGGTAACACATGACCTACGCGCCGTATTAGGTAAAGAAAATTTTGTTGAACAGATTACCCCTTACCTTAAGAACTTTATAAATTCCCTGTCAGCAATCCGCGAGCGTGTCGAAGCTGAGCAAGATAAGACAAAGCAATACGCCGATGCGTCGCGTCGACCATCGGAAACCTTTGAGGTAAATGATCTGGTTATGCTTAAGTCCTACCTGTTGAGTGAAGGATCTAAGGACCTTACTTCCAAATTCTATCCACGTCGCGATGGGCCTTACAGGATTGTAGAAAAGGTTAGTCCTACGACCTACATTATTGCACATACAGAACATCCTAGTTTAATCGTAGGTAAATACCACACTCAGGATCTTACCCATTATCAAGGTAGAGAGGACACTTTACCAAAACCCGTAATTCCAAAAAGGAATCGCGGACGTCCTGTTAAAAATGTTAATTTACCAGTCCAGGAGCGAGGGCGTTCTCCAGAACTGGAGGGGGAGTATATAGCAACCCACATCCCTAACCGCCCGGTTCGTGCCTCTCGCGGACGGTTGCCGAAGCGGTATGCATCTCCCTCGCACACATAAGTGCGTCGCATCCCGACGTTGTCAATGGACATCGCGCGATGCGTTAGCGGCTAGTTCTCAACTCTGCCACTGCGCGCTGGGTAAGAGACTTTAAGAGAGTCCGCCTCTGACCGCGCCCAAGTACAAACCTGTTCGCGCGTAAATTATACCTCGCTCACCGGAGCCCCACTGTAACTCGAAGTAGTGTTTACTTTCAGGCAATACGCCCACACACATTGTAATCAGTGTCAATATACTTTTCTACTCAAAGTGTAATCTTCATTCTCCCCTGAGACCGACGTCTCCCTATAAAACTCATTTTTGAGAAAAATGTCACATAGGAGGTTTTAAATTTGCAACGACGATAAACGCTTTAATTTATTCCTTATTCTAAATCCTATATGTTTTTTAAACCAACTTTTAAAGCTCTTTATTGCACTTTCGTTAGATGTATATTGGAATACGTATCACAGATATGGAACTCCTGTTATGACACATACGACGAAAGGATTGAGAGAATACAAATTATATTTCTAAATTATAATATATGTTATTGTTTAAAATGCCCTTCAAATCTTCCAATTATCTTAAACTTTGTAGAAAATTTCATCTGCTGCCTCTTTCCAATTGGAGAAATACAGCTGTCATTTATTACCTGCTGAAAATTGCCTCCAGGAAAATTGACTGTCCTGCATTGTTACAAAAATTAAATGTTAACACACCAGAGGTTAAACAGAAATGTAAAAAATTTACATGTACCCGTCTGTTCCTCCAACTACAAAAAAACTCCTTTCTCAATCGTGCGAGCAATAGCCTTATAGCCATCTCCAAGGATCTTGTTGCAGACCTATTTAATATTAGTATCCCCGTGGCGAGGCGACGCATCAGTGAAAGGTTCTTACCATCATTTTTATATAGCAGTGTAATACAGATATTTAAAAATTAATCAGATAATAATTATAGCATATGCAAAGAGTTGGTTTCTTATCTCCTATTTAGGTATATCTTAAGGAAGGAATGAAGGAGGAGGAAATTCTAGGAAATATTAATTTAATTAATTGAAGAAACCTGAACTAGATTGGAAGGTGGCACATAAAATTCTCAACATCCAATCTAGCCTTTTTCAGAGTTTCAGTGGAATAACAGTGGCTTGCTTTAATCCAAAATAACAGAATTGGGGCTCTGGGTGGGTGGTGGATGGCTAATGGTTACATTGGAAGATTGGAAATCGCTGGACAATAAAATAATAAAACAAGGGTACCCTGGATCAATGAAAATGTCAATCGTCTCTGTATCAAACGGGATGCGTTATTTTGCTCCTGGAAAAAAGTCCTGACGACGCTCAATTAAGGTTGCAGTACAATAAGACCCGTAACAATTTTAGAAAGTAGAAGAAATGCCTATTATATGAACGAAATTAATAAAAACTTTAAAAATACTAAGAAAGTATATCGAATTATTAACCAGATACTGGGGCGAGTGACACAATCAATTGATGCAGTGATTTACAAAGCTTTTGATGCTCAGGGTTTCACCACTAAAATGATTGCCGACAACTTTGCGAAAGGTTTTGACAAAGCTGTAAAAACCATAATTCCAAATTGTACCCAAAAACTTTCAGATAAGTCTACTTGTGAACCTTTAAACTCTTCCTTATACTTTAATAAAGCTACTGGTGATAAAATACATAAAATTATAAACAAATTAAATACAAACAAGGCACCTGGAATAGATAAAATAAAAGTATCAGATATTAAAATGACAGGTTTTGCTATATCAGAAGCTATAGCCAATCTGATAAATAGCAGTGTAACCCAAATGAGCTAAAACTAGGATGTGTGAGACCAGTCTTTAAAAAAGGTAAACGAGATGAGTATGCTAACTATCGTCCTATTACGCTACTTTCTTCTATTGACAAAATAGTAGAAAAATATATTTGCCAACAAATGCATGCATTTCTTAGTAAACACGACGTGATTTACCGCAACCAATTCGGTTTTCAAACTGGAAAAAGTTCGTCTGGCTTATTATCAAAGTTCAGCGATCAAGTAAAAAAATGAAGCGTCGGTAGCTTAGTGGTTAAGGAGTCAACCTTACGATCGAGAGGTCCCGGGTTCGAATCCTGGCCATTACACTACCGACGTAAACCCACTCCTAACACAAGCAATTTAGCTTACCTGGAGGGGTTAGGGGGGATATTAGTAATTTCGGTTACTAATATTCTTTAAAAAAAAAAGAAAAAAAAAGAGTACATACCTTAACCAGAAAATGACTGAATAATCAGTGTTTGTTGATTTTTCGCGTGCATTTGATACACTAGATCACAAGGAAATAATTAATAAACTGAACCTTTGTGGAATACGTGGCCCCCTTTTAGAATGATGCGCAAACTATCTTCATAGTAGAACATTACCGTCAAGGTTGGTCAATCGCTGAGCATTTGAAGTTACAAAGGGTACGGCTCAGGGATCAGTCTTGGGACCTCTTTACTTTCTAGCATATGTAAATGACATGAGTAATTGTATCAAACATTGCACATGTTATCAGTTTGCAGACGATACATGTCTCATAATAGCTGACAGGAATCCACAAAAAGCTCACGACCTTTTGCAGACTGATCTCAACTCCCTACTAACATGGTGCCATGATGCCGGTCTTGTAATAAACTCGGATAAAACTAAAGTACTCGTAATAAAATCACCATACAATAAATGCATTCCCCCTGCGAGCATAATCGCACACAACCATAGCTGCCTGCATGATTTGAATGGTGGGGCCTGCAATTGCCCATTTATAGATATAGTAATTTCGTATAAGTATTTGGGTTTGGAAATTGATACCAAATTTAACTGGGGTAAGCATTTCGAACACGTTTGTAATAAGTTGAGACAGTTCTTAGCTAATATTATAATTATTATAAACCGCATACCATATAAAACAAAACTAATGCTATACAACTCACTGGCTGAATCATATATTCAATACGGACTCAGTAGCTACGGTCGCACTTATAAAACTTACCTCAATCAAATTTACAAACTCCAAAAAAACATTCTCAAGAATATTGTACCAAAAAAAATTAAAGATTAATGCCAAAATGACGAACATAAATTATTTCAATATTGCAGTGTACTACCTATCCAGACACAATTTAGATTTATCTTACTAAAAGAAGATTTTTTTAACGAAGAGTTACAAACAAAAATACAACACCTGTATACACGAGGGCCGTCGCTCGAAACCAACTTCAGACCACCAGCGCTAATAATATGTACGGTGAACGGACATCGAAATATCTGCTACCGAGGTTTATAAATCAACTACCTTCCGATTTAAGAAATGTAATATCACCATCAAATATTAAGGTCAAACTTAAGTCCCACTTTCTCCAGAACATGGAAAGTGATAATAAATTAGGTACTGGAGAATGCTTTTGCCAAGTTCCAGTAATATATAACTGTATCTATCTACGTTTTCTTAACAATTGTATGTCAGTATATTGATAGATTTACTTTATTTTTAGTGTAGACTGTAGTATTTATCACAAACCTCAGTGGTTTATTAATGCTACTGTATTGTTATTATACCTGTATTGTTTAATTTGGTAATAAAAAAAAATAAAAAAAATATTAAGCAGTGCCAGATGAATTCAAAAAATTACCCACAAAAAAGTCTTTATGGCTTTTAGAAAACTCGTTTTACTCATTATACGACTACTTGGATGATTTGTTTATTTTTTAACACCCTTGCTCGTAAAGCTGATGTAATTCCACCGGTTTTAAATATGTAAAGCTGGTCATAACAAACGCGTGTGTTACCAAAGCAAATAGTTAAGTTATAGTCCATACAAATTCCATAACAGTATTATTTGCCATTTCAAATATGGAACTGATCGCCGCCGCACGACTCCAGATAGTGAGCAGCGCGCTGTTGCTATTCAAATTTCGAACTAATCGCCGCGCGGCGCCAGTCAGTAGGCAGCGCTGGCGCGCTGTTAAAATGGCGGGAAAGCAACAGTGAACAAAATATAAAATTCTTTTTTTTCTGTTTCCTCGCAAATGTGTTAAAAAACGTCGTACGATATACGTGCGTATTGGTTACAACATGCTCGGCTCAATTACGCCCTCGCCTTCGGCTCGGGCTGAAATTCCGCCTCGCATGTTATAACCATCTTGACGCACTAATATCGTAATGTACTATATTGACATTAAAATTTATTATATGCCTATTATAGACATTATTAATGTATTGGACAATTGTGTAAATTATCTTGGACATTATGACTATATTATTATTGCTATGTTCAACATAGCAATAATTCCATTAATTTAGTTTTATTTTTTTAATTAAGCAGGCAAATGTTAATGAAAGAAATGTAAAACATGGGTTGGACCTATTGTATTATTATTATAGTCGTATATAACCTAGAAAAATTTGGTCTGTTTCTAGTTTTAATGTTTATGCTATGTTTGCATGCCATTGAATGGTAAATGTGCTGAACCAAATTAATGTAACATCCATATTACCATATCTGTTGAAAATATGTTCGTACGCGAGGCCCTGTATGTAATTGGCTTAATAGTATATAATCTTTTGTACAAGTCTATTAGAATAAGCTGTTGAACCTCCATAAATAAATTACACACACAAACATACATATGGCGTGGAAGCAAATTTTTAACTGGTCGTCATTCGTCGCTATGGTAACGAGTAAGAAATATAAAAATTTCAACGTATTAGTTGTCAGTTGTTAGACGCATATATTCAATGCTAAAGTATGGCCGCTGATTTTTTTTTTTTTTTTTTTTTCCTTCGCCCGTGTCGGGCAGGCTACGATCTTGGACCATACCGCCTCGTCTTCAGTTTTTCCTTCTTTCTTGTCCAAACGTCAATAAGGCCGCAGCCTCGTCCTTAGTAGTTTATAGTAGTAGTAGTAGTTTATATTTTAGGCCAGAGCCACGTCTTCAGTATTCAATAATTAGTCAAAATCATAATAATTTAATGTCATATCCGTGTATTCGTCTTATTCATGTTGTGAAGTAAGGTCATATCATCCGGGTCATTCATATCCTTATAATAAGTCGCCCCGAACGGTCAAATTGCCCATCCAGTGCTGTCAATAAATTTATACAGTGGTACATAAGTACTGTAATTTTCCAGCAAACCTTGAGTGTCGCGCGGGATGCTTGCTGGCGTTCTAAATATTTCCAATAAATTATCAATTAGAGGAATTCTTTGCAAGTCATATGCAGGGCATTCAAAAATTATATGATCTAGGGTCTGATCACTTCCTAAGTTACAATTGTCACAAACAGGCGATGTTATAATTTTCATTCTGGCTAAATGTGCATTGAATCTTCCATGTCCAAGTCTAAGACGATTTATAGTAGTGTAAAATATTCTGCTCTTAGGAAGAACAGATCTGGTGAACCAGGGCGCAGAACCAATGGTTTGATTTATTTTCGCATACCATTTTCCTTTAGTTCTTAGTGTTTCTTGCCAGTTCTCATGCCAAATACAGGTGTTTTGTTCACGTAATTTAGTAAGCAGGTCGGAACTTGGTATGGCAACATTTCTCGTCACTGGGCTTGGGATGTCAATGTCAGTGATAACTCTTGCAAGATGATCTGCGTTTTCGTTTCCTGCTACTCCAATGTGGGAGGGTGTCCATATTAAACTTATCATAAATCCTCTAGAACTAAGATAGGCGTATAAAGTCCGAATCTCATATAAAATATTTCCGGTGTTGGCGTCCAGTTTCGGGTGTTGTAAGGCCATGAGAACACTCATGCAGTCGGTCGCTACAAGCCAAGTTGTGTGCCCAAGATTCTTTTCTTGTATATACTGCAGAGCTGTTAAAATGGCTAGAGATTCTGCTGTAAATATAGTCATGGCTCCAGGTAACCGAACTCCATGTCCAACAGTAAGATGAGGTAGATATATGGCTAGCGAAACATTTCTATTGTTTTTGGATCCGTCAGTAAATATATGCTTGTACCCAGGGAACTCTGCAATTAACTGATAGACATCTTCTTTAGACCGTAGGTCACGTTTAATGTATATGTCCATGGGCCAGAATTTGCTGATATAATTGCCAGAGTAACACGGCCATCTGCCTTTACATTTCTCAATTTGATATTGATCATCAATACTGATTACGTTAGAAAAGTCATGAAATATATAGGGGACATTTACGGAATTAGAGGGACTGTATACTCTGTGATAAAATAACATTTTCTTTAGTAAAGGATGATTTTCAAAAGATAAAAGTTTGAGAATGTATTTGGATTTTAAAAACTGAAATCTTATATTCATAGGAGGAGTGCTACACTCAATTTGAAGTGAATTAATTGGAGTTGTCTTCATTGCACCAGTTACACATCTAAGATTGTGGTTTTGAAGGATCTCCAATTTATGAACCAATCTCTGATCAGACCCAAAGCATAAAAATCCATATTCAAAATGACTACGGACTAAAGATTTATAAAGCATCAGCAAAATTTTAGGATCAGCTGCAATTGACAGTGACTTTATGAAATTAAATGCTTTATTAGCTCTACCTAACAGATAATCAACATACTTAGTCCATGAGAGGTTGCTTGTAAAAATTATACCCAAAAACTTCACTTCATTCACTATTGGAAGAACACAATTATTGTAATAAATATTTAGGACTGTTTCGCACTCTCCAAAGACTACAACTTTAGATTTTTCTGGACTAATATCTAAGTTTAAATAATGAAAATAGTTCTTTAGCCGAGTTAAAGCTGTGTTTAGAATACTTTCAACAGAACTTATATCTGAACCTGAAGCATAGATAACCAAATCATCTGCAAACTGCAAATTTGCCACTTCAAGACCAAGTACAATGTTTAGTCTATGTATATATAGAAGATAAATCAATGGACTGAGGATGCCACCTTGACATACCCCTTTGTATGAAAAACGTGGGCCTATTAATCTTTTATTCACCTTAACATAGACTTCTCTACCATGTAAAAAGTTAAAGATCCATATTATAATTTTTTCAGGAATACCAAGGGCACGAAGTTGAACACACAAAATGTGCAGATTGATGTTGTTGAATGCACCCACTACATCAAAGAAGACACCAACAAAATGATTGTCCATTTTATTAGAATTGTATATGTCTAATTGCAAATGGGAAATGCTATCTCTAGTTGAGCAACCACGTCGAAAGCCAAATTGATTAGATGGTAATAGACTATTACTTTCTATATAAAATTCTAGCCTTTGTTTAATTAATTGTTCAAAGGTTTTTCCCATGCATGATGTTAATGCTACTGGCCTATATGATTCTGCTTTGTGTCTTACTTTGTTAGGTTTGAGAACTGGGATGAGACAATCTGTTTTCCATTCATTGGGGATGATCATTTCCTGCCAGAGTAAATTATAAACACTTAGTATGTCAGAAAGTGCCTTAATTGATACATTTTTTAACATTTTATATGGTATTCCATCAAGGCCAAAAGCTGAATCACGTCTAGATGATATTGCAGATTGTAATTCCTGAACAGAAAATGGATTAGTTAGATATGCATAATGCCCTGAAACTTTTATTTCATTAGGAATTGATTGGAATGGCCTTTCAACTGTATCTGGAGTATATTTTTTTAGAAAATCGAATACCCAAGGAGAAATAGTGTTACATGGAGGTGTAAATGATTTATTAAATCTTTTAGAAATTTGCCAAACTCTAGATAATGGAGTAGTTCTATTAAATGACTCACATAGAGAAATCCAACTTAAATATCTTTCTCTTTTTAACACTAACTTTTTAAGTGCTTGTAATTTTTTAAACTCAATATACTTTTCTAATGTGGGATTGTACTTGAATTCTTTATAGGCATTCCTAGAGTCTTCTACTGCCTTAGTACATTTCAGATTCCACCATGGTAATGGGATGCGTTTTTTACGAACATTATTTACTAACGTTGTATCAAAAGATGTAGCAGGTCTTAAAGATGTTGGTAATGATTTAACAATAGCAGAATTTAATAACTCTACTAAGTCATTGTATGACTGTAGTGGGTTATCTTGATTAATTTTAAAATCAATGAACAAACTATCAACACTCTTCTTATATATTTCCCAATCAACCAGGTTAAAATTAAAATGTTTAGGTAAATTTGAGGTTTCTGTATCATGTGGGATATTATAATTGTTAATAATTAGTACCCTTGTAATTACAGGCAAATGGTAACTACCTAAAGGATCGTCGTGAACAGACCAGTTACAAGACGATGAAATTGAAGCTGATACTACAGTTAAATCAAGTGCCTTTCTTTGCCACCTATCAGAGCCTACAGTAGTCATTTCTCCATCATTTAATAAAACCAAATTACGGTCATTAATGATTTCAAGCACCTCTCGGCCGCGAATGTTCACACTGTGACATCCCCAAGCCGAATGATGTGCATTGAAATCTCCACCTACCAAGAGAGGACCAGGAATACTGCGAATTAAATTATCCAACTTATACTTAGAAAATGAAGCGTTTCCGGGACTATAAAAACTGACTAATGAAATTTCTTTATTATTGCCATATTTTAAACGAATTGCTATATTTTGTATAGAATCATCATATATAGTATCTATTTTACTAAATTGTAAACTGTTATGTATTAAAATAGCTACACCATTGTGTGTATTACCTGAATCTAATCTTACTATATTATATCCTTTAATACTTAATCTCATGTGAGGCTTGAGCCAAGTCTCACACAATAAAGCTACATGTATGTTATACTCATGTAAAAAATACGAAAAAGCATGTTTGTTACTATTGATGCTCTGGGCATTCCACTGTACAATATTTAGCTGATCCATAAAATTAAGGTTTATTTATGTTATTCTGAATTTTTGATAACAGAACATCTTTTATGCTTTGAGTGCAAATACTCTTTTCATTATTTTTATTTTGAGAAATTAATGTTACTAAAGTCTGTATTAAAATGTTTAAAATTGGTTCTGTTTCAACTAGTGATTGTAATTGTTTAGCAGGACTGGACTTTGAAAGAGATGGAAATGACTTTTCACTGAATAAATCAGCATATGATTTTTTATTAATTTTCTTTTTGTTTTCTTCCACTTTTTGTTGTTTGACTGGGCACTGTGACGAAATAGCTACATGTTTGCCTTGACAATGGCAACATGTTGCCTCAGTTTGTGGTATTTGGCATTCTTTATAATTATGGTCCTTTGTACATATGGAACATCTTTGAGCATTCTTACAAAATTTAGCTATATGACCATACCTTAAACACTTCAGGCATTGTTTTACTGGTGGAATGTATGGACGTACTTCAAATCGCCAGCTGTTCAGGTCGACACTATCAGGTATCGCTGCACACGAGAATGTGATGGACACCGTCTTCGTAGGCTGAAAGGACACCCCTCCTCCTTCTGAAATAGTGCGACGCATGAATCTTCGGACAGAAATAATATTTTTTGTGCTAGTTATAGCGTTATAAATGTATTCGTTGCTCAGGTCAATTGGAACATGCATAATGACACCTGTATTTTCCGTAGCAGCTGCAGGAATACTGGCTTTCAATTTATAATTATCCAAAAATTTCCGATTAGTTAAGGCTGCATTGGCTAAGCCAGGACGTTCAAAAATAACACCAATTTTGTAACGGTTCATGCGTAATAATTGTTTAACGCCTTTGTTGTATTTCTTAATGCTGGATGAAAGGGACATCATGTCTCTATCTCCAATCGGGACCAAGTCGACACTTTCCAAAAACACTACATATTCGAAATTGCCTCCGTTTTCAGGATAAGACCTAATGTAGTCAGGAATCCTGAACTCCCGATACTTATCCTTCTCTACCGGTGGTACAGACTCCTCCGAAGAGCTTGAGGCTCCACCGTCGTCTTCAGAGGACACCAAGGACGAATTTTCATCTTTCTTTCTTTTTTTTGCTTTTCCTTTCTTCCCCATCACAGCAAAAAAAGGAAACTAACTTAATAAATAATAAAATAACGATTTAAAAATTTTAGGTTTTAAAAAGGCGCCCTTTCGATACGAGTTTCCCGCGCTTTTTTTTTCTATGGCCGCTGAGTTATTACCGATTTGACACATGACGAATTGACAATACTAGTGAAGTGACTGAACCAGTAACCCTAATATCATTTGGGAACAGTTTGTTTTTAAATATTCTAGTATAGTGTGTAATTAAATAAAATCAAAACAAATAATAGTTAAAGACACAGGTTCTTTATTAGGTGCAGTATCCTTGATGGGCGTAGATAATTGGTCGAGGACATATCAAAATAAAACAAATTTGTAACACTGTTACACATTTTAATGAATAGAGTAGGTACAAGATGTTTGAATAAATGACTACCTATCATTTATTAAAACAATTATTCAGACTCTGAACCAGATTCGCCAGAGCTGTCATCGCTATCAGTCAGTTGTATGACAATTTCATTGTCTATAATGGTGTCCACTCTTATATCGCGGTCATAATCTTCTGTTATTAGTTTTCGAGTCTTTTCGACGACCTTGACCCAATCTTCTTTCGTTATTTTGCTGCAAGCATCTTTTAATAGACCCATCATTTTATTAGTACTGAATGGCGGAGTCGTATTATTACGAGCTGCGTAACCTGTAATGTAAACATTAAATAACGTTAATTTATTACATTAAATAAATGAAATGTTACACAATTACCTACATGTAAGGGACATGAGATATTTATTTCTTAGTTATGTATCTTTTTACTTATATGCTGAATATTGGATGTTATAATAGTACAAATTATTCATATTCATAACTTATGCGATAAAAAACAATACCTTTGATTTGTGCCCATATTAGCTCAATGGCATTGTACTGGCAGTGATAAGGAGGAATTCGAAGTACCCGATGTCCATGTGCCAGAGTTATCTCATCTACTTCATAACGGACTCTTGATGATTTATTTTCGCGTACCAACTTTACTAAGTCAGACTTTAGCAATTCGGCAGTAGTTTCAATTCCATTTTGGTGTAGCCATGCTAGGAGATCAGCTTTCTTGTAGGCCTGAGTAGGCGCTTTATTCACTTGTTTCGAGTGATATGAAGCGTTGTCCATTATTATGATAGAAGGCTCTGGCAGGCTGGGTAATAATTGATTTTCGAACCAATTCGTAAAAGTGTCTGTATCCATCTCCTCGTGGTAGTCGGAAGTACTTTTTGACGCGAAAGCCAGCAGTCCATTTTCAAAGAAACCACTTCCAGCAGAACCGGCGTGACAAATTATCAGTCGCGATCCTTTTCCAATTGGAACCTTTGAGGTTGATGCTTTTGTTTCGTCAGTCCAAGAGCGTGACACAGTGTGGTTCGCATTTAACCATGTTTCGTCAACAAAAACGACGTTGTCCCAAGACTCGATTTTTCTGGCTTCTCTTAAAAAGTCACTCCTTTTAATTATTAAATCAAATCTTTCCATTAATATTTTCCTTTTATTCGTTTTTTTATATTCAAACCCAATTTCGTGCAATAGTTTTGACAACGCCGTTTTACCGCCTTTAAACAAGCCAGCTTCTTTTAAAGAGACCAAAAGCAAACGTCTAGTTGGAAACTCGTTCCTAGTATAATAACCATATATGTGGTTTCTTATTGCATCTGCATCAAAAACATCAACACCTGTCACGGGCTTTTGTCTTCGTTTTTTCTTAGGAGTGCGTAAAATATTATCTTCACTTCCAGAAGTACCAAATTTTTCTTTATTTATATTATATAGTGTTTTTGCACCAATTCCAAGAGCTTGTGAAACCCGATCTTTCACTTGAGTGACAGGAATCAAAGGGCCGCCATTTTGTGACTCACGCTCAAAGTAATCCTATAGCTTTAGTACAAGCTCACGACATTGACTATTCAATGTTTTTCCTCGTTTCGGCATTTTCAACAAAATTACCAAACACAAACAAAATTAGTCCAATAAAGCGCAACGATAAACAGGAGAAAGCCGAGTTAAAAAACAACGGTTACACAAAAGAACGTAGTCTGTGCGCACGAGAGTACGGAAGACGACTAAACAGATTAAAATAGCGGTGGTAAGGATGTTGCCAGAATAGTATCGCCAATTACTTAAAAAAATACACCTATAACATTGCTTAACTGAGGGAGAAAATTATATTTATTAAATGTTGTTTTATATATTATAAATGTTAAAAATTATACATAATCATTTTAATTGTATTTATTTTTAAATCATAGAAAACAGTATTTCTGTCTTTGGATCACACATAAATCTTAAAAATCATAAGATACTGGCAACACAGTGCAATTAAGAGACGCAAAAAAATGGTAGCATTATATTTAGTCTAGTTGCTCGAAGGAATAAGTAAAATAAAAATATCCAAATAAAATAAATATCATATCTATTCCAATGAATTCGGACCGAATACTATCAAGCACATCACTATGAAAACTAGACGCACGATGTAACTTTGAACAAGCGCGCCAAAGAACAAAAAATAAATGTTTTCATATTATTTACAAACTATTTTAAGTTTTGAAACAGAGTTTATTGGAAAATTACTTGATTCTGACATTTTGACATAAAGTTTTATATTAAAGAGCTATTCTAAATCATTCGGCAAATGTGTCGCTCGTGCAAGGTTATATCGATTAATTTAAGAATAATCTGTCAAATCGGTAATAACTCAGCGGCCGTACTTTAGTACTATTCATTTGTTGCAGTAAGTTCCAAATATCTTGAACAAACTCGCGCATGTACACTAACTGACCAATCAAAAACCAAATAAAAGGACTGATTAACCAATCACAGGAGCCCTTTGAACGACTTTGACGTTTTTATTCTGGATGATTGGCGCACCTCCACCCATTGTGTCCCGCGCCAAAGAGACCTAAAAATATGGACTACGCAATTGTCAAGATTATTATACTATACTTGAAAATAATAATGTTATTAAAAATTTAATATATCAATACAAAACCATTCCAGTCGTTTCTATTCTAATTCCAGTGACCTGCCTAATATTTTGGATACTAATATTTTTAATTCTGTCCTTTCTTTATCAATTTTATGAACGCATGCAGTTACGCAGTTAGAGGTTGTCAGAATAAGTTCGGCCCCGCCCGAGCTACATTGCGTATATGTGGTAAATTGGGCGTCAAAAATATCAGACATGTTCCGTCTGTGTCTCAATCTCAATCATATGTCTGTGGAAAAAATAATCCCGCAATGGCAACACATTTTGGCAGTGCAGTGTTGCCAGACGTAGGTACTACAATTTTATGGGGTCTATTTATTTTGATAATTTCATCTACCCTATCTATTTATTATTAATAATAATAACTCAGAATATGGTATTCTCAGTTATTATTATTAATATACTTGTTATCAATCTGCCTATTTTTAATAATTATAATAGTTCTAAACGAGTTGCATTTTCAACGGCTGTGACTGCAGTGAGTGAACTTACTCGGGAAATGTGACAATATTTTCTTATTCAAATGAGTAACATCAAGGTGGTTATATTCTTAGATTATACATTTATACGTCATGGTGTCTAATGTCAAATTTAATTGCAAATGTAAATTATAATATTTAAATTATAACTAAGTAGTGGCATTTATGTGAGTAACTGGGAGTCGTCGTTTCCTAGTGTACGTTTAACGATGATGGATCAGTAGAATCTACTAACTGATTTTATAGCCGTTTTGTTACGAAATATTTTGGGCACAGTTTCGATAACAGAACCAACTGTAAGTATCTATTTATTTGAAAAATATTTTCTTTTTTGCAAATATTTGAAAATTTATGCGTTTGCGCAAATTAAATAAGAACTCGTGGTAACTCCTTTCAATTTCACGTAATACGATCACAACGTTTTACTACGATTATTTTCATTCAACATTTCCGCATTCGGTAAACAATGCGGCGCTCTAACCAATCAGAGCCCATTCTCAGCGCCAACAGCGACATTTACTGACTCGAACCGCTGCCAGCAGCGTCTGCGCCATCACTCCCGCCCGGCGCCCTTTTGGGGTTATTAAGGCTGATGATAACAGCCCGTCCACCACTTTATCAGCGTGTCACAATGAAACTGCCTGCGTGTCTCTAAAACTATTTACTTTTCTCATTGATACATTAGGTTACAATATAATATGCACTGACCCCGAACGCGTTCGGGAGCTCGCTCGGAAAAGAAAAACCAAAGACAATAGCTCATAGTGTTGTACTAGTTGTTACTAATAATTTTAGTGCTGTGCGGCAATGTTGCCACACCCTCTCCAGTTGCGGTGTTCGCGTTTTATATGAATGTTTGTGCCGGTATCATTAACGATCAATTATTAGGGCTCGTCTGTTGAGGTCATCTCACTGGTAGTTCGTATCTAGTAATGCTATGTAGGTACAGTAATATCTATTAACAGTAATATCGATATGCCCCTAGTGTACCTCCGAGGTCGTCCATCCGGCTTATAATGCATACGAAGCGCGTGAATATTTAACTAGTGAATTTGATGCACGAAGGATACGCCGCGGTAGCCCCATGACTTGGCCCTAGACATTTATTTGTGGTTAAGATAAAACGACTTGTTTACACTTTATACTTAACTTTATAGGAAACTCGTGATGAGTTATGCAGTGCGATAGTGTAGGTAGGTACGTCTTCAAAAAGTGATAGAGAAAGACACACATTAAATACGCTAAAAGACAATAGCATAAAATCATAAAACGTGCCGGCTGTGTATCGAACGTGGTCAACCCGCTCGATTTCGAGCAGTTACTTTGTACAGAGAAGTGTAAACTAAAAAGCTACATATATGTAAGTTGATAATATTGTAAACAGCTCTAATTTTATTAATACATCTGAAATACCCACTCACAGTCCGTTATTGAGATTAGTTTATTATCACTACATAGCATTATAACCGCTATAGCCATTTGGACGTCTCAAGATGGTACCATAGATTATTTCGAATGTCCCCTTTTCGGGTCCAAAACGACTATAAATTCAGCGTGTTTAACTAAATTTTCATCATCTACCAATTTCTTATATACATATCGTTAGTAATCTTCCTATATCTATGTTAGTAATACTCAGGTCCAGCTGTCAAAAGTGTCAAAGCGAAATGATGGTTTTCTGATAAAGTGCCACCCGTTCTAACTTTAGTGTGATACTTGTACATATCCCAAATCCCAACTGTATAATTCTGATGTTCGTGTATACATATTATTGGTTTATATATTACTTGTGTTTGTTTTTTTTTTTCCCCTTTTGGCACTAGCAAGCTGTGTGCCAACGACAAAGTTAAGGAAACTACTAAACATTAGAAAATATTACCGAGGAAAGGAAAAGGAACGGAATTTGGATAATTAGATAGGTTTGATAGTAAAGTCCAAAAAAGTAAAATAAAAATACAAATAAAGCATCTTAAAATATATAACTAAAAATCATAATTACAACTTAATATCATTCAGTAGAAGGAAAGAGGAAATAACATTATAATATAGTATGGGATTCATTAATAAGCAACTCATTCGGGAAGGAAGAGGGACCGACAAGGAAATGATAGAACGCAGGAATGAGGAACGGTCATAACGCGGACATGAGAAGAAAATATGATCAATGTCCCCAACTTCCATTCCACAGTCACACAAATCGCTGTCTACAATTTGCAACCTAGCAAGGTGGGAGGGAGTACAGACATGGCCTAGCCGCATTCGTATAATAATTGAAGCTGATAGCCTTGAACATTCAACCCTACTAAACCACGGTTTTCGTGAGATTTCAGGTTGAACATCAAAATATCTCTTACCTTTAAATTTACAGGAATCTGTGAAATATTTAGACCAACGATCTAATAAGAAATTCATAGGCAAATTCACGAGATCATGACAATATAAAGTATAAGGATACATATCACCATCATGAACTGCTTCTTTTGCAAGTTGGTCGGCTTTCTCATTTCCCCAAATTCCGCAATGGCTAGGTACCCAAGTAAATATAACGGAGTGACCTTTGGATCGGCAAATATTTAGTAATTTTCTGATGTCAAAGATAATTGGATAATATGGTTTTTTAAATGGAAACTTATCTATGGATTGAAGCGCACTTTTAGAATCAGTAAATATTACAGCCTTTGGGAGCTTGGCTAATAATACATACTCTAATGCTTTGAAAAGACCAAAGCACTCTCCAGTATAAACTGAAGTTTCAGGGGGAAGCTTAACCTTTTGTGAAATTTTAAATTGTGAATGATAAATGCCTATACCTACACAAGTAAAACTACTTTTAGAAGAGTCAGTAAAAATATGGTGCCAGTCACGCCAATTGTCATCCACTGTCTTATTGAAATTAAATTTCGCATCTGGGTCTCCTTTATTTATACCTATACTATAGCAGATGTCAGGTGCAAGGGTTAATGATTCATAGTATATACTGTCAAAAAGGGCAAGCAATGGCGAACGAAAGACCCGTCCATGTATTGATTTAAATTTCCTATAGCTGTTAATTATGCATGGAGTGCTTTGTCGTCTCCAGAACTTGGAGTTCAGAACAAGCTGATCAAGAGCTTCTAGTTTTTTATGTAATAAATGGTTTGTTGATTCCATTATTTTAAATATAAACCTATCCGATAGGTACTGGCGTCGGAGGTAAAGTGGTGGATCCACACACTCTACCTGCAGGGCATTTAGTGGGCTTAATTTCATTGCGCCCGAGATGATTCTCAGAGCCTTGGATTGTATGTCATAAAATTTTTTGGTACCTTTTTTATTGCCCCCGTCTAAAAGGAATGTTCCATAATCTAGAACACTACGAATGATTGCATTATATAAAAGCTTAAGGCTAGTGGGATGAGCACCCCACCAAACACCCGTCAAACATCTCATAATGTTAAGCAAACGTTCACACTTGTTCACAACATACGTAAAATGCGGCTCTCCGGTAAGTTTCTTGTCTAACATTAGACCTAAAAATTTTACAGTCTTTTACGGGTAAAATAGAGTCATTAAATTTAACTATGGGATCAGGAAACGCTTTTTTTCTAGTGAAAACAACAACATTGCTTTTGTGAATTGATAGGCTTAATCCATTTTCATCCAGCCAACATTTTAATAATTTGTGAGAAGTTGTTAAAGACTCACAGGCGTTGTTAATGGATTCATCCATAGAATATAATAGTAGGTCATCAGCATACTGTAAGATATTAACTATGCCCTTCAGTGAGGGCTCCAAATCATAAGTATATATATTAAAAAGTAAGGGGCTGAGTACTGATCCTTGTGGAAGACCTTTAAAAACTGAATGGGTTTTTCTGCTACCATCAGCAGAGTACACGGATACATATCTAACGGATAGTAAGTTTAAGATAAAGTTGCCTAGAAGATGCGGAATTTTAAGAGCTATTAATTTGCGTTTTAGGATAGATAAAATGACATTATCATAGGCACTATTGATATCTAAAAATGATGCAACCACAAATCTGTTGTTTGAAAACGCGAGATGAATGTCAGTAGTGAATACACTTATACTATCTATTGTAATATTTCCTTTTCGGAAACCAAACTGGCTTCTTGATAATATATGATTACTCTCAATGTACCATTACAGACGGTTTTTAACAAGGTGCTCAGCCACTTTAACAAGAACAGACGAAAGAGCTATTGGTCGGTATAATTCAGCATTGTTGGGTGGTTTACCAGATTTTAAAATTGGGATAACCTCTTGGAATCGCCAAGAAGAAGGGATGTTCCCAGTGGTAAGAGCAGAGTTAACTAGATTTAAATAGTAAGTTAGACTATCATCACTTAAATGAGCAAGAAAAGAGTAAGGTATGCCATCTTCACCAGGAGCAGAATCTTTAACGGACGATAGAATCCCCTTCAACTCATACAAACTGAAGGGCATGCACAAAGGAGTACCTGTGTGACTGACAGGGAAAAGAGCTGTGGTGGGAGAGTGTGAGTCTTTCTCTGCAACATAAGGGGGAGCTAATATATCAAGAAAACTGTTAGTCAGAGAAGAAGGAAGTTGACACTGAGAAGATGAGTCATTGAAAGCAGATCTAAACCGTTTAATGCTACGCCACACCTCTGAAGGACAAGTTGTCGGGGACAAGGAGGCACAAAAAGCCCTCCATCCTTGAAACTTTTTTTCCTTAAGGATGGTACGGGTTTCTTTCAATGTTTGTGTCAGGTAATCTAAGTTTTCAGGTGACATATCTTCAGCATATATTTTCTCAGCCTCTTTTCTTTTTTTGACAGCATCAGAACACTGTGCATCCCACCAAGGTGGCAACGGAATCCTATTAGATGCAATATTCTTAAAGGGAAACAATTGATCAGCAATATTAATCAGACACTTGGCCAAAGCGTCGTTGCAATCATTCTCGCCACTCGCGCAATTTCTGGTAGTAGTGAAATATTAGCATCTACTTGGGTTCGAAATTGGTGCCAATCAACATCATGTAATCTGTACTTTAATCTGGGGCATCGCTTTTTGATGACAGGACTACTAACAGGTGAGGAGATAATAATTGGAAAATGATCACTTCCATAAGAAGATGAAAGAAGGGACCACGACAGTGAGGAGGCTAGGTTAGATGTACATATTGATAGATCCACAGCACTAATTATTTGGTCTGAACCTGTACGGCGAGTGGGCTGACCCGAATTTAATAGGCATACATTATGATTGTCCAAGATATTCAAGAGCCTTCTACCATTACTTCTCGTCACGCTACTTCCCCAATATTGATGGTGACAATTTAAATCACCAATAGCCAAAAAAGGTCTATCAAGCGAAGAAATTACATTTTCTAACTCTCTTATGGCAGCATTGGAGGTCTTCGGAATATATACAGACACAAAAGAAATATTGTCAATAATTACACCGACAATATCAATAAGAGAAAGATTATTATTTGCAAATGGAATACGAGAAAAAGGTAGATTATTTCTAATTAGCATGGCTCTCTTTGGCCGTAGCCGTCATTTCTGTCACTACGTATGCAGGTGTAACCTCTAATACCAAATAATTGCCAACTTTTTAGCCAGGTCTCTGATAGAGATATTATAACAGGATTAAACTTATTAACAAGATAAAGAAGATCAGTTTTTTTAGGAATTACTGATCGAGAATTCCACTGGATTATGCTGTCCATTACTGAATTGATTATTTGGGGCAATGTTTGCAAAGTCATTGATGTCGGCGTGGGACGGTTTTATATTTTTTTTAAGAACTAACATACCAATAAGGTTTTTAATCATATCGACAATGCAATCTAGATCATCACTTTGTTGGGACTGGGACTGTGTGGAATCTTTTGATAGAGATAATCCGCAACCATCATTTGGAGTTGGAAATCGAAACTCACTAAGGATGGCTTTATGGGCTGCCTGATCGTAACCCTGTGTTAATTTCGTAGGAGCTCGTGGCTTTTGCCAAACTGTTTTCTTATAAGAAGTCGGTATGTTGTTAGGACCCGATTGGGAAGATGGTTGAGCAGATTTAGAAGGCATAGAAGTCAAAACCTCAGCAAAAGACTTTGACACTGGTGGATGAAGTTTTAATGCTTCTGCATATGAAATACAGGAGTGAGCCATAGAATGCTTTATATCTTTTTGCCTTAGAAATTCAGGACAACTTTTATTAATTGCATAGTGCCTTCCAGAGCAACAAATACATGAAGCGTTATCTTGCTCAACAGAACATGTTTCTCCTAAATGGTTTTGTGCACATTTGTAACACCTAGGTTGGCCAGATCGGCACTGGTTCTTGGTATGTCCGTAACGACAGCATCGATAGCACTGAATAGTGGGATACACATAGATATCAACTGGCAGGGCATTGTAGCATATGTAAACCCTTTTGGGTAAAACTTGACCATCAAGGGTGATTACAATAGACTGAGAGGGCTTCCATGTGTATGAACCATCTACATAGACTTTATAATTTAACCGTCTAACTTTTAATATCTTACCACAGCCAATTGGGACAGATAAGTTGTCTTGAATTTCATCAAGTGACCAGTCAGCTGGGACTCCACGGACAAGCCCCATTCTGGTGATATTAAATGTTGGCAGAAATGCCTTAAGATTACCGTCTAATGAACTACATTTATCAATAAAATTGTTAGCGCTTATAATATTTGTGAAGTAAACAGTGCATTTATTACGTCCTATCCTTTTAACAGAACCTGTAACTATATTTTCAAATTTATTTTTCTTCAGAAAGTTACCAAAGGTAATGGGATGTAAACTATTCGGGCTGTTATCCATATCAGCATTGCGTTGTACATGGACTAAGTAAGGTGCAGCATCGGTTTCTATGTACTCTCTCCTACCAATTTGTATAGGTTCAATCTGGTTGACTGGTGCAGTACTATTAATGTTTATTTCAGGTTTAGGATCGATGTGAGTTGTATTGTGAGATGGAAGAGTTAGACAATTGCACTCATTTTCATTACAAGCATTAGAATCATCTTTCAGGTTGACTACTCCTCTATTATTTTTTTTCTTTTTGTGACAAGTTTTGCACACCCTATGTTGCCTACGTTTTCTGCTTCTGTCTTTATTTGTTACTGAATTATGAGTATCTCTTCCGCTACCCTGAATTGATGCGTCTGTGTCCATACTTTCTTCGATTGTGACATAACTAGCCACGGGGGGATTTAAGCCAGAGCTTAAATCCCCCATAAAATTTATAGGCGGATCGTTCATACGATCCTGACCTTAAAAGATATTACCATATAATAATATAAATAAACTTACCAAATAAACACCTAAACTACACAGAATGTAAGAAGATTACTACTAATTTAATAAATATACAAACATTCAAACCAATCTAATTATTTTATACGTATTAATTAATTTTTAAAATTTCCGAAAGAAAAAAACACCCGCTCAAACCGAAGTTTCCCGCGCCTCCTTGTGTTTGTTTCAGTATAAAATTACAACAATTAATAGACACAACTCTATCGCACGTCTAAGTATTACTCTATGGCAGAATTTGTACACGAACAATATTGGCATAGCTGGCCACACCAGAAAATTTAATTGAATTGAATTTCTTTTCTTGCTCTCACTCACGGAAACGTAATTTCTCTATCTCGTTTTGATAAATTACTGCCGTACTTAAATTGTAAATCAGAATATCGGATTGATTGTATACTTTGTATAGCTTAGCACGATTTTATTTAGTGTACTTTGGTGTGCTTGCCAGTTTGATGCTTTAGTACGCCTCATAAGCTTGATACGCTCAATTTATTTAGCCGGTGTAACTGTTAATAAATAAATACGGGGCACCCTTTTCGTTCCGTAGTGATTTACATGCGTGAGAACAACTCGTGAATTGTCAAGATTACGGTCAATTTGCAGAAAGGAGATCTTATCACTGGTAAGCATTTTTTTTTAATCAAGGTTACGAGTTATATTGGTCTATCGTTGTGCGATGACCTTGTTTTCATAGTATGCCATTATTTACTTCAATTACTATGTATGCAATGTTGCTATTTTCAGTACACTCCTAACATAATACTGGCTAATGGGGATTAGACATTCACTTAGGTACTTATTTCAAATAAATACATTTTTTTTGCTTGCTTAACAACATCAAGCTGTTAAATCAATACAATTCAAAGATAATCTAAACCTTGGCTGTTTTTCAAATCATTTAAGAAATAATAATAAATATTTCACATTACATTTTGCAGTCCACAAAAAAATTACATTGGTATCGTGACATTTCATTTAAGTGGTGTCCAGGGTCCATTTACTCCTTTATCTCTTTTTGGTTTGACATATACCACTTTTATGGTATCGATTGTTGTCTGACCTTTCAACCATGAGAAGGAAGCCTGTACCAGAGCCTTGTCTGTCAATCAGTAGGTGTACTGGCTTATAGGTAAGGTTGACTTGGCCCTGAAGGTCTTTGTTGGGCCTTGTACAGAAGTGTCAGGAAGTATTGTTCATAATGTTTATGAAGAAAATAAGAGAGCAGGTCAATGAATGTAATTTTGTGATACACTACAATTGTTACAAATTTGCAATGAAGCGTAAATCATCTTGACCTAAATACTATTTTTATTTAAAGATTAGCCACTAACTATGACTTTGTCCATGTGGAACTTATTTTGTTCACAATTTCATCAGTTTTATTATTTTTCTAACAAAACCTTATTCTTATTCTAGACTAAAAGCTGGTTAAGTTACACCTATAATATTAATTTTGTGCTAGTGAAAATCCTGTTGAAATTAACCGAAACAGACAGACAGAAAAAAGTAAAAGAAAATGTTTCTAAGTCATAAAACTGTAAACATTCTTTAGTATGCATTCATTAAAAAGCTGTTATTTCAACATTACAGACACTTCAAATTTATTTGTTTATGAAGATTACATTATTTTAACTTTATTTATCTGTATAAATTACAAACAGAGGCTTCAATTTTATAGATTACAGTGTGTAGATTACAAACACACATTTATTTGTATACATTTTATAGAACTCATAGAATCGGGCTTGTTTAAATTCTTTGAAAATTACTTTCTTCAACAACTTATTTTTTTTAAGTAACTAGCGACCCGCCCCGGCTTCGCACGGGTGTAATGGATGTTATTATACATTTAAACCTTCCTCTTCAACACTCTATCTATAAAAAAAAACGCATCAAAATTTGTTGTGTGGTTTTAAAGATTTAAGCATACATAGGGATATAGGGACAGAGAAAGCGACTTTGTTTTATACTATGTAGTGATTTGAACATTCACGATTTGTATATTTTCTCCACAATATTTGGTTTTAGTTGATTAACTAAATGGTAATCATTAGGTAAGTTTCTGACTTGACATTTTGTTGCCGAGAAATTTTCGCTGATTAGCAGAGGTTACAGTGAAATCAGCTTTAATAATGAATTTCATACTTTTTACTTCAAGAGTTAAGCACTTTCCGTATAAAAATATTCTTGATCAAAATAATTCACTTTATGGACACAACACGCTTGACACAAATATTTAGCATACTGAAATTTTTCTTGCACTCCCCTTAAGCTAGCCTTAGCTCGCCTTTTGTGTATAATTCTCGCCTAAGAGTGCTACAATAGTGCACATAAAAAGTATGAAAGTTACAGTGCATAGAAGTCTTGCACAGCTGCCTTCTTAATCAGTCTGCCTTTGTCGGACAAAGGCTTCGTCCAGTTGCTTCTAGCTCTTCCTGTCTGTTGCCAGTTTTACCACAGAGGACCAATGATGTTAATAGTATCTCCATCTACCTTGATATCCCAATGGTCCCAGTCTACTTTCCTGAATATATCTTCAAACACACAGGCTTAGATGAAAGTGGGATACTTCATCTAAATCCTTTATTTAGTAGAAATGATGCGCCTAGCATCTCACCTTTACATTTACGAGTCTGATGTATTTTGTATTTATAGTATACATAAAGACGCCTTTTTCCCATTGGGATAAGCAGAGACAATATTTTTCCACTACGCATACACTATTACTAGGCATACGCCTTTCGCTCCTTCTTCTCTACTTCTCATTTTTTTGATACATTCACGCCGGTTGCGAGTACTCTTGACCTGGCCTTTCTGTCAAATGTTTTTAACAGCCTTCCTTATATATGAGTATTTTAGGTAGTCGAAAGCTTTATTATAGTTGACAAGTCGACTTTCTTGGCACTTTCAATAGCTTTTAATGCCTTAACCACATTCCTATGCCTTTCCTCCATTCTCCTCGTCACCTCTTATCCCCTAGTTGTCGCTTACCTGCTTACCATCACATAGGCTTTGTGCTAGTTTCCTATATTAGACGTCTAAAATACTTCATCAACCACTGTTTGGCTTGTGCTATAAAAATTGGTGCCTATAGCATTTGTACGAGGCTCACGTCACGACCTCGTCCGTGTCTCGCGTTCCGCGCTTGCGCATCTGGTAAGCGGCACCGAGGGGCGCCGGCGCCTGTGTGTTCACGACAGTTATTATTAGTGAGTAGCTCCACCAAGTAACTGGTTTTTGCAGTTCGTTTTTGTTGTTCGTTCATTCATCTGCGGTTCTAACGACATACAGAGTGTTCCTTTTACTATTGTGGACATCGTACAAAGGTATTATTGTTAATGTACATTGTAGGTACACAAATGTACACATCGCTCTCCGTACTCCTCTGCTTTCAGAGGAGACAGGATGAGCGATGCTGTTAGTGGTGAGATGGCCCAGGGTCAGTCGGGGTGCGAGGGATATGCTCTATGGGTAACCTTACACCCCGGCGTCTGAAGACCCGAGACGGCGTGCGTTTTTAGTCGGTGCAAGCCCGACATAACCGCCCTTGCTGGCCGGCGGGGGGGTATCCGAAGGGATTTCCGCACGAAAAAAAAAAAAAAAAAAAAGGTACACAAATGTAAACGTTTCAAAATTTCACAAAATTAACATAGCGGAAACTAAGCCTGACCTATAGCAACTTGTGGGTATTTCGACTCTTACGTAATGATGACTATCATCAAATGTTCATATTATAGTTACTTAATTGTCATAGCAATTTGTGGTTGAATTGGCTCCATTGTTGTAATTTTATCTTGTTTTTACACCAGTTTAACTAGGAAATTGAATCAGGGTTTTTAAAAAGCGAAAAGCCATAGCAAAGTATCTAATTATTCAAGCGGCAAATCAACCTTGAATCCTCACTTTACTAGTCCCATGATAGCAATAGCCTGGGAACCCTAATGTTTTGCAATAGAAAGACTAGCTTAACTGAATTCTTCAAAGTAAATGAATAAAAAGTTTTAACTGGGTAGTCTTCACTTACCACCCTTGTAACGAATAGGAATAACGGCCTCTGTTGCGTAGCGGTAGTGCATTCGACTGCTACGACAGAGGGCGCGGGTTCGATTATCGCTCAATGCAAATATTTGTATGCATGAATATGTCTATTTGCATTGGTCTGGGTGTTTCTATGTATAATATGTATGTATTTACAAAACAAAAAGTATATAAGGTGTCACAAAATTACAAACAAACCAAAAATTAAAAAAAAAACACGACCAGCGGCACGTGACGCGACGAGCACACGTGACGCTGGTCGCGATTTAGGTATTTCCCACACATCCGCTTGGAGAATACTGCGAGAAGGACTGCACGCCTACCAAGTGCGTCACGGGCTTGTCGCGTAACGTGACGCTGGTCGCTGGTAGTGTTTTTTTTTACATTTTTTGTTTTTTTATTTTAAAATTTTTAAATATTTTTTTTTACTTTACCCTGTATTTTTTTTTGTTTCAAATACATATTTTGTCGATACCAAGTCATCTCACCAAATTCAGAGACCTAATTTTGTGACACCTTATATAAGTATGTTCATCCGCATTCTAGAAACTGATAACACAAGCTAGTTACTATGCTTACTTTGGGTCTAGAAAGCGTTGTGTAGAATGTCGCAGAATATTTATTATTTATTTATTTAAATTGCACAGTAATATCGCTGAGCATACATTAAAATATATTCCGACCGATTGACCAAGGACCTCCTGGGTAAAAACACACCCTGTACATATACACGCTCCACATCCACAATTAGTACGGCAAGGTTTGCCCTTGATCAGTTCATTATCTGCCCTAGCGGGATATTGGAGTATCTATGGTGCAAAACACAAGATGTAGAGTTCTTCAAAACAATTTATTTTCTTGTACACTCCGAAAAGCGATAATCCTGGTTTAACTTTCAATATGAGACGGCGTGCGGTTTAAGTCGGTTCGAGTCCGACATAACCATCCCCGCTGGTTAGAGGGAGGGGGTGAAGGAGGAGAGGGGTGTATTGGATTGGATTTCCGCACGAAAAAAGAAGTTTTCGCTACAAATGAGTTAAGAAGTATTTGTTAATAATTGGGTAATCTGCTTCGGGTGTTAAAATCGCGACCCACTTCTGCCTTGAGCCAGTATATAATTATACTGTGGGAGCTTTCTGTAGTGTTTATCCAAAAAAAAAATATACAAGATAACTTGTCTCACAGTAGCCTGTTGTCCCTTGTCATGGACTAGTATTGTGGTGAACATGGACCTGAACGATAGGCAGTAAGTCACTTTGTACTTCGTCACTTTAGTATTTACAAAATCAATTTTAATTCGCTGTGGGTGATTTTTACCCAACTGCGCGACGCACAATTAACCTTTGTGCCGTATTTTTTGTACTTCACGTGCCATTTTTTGTAGGTATTTCAACGTTTGCAAATTTGTTGGTGTTCAACAACTTTCTCCCTAACTTATCAATCTTTTTTTGTTCTCCAAACTCATCAAATTCTATTCCAAGTAGTCATATCGACGACCTCTGTGGCGTAGCGGTAGAACGTTCGACTGTTAAGTCAAAGGTCGCGGGGTTGGACTCCTGCGCAATTATTTGTATGTATGAATATGTATAGATACAAAAAATGCGTAAATTCACAAAACAGGCTATTAACAATATCGATAAAATGTTAAATGTTTATTTTGATGCACCGCATTGTAATTGCAAGGAATGTAAAACATTAGGTGCTGCGAGCAAACAAGTTTTTTCACCACGGGCGGATAAATAACCAGAACAAAGAAATATATTTGTGTAAAATAATAAACATTGTTCCTTGAAACACTATTTGTCTTTGAACAGGGTGTGTACACTGCTGCACTGTAGTGTACAGTGCCCTGTGTTTCTTGAAACATAATTTATATTTGAACAGGGTGTGTACACTGCTGCGCTGTAGTGTACAGGGCCCTATATTTTTGAATCACTATTTAACTTTGAACAGGGTGTGTACACTGCTGCACTGTAGTGTACAGGGCCCTATATTTCTTGAAACATAATTTATCTTTGAACAGGGTGTGTACACTGCTGCACTGTGTCACAGGGCCCTATGTTTATTGAAATACTATTTATCTTTGAACAGGGTGTGTACACTGCTGCACTGTAGTGTACAGGGCCCTATATTTCTTGAAACATAATTTATCTTTGAACAGGGTGTGTACACTGCTGCACTGTAGGTCACAGGGCCCTATGTTTATTGAAATACTATTTATCATTGAACAGGGTGTGTACACTGCTGCACTGTAGTGTACAGGGCTAAAAGGGCCCTACGTTTCTTGAAACACTGTTTGTCTTTGAACAGGTTGTGTACACTGTAGTGTACAGGGCTCTACCAACATCTTTGAGACCCAAGCCGACCTCACCTGCCAGTCAGATAACTGACGCGGCTCGGGCGAAGGCTTTCTTCTTGGAGTCAGGAGGTTCTACGGCAATCACTCCCAGAAAAGCCTACATATCAATCAAAAATGATTAACGAACTTCATTCTTCAAAGTGCAACCTATGGACACATCTGGGAAATCGCTATGGTGATGATGATGATGACTATTTTCAACCGACTTCAAAAAAGGAGGTTCTATGTTTGACTTGTATGCTTGTATGTATGTTTTTACACGATTTTCTTGAGACTGGTTGAACCGATTTTGATGCGGTTTTCAGAAAAGTATTTGTTACATTCTGGAGAAGCTTTTAGTCGGTTTTATTTATTCATAAAAATAATTACTCTTGGAACTATTTCCCATTTACCTATATTTGATTACTGATATCAGTCATCACCTCATCACTTTAGCGTTGTTCCCGCTTGCACCCAAGCTTTCACCTCGAAGCCCAGGGTCCTCTTACTGGTTCTGCACGTTTTGCTTTGACTTACACGGCCCCTCCTGACCTCCTGACCTCTGACCTCCCAACCTGAGAGGAAAGACTGCGTCCCCGTCCGTCAATCAGCAGGTTCACTGGCTTGCAGGTAAGGTTGACTTGTCCCCTGAGCTCTTAGAGAGGCCACCACTGATATTACTATTCTAGTCCAATCCATTTAAGAAATCGGCTAAAATTTAACCATTTTTTGGTTTGTAAGGTGTGCCTTTCTACCTATTTGGTATTCAGCGTGTGTCAATGCCACTGGCCTGTGCAAATAATGTTTAAAATGTAAGGATGAAGAGCGTTATGTCGGGTTTACACAGGTGAATAAAGACTATAATCGACCGTCTAAATGGCAATTCGGCTAGGTCGCAAAGGACCAAAGTCGCAAGCTCCACAGTTGGGCAGCATCCGACTTGGATACACGGCGACCGGCCGCATGCGGCTGGTGACTAAAATCGACTGTGTGCAATTATAGTCACCTGTGTAAATGGGCTAGCAATATGGTTTGGTGATGCGATTTGTGAAGCGACTAGCCGCTCGGGAAAATGACCCGTGTAAACAAGGCTTTACAATCGTACAATGAGTAGAACTATGTATTCGCATCAACCGTGACTAAATTCTCGTCCCAGACCACAAATGTAGACTAGGCTATATACCGCGTACGCATTATATAGTAAGTCAAAGTCAAAGTCAAACACCATTTATTCTGTATAGACCATTAATACGGCACTTACAAAACGTCAAAAAAATCTAATGTTTGGCAAATGGACCACCGGTTCGAAACGCGGCCCTGTCCTGAGAAGACTCCGGCAAGAAACTCAGCGGGTCGTTTTTTTTTGGTCTATTTACAAACATATTTACTTAACCTAAGTACAATATTTCATTTGAGTAGCATAGAGAGAGAGCAAACAGTTCATATCCAAGCTTGTTTGTCGTCTAAATAGTCTTGAATTTTATAATAGCCTTTTTGGCAGAGTTTACTTTTAATTTGGCTTTTAAATTTATGAAGAGGTAGATTCTTCATTTCACTAGGAAGCTTGTTGTAGAAGCGTATACAGTTACCCTGAAAGGAACTACTGATCTTGTGGAGTCGACTATTACAAACCACAAGATTGTTTTTGTCTAGTATTACGTTATGTATATCACAAAGCCTTAAAAAATTGGAAATGTTTCTTCTAACATACAAAAGATTTTCAAAAATATATAAGCAAACAGAGCGTGTTATTTTTCGCCACCATGCTAACGTCACGCGAGCCATTAGTCGAAAATGCTCAATGTAGAGATGAATCGTCTCAATCGCACCGCGTCTGTCGGCTTAATTTGGCATTTTTATATTGACTATTCGACAGGCAAGGTTGAGTGTCGTCGACTAAAGTATATAGGAGCGCGGCAAGCTTATTCAGGAATTACTAGGTATACTGCTTTTCCATTAAGTACCAGTGTACCATGCATCCATGGGTGCTAAAATACTTCCTAGAATGGCATATATGAGGTTACTTTTAGTGAACCTCCGTTACTTTTAATACCTACTGGTATTATGGCAGGAACTCTAAAGCTTGTGTCCGCGTTCGGTAACACGCTGGAACGGATGGCTTGCCGTATTTAGCCGCCTGTGAATCTGTGTTAAGCGTTTAAGCGGCAGTAGCCCAGTGGCGTACGTAACGGAATGCCGAGATGAGGTCTCGAGTTCGATCTCCAGACGCCCCGGGTATACACCTCCGACTTTTCGTAGTTATATGTGTATTAAAAAAGTTGATTATAGCTCGCTTAGTAATGTGCGCGGTAGATGGCAATAGGCTCGCCCCCTCTTACATTAGAACCTAAACATAAGGGGCGAATCGTGGATGTGTAATACACATCTGCCTACCCCTTCGGGGATACAGGCTTGAATTATGTTTATGTAAATCTGTGTTTCGGACTGTCACATACTGAAGCAGTCATAGCGTCTTTGGATCTTACAACCAAGTTTATGGCGTTTTTTGCACATAGGCTAAATAGACTTTCACCTCGGAGCCCAGGGGCTGTTTGCTCTATCTCCTCCTTTCGATTTTGCTTCTCTTGACTTTTTAGTGAGTGCAGCCGTCAGTCCTCCCACCACAGAGAGGAACCCTGCGCTAGAACCTCGTTCGTTAATCCGTAGGGTATACCGACTAGCGGTGAGGTTGCCTTGGGGTCCAAAGATCTAGGTGGGACCCCATACACCCTGAAAATAAGTATTAACTATTACATATTCAACTTCAAATTTCAAAGAGCTATGTAATTGTAATTCTGTTCTTTTATCCAGCTGTGTGCAATTAATTAACAAAATACGCGCCATGCAGATTGCCACCAACAGTTTCAGCCTTGACCTAGCCCATCCAAATAGACGCTAATAGTGTTTAATCGCCTCCAATTTCTTCTCGAGCAACGATAGTCTATATCCCATCCTCGGCGCCAAGGACACGTCAATAAAAGGCTTGTATGATATCTACTATGTGGTGTTGAAACATTCTTAGATTTTGTGAGATATTGGCTAATTATGATCTAGGAAATGGCATTTAAAATTCCAATAAAACATTTATTTTCATTAATATATTATTTTCAATTTCATATATGGTTATGTATTGAGAAGACCTACCTATGTGCTGACTGTATTTAAAACTAAGTTGGAGTATCTGTTGCTTAATTAAGTAATACATAAATAGGCACTTGAAAAAATAATGTAAAAAGCGGCCAAGTGCGAGTCGGACTCGCCCATGAAGGGTTCCGTAGCAGCAAGTAACATAATAATGCTTTTTTTTTAAATGTTATATTTGAGTTGATTGAATGAAAGGTAAATTGTGGTTTACAATTTATGACGTATTAAAAAGAAACTACTTACTAGATCTCGTTTAAACCAATTTTCTTTGGAAGTTTACATGGTAATGATTTTTTTAGTTTAATCATTCTCTTAGTTTAGAAGTGGGGGGGACACATTTTAACACTTTGGAAGTGTCTCTCGCGCAAACTATTCAGTTTAGAGATATCGTTTAGATACCCTCACGTATGGATTTGATGAAAAAAAAATTTTCGAGTTTCAGTTCAAAGTACGGGGAGCCCCCAAAATTTATTGTTTTTTTTTTCTATTTTTGTGTGAAAATCTTAATGCGGTTCACAGAATACATCTCCTTATTAAGTTTCAACAGCATAGTTCTTATAGTTTCGGAAAAAAGTGGCTGTAACATACGGACGGACATGTTAGACATGACGAATCTATAAGGGTTCAGTTTTTTGCCATTTGGCAACGGAACCCTAAAAAGTGTGGTAAAGATATCAATTGAAAATTATAAATAAACGCCATACATATCGTTATCATCAGTTAACTATAATAGACCCCGACCTTTTTACTGATATCTAATACGATTGTTCTAGTTACTTATGTAAGTATTTTCATATCATAGTAATATATTAAATAATTTAAAGACATCGGATTACCTACCTAAATGAATCCGCATATTTGCACATGCAAATGCATGGCTTAATTTTGTAATTTCTTGCCGATCGTGTTCATTTTGATAGCGAGCGGAGCTATTGCTATTTAAAGCCAGCTATACAAATGATATCATAGACAAATTGGAATTAAATATCTTCCTCCTATCAAGTCATCAAAAATATTGAACAGACTGACGTCCTTTTCGATTCTACCTCGTGTGTTCATAAGTTTTGGGCCAAACTTATTCACAAAATTTAAAAACAAAATAAAACTGGCACTTTATAAAAATTGGAGTTTTATCTTGTCTTAAAACTTATGAACACACGACGTATAGATATACTAGGTCTGCAAGGCGAATCGCTGCTTGCAATGTTGAGCTGAGTGAGACATCGTGATTTGAAAATCAGATTTTGAAAATTTTTAACAGGATCATTCCTCCGTGGCAAGTCCGATTTTGTAAATTCTTTTTGAAAGTCACAGCTCTGCACATGCTTTCTGAGCGTGTAAAGTTTGGTCAGTGTCTCGAGCGGTTATTATGTAATTCCATCTGGAATTTTTTTAACGGTGATCATTCCTCTGTGGTAGCATTATTTTTTTCAAAATATATCGATAAACCTTTCTCTGATTGACCTCTTTAATCATGCCAAATTTGGTTCTGATTGGATTAGTAGTTTAGGAGGAGACCTGTGACAAAGAAAATCCTGAAGTCTGGTATGAGGAGCTTTCGCTCGACTTCGTCTCACTCAGCTCAATAAAAATCCGGGCCTTGTAGCACCCAAAAGCAACTTCAAAATATTGTGTTAATATCACTGGCATAATAGGCTTGAATTAAATCCCCGTCTCAAAAACTATCTTCTGAAATGGCGTGTTGTTTCAAATTGAGTCCAATGACGTCAGTCCACGTGGAGAGGCCTTATAAAATGTTGAATAAATACCTGGCAGTGTATTATCACAAGAATAATGCTTGAATTCAAATAAATTATATCATTGAAATAAAACTATTTTAACGGATTCTATCGCGGTTTATTTGATGTTATTTTATATTTTACATTGAACCCGACGTTTCGGTTGCTTTTCAGCAGCCATGGTCACGGTACATTCCATTCCAGCCAGAATCCGTTAAAAATAGTTTTATTTCAATGTGTAACATTCGCGTAAACTTCCGACAATAGCAAATTATATCATGCTTAATGATTTTATTTTAAAAAAACCTACACTGGCCTTTTGATAGTGGCAATTATTATTTTGAAGGGAAATTATCCGATGGCTAATAATCTAAAAGTTATTATTCTCATTCCTAATTGGCTAGAATAAATAAATACTGGCAGAATCACAATACAATAACAAAAGTGAAGCAACAAGTGATGATCACATTTGAAATTTCAAACCAAAAGTGATGAAGGTAATATTCGATACGTTCAGCTTTCATTAGCAACGCGATATCTATTCACTTAACCTGAATCAATAATTGTCTCGTTTGATGACGCAGTTCGTTAACCGGTGTTTGCTTCACAAAATTAACCAAACGTCATCACAAAACACACCGTCACACATAGTGACGTACGTTTGCAACCCTTGAGTCATTCGAAATTCAGTTTAGCAATTAATTAAATACGTTTAGTCGAATACTTATAGGTACTTATTACTATTTTGAACGACTATAAACGATTCTCGCTTAAAGATATCTTTTGGGTTGTATTGAAAAGGCGGTTTGGCTGGCGTGTCATTTTTTACAACATGGTGTTCTAGGGTGGGAAAATCAATATAAGCACTTACCAAGCTTCTAATATTGGCTGGCTGCCAAATTACGCACGCTCTAAATTGCTAGATAAAATTTTATACGGTATAATCTTAGACACATGAACACATGTACCTTTGAAAAGATTTTTTTGTGAATCAACCCTTCTCCCCAATTTCTATAAGGTTTATGCTAATTTGAAAAATCGGTCCAGTAGTATTTGAAGTATCCGTTCATAGTATTGGTATCTATAGATAGTTGGATTTCGCAAACTACAGACGCTTGCGACGCATTCTTAGTAGAATTAAGTTATTTTAGTTTGTTTTTGTACCTACTATGGCTCGCTTTTTAGCTGGAAAAACGAAATATTATAGAATGTCATGGTAGGCCCTCTGTGAATTGCGATCACAGAGGATGTAGGTACTTTGTTGGGGCAAGTAATAAGGTTTCGTACCTCCTGTGTGTGTGGTTGCGCGTATGTTGCGATACTTGTTTATTATTCAAATCGACAATGTTTATTGGCAGACCAAATATTAGAAACCGTTAGAATCAAAGTGTGACCTTTAATCCGTTAGGATTGAAGTATTTGAATATTTAACAGCAATATTGGCACGATATAGAAGATAGTATCAGTCTTCAGCAGGCCTAACTACTACACATTTACAGATCCTACCCTTCCTTTAATAGTCAAAGTCAAAGTCAAAGTCTTTATTTTTCAAAATAGTGCAACGTAATTGCATCTTTTTGACGTCAAAATCTGCTTAAAACTAAGTTTACCACCGCTTCCTAGGCCCTAGTGGAGAAGAAACGGCGCAACAAACTCCACTGCGGCATTTTCGAGACGTCATATTATAAATAGTGATTTCTTAAGACTAAATATGGACGAATGTACATTTTTGTCTCGTGTCAAGATAAATAAAGGTATATAAAAAAAAACAAAAGTTAAAATAAAAATTTAACCTAAGTTAAACGTTGAAATAATTTAAAAAAGTTAAAATATGGTAAAAAAAAAAAAATAAAGGTTGCCTACTACAATATTATGCTGTAGTTGTGGCATTAAGAGGGGCCTGCACCATGCTCAAGCCAGACATTTTTGTCTTTAAGGTAATCAGCTGTCCTATAGTATGCTTTTTTACATAAGGTGGTCTTAACAAAGGTTTTAAATTTATTGTCAGGCATACCAAGGACCGATTCAGGTAATTTATTATAAAAGCGTATACCTTCCCCCCTAAAAGAATCACTAACTTTGCTGAGCCGATAACATGGAAGGATCAGTTTATTTTTATTGCGCAGATTTCTGTCTGTAATGTCACTTACTTTTGTAAAATTGGAAATATTTTTCCTGACATACAGTATGTTCTCGAATATATATTGGGAAGCTACAGTTAAAATATTAATATTTTTGAATTGTTCCCTAAGAGAATCTCTCTTACCTAAACAATAAATGGCACGAATTGCCCTTTTTTGTAATATAAAGATAGTTTCTAAATCTGCTGCATTCCCCCAAAGTAGTATTCCATAGGACATCAGACTATGGAAGTAACTAAAGTATACCAGCCTAGCAGTAGATTCATCTGTCAACCGCCTAATCTGTCTGACAGCGTAAGCAGCAGAGCTGAGTTTATTGGCCAAAATAGTGATATGGTCACCCCATTGCAATTTCGAATCCATTGTAATTCCTAGAAAGGTAGTGCTATTTACAAATTCCAACCTTTGCCCCCCCAGCATGATATCAACGTGTGTTTGCCTCACATTAGGCAGTGTAAACCTAATGCATTTGGTCTTTTCTGCATTCAACAATAGGTTGTTTGCAGAAAACCAATTTGAAATGGCGTTCAAAATATTAAAATAAGAAAGGTACCCCATGGTATAGGTATATTTTCTTCTTTATTGTACACAAAACGCACCATATTCCTTTTTTTTTCGTGCGGAAATCCCTTCGGATACCCCCCCGCCGGCTAGCGGGGGCGGTTATGTCGGGCTTGAACCGATTAAAACCGCGCGCCGTCTCGGGTCATAAGACGCCGGGGTGTAAGGTTGCCCATAGAGCATATCCCTCGCACCCCGACTGACCCTGGGCCATCTCCGGTTTCGAGATGGCCCCCTCGGGTTTGGGAACCACGGTGTCCCCGTCTTGCCCCGGTTTGGGGGAGGGGCGCGAGACGCCCCACCGTCCCGGTCAGCTTCTGCTGGGGTGACAGGCGGCCTTACCTGCCACCCCCAGGCCTGCGCTCATGGAAGGCACCATATACCTACCTACAAAAATTATATTCAAAGGCGAGCTCTATAAGAATTCTCTACCAGCAAACATTTGAGCAGTCGAGGTAGAGGTTTCTTGACGAGGTAGGTACAGTACCGTTTTTTTTTTTTTTTTTTATCGTGCGGAAATCCCTTCGGATACCCCCCCGCCGGCCAGCGGGGGCGGTTATGTCGGGCTTGCACCGACTAAAATCGCACGCCGTCTCGGGTCTTCAGACGCCGGGGTGTAAGATTACCCATAGAGCATATCCCTCGCACCCCGGCTGACCCTGGGCCATCTCACCACTAACAGCATCGCTCATCCTGTCTCCTCTGAAAGCAGAGGAGCACGGAGAGCGATGTGTTCCCGCCACGTTGGGTATTGGCCGACGATCAATGCCAACCCTATGAAGGGGTGAAGGGGAAGCCATTGACCGCCGCCCAGGGTGTACCGGCCGCTCCGATTCCGTTCCCCCCGGACTGCAGCGGGATCGGAATCGGAGCGACACTCGAGGAGGTTACCCAACACACACCCCTACCATATACCTACCTAATATCTTATTGTAACAGGTTTTGGTTACAATCTCTGTTATAACTGGAATTAAAGAAACCTGGCGTACCTATGTCAGTTAATTATATACAAATTGATGCGAAAGTTATACTGCCATAACATCTTGTAACTTTTTTCGTACACGAATTTTATAATTTTTGGGAAAATAGATATTTTATTTATACATATTATAATATTTCCTTCACGTTAACCGACTTCTATAGACCAATATAATTCGGTGTAACATTTGAGAACGGATTTTACCTCGAAATTCGTGTTAGTGTGGGAAGTTTACGCAAATATCACATATTGAAATTCGTATCACGATAAAATAGTTTTATTTCAATGGTTATACTCGCTTTGTGTTCCTGTGATAGAGCCGTTGCGCCAATAGCCGTAATATATAAATATTATGTAAGTAGCTGTGTCTAACAAATCTGTTGAGATGTTTCCTCACAAATATTGTGAGCTACAAAAACCAGGTTGTCCAGGTTCCGCGAATATTGTCTCTTATCTGTGCTTGTGACGTCAGACGTAAACGCTCCCCGACTCTTGTATTAAGCGTATCATTGTTTTGTTGTTCAGTTGTAGCGAACGCGTCGAGGAGGCTAGCACGATGGGTATGCCGCACATCACTTCCTTCTGCTGGTGTATGGGGCTGGAGATCGGCTCCAAGTGTGTTGGACTCTTACATCTGGTGAGTAAATACTTGTACAGAAATCTTTATATCGACAGATATTGTTTCGGCGTAATATTTATCAGGTTACACATGTGGTACAGTTTTATACTTTTTGTTGTGAATAGGCCGTTTCAACAGGAGATTCGTGCGGTTTTCGAAAGTATTGAAGCCTCTACCGTGTGAAACTTTTTCCCGTGTTCTTCCCATTTAGTTTCAAGGTTATCTTATCCACATATTTGTTACAGTAATACTGTAATTTCAATCAAATCGTGAAATATGTGCTGAAAATAAGTGTTATCTGTCTTTCTATCTCTGTCTTCTGCAAAGACGCCACTATAACTTATCCTATAAGGTATTAGTAGTGTATTTGCAAAAGACTTTAGTTGCTAGATAACGCAATAACGCACTTTTTGCACTTCAATGTAGGTACCTAGATAATAAGGCTGGATTTTATCCATCAAACGGATATTTTCGTCAGGGAAAATCCGTTCAACTAAACTAGGTTCTTTAACTTTAAGAGGATTCTTTAATTCGAGGTTTAAATGGACGAATTTTTCTGTCTACTTTATGGTGTGTCTGCCACTAACGACCTTCAATATTTCTGTCACTATCCTTTCGGGAATATATGAAGGAGATGCAATGCCCATGTCGTGCGATTTGAGATACCTAGACGTCGAGCGAGGGCCTCTTTGCCGGCCGGCGTATTTGCATTTTATATGTAACTGTGGATGAAATAGATTCTAATTGTGAATATTTTGCCTTGGTTTCTACTCATGTAATAATTAGAACATTCGATTTGCATGAAAGAGCTGCTAAAGTTCTTTTCATTGTGGATTCTGCAATGAAATCACAAATTTTCTCTGAGAAACACTATTTTTGTATACGGACTGCCATAAACTTTATAGTTAGTGGAATTATGCGGATTAATTCATTATCAAGCTGTAAGCCGCTACACCGGGACGAGGGTCTAGCGCAGGCTTTACATATGTTTCCACTTGCCAAAATCCTGACATATGCCTTTCGCTTCTTCTACTTTCATACCTAATTGTTTTCATAAATGCTCGTCAGTTGCGGGTACTCTCAACCTGACCTTTGCTCATAATTTCTTCGATCAGATTGACATACGTATGCCTCACCCCTTACCGGGTTGCCACTTCATCCTCTCCTCATAACGCTGTGTGGTCCGGACCCAGACTTTTCATCGAACGACAATTGGTCGACATGACAATTCATCGACATACAATTGGTCGGAAACCCCATTGAGCGATAGGGATAATTAGTCGACATAGAATTGGTCGAAAAGTCAATTGAACGACAACGATTACTAGTCGACAACTCGTGGACACCGCGCGCTCCGACACGGATAATGCTCGTAGAAATAGGAGCCCCACGTGGCGGGGCTCCGTCGATATCATTAACTAATAACTAAGATATAAAAGAAAACTATCTACAGGTAACTAATATACTTACCTAACCAAAACGACATCAACAAGTTTAATAATTGATAAAGTAGAGTAAACCATTATTTTTCGATCATTAATATGTCGATTGATTGACTTGTCGATTAATTGTCATTGTCGACCTAAGCTCATGTCGACCAAAAATGTGTCGACTAATTATCGTGAACCCGTATCGTCGAAAATAGAGACAGTTAATAAGGCATTGTGTTTCAAATATATCTATAAATATTTATGTCCTCATGATATCTGTGTAGATAGAGATTAATATTGTTGTTTTAGAAGCTAAAGCAGGGGTCACTTGGCGTTTTATCTTGTGATATCGTTAGTATTCAGCGGCAACGGGCTGCGCATGGCTGCCTCCGCTCATGCATACGCACATTATCGTCAGCTGATCTGCATTATGTCACTGCTCACGAGTTCAGACAGTTGAGTTGGCGCGCATGATAATATGACAATTTCTAAAATAAACTATGGTATGGGTTATCAAGTGAAAGACTATCTACTATCAATACAGACATGAAAAGAGTTTAAATTATGACAGTATGAGGAAATCTGAAGCAAAAGGAGATATGTAAAAAAAAAAGTCGGACTCGCGCACGAAGGTTTCCGTACCAACATAACATACATACATATTATATACAGTTATTAACATATATTATATATTATGATATAGGTCAGTCTGGGGATAGACGGACAGACGGACGGACGGCGGAGTTTTAGTAATTGGGTCCCGTTTTACCCTTTGTGTACGGAACCCTAAAACACGAAAATATCAACTATACCAGTCGTTATTTCCGTGATGTCTCATGCTAGTAGGGAGTCCACTTGAATACAAGAGTCTATCTGAGTCTACCGCATTGAAGAACATTTGACTACATTCAAGGATTTTTAGTATTTTTACTGCATTCGAGAATACTTACCTAACTTTTATATTCTGTAAGGTATATCATAAGACAACATATATAAGAATGTGTCCAAGCCGGTACTCGTGCTGACTGACAGGCGAGGCCCTGGCGCAGGCGCAGCTCTCGGGGTTGGAAGTTCAGACGTCAGTCGCTATAAAGACTGTATAATCTAAATAAAAAAAGTAAAGGACTAATCGGACCCCGGGCTGCGAGGTTAAAGCCTCGGAGCCCGGGGTCCGTAGCCGAGGACAAATGATGATGATTCGAGAATACTCGGCAATGTTTGTGATACTTGCTTCGTTACTAGATAACAGATGACGCTTAGATTCTGTTTTGTTCTGTTATATCTGCCCTTAGTTTGTTTTTATCAGTCTTGTTATTCATTCTGTTTTTGTTTTGTTTTGTTTTTGTGTTCTGTTTAGTATATTTTATTTTCATTCTCTTGTTTTATTGTATAAGTTTGTTTTGAAGTAGGTTGCTATATGATTTGTGCCATGTACGTATATCCGAATGGAATTAAATAATTTCCTTTTCTTTTTCAATTCAGTTATTTTACCAGGGCTTTTATCATACCCTGGGGTTATCCTTTCGATGGCGCACCTCGGGTGCCGGGCAATAGACGGGAATTGGGAAGTACACCATTGTTTTAGTCGGTCCGATTCCGACACTACAATCTCATCGTTCGCACCGATTTCCACACGTAAAAAACCGGTTACCATGACGTGTTAAAGCGTCCGTTTTTCGATCGAGAAAGAGGGATGGAGCTATACCCCCTATAAAACTCCATCCCTCTTTCTCGCCCAGAACGTGAAAGCTTTAATACGTCATGGTAACCCCTCAGTTATTTTCCAATATACCTACTGCTTTATCTTTCTCTGATAGGATGATAGTACGCCATGGAATTAACAATTTATTTGTAATCTCTCCACAGCTGGTGTCTCTGGCGTTGATGATACTATGCTCAATCTACGCGGTGGAGGCAGGTGCCTTTGTGGGCACGACCGAGGACATAGACCACCTCTACTCCACGGTGTACAAGATGTCGGTCGGAGTGGCTGTGTTCTCCGTGGTGCACGTTCTACTGGCGGTCATGCTACTCTACTCTGTGTTCAAGGTAAGAATGATGTAATAATAGTCGGCTTACTTTGTGAACAGACGTCAGAAAGTTCACGCATGTGGCACTATACGGACTTACAACACACTGATAAAAGGACTGATTAAAAAATGACGTGAACCCTTTGAGCCATAATTGAGCGAAGCTCTGAAAGAGTGAAGCTCTCTTTTAGACGACTCATGTATTTCGTTAGACCATCTTCTCCTCCCAAACGGCTGAACCGATTCTAATGAAATTTCACACAAGCAAAGATGTTACTGATGGGAAGGACATAGGCTAGGAAGCCTCATACACGCGATTGGTAATAAATTAAGTAATTTGTTTAGAAAAACGAAATCGGAACAGCTATTGAGGAATTATTACCGTTACAAAAAGTCTGAATGAATTGCAGACATAGTGATGGTTGGTTGCCTGGCGCGCCGTCGCACTCGCGCGCGCGCCCCGCGGTTGCCACTGCACAGGCCAGCTGCGCAAGCGTCCTGCGCAGCTGGCCTGTGCAGTGCACAAGAGACTGAAATTCTTTACAAACTCATGTATTTCCTTCCTATAATGCCCAGTCCTTCAAGCGGCAGGGAAAGAGCTCTCGAAAATGTCAAAGTAAAGACCTCTATTTTAGAGCTTTTAGTATCTGAAATAGTGCAGTTTATTTTAAAATTTCCCTCACAACTTGCCATCATGCATGGTTCCGTAGCGAATTACAAATATTAATATGTGATGGAAAAACTTTACATCCCTGTTTACGAAAATTGCGCGGACGGAGGCGTGGGAGGTTTGGCATAGTTATAGCTTATGTGGAGAAGTGCAGAATATTTTGTTAAATTATGCATAATTGCACACCACCATGCATTTGAAACATCCATACGTAAGTTTATATTGCCAACTAGCTGTGCCCGCCACTTCGTCCGCGTGGATTAAGATTTTTATGGTTTTAGTTTTTTTATTGTTTTTAATTATTTTTTCTAAAATTAAAGTAGCCTGTGTTACTCCTTGTCATATTACCTATCTGCCAGTGATAGTCCCGTCAAAATCGGTCCAGCCATTTCAGAGATTAGCCGGAACAAACAGACAGATAGACAGACAGACAGACAAAAATTGTAAAAAATGATATTTTGGTGTATGTACCGTATATATATGAATATATTCATATACATCTGATACACATCGGCATTTAATTACCACTTGATATGAATATGTAAATGAGCAAGCAATTGTTAAAGTGAGGACGTTCCCATGCTCTTGAAATAGTTGACGCGATTTTCTTGTTCTTATATTTTTTTAAAATCTTTATTTGTTTAGGAGCTTTTGGCCTAAGAGACCATGCCAGCTCCATCGTACCCTGAGTTTATATATGACTTAAAATTATCTAATCTACATATACACTACGCTTGAATGAAAATTTCATGTCATTTTATAAATTAGAATAGCAGCTTCAGTGAGAGGTTTAGCCAGAATGCTATTAAACCTCCCTATATCCGTTGGTCGTATATCAGCAACTTGCAATAAAGCCACTATTAATGCCCATGTTCGGACACACTCCACCAACAGATGATTTACATCCTCAGAAGTGCCGCTTCTTCTTATAAGAGTAATATATAATTGAGCTGAGTGAGACGAAGTCGAGCGAAAGCTCCTCATACCAGACTTCAGGATTTTCTTTGTCACAGGTCTCCTCCTAAACTACTAATCCAATCAGAACCAAATTTGGCATGATTAAAGAGGTCAATCAGAGGAAGGTTTATGGATATATTTTGAAAAAATTAATGCTACCACAGAGGAATGATCACCGTTAAAAAAATTCCACATGGAATTACATAATAACCGCTCGAGACACTGTGACCAAACTTTACACGCCCAGAAAGCATGTCCAGAGTTGTGAGTTTCAAAAAGAATTTTCAAAATCGGACTTGCCACGGAGGAATGATCACTGTTAAAAATTTTCAAAGTCTGATTCACGATGTCTCACTCAGCTCAACATTGCAAGCAGCGATTCGCCTTGCAGACCTAGTAGTATAGTTTTATAATGTAATGTGCAGTCAATTCCACGGGTTTAGGGCCCGTCCGAAATGTTTAAGTTTTCCATTTTAATTTTACATCCTACTAATATTATAAACGCAAAAATTTGTGAGTATGGATGTATGGATTTTTTACTGTTTCACGCGATAACGGCTGTACGGATCTGGCTGAAATTTAGTACAGGGATAGATTATAGTCTGGAATAACACATGAGGCTACTTTATCCATGGTTCCCATGGTAAGCAAGTGAATTAATAGAGAATAAACATTTATTGCATTGCAAAGATACGTAATTTTGACACGATTGCCCAAAAAGGACTGCAAAGTTTTTAAGGTTAAGTATGTTTGTGAACTTCTTCTTTCTACCATAATTTAAATGCCTGAACCGATTTGGATAAATTGAGTATCGTTGGAACCTTTAAATTATGCCGAGTGACACTGATTATACATTGTCTTAAAGAAAATATATTAAAAATTTCGTAATTCAAGCGTTTCGTATTTAGACTCAAAGTCAACCCCAAGTGAGCTGGGTAAAGGCCCGGAGGGGGTTGATATGAGTAATTGCTTAAAAGTTCTCCTCGTGTTTCCCAGCGCAACACGGTGGGCGTGCGCGTGTGGGTGATCCTGATGCTGCTGCTGCTGCTGGGCGCGCTGGCCTGCGTGCTGGTCATGTGCATCACTAGCGGCTTCTCCGGCAGCGGCTCCGAGATCTTCCTCTCCTTCCTCGAGGGACTCGTGTTCTTTGGTCAGTTAACTACATTTGTTTACATAAATAGGTCTGGGTGACTCACATTGGAGAGAAGTCGTCGGTCCCGGTTGCCGTACGAACATCTGTGATATTCGTTGCCGTGACGGTGGGGCGACTAGCGCCCCTCCCCCAAACCGGGGCAAGACGGGGACACCGTGGTTCCCAAACCCGAGGGGGCCATCTCGAAACCGGAGATCGCCCAAGGTCAGTCGGGGTGCGAGGGATATGCTCTATGGGCAACCTTACACCCCGGCGTCTGCAGACCCGAGAAGGCGTGCGGTTTTAGTCGGTTCAAGCCCGACATAACCGCCCCCGCTGGCCGGCGGGGGGTTATCCGAAGGGATTTCCGCACGAAAAAAAAAGGGTACTTAGAGCTCTAAAAGTCAGACAATAACTGGTCTACCTACAGAACTTTCGATATCACCAGTGGTTGTGGAGGTTAGGTGGCAGTCGCTTAGCAAACTCAAAGTCCAAAACCATTTATTCTGTACTTATCGACCATTAATACGGCACTTACAAAACGTCAAAACAAATTAAACTAATGTTTGGCAAATGGACCACCGCATAAAGTATCGAAATTCGGCCGTTAAGTAGTCAGACTGAAAATAAAAAATAAATATTGTGCGACAATTACACAACGCCATCCAGACCCAAAGTTAGCAGAGCTTGTCATATGGGTTCTAGAATGCGGATAAACATATTTAAATAAATACATATTATACATAGAAACACCCAGACCAATGCAAATAGACATATTTGCACTGAGTGGGAATCGAACCTGCGACCTGTGACTTAGCAGTCCAACGCTCTACCGCTACGCCACAGAGGTCGTCTTAGTTAACTTAGTTGAAAAGACTCGGAGAAGGAATCTATTGGTCTACATAATAGATGTCATTGCTTTTAGTGCTAAAATGTGGAGGCGAACTTCCCCTTCAGGAGACTTTTCTGATGATATTACTATTCATGAATATTATAGCTTACTGTCAGGGTAATACCTACTGAATACCTACTGAAATGGCTGACAAGTATACACTTGTCAGCTATTTCAGTAGGTATCAAACATTCCTCCGAACCTTATCAATTTAATTAACATTGTTTTTGTGAATTCCAGGAGTGCTCAGCTACTGCATCCTGTGCGTGTACAGCTACTACCTGATGCTGAGGAGCGCCGAGGACATGGAGGGACCTCACAAGGCCAACTATTGAAGTGCTCACATCGGTGACTGATCCAAGACGTACCCACGAGAGGTATAGCAACAGGCGTAAATACTTGCAAGACTCCACGATTTACTTACAAGACAAATTCATTTGACAATATTGATATAAGAATTATACAGTCATAGATATGTGTCTATAAACTAGGACGGTTACCAGCTTCGCAATCAACCCAAACTTAAGCGTAGCGAGATTTGCCTATCGAACAATAGGTCAACGTGACCGGTCAACTTTTTCCATTGATTTGGTTTTTCGGTGATTATTCCTCGATGGTAAGATCGATCTGGACATTCGACCCCTTACGACACTCAGTAATGTCTACTTGATCACCGTGGCAAATTTGGTCGAGATCGGTCAAGCGGTCTCGGAAGAGTATCATTTGTTTGACATGCAACTTTGAAACCAAAGAAGCCTACGGCTCGCTACGCTTAATAATTCGCATATAATTTTATACGAGATATACGTTTATAGAATTTTATTACAAATCAAATTATTGTTTTCAAAATTAATCTTATTGAATATAATCTTATTGGTTAAAATCGATTGCCTCCGTTTGGCTGAAATCGATGAAATCGCTGTATGATTTGATGATGAATTCCGTCATCAGCTTATACAAAGCAGTACTTAAATCGGCTAGAAACTGATCGCTTTGTAAGAATATACGATGTCTATGTGAAACATAGAGTTTCAACCACAGAATGTAGAAGATGAAGTACTCTGCAGTGCGGTACTATTCTGTACAAATGCGTAATACGTCAGGTACCGCGATTGGACACTCGTTAATGTCCGATATCGAGTGTTAGGGAAACGCTCCCGAAAAGTGTCGACTCCATTCCATTGTGTTAGTACAGCTTAATGAAACCGACGATGACGTTTTTTAGGTAAAGTGATGTATTTTTATGAAAGTACTAGCTTTTGCCCGCGGCTCCGCCTGCGTAGATTTCTGATCCCGTCCGGAATAGCCTATGTGTTATTCCGGACTATAATCTATCCCTGTGCCAAATTTCAGCCAGATCCGTACAGCTGTTTTTGCTTGAAAGAGCAACAAAGATTTATTTCGCGATATATAGCGCGTTTATAATATTAGTAGGATCGTTTCATTTAGCTTTACTAACACGATGGAGCGTGTATAAATAAAAAAAAATGTTTAAACAAAACAAACCTATAGCAAAAAAAGTCACTCAATTTTTCTTTTTTCTTCAGTTCTATAGCCTGTCTTGATTTTCAGGAGATTTTCCCTAACACCCTGTTTATTGAATTACCGCGCGGTTTTAAGACTTAATTATAAAGGACAGATGCTGCTTTTGACCTTGATCTCCGTTTAAAATGATAAGTAATCACATCACTGTGTATTGAGTAATTAATATCCAAGAGAAGTAGTCTGAAGTCTCCGGTGTCAATACTGATCATCCTAGCGCTAGTCCCCGGTGTACAGTCGCCCTCAGAAGTAGCTGAACACTAACTATGTTTTAAACGATCTTTATATTAAAATAAATAAATTGATGTATATTTATTGTACTGGGGACAAACTTAACATTTTTCAATTTTTGGGCTGAGAGTGAGACGAAGTCGAGCGAAAAGCTCTCTATACTCCACTCGGTGTATTTCGGTTGTGACGCTACTGCTCCTAAACCAAGCGACCAATTTTGATCAAACTTGGCATGTAAATACAATTTGATACCCGGAAGGTTTAAGTTTGTAGTAAATCGAACATAACATGGAGGAATAATCACCCTTCAAAAACTTTTAATATCTGATTTCTCCAAAATGATCAATGTTGAGTCCACGATTTTGGCTCCAAAATGTGCAACTTAACTATTGGCTTAAGACAGAAAAAGAAAATTGAAAATCGGTCTAGCAACGGAGGAATAATCACCGAACAAACAATTCAAGTAGTAGGGTAGTTGTTGGACAGGTTTCGTAGGTAATCACGTAGTGCACTCTCAGCTCAACATCGCAACAGCAGAATGCATTACGCCCCTGGTTATTTATAATTTTCTGTAAATTTGTAGAGCTATTGTGGTCAGTAACTTAGAATGTGTTAAGCTAAAACCGATGGCAGCTGTACTGGCGTACTGGTTCGCAAGTGAGGGTGCGTTGGTCGACATGACAATTTTAACCGACAAGTCAATTGGCAACTTCTCGGGCTCCTATTTTTGCGTGCATTACAACAAGTGACGTAACACGAAGGCCTAACTTCTAACTAACTAGGGCTTCTAACCTCTGTCGGCCCGGGTCGGGACGCGCGGTGTCCACGAGTGGTCGACCAGTAATCGTCGTTCAGTTGAATTTATGGCCAATTCTATGTCGACTAATTATCCCTGTCGCTCAATAAGGTTTTCGACCAATTGTATGTCGATGAATTGTCATGTCGACCAATTGTCGTTCGATGAAAAGTATGGGTCTGATAAATACGGTTTATCTTGCGTATATACCGTGGTTACAAAAATTGAATCCTTTATAACCAAATATGCCGTATTGTCTCTTGATTCTTGTTAAAATAATTCACAATGGTGCCATTCTACTTAAAATAATGAAGACAAGTACTACACACTGCTACAATGCTACAAAGATTAGACGTTATAAGATAGATTGGCTGGATTTCACCGGTCAATATAAACGTGTTTAATTACAGTTGAATTGCAGAATATTCTACTCAATTTCATAGAGTTAAACGTTAAATCTCGATTTAGTTAAACGGATTTTATTTGATTTCAAAAATGCACTAACGTAGTATATTTTACACACTGAATTTCATAAAGTAAAACATGAAAAGTCAGTTAAATGGTTTCTCACTGGTGAAATCCAGCTTTAGTTATTTAAGTAGGACAAGGTAATGCATTCATTCCTTTCCTTTTTGATATGATCTTTTATTATTCTGTCTTTAATGGCGCTTTTTGATATTTTTGTATTATCTAATGGCCGCTACTATAATATTTACTGTTAGCATCGTCACGCGGTTTCACCCGCGTAAGTCCTGATCCCGTGGGAATATGGGATAAAAAGCTCATATAACTCAGGGTTAATGTAAGATTCAATGAAATCATCAATAGTTTCAGAGTTATTCGATTAAGAACAAGCAAATCATTCCTTTTTATAATATTAGTACAGGTTGATAATATATTTAAAAGGTTTTGTGCAATTTACCCGTACGGTCTGTAACAAAACTAGCTGAACACGTCTACACTATTTTCAAATTGTAAATTAGTTGTGGGCGTACATTGGATATTAAAATAAAACTTGGGTTTTGTTAATTGAATGTTTCTGAACCCAAAAATACTTTTATTGGCATTCGCGTCTATTTATCTGTTTGTGTATTTTAATGCAGTTTTTTCTATTAGAAAGGTCATACTAAAAATCTGCCGTATGTTTGATTGCAATTAGTTGAGCAGAATCGGAGATATGACCAAAAAGCCATCTTAATTTCATCAATCTTTTCAAACGAGATGAAATTAGGTAAAAAGTGATCCATTCCTTTTACAGCTCACTTCATTGCAGCTCTCACCATGCTAGTTCAGACTTCAGACTGTTCAACACTATATTTTGGCCTTTCAATGTAAAGTTCTGAGTCTGTCTGTAGGGTGGGAGGTTGTCTCATAAATTTCCTATGATTATTATATTGATGCGCATATATATATTTTGGAATTCATTATACAGCATGTTTTTGTTACACTTTTGTCATATATTTTTGTATACATAAACTCTATATTTACCACATAGACTCTAAGAGGCCTTGTTTTAAATGTTGTTAACAGTAGTGTTAATTTAAGTATATAAATGTTAGGATATAAACTTAAGTGTAATACCCTTGTTGCATTATTGCTGGCGGTTAAGATCTGACACATGTATCACGTGATAATTGATTATTATAAGGCAAAGAATGGTATAAGCGCCAGTATTATAAGGTCACCTCTGACTTTTCGTAGTTATGTGTGCATTAATAAATGTTAATTATCGCACGCTTAATATTGTTTATTTGTCTTATATATTACTCATTTTTTCTTCTTTTTCATTGTTAATTGTACACTGCCCTTATCATCTCTTTTGATTTCTATCCATCCAAAGGTTGCCTGGAAGAGATCGCTGTTAGCGATAAGGCCGCCCATTGTACATTAAGCTAAGTCGAATATTATTTATTTATTTCTACTTTTATGGTGTACAATAAAGAATATTTTATCTTTATCTTATCTTAATAATGTGCCCGGTAGATGGCAATAGGCTCGCCCCCTATTACGTTGGGACCTTAACATAACTGGCGAATCGTGGATGTGTAATACACCTCTGCCTACCTCTTCGGGGATACAGGCGTGAAGTTATGTTCTGTTATAAGTTCGCGATACTCAGTAAATGTTGCCAATCGCTTCGCGGAAAATATTGAAGTTTAGCTGCTTCGTAGTTCGACTGAAAGTTAACCCTAACGTACTCGAAATTTTCCGATATGTTATGTATGTCTTAAGGTGACGCTACCTTAAGACGTATATAACATATCGGAAAATTTCGAGTATCTAGGACGTGTCTAGGTGGCTCAGCTGATCAGAGCACTCCCCCTGTAAGGGACTGGTCGCGGGTTCAAGTCCCCTCCTAGATGTTCTCTTTTTCCGATAGAAAATCAATGTCATTATAAAAAAAAACTAATATTATTTCAATAGATATAGGATTCATCATTCTCATCCTAGCACTTTTATCCCGGTTGCGTCAAAGCCTAAACAGCTAATACGTAAGAATTTTAAACTGTAAGTGGCGCTTATACCATTTTTATTCCTCCAGTGTCGCCAATGGTAAGAGATTAGTCTGCATTTAAATGAACCACGCTATGAAAGACACGTCGAGGCAGCATTTAATACCGCTTCACGCAACAGGAATTACTGTAAGCTAGATCCTACTCCGCGAAGCTTGGCATGTGTAAAAAAGTAACAGTATTGGTCACACTTTTATTGATAAACTGCAATGGCATGATGAAATATCTGAAATTATATTTTTATTCTTACATTAAAAGTGATAATATTACTACAAATAATGTCAATTAATGAAAATTTCAGCAAATGTTTTTGAAAGGTATTAATTTAAAGTCACACTAAAGGAACCCTTTCTGTGTCATTTATTTACATTTCGTGCCAAACTTCCCCGAATAGGGTATCTTTTTTTTTCGTGCGGAAATCCCTTCGGATACCATAATAATATTATATCCCTTGAATAATAAACAATATTCATATGTAAATATATTTATTATTGATGTATTAATAATATATTGCCAAACTGTAGCTATGAGAATGACACCCGAAATTATTATGAAATATAAAGCATCTATATTGAAATAGTTCTAGTCAATAAGTTGAATCGTCCGTCTGTTGTGAATTAAGGACCCAATATATATATTTTTTGCGTCCTATGTATTTTTATTTATGTATTGTAGCTTCAGACACTGAAGATTAAAGTGTGGGTAATGTAATACATGTACAATAATATACAAAGTCGTGCTTGAACTAACAATTATACTAATTGCACCTCACGGTTGTAATTAAGTTTATTTTTAGACATATAAATTAGTGATTTTAGATTGACATGTTCATTTACATTAAAATTAGAATTATAAACGGGATATTATAATACTAAACATGGTAAATATCCCGTTTATAATTCTAATTTTAATATAAATTAGAATTATAAACGGGATATTATAATACTAAACATGGTAAATATCCCGTTTATAATTCTAATTTTAATATAAATTAGAATTATAAACGGGATATTATAATACTAAACATGGTAAATATCCCGTTTATAATTCTAATTTTAATATAAATTAGAATTATAAACGGGATATTATAATACTAAACATGGTAAATATCCCGTTTATAATTCTAATTTTAATATAAATTAGAATTATAAACGGGATATTATAATACTAAACATGGTAAATATCCCGTTTATAATTCTAATTTTAATATAAATTATTCTTTATATATTTAGATCGGAAAAGGAGAACATCTGGGACGGGACTTGAACCCGCGACCAGTCCCTTACAGGAGGAATGCTCTGACCAACTGAGCTACCTAGACACGTTCCAGATATTCTTAATTCTCCGATATAATATATACGTCTCGGGGGGACGCTTTCGAATATCTGGGACGTGTCTAGGTAGCTCAGTTCTTTTTCCGATCTAAATGTATAGGGAAAGTAAGCATACTAATTGCGTAAAAATTTCATTACATTAGTATATTATATTGATTCAGGATATAAGCTATTTCTCATTTGTAGTTTCACTTAAATCCGTTCAGCAGTTTTACCTTGAAGGGGTAACAAGCATGCAAACTCACACACTCTCACCCACTAACACATCCAAAAAGGATATATGTTAACAAAATTATGTCAAAGCATGTGAAATATTGTGTAATCGTATTATGGTTATTTTTATTTACTGTTGACAGATAATTAATTTGTATTTAATTGTAAATCACGGACGCTGTGGTAGGTGTCTTAAATCTTAAAAAAACTTAAGTCTGGTAAATCGTCTTCTAAGGCGTTACAGCCTAAATAAAGGAATTTTCTCAGAGAATACGCGTACGCAGTTTGGAACACGCACTTTAATATTGAACACACACACTCTAATATTGTATACACGCACTCTAATATTGAATACACTCGCACAACTTTGAAAAACACCTACTTCAAACATACACAAATTCGGAATATACACACACAAATCGCCTTTTTCTCATCTGATCTTAATAGTTTTTTTTTAATCAAACAATTGGATTTTCAACGAAAAGCTTGTAAATTTTTTGAATTCTTTAAACTCTTTATGTGTTAAAAAGTAAAAATTAGTGTATATGCGTATTAATCTTAGATAATGCCAATATAAAAATGGCTCATTGCTTAGAAATCGTAAAGTGTTCCTTGATGGTTGCCTCAAAGATTTGGATGTTTTTATTATATGCTATATTATGTTCCGTATGGTGGAGAAAGTCTACGCGAATATTACACATTGAAATAAAACTAATTTTAACGGAGTCTTATCGTGATTTATTTTCAAACCCGGATAAGCAAAATAAAAAAATACAAATACAAATAGGTACTTAAAAAAAAACTTAAGTATATTTGTTTTTGTATCTAGACTATAATACCTATGATTATAAAAATAACAAAATAAGTCACCATAGAATTTATAGAAATAAGTTTTATTTTAATGTATTAATGTTCATTTTATTAGCCGTCTTCAAAAAAGGAGGTTTCTCAATTCGACCGTATATTTTATACATATTGTTAACATTTCAAAGAAGATATACTTATATGAAATATGTTATTGTCGAATATTTACGCGATTTTAAACATTGCAATAAAACAAATTTGAACGGATAGCATTATGTCTTTTGTTATATCTACACTAAGTTTACCCGACGTTTCGGTTGATTTTCAGCAGCCATGGTCACGGAGAGACAAGCAACCGAATCGTTGGATATACTCTAGATATAAAAATTGTCCGTTAAAATTAGTTTAAAGCATGTAAAACATTTGAAAATTCAAACGTCCGCCAAGTGTCTTATGAAAAGAAAACCATTTGTAAACTGTATTGTTACGAACAGTAATTCAGAAAAGTATATTTAGAACTGTAATATGTGTTTATGTCTGTTCATCTATTTATATACAAAGTAAACCTCTACTTTGTTAATATTTATGATTTTAAACTATGAGGTGTACAAATCAATATCGGCATTTTCACTGTACGCCGGATACTTACCATTCATAAACAGTCGTATTCTATAGATAGCAGGTAGCAAATAAGCACACGGCCCTCAATAACATTTAACTCAACCATAATAACAAGGGCGTTGCCAGTGCATAATCAGTAGAGAAAATATTAGAAAAGAAAGTCAGCAGGTACAGTCAACGACAAAAATTGATTAAAAGACCAGAAGCTGTCTATGTATCTTTTAGAGAGAAAAAGGGTACCAAATGGTACAGTAAAGTTTTCAGACGCCTATTAAACATTTCAATTTTAAATTCCTATATAATTTATCGCGCCAACATGGGCCAACAAAATAAAATGACACATCGGCAGTTTACGTATAAGCTGGCTGAGGAACTGTGCGCGCAATTCGGCACCAACGTCACCACTGGAATATCCCACCCTGACAATCCCATATCCATGAGGTTGGACAGAGCCTTGGATCATGTTCCTGAGCATTGTGAGGTTGCTCAGGAGCGAACGGCCAAATAGGAGCGCTTCAAGCGGGGACGTTGTGTCCGATGTATGGTGTATGGTGTAGGTAATAATAAAGGGACTAACATACCTACACCATACACCATAGATGCGCTGCACAGAATCAAACAAAAAAACCAAATTATGTGCAGCCAGTGCCAAGTCTTTATTTGTGTTGGCTCTTGTTGGCGCGATTATCACAATTGAGAAATTTTTTAGTTTTTTTTTCCACTTTTTGTTTGTCACTTTTTTTTATATTTTTTATTTTTAGTGTACCATTTGACTCCACTCTGCTGATGGTAATATAGAAGCGCTAATTTCACACTGTACTTAACAGTAAAATATTTACAAACCTTTTTTATATTGGAGTATATGTACCAATAATACCCATAAGTAATTTTATAATCCCTAGAGGTCAAAGTTTTAGATTATTTTTTATTATTTTATAAAAGGTAAGCTAAGGCGATTAATAAACTAGAATTTGTTAAGCTACTTTTGCCGTTGACTGTACTCTCACAAAGCGTACGATATGCACTACCACCTATCGTGGGGTATTGCTAGTTGTCACCCTTACCACCACTAATGGCAATGGATTTTATGGAAAATATCCCAGTTGCCACCAGCGGGGTCGTTGCTACTGATCGCTATAGGGAACTACTGTTGTGGTTAGTGTGAAGGCTCGCGTATTTGACAATTTTGAACAATAACAATGATGTGGCATAATTTTTAAAGTAATAACTACCTATTTATGAGAGACTCATGAAAGTGTCTGCTCATAAAATACAAATACAAATACAATGAAATACTTGACTTGCTATGTATAATGTCGGTATTCAGACGTACACATGTGGTACCTGTTGTACGCACTCGTAGTACAATATATTTGTGTAAGTTTAACGTTAAGTATGATTTACATTGTCGTCGCTATACATGTTTATTAAAGGCTATTGTGGCTTTGTTTTGCTAAGTTTTGTTGTTTTATTTGTAACCTACACCCCACTGCGTCCGCCCGCGCCTCGTCCTCTGGTTGGCAGGGTCTGGACTAGCGCCTGAGGTTGCTTGGGCTGGGTGTTAGCAGGGCCCCGTACACCCATAGGAAACTGACTGGCTAGCTTGAGTAAATCAGATATTTAATACTGTGCTGTCTTATATAACCCTGCTACCACGAGGGCGCCGCAGAATTGTCTACGCCCAGGACTACCGAACAACATGATTGGGGCCTGAGGACGGCCGACTCGCCGTCCTTACAGAAATAGGCCAAGACGGAGGCGTGTCGTGTGTCCTAAAGTCGCCTGCCAACTCACCGACGCAGGATCATCCCCGACCCCAAAGGCGGGGCCGGGCCGAAGTTCCCCTGGAACCCTGGGGTTATCCTTCCAAAGGGCGTAGCCGGGGTGCCCGGCAATGGACGCTTGGGAAGGACACCGTGTGGTTTTAGTCGGTCCGATTCCGACATACCCATTTTACACCATACACCATTTTACTGGTAGTAGAAATTTTATGACACAAATTTGTCACAAAATTCGGCCGGGTAGGTACCACCGTGCACGATGGCGAAAAACCCTCCATAGTAATGCAATTTCGGTTTGATTGCGTTCAGGGGTCAGCAAGTGCATAGCCGGGCAGGGGGATTGTGGTCGCAGCACTAGTGGGACCGGTGGGGGTCACGCGGTGCTGCGACGACAATCCTCTTCTGATGAGGCCGTCAAGCTGAGTGCCACCATTGTTAACATGGTACGTGTATGTAATGGTGACCCTCTTTCCTGAGACTTTGCCTTCAGCTTACCATCAGGCGAGGTGAAGTCAAATTGACGTGCCCTAAATATAAAAAAAAATACCCACCCCATCACTCAACGGTTTGAATTTAAAAAAGTTTTATTTTTTTCTCTTTTACAAAGGTAAGGTACAATTTTCATATTACAGATCATTTTGTTACTCTCGTGCCTTTGTGAGAGGCTGGTGTCTGTAGTAGGAAAACCTGTGTTACAGATCACCAGGCTCCCACCTCTAGGACGACTGATGTTAAGTTTTACAAAATAAATGTTTTTTTTTATTGTCCATAAGAAATAAAATCTATTGAGTGAATTGAATCTAACACATACAGTATACCTAATACTGTATGTGTTAGCGTGCGCGCGTTAGTAAATATGTTTGTTAGTGTATGAGGGTGAGTTTGTGTACGTGAGGGTGAGTGTGTGTGTTTTACCCATTTATTTATATTTACTAGGTTTGTGCGTAGTATATTCATATTACCTGTGTTAATAGCAGCGTTTTACCTGAAAATAAAACGCATATTAATTTACTTACCTTATTCGAAGCTTATTTAATTGAGATAGGCACTTCCGTTTCCGCCTGACTATACCTTTCCTTTTCCAATATTTCTGTCTCTTTCTGACACGTCACTTCCGCCTGGCAGTGGTGGGGTAGGTACGATCACCATTTTAACTTCATTGAGTCTTGTTCACCAGGCAGAATTTATTTATAAGCTTCGAATAAGGTAAGTAAATTAATATGCGTTTTATTTTCAGGTAAAACGCTGCTATTAATTTGACTGTACCGTTATTCGAAGCTTATTTAATTGAGACGTGTTTGTTATCGCCTGGTGGAAGTGACGGAGGACGCCAATATGACTATTTATTATTATATAAAATATATTTGCTGTAAAGTAATAGTAGCAATAAAAAATAGAAATCACCTATGTAATAAGATAGGTAATAAGATAAGCTATAGGTTTAGAAAATACATTTAAGGTAAACCACTCCATGCGTACATAATGTGAGACTAAGTATGAATCAATACATCATATGAACATCTAATCAATTGGATTAAATAATGTGGTTACCGAAGATTGATTAACACTGGGCATAACTTCACGTCTATCAAATTTGCAAAAAGTATTTTGCGATCTCCAATTTCCTCTGGCAGTATATCCTCAATAGGGTAATTATCAGCCCAATTTTTTGAGGCTACAGCTGATCTAATACTCCCTGGAGAGGCCTTTATGCCGGCTTCCACCAATAGGGATTTGATCCAGCCTGTAATTAGGGTTTTTGAGGTCTAATACTTATGAACAAATTACTGGATTTCGCCGAAATTCTACGAGTCTCTAAAAGGGAAATCGTTTGCTTAACCCAATAAACCGGGTTCATGTTTTTAGTTTCTTGATTATCAATTAACCTCCAGCCAGATTGTCGGTAATCCACAGAATCAGTTTTAGAACCAAATATTGGCCAAAACACTACCGCATTATTTTGAATTGAGTATTTTTTTTTTTTTTGAATCAATGCTTAGCAAAGTTAAATCATGTATTCTTCTCCCAGAGCATAGAAGAAGTAAAATGGCGGTATGCCTTTGTACTTGGAAATAATTAGCTTCATCAATACGATTATTTTCTAAGTAACTAGCCAAATCGTTAATGTTCCAAATTGGGGGCTTTGCGTGAGGGACTGGCCCCTGCAACGCTATAGATTTTAGAACCTGTTTTACCGGCACATTAGTACTTAATTGGCCAGATAATTCGGGATTGCAAACGGTTGATACTACTGATTTGTGTAACAAGATAATGTTATAAGATAATTTGTGAGTTAAATGTAAATCTGATAAAAATCTTGCCAAATAACTAGATGTTGGAGTTGAGGGGATAACTTGATGATTTTGACACCAAACTACCCATCTCTTCCACGCTGCACTATACACCTTACGAGTCGATGGACGCCATGACTTCGCTAGCAGTGGGAGTTGGCTATCATTCCAGTCTGTTAGAGACCCAGTCCACCGCCACATTTCCATACCTCTAGATACATATCTAGAACATTCGGGGGCGGTAGTCCTGTCATTATGTCGATCAGGCTTTTTTCTAGATGGTAAAGTGTGAATGGAGCTGCTAGGGCACGCGATTTGATATCGGAACGCCAGAACACTCGCTCCCATCGTGGAACTACAAGAAGGTACGTTCCTTGAGCTTGATTCAGATAACTCAACACTTTGGGAATTAGGTATGGTGGAGGAAACACCCACGCTAGGTTGTAGTTCCACCTCTGGGAGAAAGCATCGTAAAACAGGGCTTTGTCGTCGAGCTGATTCAGAGTCGCGTAATTCGACACAACATGAGCCCGATTGGATGCAAACAGGTCGATTAGTGGAACTCCCCATCTGGAGAAGACTTTGTTCGTAGCCTCTGGAGTCAGATGCCACTCCGGCGGTCCACGAAACCTGGACAGGTGATCCGAGTGGCTGTTGTATATGCCGGGTATATAGAAGGCATTCATATGTATGTGGCAACTCTCTGCTATTCAGAAAACTTTGTTGGTCAGTTCTAGGAGAGGAACTGACTTGGTACCTCCTTCGTGACGAAGGTATGCGACTACAGACTTGTTGTCGCTTTGAATCAATACTGTCTGGTGACTCAGGAGCTGACAATGTTTTTGTCACACTTTTAGGATTGCCAACATCTCCTTTTGATTGCAATGGAGGTTTTTCTCCCCCTCTGACCACAGACCCGAGAGAGCCAGATTGTCCAGGCGGGCTCCCCAAGCTATGTCCGATTCATCTGTAGTCAGGAAGTGCGAAGGAGGTGGCATATGTATGGCCGACGGGTTCTGGCAATTCTGATGCCACCACACCAAGTCGTCTAGAGCTACGAGGGGCAGAGTGTGCCCGATCCTGTGATCTGACCTCAACACTTGGTTTAGGAAGTTCAAAAGCACCCGGAAATTGAGTCTCCCTTTGGGAACAGCAAAGCTCGCAAAATTGAGGAAGCCTACGAGGCTTTGAAGTTCTTTGAGAGTTGTTCGTTGCTTCCGCAGCATGCGACTTATTTTGTCCAACAGGCCAGGTATTTTCTGGGCGGGAAGACTCTTGCGGTTCAACCATGGATCCCAATGAATTCCTAAAAACACTAGGCTTGTCGACGGGGTGGCTATAGACTTTTGGTAATTGATCACCCACCCTAGTTTCTAATGTGTTGAGTACAATATTTACCTGACTCCGAAGATTGCCCTCGTCCTGGTTTGCTATCAAAAAATCGTCGAGATAGACTATTATCCTGATGCCTTGTTGTCTGAGAGTCTGAGCTATCCAATTTGTTAGCGCAGCGAAGGTCTTGGGCGCTGTGCTTAGACCAAAAGGTAAACAAGTCATCTCGAGCAATTGGTTTCGATAGATGAGGCGTAGGAATCGTCTGTGGCTGCGAGCCACGGATAGATGAAAATAGGCCTGTGACAGATCGATTTTGCATAGCCAATCCTGTGGTTGCAGAAAATCTGGTATTCGATATGCATTTATTAGTTTGAATCGATCTGTTTTGATGTACTGGTTTAGTCCTTTCAGGTTGAATATCGGACGGGCCGAGCCGTCGCCTTTCGGAACGAGAAACATCGATGAGAGGAAGCTTGGCGAAGCTACAGTTCGTTCTAGAACTCCCTGCTCTATCATGTTGTCTATGACAGATGTCATTGCAACAGATTCTGGGATATTTAGATTTGAGCTCATAACGCCTGGGTGAACAAGTGGTGGCTTCCGACAAAAGGGTATGCGATACCCGGTTATGATGTTTAAGATATAATCTGGTGCATTCATTTGTTCCCATCGATCCCGAAACTGAAGGAGACGGCCTGCTCGATACGAGTCAATACTTACGTCGTTTTCTGTCATTCCGTTGGGTAGGTGAAGATGCACGCTTTTGCCCGTACCTTGGCTGATTATTTTGTTTTGCACCTGAGCGGCCTCGAAAATTGCGACTATTCGGTGCGACCGAACTGTACTGGGCTGCTTGACCATTAATATTATGAACACCCTGCGAGGGTGGTTTACAGCAGCTGTGTCCACCTTGCGAAGGCGGAACCCTTCCAACATAATGCACTTGTGCATTACTGTGTTGACAAACCGAAGCTAGACGAGAATAACCCTGCGAGGGCTTGTGGTGAAACCTGGATCCCTGCGAGGGACCACGAGCCTTTTTCGCTTCAGCCTGCGAGGCAGGAGACGGCCAAAAACATTTCCTAATTCCGCCAGCTTTCTCAACTGTAGCCGTAAACTTCTCTGCATTAAACAGGTTGGTACATGTTGGTGGAATTCTCTTCAAGCTGGCCTTCAACATAGGGTCATTTGCCAGTTTGGTGACACAGTCTCTACGCATCTGTATAATTTCAGCACGATGCCCACAAACCATCTGTATTAAATCTGAGGAACACTTGTTAAAATCCCCTGTGGAAAAAATATCACTAACTTTTTGCTGCAGGGCATCATAATTAGGCGAATCACAACGCCTTGCCCACAGCAATAGGTCCGCAAGGGTTTCTTGTAACCCCTCCCGTTGTTTCAGTACACACATGGACAGGGCTGCAAACGCTTTATCAGCATATACAAGGTGTCGTGGAGAATCGTATGCCGTAACTTCTTCGTTTATTTCGATATCTGTATAACCCGGCGAATGGTTATACATTTTTTGAGTATCGGTATACCTTATCGTGCGGAAATCCCTTCGGATATCCCCCGCCGGCCAGCGGGGGCGGTTATGTCGGGCTTGAACCGACTAAAACCGCACGCCGTCTCGGGTCTACAGGCGCCGGGGTGTAAGGTTGCCCATAGAGCATATCCCTCGCACCCCGACTGACCCTGGGCCATCTCCGGTTTCGAGATGGCCCCCTCGGGTTTGGGAACCACGGTGTCCCCGTCTTGCCCCGGTTTGGGGGAGAGGCGCTAGTCGCCCCACCGTCCCGGCCTGAGTATCGGTATACCTAATCTGATCCCAGTCACTCTTATCTAAGTGTTGCAAATCACACAACATCTCCAAATATTTTTCGGAAGTTTTAGATATTGCCGGCTCCTTTAGTTTGGTTTCTAATGTTAAGCCAAATCCTTGATCAATATGAGAACCACTATTATCATTTTCTGCGTTCAAAATATTTTGTTCGTAGTTATTTTCACTGACACCCGACAATAAAGAAATAGAATCGTAATCAAAATTTGTACTCACATGATCTTTTTCCTTATAATTTAATTGCTTGCGAAGGTCACGTATTTCTTTCGTTAATTTACGTACCTTACGATTAGAAACACGCTTACGATGGCTCCTTTTTTTTTTTTTTTTCGTTTACCTTGCGATGACTCCTTTTCGGATTACCTCCGCTAGACGAGGAGCTACTTTCAGAGCTTGGGCTACTAGAACTAGAGTTGCTTGACCGAGCTCGCTGCCTACGCGGAGCTGAAGGACCCGGGAGCACATCGCTAAGAACCTTACCGGCATTATTACACGATTCTTCCATATCGAAAGTTATTAAACTTTATTCACACAGAAAAAATCGTTATATATTATATATAGGGTAACTACTTGTAAAAAATTCTTATTAAGAATCAGAATTTATATTGAAGGTATAGTTATGGTCTTGTGGTCAAGTGTCACACGACCGTTCACGGCGGGAAACAAGACGCCAATGAAGTTAAAATGGTGATCGTACCTACCCCACCACTGCCAGGCGGAAGTGACGTGTCAGAAAGAGACAGAAATATTGGAAAAGGAAAGGTATAGTCAGGCGGAAACGGAAGTGCCTATCTCAATTAAATAAGCTTCGAATAACGGTACAGTCAAATTAATAGGTTTTCGGTATCAACATAAACATAAGCTTTTTAACCAGTACGTCAGTTTCTTTTTTAGTTTGAATTTATTCAAGTGGTATATAGGAATAAGGGTTAAGTTAATTTTATTGTAAAGATATGGAGCCAAAAAACAACAAAATCTATGAGACAGGGTTGTTCTGTAGATAGTATTAATTTCAAAGAATTCTTAATTCAAGAAAGCGCCGTAAACATAATTACGGCACTTTCTTGAATTAAGGAAAGAATCGTACCCTGACAAAGAATGTGACCTTAATATTATACGAAGAATAAAAAGCTGTCGAACTGTAAGGACATCCAACTTCTGATATAGTTCTCTTGTAGGAAACAAGATGGGAAGGAAGAGAGCCACTTTCAGGACCGCTCTTTGGGCACGTTCCAGTTTTATTATTATAGTTTCAGCAGCACCTCCCCATGATGTGATGCAATACGTCAAAATAGATTGACAAAGTGCAAAATAAGTCATTTTTAGAACGTGTTTGTCAGAAACATGACGTAGGTTTTTGAAAATATAGATAAGTTTTCTAGTTCTAGATGTCATTAAATCTATATGAGCTCGAAAATTCAGTCTTTTGTCGATAATAATTCCTCTAATTGTGTCCACCAACTGTAATTCCCTACAGGTACAATTACCGAGAGAGGCATCATGGTCTAAACAGGAGTGGGCTATGAGAGGGTTAGCTGCTTCTTTGTTTTTTATTTTTCAAGCTGAAAGCTATGTATTTAGATTTGTTGATATTTAAAGAAAGAGCGATTGTCACTGAGCCAGCCAATAGCTCGATTTATACCATCCTGAGCACATCTATATTTCCTCCCAAGAATTGCCTCGAAAAACTAGTACGGTGTCGTCAGAAAATGTGATAACCCTCCCATTTGTCAGATTTAGTTGGCAAAGATCGTTTATAAAAATTAAAAATAAAGTCGGACCAAGTATACTACCCTGCGGCACACCTATGTCAATGGGTAGGTCATCACCGCGTACGCCATCCAGCTGAACACATTGGGAACGGTCACTTCACGGGTTAGGTAACTTGCAAATAATTGTCGCTGCATACCACGAATACCCAACTGCTCTAACCTATCGAGTAGTAGTGGGACAGAGACCGTGTCAAAAGCCTTGGCTAGGTCCAGGAATATCGCAATTACTTTTGGTAATACTACATCAACGGTGAGGTGAACACCGTGAGGGTTTCAACACGTAAAAAAAAACAGCTACCACGTTAGGCGCTTAAATGAAGTTTAAAAATGTAAGCTCATCATGCTAAAAGCTCTCAATTCCAATAATAATGCTATCGATTGTTGGGGTGACTCCTGAGTCTTGCAGAACAGAGAGAGGGTGGGGATTCATTGAAAGTGCTCATCGGCACTCTCGCTGTGATAGGAGCAGTGTCTATCTACTTACTACGAGGCCAAGCCGACCCCAACTAAGCCAGTACACCTGTTGGTTGACGGACGATGCTCTGGCGCAGGCGCACCTCCCGGGGTTGGGAGGTCAGAAGGCAGTCACTCCCACAAAAGCCAAAAACAGTCAAATCAAGGGCTCCAAAATACAAGTTTTGGATGCAACCGGGATCAACGTGAAGATGACGATGAAAATTTAGAACGCAGTTCACCAATAATAGAAACTGTTGATTTCACCAGGGAAAACCGTTAGACTATATGAACTGAATTCTCACGTTTTAATCAATGAATTGAGTTGATTAAAATGTGATAATGCAGTTTGGTTCGACTTATCCTCAGTTCCTCTCATTGGTGAAATACGCTTTAAGCAAAATGGCGTCCAGGCCTGGCGTGGTATCGCTGCGTTTTTTTTTATTATGCCTTTTCTGTATAACTCACACCTGAGACTGTCGAAAACCAGGGGTTACAGGGTAAAATGAAACCATACAAATAATTTATACATGTCGTATATTCATCGGAATAACTTGAATTACGATGAAATCCCACATTACTTAAGTCGCTTTATTTGTTTAATTTCAATAAATATATTACAGATCTATGGTTTAAGTACGGATATAATATCATGCTAATTATACTTAGAACTTAATTAGACAAACTAAAGTGGGTTGGGTGAAGTCTTGGGGACTTGTCGCTACGTCAATGTGACGACGCGACTTCAAAACCAGGGTTTACCTTACAGACGACTGCTATAATCTATCTTTCTTTGACCATAAGTGTATTCCTAATCATTTAATTGCATGTGAAATAATTTAAAACGATGAATTCATAAGTAAGTAGGTACTATTGTCTGTTTTCGTGGCATTTACTGAGTATTTAAATTGTTGCTAACTCATTTAATTTAGTAGTTTTGGTAGAATTATAAGTACAATGTGTAAAAAGCATGTATGAATATTTATTGAATGGCTGGAATTCAAATCAGAGTAACCCATAACAATTAATTGGTAAAAAGAATATGTAGCTACAATTTATTTCACCGATGCAATTAGGAAATTTTTGCATATTCCGTAAGTACTGACGGAATTTTCATTTTAGTAGTTTTCCTAAATAAGTAGCCACGTACGGTAAATACGAAGATATATTATAGAGTCGATGAACAGTGATCGTTAATTACAAATAATTTCACGATTTGCTATAATTTACGTTACGTAACATAACGTATACGTTAATACAAAGGTAATTTTAGATCCCAGGTGCGTATACAGTCGATCTTAACCGCGGCGGTTAAATCCAGCGTGGCAGCGAAATGAATATTTACAATAAAATTATAATGAACCAGTTTATTTTTTTTAACAAAATAATATAATACCTAGACTAGTGCGATTACTATCACAAATAAAGTTAGATCTTTTTATTAGGTATAAAATAATAATGATATAGTACCTAAGTACTCACTTCAGGTAATTTAGGATATATAATATATAGACCGCGCCAAAAAACTTGACAAATTGACCTTGACGCGCAACCAAGGGCTGACTCAAAGGGCTCGCGTGATTGCTCGCGGCAAGGTCAAATTGTCAAGATGTTTGGCGCAGCCTATACAATAGGTAGGTACATCAACATTAAGCAGGTATATTAAATTAATTAAGTTTTGTTATTGAGGCAACACTTTTGTAAAATTATAAGTAATTACATAATAAGATTTAGGAATGAATTCTTTGGACATTTATTTTACTTCATCTTAGAAACGTCAATTGAAAAATATTTGTCTTTTGTTGATGCTACCTTTTAAAAAGAAAATGTAGAAAAATTGCTGTTGGTAGAACCGATAAACTAACAGCGAACGATACCGCCGCGGTTAAAAAAGGCGTAAGTACCTACGTCTCGGGTCTAATGGTATTTAAGAAGTAAATAGGCCTTTTCATTATTTAGATTCTCCAATAGCTATATACATTCGATTATCTGGTCAAAAATATAGTCTTCACTGGAATGTATTCGATGTGCATTCGATTTTAATTGAAATAAGGTAAGTCCAAGACATTAGCAGCTTATGACTAAACCACTTTAAAATCATTATAGGTAGGAACTTAAGTACTGTAAAACTTTTGCATTTAGTGTTACTAAAAGGACACAATCATTAAGTAAAATGTTCATTTTAAAGTAAACAACTGATATCTGGGGATATCAATGGCCTGCCTACCTAGGTATTATAAAAATTGTGGTTCAGCATTATCTGGTGTCTTGGACTGTTCCTATTCATGGTATACCTCCTACCAAAGATTGTATAGGTAGGTAGGTATATGGTCAATCACAAAGGGCTTTCTTTTATTCGTTGTTAGGTACCAATAAGTAGGTATATACAGACACAGGGCCGTACTGCCTTCACAATAATGTTCTGAATCACGTACAAAATTATTTACAAGATATTCGAGCTTACCTTACTATAACCTCTCACACAGATGGGTATAAACTAAAGATTGAGAAGATAATAATCATTGAAAAATCATTTAAGAAAATGAGAATTGATAATTAGACGCAGAAAAAAAAGAGAAAATTGTAATATGAATAATGTTATAAAAAACTTTTATTAGTCTGAAAAATAGAAAATCATCGGTGTGAAACCCCTAACCATAATAAGTTTCGAAAACAGGTCAAAATATTTTATATTTTAGTAACATTCAAATAAATTAGATTTAGATACTTAAGTACGGCCCTGCACTGTTCACAAATATAATATTTACTTACAGATTAAGTACGCTGACGGGGAGACATCGTCGCCGAAACATTTAAATGTCAATAAGAGTTTAGACCGCAGGATGACATCAATACTTTACAATTACAACTAATTCGATTTACATAGTCTTTTCCTTGCCTCCAAACAAACCTTACATAGCAACTACGGGCACAATTTAATATCTACGTAATAATAAGGAGTCAATAAACAATATTTTTGAGTGGCACGAGACAGCAAGTTCATTTAAAATACCTATATATCTTCATTATGTTAAAAATTGATTGTATGTGGATGTGTCAAATGACGTCACTACACTTACTTAAATGTCTTCAATCATTGACAGCTTTAACCTAACGGATCTGGCTGAAATTTGGTACAGGGATAGTCTGGAATAACTCATAGGCTATTTATCCCTGGAATAGGTACCCATAAGAAGCATAACAGGATCAGAATTCCACGCGGGGTAAGAATCGGGCAACAGCAAGTCGCAGATAAAATGCAAGAGTGTCGTGGGTAATAAATGTCCGGCCTGGGTACCCAGCGAGCATGTATGAGAGCAATTATGAACGTAGAAGAATTAAAGGTAATGCGTAAATGCGAAGATCCTAGCTAGTGGAAAGATTTTACTTTTGCCGATGGTAGAAAACCGCGGCATCGATGCGGTGTTGTTTCCAATTTGCTGTCTCGCACCATCACTACATCTAAGTGCTGGAACTTTATACACTAAGAGGCTACGGAGATAAATACTTAACTAAGGTATTGCACTCGACTGGACAGCTAGTAATGTACATAATTACAGTGTGTGGGGGGAGGGGGGAGGGGGCGTCAGTACAGATGCGCGTGCGCGGGCGGCGGCGCCTCGGTGCCCACGTCGATGTCGGCTGGCCCCTCCTCGTCCGCGCTGCCGGCGCGCGGCATGCCTCGCACCTGGACACAGGCACAGTCCTTGATATATGTACTTCAATATTAGATCACCTATGGAGGTGTATGGGGGCCCCACCAAGACCAACCTCACCTGTCAGCTGGTACACAAGCTGATTAACGAACGAGACTCTGGCTCAAGTTTTCTTCTTACGATTGGGGGTCAGATGGTGGTCACACAGTCAAAACCTTCGTGCAAGCGTTTGTGAGCCATAGTGGCCATTTGTCATTTTGTGGCTCATGTGTCTGTATACTACATTAGTAGTACTAAGAAACTAAACAGGGTCCTTCAGGGGCGCATTTCTTATAATCGATGATTCTTTTCTTTTAGTTCACGACCGGTCTCGACAAAACTTGGCAGGAAAATAACATAACATAACATAAACTCACGCCTATATCCCCGAAGGGGTAGGCAGAGGTGCTAGCACCCACATTTCGCCAGTTTATGTTTAGGTCCCAATGTAATAGGTGGCGAGCCTATTGCCATTAACCGGGCACTTATAAGCCTGCGATAAATACACACATAACTTCGAAAAGCATCGAAAAGTCATTGGTGTGTGCCATGGTAAGATCTGGGATCGAACCCGAGACCTCGTCTCAGCAGTCCATTACCCATACCACTAGGCTACCGCGGCATAAGTAAACTCATTACCTAATATTATCATATGTCATAGTAAAGGCCGAGAAGGAGACCACGTACACTACATAGTCTAGGGCGGCTGAGCTCGCTGCTCTGCCTCTGGGTCCTAAATAACCTCAACTCTTTCATGGACATAGTACATCGAAAATGGTACAACAACTGTACCTACTCTGCCTGGCTCTCGGAAGGAGGTCCTTACCTGCAATAACAGGTTGTTGTTGAGTATCCGCGCCTGGTGCTCCTGCGCCTTGGCGCGCAAGCACGCGATGCTGTTGTTGCGGAAGGCTTCGGCGTCCTCGTACATGGGGCCTGGCTCAGGTGACGCGCGGCCCTTGGCCGATGAGGAGGCCGTCGTTGAACTTGCTGGAGAACTTTGGGCCTGAAACGTTTAACGTTTATTATCAATTTAGGGTGATAAAACACGCGGGCCTAGGGTGACAGCTTGGGCTAACCGACGCGCTAGAAGAAGCATGCCCAGGGTGGCGGTGCAAAGTATTTCCTCGCATACCTCTCTATAGGATAGGGGGGGATTTCATTCAGCTAGTGACAAACTTGAGTAACTGCCGCCGCTGGTCGTCCGTGAAGTTCTCTAGAACCTTCCAGAAGCACTGCACGGTTGGGTGTGTCATTGAGAACCCACCTAAATAGTTCAAGATCAATAAAATAAGAACTTATTTTTATTTGTACTTCATAAATACCTACCTACTTTATTTGTATTTTCCATTGACTTCTCTGTAAACTAATAGACTAACTGTACGGAATAAAAAATTGGTAGCGCGAAATACAGTGGTATTTTGTGTAAAAGCTTCAACTTATGCTTTCACACAGATGACATTTACTAAAAGACGCCCTATACCTATACATATAAGTTCCAATATCCATTAACTCATTTATCTAATTTCTGCGTCCCGTTACGAATTCAACATTCAAAATTCGTACCCGCATCACCCAAGAACCGTGACACCATTTATTGTTCTAAACAGCTTGTAAAGTAGTATACATAGAAATAATTGGTGTACAGCTGTACCAGTTTTATAAGTTACACCGATGTACCTGCGCAGAAGTCTCATATTCGTAAAATCTTAACCATATTCATACTCCAATGTAAAAAACGTTTGTAAGTTTTAAGTCACTTTTGATGTATTGAATTTTTTTACTTTTGATATTACGAAATTTGATACATGCGCCTCCATGTCTTTAATAAAATTCATTTATTCATTATTATTAGCAATATAAGCTTACAGTTTGCACCAAAGCGCTTATTTGCAGTCAGTTGTATAAATATATATTACATTAAATTAATTATTTGAAATTGAAATTATAAAATTATTAACAATACGAAAAAATACGTTACATTTTAGGCATACAAATACTATAAGTTACTCAAATATTCTCTCACAGTTGTACCAAAGACACCTGGCTTATCATAAAATATGTCCGCATCTGGATTCTTTTTCAAAAAGTCATTCAGGTACTGAACAGCTCTGTAAGTAGGGCTATTCCATGCCAAAAAGCGCCAAGCTGGTGGGCAAGTCAAGAGCTGATGCTGTCGCCGTCCAGTGCCCCGCATGTATCTGTCCGGCACATAGAAGTGGATACATTCACGCACCGAAGGGTTGTCCACTTTCGAATTTAAAAGTAAATAATAGTGCATGACGTGCGCTAACTCCCGCCTAAGTCGCAATGTATCAAGACCGATCATCCCTGACACGAAGATGGAAGGGTAAAGAAATGGATAGTATCCATAGGCGCGCTTGTACAGGTATCGAGCAAATTTACGCTGAACTCTCTCAACCATCAGTATGTACAGTTGTTCTGTGGGATTCCATACGATTGCGTTAAACTCCAACACACTACGAACAAAGGCAGTGTACAATACCTTTATAACTTCAATATTGGTAAAGTGGGAAGAAGTTCTAATTATAAATCCCAGAGACCTGTTTGCCTTTTTACATACGTGTTTCATATGCTCATAAAAATTTAAGTTACTGTCCATAATTATACCTAGATCGCGTATTGTGGTGACACGTTCTAGTGGTGTTCCTGCCAACTCATATGTCGCCACAATTGGAGCACGGGATCTTGTGAATGTAATGCTTTTACATTTGGAGACATTAAATGTAAGTTTATTTTTTATACTCCAAGAAACAACTGTATCGATCTCCCCTTGGAGCGTTGAACAGTCTGTCTTATCAGTGACAGGAAGGAACAGCTTTAGATCGTCAGCAAACAGAAGACACTCAGCGTTAGTAAGAACCCCAGGCAAGTCGTTTATCATTATCAGGAACAGAGTTGGACCTAGATTGCTGCCCTGGCTTACGCCTGACCTGGTATAAAATTCGCGAGATTTGAGGTTCCCAATTCTAACATACTGTCTACGATTTCTTAGATAATCTGCCATAAATTTAAGAAGTTGCATATTGAACCCCAAGGATGCAAACTTCATTAGCAGTACGTCATTATCCACGAGATCGAAGGCTTTTTTAAAATCAAAATATGCTGCGTCAACTTGACAGCCTGCTGTTACTCGAGAGCGCAGATAAATAACAAACCCAATATGGTTAGTTAAGGTAGAGCGGGCCGGGCCCGCTTTAGGCTATGTCTGGTACTTATATTATTGTCTACAAAGTTTGAATTGAAATAATTCATTCCTCTATCAGTAAAACGTTAAATAATTGAAAATTTCATTACGAACCCTCAACCAAACGGAACAACTTAATGCAAATGGGCCCATACCACATCAAGAGCAACATCAGGAAGTATAAAGTAACACTAACCTGGTTTTCATGGTTGTCGTGGTGCTGTGGCGAGGCGGACGAGGCGCGCTCGGGCTCCGCCTCCGACCCCTCGCGCTCCGAGCCTGACTCTTTGAGGTGACGCGACGCCTCAATGGACTTTCGGTGCATACCTGCGCAGGAGAAAGAGAGGCATTAGTGGAAATGTTGTGACATTAGAATGGTAATACACTATTTAGAACATAATGCAGTCATCATCATTTTACGTTGTTCACATCCACTTACTACTGCTCATACGACTTTTGGAAGCGGCTACCATCTCACCTCCTAGCGCAAGCTTCCCCCTGGGGGTTGGTAGGTCAGATAGTAGTCGCTCCCATAAAAGACGTATAAGCCAAATCAGAAGGAAGAGAAGGAGGACCTAAGAGGTTGGGACCCCACTCCTCCATCTATTATGGTGACCTTCATTCTCTAGACTTCACATACAGCTTCTTACCCTTTTTTCTTTTCGTGCGGAAATCCCTTCGGATACCCCCCGCCGGCCAGCGGAGGCTGTTATGTCGGGCTTGAACCGACTAAAACCGCACGCCGTCTCGGGTCTTAAAACGCCGGGGTGTAAAGTTGCCCATAGAGCATATCCCTCACGCCCCGACTGACCCTGGGCCATCTCCGGTTTCGAGATGGCCCCCTCGGGTTTGGGAACCACGGTGTCCCCGTCTTGCCCCGGTTTGGGGGAGGGGTGCTAGTTGTCCCAACGTCCCGGCCTGCTTCTGCTGGGGTGACAGGCGGCCTCACCTGCCACCACAGCTTCTCACCAGAATGGAGTGAAGTTATATTGACGTGTGCAATCTAAAAAAAAAAAACAACTTTACTAGCTGGTATAAAGTATGTTTATAGTCTATTTGCAAGTATGTAAAGTTGCAGTTGTCAGCCCTGCACCACACCCGAGAGCTCGTGAACCATCAGTCGGTCTCCCAGCACATAAAATGTTAATGAATGACTTGCATCACGGCACGTTGCGTCCTCCTACGAGTATGACGGACGAGCACTGGCGTATTCCGGGATTGCTAATATATGCTGACATTACGAATGAGCCAGACGTGCAGGTTCGAAGCTGGCGATTGTAGGGCACTCTATTTGATTTATAGGTGACATACGACTGAAATGCATTAAAACGAACTCTAGATGGCATTGTGACTTATTGAACTGTTGGCATTTAGTTTTGTTCTCAATTCTGTATGGTATTTTATTTGAAGACCGATATTATGAATATGAAAGCATGTAACTTTGTTTGTTTGGTTGTTACTGAATCGCATCAAAACGACTGGATAAATTAGGCACACGGGAAGACTATGGGCTGGATAAAGAAATTTCTGTAATAAAATAGTCTGGCTTGTACCGGCTGGGTCAAGATTTCCACGTGAACGGTGCCGCAGCATAAGATAGGTAATATAAAGGTTACTAATATTGATATGAAATTTCAGTCTTTTCTAAAAAAAAAAATGCTTAAAGCGTAACAGACATTAGCGTTATGTCCGTAATTTATGCAAAGCGAGTGATTCTTCTATCGAGTCGAAATCATATCATTCGTCAATATTCGAAAGTACACTCAGCAGTTCATATCACTGTATTTTCTGTATACGACACACTCACGAACTGTGACACAATTTTATTTCTAAACTACTAGTCTTGTAGCACACATAGCACTCTTTGTATGAGATATGTTACAAGCAAATGAATAGAACTAGGAATTCAGTGCAGGGTGCGACTGAAATAAATTGAGCTGAGCGAGCAGGACTCTTACTTGAAAATAAGACATCTCACTACGGTCGCGCGTTTAGCTAAGGCCGCGCGCTCGTGAAACTGTTTTTCGGTGATTATTCCGCAATGGTACTTCGGGCATGAACCATCTCGCTTCAAAACACTCCTCAGTGTCCACAATATCATCGTGGTAAATTTGGTCAAGATCGCGCGGATGGTTACTGAGGAGTTCAGCCTCCAACAAACGGCTTTGCCACGTATAAGAGCTTCGCTCGCTCAGCTCAATAAAGTGACATGTCTACGGTCATTTCCCTCGCTACTACATTGAAATGCGGCCCTGGTTTAATATGAGTGCCGGCAGTATTTTTACGAGTTCTTTAGTATTACTCGCGCTGAATATCTAATCTCGCAGTGGTTATTTATCGCTCCCAAGCCAGCGCCAGGCCCCTGGTGCTGATATACTGCATTCTTGTACTCCTCGTGATATATTCGTTTGTTGTTTAAAATACTTGCTAGTACGTGGTTGGTGTCGACTTATGATTTATAAGGGTAAGGGGCCTCATATGATGTAAGGTTTTTGTGGGGGTTATCTCGTTTCCTCTAACGTAAGTTAACTATACTATTGGATATCGGTGATTTGGTAGCGGTAGCACGTGGTTTCGCGTTCGGATTGTTGCTTAGAGCAAAATGTGATTGGGTTTCTCCATTGAGAAATTCTCAGGAATAGTATCGTATCTCATAAAGTAAATAAATACCATTACAAAAAAAAATCTTGTGAAAGCCGAAAAGAAAAAAAATATATTCGGATTTAGCTCACGAGGATGGCGGCATGTGGAGTGTGGATTCGGTAATTTTTGTTCCGATAGTCGTATCGTATCTGTTCACGGACTGATTGCCAAGAGCCTCGATCAGCATCTCAAAAGGCTCGCGTTAGGCAGTTGGGTCAAGGGCTTGATGCAGAAGGCAGTGCTCCTCAACACGGCACGTATTGTGAGGAGGTTCCTCTCGCTGGAGCCCTAACTACAGGTAGCTTGGTCCCTGTAACCGATGTAGGTCACTATTTTTTATATTTTTTAATAAATTTGTTTTTATTTTATATAGAATGTATTTAAGTTTTATTTATTATGTATTTTAAAATTTAATAAAGCAAATATTAATAACATTTAATGCATCAAAATAGAAATACTTTACAAACGTGGTACAAACGTAGGTATTTCAATATCCACATTGAAGCCCTGACTCCTGTGCTAAGTTAAAAACCTGTGTTACAGGAGTCAGTGTCCTTCCTATCTAATACCTGTTTGTATAGTCCGTCAAGTGTCTGTCAACTGTGTAGACCCCCTGGTGGTAAGTTTGAAGGAAGTAGAACCAGGCCACCATGCCAGAAGCTTTCAACTCTAGTTTTTAGTGTAACGGTCTCGACTATTAAGGTTATCTGTGTAACTCTACACCTTAATCGCCTTGTACGACTCTACGAGATGAAATGTTGGTATTTTTATTCTACTACAAAAAACGTTCTACTATTAGTAAACCTATAAATCAGATATTATTTATTAGATTATTTGCGGTTCCGGGGGATGTACGGGGCACTACCAAGATCGTCGGGGCCCAAGCCAACCCTACCGAACAACGGTCGAGACTCTGGGGGGCTCTGGGGGGCTCTGGGGGGCTCGAGGGGTCCGACAGCAGTCGCTCACAATTCTTCAATTCCCAAATCGCAACCGATGAGCAAGTATGAAAACGGTCATGAAAATGGAAGGTGTACCTATCCCACCAGGTTCCTAGCACATGGAAAGATAATGATCTCTACCTTTCGTTAATTGGAAATAGGTTTGATTATGTTTTTCTTCGTAAATTTACTTGTATGTATGTAGTAGGTAATTCTGTTTACCTTACATGCAATAAAGAATTATATATCTATCATTAGGCATATATACCCATGAGCGAAACTCACACAAAGTGTTGCAAATTACCTTTTAATTTTAGTACCATAAATAAATCCTTATCCATCTTCGCGCAGAGTCATAGGATCCTTGCTGATAGGTAGTCAGTCAATAAATATTCTAGGACATATATTATTATACAACGCCATCTAGTCCCAAACTAAGAAGAGCTTGTTATATGGGTTCTAAAATGCCGATAATCACACTTATATACTTTTTTTTTTGTGAATAAATACATATTATACATAGAAACACCCAGACCAAAGCAAATATACATATTTACATTGAGCGAGAATTGAACCCGCGACCTCTAACTTAGCAGTCGAAAGCTTTACCGCTACGCCACAGAGGTCGTCACATAGGTATTCAAACTTGTTACTTATTTGGAATCGACCCTGAATTAAAACGACTTAACAATCTGCTTTCAAACTGCTGACTGACTTTTAACTGCTACCAAATTAACAGACATTGTGAAAAGAGTGAGGACATTAAAATGAAACTGGGCTAGTCATGTATGTCGTATGCCTACTGATAGATGTACTAAAAAGATATTAGAATGAATTCCCAGAGACGGAACAAGATCTCGGGGGCTCCAGAGAAAAAGATGGGCAGATTATTTGTAAATAGAGTAGGGTCGCATTGGATGCATGTGTAAGGCCAGAGATAGGTGGTACTGGAAGGCAATGGACTTCTCCATTGCCTTCCTTCCTACGCCAAAGAGGCGACTGCTACAAAAAGATATAAAAGGTATTCCTTAAATTATTTATAAGCGTGTAATTGTGTAGTAGAATAAATGGCATTTTTTTAAATTTATTTATTTAACAATCTGTGTGTTATAAAGTTATCACACTATAACAACGTAATTCAGAATTCCAGGTGTCAATGTCCAATTAAAGAAATTGCGCACGCCCTAATCAATCAGCACCCAACTTAACTGGGCATTAGGCAAGCGCGGCGCGGCCCGATACCACGTGATTTGTGTACACATTACCGAACTTTATCCATTAACGCGTGTAGTTGCCACCGCCGCCACCGCCGACCCACCGCCGACCCACCGCGCCACCGTCAACCCACCCGCTGTAAATCCACTTGATTTAGAACCTAACAACGGCTTTGTACTTATGTCGTGAAGATTAATTAAGAATATGTTCTGAACCACGCACGGATTAGAGAGGCTGGAAATTTGAATAATAAGAATGTAGCCAGGTGATTATAATATTTTGGGATATATTATGTAGTGCTATCTAGACCCAAACTAAGCATTGTACTATGGGTTCTAAAGCACAGCTAAACAAACTGAAGAAACTACTTTCAGACTTTGAGTTTATTCTGTTGCAGCCTGTATATTTTTACAGATACACTGTAAATAGACGTGAAATGGTTTGATGGATATGAATAACATATTTTGTCCACTATCTATTTGTCACCAGCTCTGTATCAGTCTGCTTAGACGTATATAGGTATATTCAATTATTGTCCTGCACCTTCATAAAGAGTTATGCTCATCAAATAGTGACGATTGTGAGACTTTATGAAGACCGCACAACTGTCTCACTAAATTAGTTAAATGTCAACACACACTTACAAGAACTAAACTATAGAGTCATGAAAGTTGAGATTGATTTGTTGAATTAATAAATAACTTAAGGAAGAAAAGGACATGTTTGTTTTTATGTTACTTCTAACTTTTTCTAGAATAAAGTAAAGACGTCCATGTGATCTTGCCTTCACCTTATCTAATAGAATATTTGTGGGTATCAAGCTATAACTCATTCGTGTCACAAAATTAGGTCTCTGAATTTGGTGAGATGACTTGGTATCGACAAAATATGTATTTGAAACATAAAAAAATAATATGGGCAAAAAAAAAAGAAAAAAAAAGGAAATAAAAAAAAAACCACCAGCGACGAGCACACGTGACGCTGGTGGCGATTTAGGTATTTCTCACACCGCTTGGAGAATACTGCGAGGATACTATCCGCGATACCAATCCGCGATACTAAATCGCGATCAGCGTCACGTGTGCTCGTCGCGTCATGTGACACAGGGTGGTGTTTTTTTTTTAATATTTTAAATAAAAAAAAAAAAACCCGATATTATTTTTTTTTCTTTCAAATACATATTTTGTCGATACCAAGTCATCTCACCAAATTCAGAGACCTAATTTTGTGACACCTTATATACCTTTTTTTTTTTTTTTTTTTGCCCGATATTATTTTTTTACGTGCGGAAATCCCTTCGGATACCCCCCCGCCGGCCAGCGGGGGCGGTTATGTCGGGCTTGCACCGACTAAAACCGCACGCCGTCTCGGGCCTTCAGACGCCGGGGTGTAAGGTTACCCATAGAGCACATCCCTCGCACCCCGCCTGACCCTGGGCCATCTCACCACTAACAGCATCGCTCATCCTGTCTCCTCTGAAAGCAGAGGAGTACGGAGAGCGATGTGTTCCCGCCACGTTGGGTATTGGCCGACGATCAATGCCAACCCTATGAAGGGGTGAAGTGGAAGCCATTGACCGCCGCCCAGGGTGTACCGGCCGCTCCGATTCGGTTCCCCCCGGACTGCAGCGGGATCGGAATCGGAGCGACACTCGAGGAGGTTACCCAACACACACCCCTGACACCTTATATACCTATTAAAAATTTACAATGAAACTGTAGGAAGTAATTAGTACCTAAATCTAATTCCTGAATTCAAATTTTGGGATCCTTAAATTATGACCACATGTACCTGACTTGTAATATAGTAATTAAGTACTAAATATTGAAATAAAACTACTTTTAACGGATTCTATCGCGATTTATTTGATGTTTACACTAAATCCGACGTTTCGGTTGCTTTTCAGGAGCCATGGTCAAGGGAAGACTGTAGATGGTGGTTGTCTGAAGTACCCGAACTACCCTGCATTGTTGGTGTTACTATTTACGCAGAATGAGCTCACAGTGTCATGAAATCTTGTTGTATTTTGATTTTTCTTGGAATTAATTAAGAGAATGACTGGGCCCCAAGCTGGCAGGGCAAACATTCTAACCATGAAGGATGTGTCTTTCATATACTTATAACCTTCACACAACAGAGAAAAACAACGAATGAATTATAGTAAGAATGCAGAAATCAGACTTTTTAGGGGATTCGAATATAATAAAAATCGTGAGCGAATTAAAAAGAAAGTAGGTAAATAACTATATCACTACATATTATAAAACAAAGTTCTCTGCCGCGTCTGCCTGTTTTTCTGATCGCAACTCAAAAACTCAAAAACTACTGTTGTTTTCAGCAATAATGATATTTGTTGGAGGTTTCGGAAAAAAATAAGCCGTCTGGGAGCTATTGACGAAAACGCTGCCTAAACCCTTTGAGATGTAACAAAATGATGTATGGTGGAATTGTGTATCTTATATATACCTATATAAGATACACAATTCCACCATACATCATTTGGTAGTGAATAGGCTCCCATGTGTAGCGGGAACGGGATCAGAATTCCACGCGGGTGATGTTGCGGGCAACAGCTAGAAATCTTTTTTTACTTAATTTACAGTTCTACTCATATGAACTTTCTGAAGAAGAATGTAAATGTGTGTAGACTTCTATTTGAGATGAACTAGATGTGCTCGTATGTCGAAATATACTTCGTTGACAATTTAATCTTAATATCTAGTGAGTTCACAAGTTCTTGACAAGGTAATGCCTATTTATGTTGCCTAAACTTACAAATAGTTGAAACACATCTCAGATTGATTGATTCCATATTCAAATGTTATTCGAAGTTACATTACAACAATAACTTGAGCGAATGTACAGGTGTTGTAATTATAACTTCATTAATAAACTAGGACGGTTACCAGCTTCGCAATCAACCCAAACTTAAGCGTAGCGAGATTTGCCTATCCAACAATAGGTCAACGTGACCGGTCGACTTTTTCCATTGATTTCGTTTTTCGGTGATTATTCCTCGATGGTAAGACCGATCTGGACATTCGACCCCTTACGACACTCAGTAATGTCTACTTGATCACCGTGGCAAATTTGGTCGAGATCGGTCAAACGGTCTCGGAGGAGTATCATTTGTTTGAAATGCAACTTTGAAACCAAAGACGCTTCGCTCACCTTCGGCTTGCTACGCTTAATTAATAGTATCTGACTGAGCTTATAGACTAGAGATATAAACACATAACATTCCGAGTCACTTACAATTAGGTATCAATTATTGTTTTAGTACGAATAAACTATTACCACATTCAATCATTCAATGCAATACATCCAAGGTATATTATATTTGATCGTCCTCCAAAGCCTATGACAATATAACTAACTCACAGACAACTTATCATTAAAGAGAAAGGTCTCTTAACTAACTTACATACTTCGCAACAAGCTTTACCCGCAATGCTGCTAGGGAGCATCAAGTAGATACGACAATAGCATGACGTTCCCGAGATGTCCTTTTGCGCTCTTTTCACTTTAGATAATGGTTGTGGCGTCACATGCAGTCGCCGTCATGCACTGTCCCTGCATCCCGGCGATGTACCGGCTCGTACAAAGCAAGTGGGTAATCGCCAGATAATTCCATGATGCACTCATGGTACATTAGAATGCATTTGCCGGAGATGTTGGAGTGAACGACTCCAGAACATGGAGTGGTGAAAATTCTTTGATATTAGATTTTAAACGCAATTTAGTTGAGTAGGTAATTGCTAATTGATTGATGGAGCCTTTGATGTGAAAGAGAAAGGTTTTTGAATTAAAATAATTGTCTGATTGGAGTTTATTCTTGTTGTTCACTAAAGACATTCGAGTTTTAACTGAATGTTTGAGGGATGCTATAAGTGTTTGAGAGTAAGATTTGAGTAATAAAAATGAAAATTTTAATGACTAATCGTAGGTACCTGTATTTCAGCATAACTTGTAAGTTGGTATAGACAGAAAAAATACAGGAGCTGGTATAAACATCGAGTGTAGGGACAGCATGCCATTGATTATGTAATTCATGAATTTTATTATTTAATTCAAAATCACCAAAATTTTATGTAAATGCTTATTTAGATTTAGTTACCAATTTATCTATTTTTTATAAATTTATTAATGTAAATGTTCTATTTTATATTTCTATATTATGATAGATAAATACTATAGGTAATTTATATTCAAGCTGTTACCAATATTCTACAATTTAATCTCACTTTTAAGCATTTAATATCCTAAATAATCTATTTATAAATCAAATAAGTCAAGAAAAGTAAATACGATACACAAATTTACATAAAAATATAGAAAGACTGAAATGTTTTACAACTAAACGACAGTTAATAATGAATAGTTAATACATTTAGTACGCATTACCAAAAAAGAAGCAAGTATGCCTTAGAAGTACGTTATTTAAGCACAATATACGACTCAAGAAGGCGGCTGCAGTAGCTAAGCCGTCGCCATTATAATATGCATACATACAGCCTATAGACAGAAGAGGCAGGTAGAAAAACAGCACTGGAACACCGCTAAGTACATAATTAATATGTGCGCCGGCGGTGCCAACCCTTAAATCAACGTTAATCAACGCTTAGACAATGCGGCCGCCATCTTGCCGCCCCCTGGTGAGGCTTGCCCCCTCTACGTGCCCCACACCGCGCCCCACCCCGTCTCTCGCCCCTCCAGCCCGCCTGCCCCCCGCGCCGGCTTTAGGGGAGAACTTAGCCTTTATTAATTCATATCTCTAGACCTCGTTTCAGTTTTTATGCCTTTATAATTCAAATCATGCGCTTTATTTCGAAATCATGAGCGCGGGAATGGTTGGTCGGCTTATATGTGGGCGTGACGACATGTTTGTTTGTTTTAATTTGTGTAGTTCTTGTAGCGGCGCGCTACGAGCGCTACGAAGTGTCTACGATGTTTAAGTGAAACGTAGAACGCTGATTGCGACCGTAAAATTTGGAATAAATTGATATTTTTTATTCTCAAAAAAAAAATTAAGGTGTATTAAAAATAAAAAAGTGTATTTCAATGTATAAAATAAAAAATAGACCAAAAATGATATTGAAAATTTAGTATCTACAGATAAAATACACGAACAAAATTAACAGAGAGACCGCGAACAACAAACAAACCACTCTATACAAATAAACATTCTCCACAGTTCCACTGAAACAAATAAAGCCTCCTCATAAGCTGTCAACAGATTCTTGTTTTCATACAAAACACCAACTTACAAAAACCCCGCTATCCAACCTTTTCATTCAAGATATAAAGTCCAAATTCCCTTGTTTTATCTTCGCAGTATTTTTGCATGAGCTAGAAGGTTTTCTGCAGTGAAAAATGAACATCTCTTGTTGTTGGGATTAAAAATTATACATCGCTTTGTTTTGGTCGTGGTTCGGTACTCGCTAGTGGCACTCACTTGTACAGTCAGCGAATAAAGTAGCTTAACTTATCTAAATTTATAGTAGACATTAGCACTAGACTCGTTTGTGCAGTTTGACCACCTCACCTGGGTTCGATTCCCAGGTCATACGAACTGTTTTCTATTCATGCATTTTCAGTGATAGTATGGAGTGTGAAATAGGGCCCCGTTGACGATAATAAGCTTGCTCTTAATGACGAGAGACCATAAACACACCTATTTCTACCCTATAATATCCCCTTTATAGTTTATATAAGAGCACTAACAACTTTTATGGGGAGCACTTAGGTATTTAATATGTCATTAAAATACGGTCTAAATGAAAACCATCCTTATCTTATGGAAATTAGAACCATAATAAATTGAACTATTGATTTACGACCAATGTGCCAAGAGGACAAGGTTCTAGCAGGGTTTTACTTCTCGGGGTTAGGAGTCAGACGGCAGTCGCTCTCATAAAAGTCAAAAAAACCCAAATCAAAAGGAGGGGAACGAGAGAGTGGACTCCGGACTCCAAGGTAAAGGCTTTGGATGTATGATGGTGATGCTGTATTTTATTCACTCTGTAAATTTGCTGACTTCCCTTGCCCTTTTCATTTCTCCTTTTTTTTCCTCTACCGCCCTCTCTAAAGACAACAAGCGAGAAGCGACACCTCTGGTGCTGTTTCGGAATGGCGTTTAGGCCACGGAAACCACTCAACATCAGAAAGCCGTTTTCTTATTAATAAAAGAGCACGAGATATTTATAAACTTGTAAATGGTAATCTACTTTGCTTGCTGACTGTACTGCTTTGACAGTGTGATTAGTTTCGAAACAAAACTGCTTTTGCGACCCACTTTTATGTTGTTTGACGAAATATGGTGGGGCAACGCACCGTGCACGAAACGCTTAGGGAAATATTACTAGTGGTGACATATCGCTCACAGAGTACATAAGTGATCCTGCTGAACGTGGTATCTATCTGTAACTAATTGCTGTCTATTAAGGATTTTCCTAGCTGCGGTAACCCCTTCAGGTTTCACCTCACTGAAGCTAACTGTGAGGTGGGTCTGTCGAGCTCGAAGTAAACAGTGAGGTAGGTAATTCGAGCTCGAAATAAATATAAGCGCATGGTGGTTCCCATCGTCATCTACCTTTGATTAATCAAAATTTAGTCTTAAAATAATATTAAATTGACAACAGTTGTGCAGATTTGAATGAAAGTCAGCACGGAGGTTACACTAGTTTTTATCCTGGGAATTGGTTCCTGTGGGACGTAGGATTGCGATTAGTATTTCATTTGGGTGGAGCTGAGAGTAAAGCCTGGTTTTATAAAGGAATGACTGACTTCACATCTTCACATCATATTTTATCGTCACAAGAAGTATCGTCGTTCAATGACAAGACGTAAACAAACCTACGGGATGCGATGGTACCAATCTGTTACTGCGATGTATGTGATAATGAATGCTGTGAATCACTTGCGAATGAGGATGTCGAAGTATAGGGTGGGTGTACAAATGTACAGGAACCTACCAACATCCTGTGAGCCCGACCCTACCTCACTCGCAAGTCGGTGCACCTGTAAAGTAACGGTTGAGGCTCTGGCGCAGGTGCACCTCTCAGGGTTGGGAGGTCAGACAGCAAGCGAACCTAACACTCCGAAGTGCAAATATTGGTGATGAAGGATGGGGTAGTAAGAATAATTGCGAAGGCAGTGAGGATTCCGATAGACCTTAGACAGAGATATTAGATTCACAAGTCTAATATCTATGAGATTTAGTCATAAGCAATAATTCTGCAGATGAAGATTATGTGAACCTCATCTGCGAGCCGGTACATCTGCAGATTAACGCATGCTCTGGCGCAGGCTTTTAGCTCTGCGGAGTCAGACGGAAATCGCTGCGGACCGCGGACTTTAAATGCAAGCTTTGTCTTTGTCCGAGATTAACGCTGTGCTATGAATGCGGTAAGAGAAATCTACGGCGATAGCCCAGTGGCGTACTTAACGGACTGCTGAGACGAGGTCTCGAGTTCGATCCCTAGTCGCCCCGGGCACACACCTCTGACTTTTCGTAGTTATGTGTGCATTAATAAATGGTAATTATCGCTCGCTTAATAATGTGCCCGTTAGATGGCAGTAGGCTCGCCCCCTATTACATTGGGACCTTAACATAACTGGCGAATCGTTACACCTCTGCCTACCCTTTCGGGGATACAGGCGTGAAGTTATGTTATGTTAACCTTGGTTAGCCTCAACACATTCCAAGTTACTGACCGCCTTGGCTCAAAAACTTCAAATAAATAACGAACATTAAAAAGTGTTGAATTTGTCCTCTGAAGATTACAAAAATAAGTATCAATCAATTACATATTTAATTATTTCAATGTTAAGATCGTTTGTTAACTTAATGTTTAACAACATTTGAGGACAACTGTACTTTTACCAAGCAAATGGTTTTGAATAAAAATTAAACAAAAAAATAAGCAATCACTTCAGACACGACAAAATTACTCTTTTTTTTTTCGTGCGGAAATCCCTTCGAATACCCCCCCGCCGACCAGCGGGGGTGGTTATGTCGGGCTTGAACCGACTAAAACCGCACGCCGTCTCGGGTCTACAGACGCCGGGGTGTAAGGTTGCCCATAGAGCATAACGACAAAATTACCTCATTGTCGGTGTTGCAAGCATTCACAGGCCACTGCATAGAGGAACGAGCAACGGTACCCGCTTACCATCCTATGATACATCTAAAAATATTTGACTTCCGGCATATAAATGAAAACTAGACATGTATAACTGTGACATCAAAATTTGAATGATATTCGTGAATAGTAGCCAACTGTTACGCTAGACTAATTATGTCTCACATCCGTGGTGATTTTGTTCAAGACTCTGGCTAATTAGGGTCATAGTGTGCTGATAAGCACCTAAAACATAATATGTAGATGTATGTATGTTTGTGTGACTCACCAGGGCTCGGTGGTCGGGGGAGGGGCGAGGAGGGGGTCGAGGCGCACCGCTACGGGCGCCCCCCGTCGGCCAGGGCTCGCGACTCTTGAACAAAATCAGCACGGTCAGACAGTGGCCCGAAAGTCTGCTATAGACTTGTCGTTAAGAGACTTATATGGCATAGAATTGTCTCATAGATAAGAAATTGGCTTTGATATGCTTTTCCAAGAAAAAAAGACTAATCTTACACAAATGGTAGTTATATACGACCTAGAGGTTAATTTTTCGGACTTACGCCGAGAGGTCGCCAGTTCTAATCCCGGCCATAACACTACCGATATGAACACACTCCAAACATAAGCAATTTAACTTCGCTGGGGGGGTTAACAAGAATACTAGCAATAACCGTTAGATCATAATTTCAATAACAAAAAATAGAAATCTGAATAAATACAACAAATTAAATAACGGCGATAGCTTAGATAAGGCTTTGGACTTGAATTTAAGAGGTTGCTGGTTCGGACCTGCCCAGCCTCGACCCACCTCGAGTTCTAGCCAAGTAAATCCATTCCTAACTCAAGCATTTAGATTGGAAGGATCTTCGCGAGGGTGTAATTTCATTGGCACATACCAAGCTATGAGCGATGCCAACATAGTTCTGACCAAAACTATGATGTTTATGACTATGTTCTACTTATGGTGGTAACAGAACGGAGACAAACACATACAACAAGAATCTCTTAACTTAAAAACTTACCTTATTTTAAAGATAGTATGTTTTCCTTTTTACTCTAAAACTACTGACTAATTTTATTCTGTGTGTTATGCACATATTCGGCAAGTACTAGAACTGTTTTTTCTGTCTATCTTTTGTTTTATTCTACCAATGTCGGTTCCCCAGGACCACGAAAACCACTGTCCGCCACATCTTAACTTCTAATATTACTTCTGAAAACTTATCATTTTTGTTCATGATAGCAAGATGTGAGGAAAGTATCTGGCAGTCAAAAAATTCGAGGTCATTCTTTTTTAAACGCCGCTAATAACATTGACTGTTAACAAATTGCATAGGCAAGAAAATACTAAGTACAACTACTTCTTTTAGTTGCTGTGCGATGAAGAATAGAAGAATAGTACTAAATGTTTTGCTCCACAGACTTATGAAACCGTCTCTGAATCAAATTTGCCATATTATATGGTTGAAATCCGTCCTAAGAAAACAGGTTTCTGTGTTTTGAGCTAATTTTTTCTACAACAAACTACAACAGCAGTTTAATATTTCATTTCATTTAAAGATAATATATGCCTTGCTTCCTCTCCCAACTCTTCGGAACACAATAAAGTAGGTACTAGGATGACCAACACACAGTTGTTCCCTCCTATAACACCGGGCTCTTTTTCTATAATGGGTGTTACTTTTTAGACTTCACCTTCGCTTACCATCAGGCAGGGTGCAGTCAAACTGACGGATGGTTTTTGTATGAAATATGTTTATTTGAGTATCTAGCGCGTAAGTGACAAAATTAGTCTCACCGAACTCACCGAGTAGCCAGGGCGCGACGGAGTCGTTCTCCTTGGCGCTGTTGAGGATAGTCTCGGGCAGGGGGAGGGAATGGCGCACCATGGCGCCGTACAGCCCGTACTCCGCCATTATCGTGGAGCGGCCCCAACACTTCTCTGTCTTGCGCCATTTCGCTCTTCTGTTTTGGAACCAGACCTGTTGAATAAATATATTTAAATTGTTACATTTGTTTTATTATTTTGATGTCCTGCAATACTTATTATGCTCTATTATAAAGAGTTCTTTCCTCCGTCACGTCAACGTTTCCACTCTTCCAGTTTAACAAAGGAAAACTTGAAGATACTCAGTTGAAAAAGATAAGTACGTGGAATTTGTACCTGACTACCTTTATCTAATTAAGAGCCCTAATAAATAGCTTAATAGGCAAACCTTTGTGAACATCATAAAGCCTTAGTTAGTAATTAGAGCATTGATCAGCTCCAGAGAGGTGCAGCTCTCCCCTCTCCCTCCAATGGGAGGGCGCCGGGATAACTAAGCGTGGAAACAAACCAATTATCGCGAACAAAACGCAACTAGATTAAATTTTCAAATTCTACAGCGCTCGCTGTTTGTACACACAGTGAGCAGTAGGGCTGGCACCGGCTATGCAATCATTTATTTTAACGTAACTTAACCGACAGTCACTAATTTACGTAACTTTCATTATAGATATGGTTTCTTTGGAAACTTTTAAACTTATTGTAATATTACAATAAATATCTGTTTACTAAAATAAATTAAAAATGTAATATTACTAAAGTTAACCCGAGCTACAGAAAAATCTAATTAAAAAATCACCGCATAGCCGATCCAGGAATTGAACCCAAGACTGCCAATGTTAATACATTATTGACTAAGTAATCTGCGAGCGACTCTACCTAGAGACTGGCGCGCTCCAGTTCTGTTCTTGATGTTGATTATTTCCAATTTTAATTTAAAAGCTAACATAATAAGTCCTTCAAGATTAATTTGATCTTCATGTGCACTCCTTAACTTATCTCTCATAAGTATCTAATAATTAAATATATTTACATAATTACTTCAGAGATCAAGTCAAGTTTTGAGTCAGTCGCGCACATTTATTGAAATGATTCGGCATAAAACCAGTGATTCTCAAACAAACATTTAGTTACCTACAATGAACACGTGGCAGCCCTAGCCGCTGCGGGCCGACCGCACAGCGCTCAGCAAAACGGTTAATTTCTAATTAAATTTGTTAATTAAACCCGATAGGAACGTACTCCGCACAAATTAATACACCGACTCGGCTTATATTACTCTCCACTATCTAACGGCGTCCTCCGACCGGTGCGTACCACGTTTTATAGGTATCTATTCCTGGTATACAACTGAATTAAGTACCTATTCGATGTGTTTCCTGCTTCTAAAGGCTATGCGCGAGTAGGTAGGACCTATTAAAATACCTTATTAAGTCATTAGCGGGATCAAACAATATAATGCTATTAAATTAACAAATTAATTTTGTACTTTTATGAGTAGTTTAATGCAAGCATGTATTGAAAAGAGTTACGAAGACTCTTAAATAAGCAATAACCACGGCTGTAACTTGTAGATAGATAGATGTTAGCTTGTTGCTTGTAATGATCCAACGCTATATTATGTTTGTGAAGTCTCCTGCATAACAGAACTAAAAGCAGGGTAGTATTTAATCTATCAAACTGCGTTTTCAAGCACTCAAACCCTCCCTCCCGCAGATAAGAAGTACTGGAGTTTTGAATACTAGTAGGGTTTCCATAAACGTTCTTTTGGTTGTATCTCCGGTTTTGCTTAACCAATTACAATCAAACGAATGCCAGATTTTAAGTCTGACCAATACCTTTCTAGCAGAAGCCCATCGTGAACAAACAGACAAGAATTCCAAAAAATATTATTGTGTTCAGAATCGTTCATTTAACACAACCCAAGTATTTTTTTAAAATATCTCCAATGTACAGACACTAATAGTTTACAAATATTTATAATAGTATCAGTACAGTAGTTACAGTAGTATCAGGTGGTAGAAATGTGATGACACAAATTTGTCACAAAATTCGGCCGGGTGGGTACCACTGTGTACGATTGCGAAAAACCCTCCATAGTAATTCAATTTCGGTGTTATTGCGTTCAGGGGTCAGCAAGTGCATTGCCGGGCAGGGGGATTGTGGTCGCAGCACTAGAGGGACCGGCGGGTGTTACGCGGTGCTGCGACGACAATCGTCTTCTGATGAGGCCGTCAAGCTGAGTGCCACCATTTTTAACATGGTACGTGTATGTAATGGTGACCCTCTTTCCTGAGACTTTACCTTCAGCTTACCATCAGGCGAGGTGAAGTCAAATTGACGTGTCCCAAATATAAAAAAAAAATAGGCTTTAGAGTTTAGATGAAGGGCCAATCAACTTGTTCTATTGTTTATTTTTTATGTTTTATGTCCTCATTTGTAGCCAACCTTGGCCCCTCTTCTTATCCCTCTTTTCCATACAGATTTTGCGATCTAGGCTTTTACATGAGCAACAGTCATCTCATCCCCAACCCCGAGTACACCAGGGCCTCACCCGTAAATCAGCAGGTGTAGTTTATTTGGATGCATGAATATATATTATCTATTTGCATTGGTCTTGGTATTTCTATGTATAATTAAAAAGAAAAACAAAATATCGTTTAGGTAGGTCGTGTCTATGGATTACTCAATCATATAAGTGACGGTTAGTTGCTACCCACCAACTTATCTGTGATTACGTTATCTCATAGGATCCGCACAGCCTTAATAGCAGAGTAATCATGTGAACAGGATAAGAACTGACAGCAATTTCCTGTTGTTATTGCTCACACAATACTTAACTGTGTTGCTGTAACCTATTACAACAGACACGTAACATAAGTACCAATCTACTGTAGGTGTATCCTGCATTTAGTTTAAAAAATTTGAAATACATCCACAGAGTAATGGTGTTATAAAAAAATATATCACTTGAAGCTTTTTTTTACGGAATGTACAAAATAGCTTCAATATTTTAATGGTTTCCAAATCGTCCGTAAAAAAAATATTACAATTAAAAAGTGGCATTTAGGCAAAAAAAAAATGTGTCTCTGACGTCGGCTAAACTACAATAGGTAATGTTAACAAAAATTAACACGACCATAGTACAACCTGACCTAGTAAGACCTGTGTAACTTGGTTAAAAATCAGGCAATTCAAAAGTTGTATATATATATATAGTCAGGCAGTTTGAAAGTTGTACGTTGTTTGTTGTCGGAGGCTGACTGGTTTAGTGATTATATTATTGTACGAAGGAAAGAAACATTAGTAGCTCAGCCAAAAAAAACAGTTTAACTGAAAAAAATTGAACATTTTCTGCCTCTTCTCTTTTGTAAGTAGATGGAACTTCTACACCATCTTATTATATGGGATTTTTAAGTAGTTTATTATTATTCTGATTTGACAACTCAGTAAGGCTCGAGCCAGGCGTGGCGTACGTATGTCAATCAGATCGAGGGTATTTTATGAAAAGGCCAGTTCAATCATCACATCACAGTCACAAGGCATATGCAAGGATCGTAGCAAGTGAAAGATGATGTCTCTGTCTCCCCGATATGAAAGATGTGGAAATAGTTTATGTATTATTTCGATGCTTAATACATTGGATAGCGAAGAAAAGCTTTTCTCGAAGCTCGACCTGTTGCATTGCGAATCCAGCATAAAACAAATGTCCGATGATCTGATGATTAAATTATATCATTTTATTTTCATCAAAACACACAAACAAACAAAACACTCCCAAAGACAACATAGATAATGGGCATTTGTAGTGAAATTGTACTACAATGTACACAAATTGTACACACAAAACCACACAGTTAAGCAGCTAATCATTCTCTCAGATTGTGCCCTTTGTAAGGGGAGTGTCTGTACACTCCGTACGCTGATAAATTGGACCAGTACGGAAGTTGGTCATTTCTTTGATCAATCAAATCAACACATAGGTCTGTTAGGTAGCTGTGTGCGGCAGTTATAAGTAAATTACATGCAGGGCGGAAACGTTAAGAGTGTACAGACAATTATTTCGTCATTTCTAAAAATATTGCAAATCTTTAAATTGATATAAAATCTGCATCGTTTAATGCATAAAATGATATCTTTATTTAGTTGAAAATAACAATGTCATGTGTACACAATTTGTATCTACTTTTGCGACTTCCATACGGTTACTTACATAAATTACCGTACGTCATGTTTAATACATCTTTGCCTACCCCTGCAGGGATCTACAGGCGTGACTACATAAAAATATTCCAAATAGTTATATAATTTAGAAAAAAACTCGATACTTCATTAGGTTTTTTGTTGTGATTGCTTCCAATAAGCAGTAAGCTTACTACTAAAGTCAAGTGTCCCCCCTCTCTAAGCCTTAGGCCGGTATTAGAGACAATCTACAGATTAGTGCGTGATTGTCTGCGGACAAGTGAATTAGTGGCCGAGATTGGGTTTATTTGGACCGAGTTGGGAAGCTTAGCGGAATTACTAGCGGAGATCAACCAATGGACGAAGTAAAGCCGTGAAAGCTGATTGCTACACGTATTTATTACTTTTTGTTAGTTTCAAAATTCTGTAGGAGCCTCGGATGATGACTTAGTTTTGAAAGTCTCTTTCCTCTCAGGATTAAGGGGTCAAAAGGGAGCCGCTCCCGTAAAAGTCAAGATAAGCCAAATAAAGAGAAAGAGGCGAGCGGACCCTGGACTCCATAATGCAAGCTCTGGATGCAACCGGGCTCTGATGGTGATGAGTTGTGTCTCTTAAATTTGGTTGTACTCCTGATGTTAATTTCTATGCGTTAGTTGAAGGTACGCATTTCAAACTGGCTATGCCACTACGGTACGGGCCTCGGTAGGAGGAGAAGAACCAAGAAACCCAATTCAAAAGTTGTTGCTGATGCTAAATCTAGCCCGTCATGTTTTTATATACAGAAAGTCATCTTATACCTACTATAAAGTAAACCTCCTGTAGGTTCACGATTTTTGCCTTTTTTATACCACCTTGCACAGGACACATTAACTGCAATATCGAAATTGAACAAACTAACGTCATCGCGATGTGCCGGCCTTTCTGAAGATAGGTCTCTTTGTTGATTCTACTCTATTGCCGCTAAGAAACGTAGCAAACAATTATGAGCTGAGTTAATTCTGAAAAATCATCACTATGGAATGTAAAATCAAGAGCAAGAGCGGAAATCCCTTCGGATACCCCCCCGCCGGCCAGCGGGGGCAGTTATGTCGGGCTTGAACCGACTAAAACAGCACGCCGTCTCAGGTCTACAGACGCCGGAGTGTAAGGTTGCCATAGAGCATATCCCTCGCACCCCGACTGACCCTGGGCCATCTCCGGTTTTGAGATGGCCCCCTCGGGTTTGGGAACCACGGTGTCTTGCGGGGGAGGGGCGCTAGTCGTCCCACCGTCCCGGCCTGCTTCTGCTGGGGTGACAGGCGGCCTCACCTGCCACCCCCAAGTAAAGCAAGTACTTACGCTTTAACCTAGTTAGTATGGAAACTTGTCACCAAACTCTTACATCATTCTCCGACTCTTTTCCTAACTCAGTCGGGTTCTGGTTTCCAGGCTAACTACGAAACGGCTGAAATTCGATATTTTCAGGGAAGTGACTGTGCCATCTGACCTCCACAACACTGACGCTATTAAAATTCTGTAGTTCGACCAAGTTGTCAGACCTTTAGCGCTCTAATTACCCGTAAGGAATACCACAGATGTTCTTAGGGCAGCCGAAAGGCCAAACTGTCACATATTATGACCAATCATGTCACACAGATCAGTGACACCTAGTAGGTAGCTAATTGCCTTGCGAATTTGTTGAACGTCTTCACAGTAATGTGGCATGGCATACAAGCAATAACTGCAGGGGCACTGCTTATAACAAAGATCATTCGCCCAGTTGTTATCGAAAATCTCACTCAGCAGGTACAGGAGAAAATGCTCAGCGCTATTTAATTAATTCGGGTATACCAGCGGCACCGAGGGTCGGGCGCTGGCATGCCGACGGATCTCCGAATTTACTAATTAACATACGTGCACAAAGGTTCCGTATAATTGTTAATTTGGCAGCACATTCGTGTTCGTTAATGATGCGTAACGCTCTGTCGGGGAATTGCTCCAGCCCGACAATTTATTACTCGTATGTGGCAGGTGCCAACCGGAGTAGAGCTCCCGCGTCCCTCTCGTGTGGAAGTACGGTAGAGTATTCCGGGGGAGGGTGGGCACCCGGCAGGGGTCAAGGTAAGTCGGACACATATAAGGGTAGTATTTGTAATGTTGCTTGTGAAACAATTTGTCTGCGCCCGTGTGATTGCGTACGCTCGTGTTTTTGAGTGCTACTTTAGCGTTTGGAAACTAATTTTAAAATTACAGTTGCTACGAATTGATTGTTTTGTTTGAGACCCATCTACTTTCTATTTGGTAGATGTATTTCGATTGTCTTTCCACACTTGTCAACAAATTTAGCAAAATCTGTAAGCTAACCCCATTCAATAGGTTTTTTTAAATATTCAGTTCGTCAATTGATGCGCTCCACTGGATGGTGAGAAGCGAGGGTGAAGTCCAGAAGATACGGATCAACATCCCAGACGCTGACGATCATAAAATGGTGTCCCCAACCTTGGCGGCCTCATCAGATGCTTTTTCACGCCCCGCTTGAAGAACCCGGGATTGTCAGAAGAAGGAAACACGTGCGCGAGCAGAGCGTTCCAGCTCTTTATCGTGCGACCAAGAAATGTATGTAACTGTGAATGTAAATATAACGGTCGTAAACAAAAGTTAACGATACTCAGTACCTGCTAGTAATTCGTGATCCCGTTGTAATGTTTAGAGGCTCGTGTGTAAGCCACTACAACCTCGAATGGCTCAAAGTTAAAAATCATTTATGTGTTTAACAGAGTATGACTTTCGAATTTAAAAACATATCATAACTCAAAGTCAAAGTCAAAAGTCAAAAACCATTTATTCTGTATAGACCATAAATACGGAACTTACAAAACGTCAAAAAATAAAAATTAATCTAATGTTTGGCTGAGAAGACTCCGACAAGAAACTCAGCGGGCTGTTTTTTTTTGGTCTATTTACAAACATATTTACTTAACCTAAGTACAATATTTCGTTTGAGTAGCATAGAGAGAGAGCAAACAGTTCATATCCAAGCTTGTTTGTCGTCTAAATAGTCTTGAATTTTATAATAGCCTTTTTGGTAGAGTTTACTTTTAATTTGGCTTTTAAATTTATGAAGAGGTAGACTCTTCATTTCACTAGGAAGCTTGTTGTAGAAGCGTATACAGTTACCCTGAAAGGAAATAATAATCTTGTGGAGTCGACTATTACAAACCACAAGATTGTTTTTATGTCTAGTATTTACGTTATGTACATCACAAAGCCTTAAAAAATTGGAAATGTTTCTTCTAACATACAAAAGATTTTCAAAAATATATTGGGAAACTACAGTTAGAATGTTTATTTCTTTGAACTTTTCTCGGAGGGAGACTCTTGGGCCCAACTTATAAATTGCCCGCACCGCCCGCTTTTGCAGTACAAAGATTGTATTTAAATCTGCGGCATTACCCCAAAGGAGAATGCCGTAGCTCATAATACTTTGGAAATAACTGAAATAAACTATTCTAGCGGTATCTATGTCTGTTAAAGTCCTAATCTTTTTCACAGCGTAGGAAGCAGAACTTAACCTACTATCTATTTTTTCAACATGTGATCCCCACTGTAATTTAGCATCGATACTTAAACCTAAGAACACGGTTGATTCCACAAGGCTCAACAACTGTCCATTAAGTTGAACATTGGTTTCCACCTGTGTAACATTAGGTAAGGTGAATTTAATATAATTGGTTTTATTTTCATTAAGGCAAAGATTATTTATATTAAACCAATGAACCACTCGTGAGATTGCGTTGTAACTATGTTGTAACTTCACGCCTTTATCCCCGAAGGGGTAGGTACGATTCGCCAGTTATGTTTAGATCCCAATATATTAGGGGGCCAGTCTATTGCCATCTCCCGGGCACACTAATAAGCGAGCGACAATCAACATTTTCAATACACATATAACTACGAAAAGTCAGAAATGTGTGCCCAGGGCGACTGGGGATCGAACTCGAGACCTCGTCTCAGCAGTCCGTTGCGTACACCACTGGGCTATCGAAATTTCGATATATCGATACTTCGAAATTTCATTCATGCTTGCTGAAAATAATAAATACATCGTATTCAAATAACGATGATCTAAACACAACAAGCGATTACCGAACCCGTCATCAAACACTTGTAGTAATTATCGTCAAACTGTTGCGAGCAGCCGACTTACTGCGCCCCTCTGACCGCGGGCCGTCCGCCGTGGCCTGCACCCGCGTGGTGCGCGCTAATCCCCACAACAAGTGTTTAGCGCGGATAATGCGCGTACCCCCGGGAGTCGCCGGGCGCGACATTTGTGTCCATTAACGCTTTTATTGCAAACAGCTTCAATTGATTTGAGCGTCTGTTCGTGTCCGACGATTTCTTTAAGGGTTTGTAATTGCTATTTTAGATCACTGTAATATTTATCAACTTGTTGTACTTGTAAGTTTGTAGATATTTCTAAATCACATAATTTAGTTATGATTGCCTAGTTGCGTTGCGAACAGCTGAGACGAGGTCTCGAGTTCGATCCCCAGTCGCACCGGACACACACCTCTGACTTTCGTAGTTATGTGTGCATTAAAAATAATAATTATCGCTCGCTTAGTAATGTGCCAAGTAGATGGCAATAGGCTCGCCCCCTATTACATTGGGACCTAAACATAAATGGCGTATCGTGGGTGTGTATTACACCTCTGCCTACCCCTTCGGGGATACAGGCGTGAAGTTATGTTATGTATAATTTAGTTAGGTGGGTTTTGGGCCAAGCCAGCCTCGTCCTTCATTCAGCAGGTCAGGTGTACTCTTCTGCTGGCTGATAGGTTTCCTTTCGGGGTTGGGGGTCGGCCGGCAGTTACTACTATGAAGGCAACCAAACCAAATTGTGGACAGGAGTTAGAGACCAGGCCCAGGGCTTCAATGTGCTAGCTTTGGACGCTACCGGGTGGAACTCGGATGATGAAGATGATCAAGTCCATTGCTGTCAGCTAGGCACTGGTCTATATCTCTGGGACAATGTTCTTCTCTGGGATTGAGAACAGAACCCTTAGTCACCCGGTGATCTTACCCAGTCTCACCACATCATCAGTCATCTCGACATGGGCTAGCCCTAGCATAGCAACTTAGTCAAATTCCAGTAGATATTGGCACGAAGTTTAGAAAAGAGAATTATACTTCACAAAACATACTTCAGCGTATCATAAAAATATCTAAAGGATATCACCACAGCCAGATAACATGTAATACCTGGTATATACCAAGCAAATAAAGGCAAACGATGGCTAACCAACGAACATGAATAAACAGCGCATTCGCTTGCTTGCTCATCGCTGCTTCATCATACTGGATTGGTCATCCTTATGTCATGCTCGATAACGCTGTGCGGTAATGCTTGAAGAATCCCACTTGTTTCCATTCGTCTGCTTCCGTTCAGTACTTAAGAGTATGCCTATTATAAATACTTATTATCATTAAAGCTAGAGACATATTTCACTGTGATTTTATGAGTTAAGCGTTAGCTCAAACAAGAGTCACAAAGGCATCCTATTTCCAGGAGGCGAGCCGCGAGGTGCATAATTTCATTTCTTTGAGCGAGCGGCGGCCGGCGGGGCGGGGCGACCAATCCCGTGCAGCCGCTCGCTAAATAGAGTTGCGATTGCGAGTCTGTTCCCAATTTGGCGGCAATTTGCTCGACAATGACGTCACATGGCATGTTCAGACTCGCCTTAACAGGTTATTATTCAATCTGGGGTGTGTCGGACACATTCTGATTAGTTGATCGCGTAATGTGTGGTTATAGCTCGCTGCTCGGCTGATTGGGCTGTGCGCGAGATCGGCAATTATTGTTACACTTAATTGTAGATATAATCGAGCGTAATCATACAAACTATCAACTCGCTTTTGCGTGGAACTGATGTCAATAATAATTTAATGCTTAATAGTAGCTGGGACAGATAGGCGGCGAATCGGATGTGATGGCACACAGTGGGAGAGGTATTAATGTTCAGCAGTGGATTGCAATAGGTAAAATGACTAACTTTTTTATTGCAAAGAATATTAGTAACCGAAAATACTAATATTCCCCCTGACCCCTCCAGCTAAGCTAAATTGCTTGTGTTAGGAGTGGGTTCACGTCGGTAATGTAATGGCCAGGATTCGAACCCCGGACCTCTCAATCGTAGGGTCGACTCCTTAACCACTAAGCTACCAACGCTTTACCAGGATTTAGGCGTTTCAACCAAACATATTGTGAGAGTAAAGTATAGTTATAGTACAGCCGTCGGCATTTAAGTTGACCCGCCATAAACGCCACAACACACATCTAATAACAGTGAGAGCGAGCAAGACAGATTAAATTAAAATTATTTGCTTCTTCAGCCTACTGCTTAAATTATTTGTGTCAATCAAATTGTATTTGCAGTCAAATCAGTTACATTAGGCAAGCGTCCTAGACCAAATTAAATTATATCCCAAAAATGTTGGTAGAGGCAATGAAACATGACTCTACCAACATTAGGATCTGATTTTCCAAGTCTCTAATTATCAAGGTGATTTTTGATTGATATCAGTCAGTATTCAAACTATTGTATAATGTATTATATTTGTATTAGTTTGATACATGTCCCCTGTACACTTGAATCTTTGGGTTAGACATCCAATTCGGTTCAGCGCTGCAGGCTATGAACTGTGGAGAACTTTAATTTCAACTCTTACTAAAATGGAACAAAAATTCTTATATGAATAGTCTCTCTAGTATGTAGGACATCGATGTTGAAGACCTACAATTTCTTTACACTCTAGAAAATCTTTTATTGCCGATCATTACCAATCTCACAGGCAACATTTTAAAAATATCTCCTGATCTCAAAGGAGCCAATTCGCCGGTACAAACGGGTCCCTGTCGGCGGACAGCCGGTACAAAATCAATACCGGGTGCCGATTTCATACTTCATAACCGACTTTTATTTCTATCTCCCCTGCCGCCCCGTCACCGTGCCCCACCCCCTCCGGCGCCGTCGGCCGTGTATCGTAACGGCCAATAGATTTAAGTTTATCGAGATATTCAATTATATTGGGGTCCTGGAGAAGCCGGATGTATTCAACTGGGGTTTCTTTATAATCTCTTCAAGATTCACGTTGATTTTATTATTGTGAGGTTCTCGAAAGTTCGTCGAGAGGTGAGGAAGTTACTATTTGATGTTTTGCTTTATTTGGGTGTAGTGCGACTTTGTATTTGAACTACATACATGTTTAAACTTCAAAATTCGAAGACAGTGTACCTGTGTGTATTCGAATAAAGTATCTATCTGTGTAGGTACCAAAATTTCAGCTGAATCCGTCCGGCCGATTTTGCGTAATTATCTAAGTAACAAACTTTCTATTGTATCAGGGGGATTACCACCTGCTTCCTCTATATACTACCTTAAAACTCGAAACAACAGCCGGTGCAATCACACTGATGTTGTAAGAAATGTTATGAAACATTTTCGGACATTTGCTAACATTAAAACACCAAAATATAACTTAAAATTTAGTTAATTTTGAGCTATATATTGTTTAGTTAAATTGTATAATGACTAGCTGTTGCTCGTGGCTCCGCCCGCGTAGTAGGTATTCTGATCCCGTTCCCGCAACTCATGGGAACCTATTCCCGGGATAATGTGTTATTCCGGACTATAATCTATCCCTGTGCCAAATTTTAGTCAATCCGTTCAGCCGTTTTTGCGTGAAACAACCATTCATCCATCCATACTTACAAACTTTCGCGTTTATAATATTAGTAATATGTTATACCTACCTATTTAGTGAACGTTTTAAAATACCTATTTTAAAATTTACAATTATGTAGAAGTAGGAAAAATATTCCAATTGAACTATTCCTAGTGATGGTTCCAGTTAAACGCTATTTATGCTAAAATATATTTTGCAAATATTTTGAATTAAGTTGCGTTTATATTCGCTTGCGATTGTGAGTGAGGTGCTGGGTGTGATTTCAGGGCCAAGTGAACTATTATTGGGCTTTCCCGTAAGAAATTTCTTATTAGCTGCATAGAGATAGTTAGTTAGGTACATGACAAAAAAATATAACGAAATGTGATACCTACTCACTGCCTGCTACGAATATATTAATAGGCATCTCTCCTGACATGTTGCTTGTTGCTACCACCGACCTGCCCACACCTGGTCCCCGCATTTAATACCGTATTTTCACGCTCGTTATACTTCACGAGGCAATATTAAACAAATTAGAATTAAACAAACTCCGGAAAAAAAACACGCGTCGTTTCGAGTTTGATGAGAGGAAACGGAAGCGAGTGAAGTATTAATATTACAGTTACGAATGCAAGTCACGCACTAACAATAGCCTGGCAATATAATGTTGCAGAGGAATTAACTTATTCTAACCGTAGTGTGTAAAATAAACAAGTTACTATGAACGAATTTGGTAGGTACAAGCCCGACATAACCACCCCCGCTGGCCGTCGAGGGGGTATTCGAAGGGATTTCCGCACGAGAAAAAAAATAAATAAAGGCACTCGTATGTGAGGCATGAGGGGATGGCAAATTATACGTTAAAAATCATTTCGCTGATTGTGCAGATTTGTGATTCGCATCTTCATCATCTTTGCGGCGTTCCCGGGCACACCTGAGGTTTTCACCTCGGAGCCCGGGGCCTGCATACTCCGCCTCCTCCGGCTTTGGTTATTTTTTTTTTTTCATATTTAGGACACGTCAATTTGACTTCACCACGCCTGATGGTAAGCTGAAGGTAAAGTCTCAGGAAAGAGGGTCACCATTACCTACACGTACCATGTTAACAATGGTGGCACTCAGCTTGACGGCCTCATCAGAAGAGGATTGTCGTCGCAGCACCAATAATACGTATAATATGGCTTTAATGGGTCGCTCCCGTACTGTCTGACCTTCCAGCCCCGAGAGGAAAGCCTACGCCAGAACCTCGTTCGTCAATCACCGTCAACCACTACATGGTGGATATGCCACTCATACGCACGAATCGTTTCGGCGACACATTTATTATGCGTAGGTACAGCTAAAGAGCGGAATACATCCGACAGAGAACCAAGGTTATCGACATAGCTCAAAGAATTAGCAAGCTGAAGTGGCAGTGGGTCGGCCATATCTCGCGAAGAACCGACAACCGCTGGGGTAAACCTGTTCTTGAGTGGAGACCGCGACTCGGTAAACGTAGTGTAGGACGCCCTCCGGCCAGGTGGGATGACGATCTGCGAAAGACTGCGGGCAGATACTGGATGCGGCAAGCTGAAGACAGGGCGCTATGGCGCTCATTAGGGGAGACCTATGTCCAGCAGTGGACTAGAATAGGTTGATGTTGATGATGAAGGAGTGGAATTGGGTGCCTGAGTCTGTGTTTCTGGAAAACTATAACCTCGGAATCTTCAAGTCTCGAGTGAATCAAAACGTTATCCATCGTAGACCACATCGTCACTTACGACCAGGTGAGATAGAGGTCAAACGTGAGCCTATCATCCATAAAAAAAAAATTACATGATAAATTTGAATGTCTTCTACACAATATAGTTATCTTAATTAAATTGCTATTAGAAGATGAATTGTTTGTATCGTTAACACTTACCCACTATTTAGATACTTAAAAATTGTTAGTCACTGTAAGTAGAGGTTTTCAATGCAATTAGTCAATGGCGGCTAGGTAGGTAGGATATTTAAAAGGTAGTATAGTATTATTATTGAATGTTTTTCATCAAGTGAATCGGTTACAGCATATTTGTTGTAGTATACGGACTTTTTATATAGATATCTGTAATCTAAACCTCTCTGGTACAGTGTTCTGTTTATGAAGACATTGTTTAAAAACAAAAAATGTCATACATGACGTTCATATGTTCATACAATATACCTTATGAAATAAACAGCTGATACGTTTTTCTATCTATTAATCCGCACCCAGAAGATTTCCCAAAAATATTAGCTTTAGACTCGTTAGTAAAAAGCATTAATTTGAAAAGTGTATCTTGAAGCTTTTGTTTCTCTTTTCTTTCTAATGCGTACTGGTATAACTGTCACCAGAACAGACAATGTCAAATGTAAATTACGCAGTCCCATATCTCAGGAATAAAATTAGTTTCGGCTACAAACTAAGTATCCTTAAGCTAACTAGCTAGCTAATTAATAATAAAACATAAACATCTTTTAGTAAATTGAGTATAACATACAGCAACCGTAAAAAATATATAAACTGGTATAATATTGTATAATTTCCATCCATCCACAAGTGAGCGGACAGCTGCGCGCCGAGGCAACTAGCGGCCGTGAATAAGCGGTTTCGGGCAATTGGCGTACTGACCGGCTCCGGCCGACAGCCGATAATTTGTCCGGACATAATTACTTGCGACCGGCAATTCCACCACTGGCTGAACGTCTAATCATCGTGTTTGTTTGAAGAATCTAAACGAGATCGCGCGTAATAAAGCCAAATTGGGCAGTGAGTAATTGGACATCGTTTTTAGTTATTTCTACCTCGAGCAAGCTTAATTGACAGGCTAGTTTCAAGAGCGATCATCTCATGCGAAAGACGTTTTGGGATGTTGTGTGTTGTACTAACTTGGCTTGTGATGGTGGCGTGGCGTCGAGCCGGCGCACGCAGCATCATCATGACGCGCCTCACCTCGCTTATATCAAGTCAATCAGTTTGAATATATTATGTAAACTGTAAATTTAAATCGGAAAGAGTCGACATCCAGGATGGGACTAAACTCGCGACCAGTCTCTTTTTAGGAGGCATACACTGCCAACTGAGCTACCTGAATCTGTCCTGGATAGCTGAAACACTCCTCTAAATACGTCTCGCGGGGACGTAGAATTCCTACGAACTGCGTCAACAATGTTACAATAATCTTGAAACATTGTTATTTTATTACTTCTCCACAATAAATTAGTATTCCCCTAAAAAGGGACTGTCCCGATCCAGGATATTAATTTTAATAGCATACTTACAATTGCCTCAAAATATCATACACTTAGGCAAACTATTTTGTTTAAAAATTTAAATCAGACTCAAAAGATTAGCCAGTTTCAATTACAATTAAGTAGTAGCCATATGTTACTCTTCTTCTTAAACATACAAAGTTTTTATCAATAGCTCGCCCACTCAGCATTTCCATAATCTTGTTTTAAAAAGGTACTTGAAACCGCATTCCGCCAATCGGCTTACTCGCCCCTAAGTAAATTGAGTCGGAGGACGCCCGACTGACGACCAACGGCCATCTCTAATATATTTTTTAATTACTCGCCGGCCAGCAATGATACTCGTACACGATTATCATATTCAGTGAGGATTTGCTTTATTGCAAACGTTTCAGTAGTTCCGATCAGATTATTGAAATTAATATCGTGATATAATGAATTGAGATTATTGCGAGTGCTCGTTTCGAATGAAATTGGAAACTACCATTGGAGTACAAATTGGTTTATTACCGCGGCTTGTGGTCTAAACCGCACTCGCTACTTCGGTAGCTGTGATTATGAAGAGTTCGTGGGTAATTTTTGTTATACAAGTTCATTTTGGTACAGGCGCTATACTTTAACTAGCATACAATATCTTGAATTTGTGACCTTCTTAATTGCTCCAGAGATAAACATGGACAGATCATCTACTTGTATGTGAAACTATAATGCCTATAAGGTAACAAGCATAGCCACGGCCCGCCTGATGGTAAATGGCAACCATGATCTATGGACGCTTGAAAACCACAGCTGATTTAAAAAGCTTGTTTTTCAAACGTTTTTTAATTATTTACTTTATTTTCCACTTTTTAGTTTTAGAAATGTTATGTAGCACCAGAGTGCTCGCCAAGACCAGCCAAAGGAGCAACAGAACGAGTCTGAATACCATGTCACATTACAGAATTTGTCAAGACGAAACAAATGAGCCCTAACGCGATAGGTACATCTTTTTTAAATTAGGAGTTCCTCTGGCCACCTTCCTACTCCATCATCAGACCCTGAATACCATGTAACACCACAGAGTTCGTCAAGACAAAACAAATGAGCCCAAACTCGATATGATTATCTTGCTTAGCTTAGGAGTTCCTATGACCACCTTTCTGCTCTTTCATCCGGCCCTGAATATCGTGTCAAATGAGAGAGTTAGTCAAGACAAAAAAAGTGAGCACAAACTCGTTACGCTTATCTTGTTTAATTTAGGAGTTCCTAAGGTCACCTTCCTAATCCATCATGGTACCATATTAATGCATTAACATCCAAACTCAACGTGTATGCAAAATTTCATCTCAATCGGTCGAGAATAAGTGCATCAAAATTCAGTTGCAAGCTTTGAACCCGCACTGACATACATACAGAGAAGTTAAAAGTGATTAAGGCATGACCATTAATCCATATATTCATTACCTATTGCCAAGGTTACCTTGGAATGCGTATGTGTACAGTGGATGCAGGCTTAGGAACACGACTGCTCTCATTCACGAACAGATACATAAATATCGGCTGTAAGGTATAAGACAGTGTAAGTTCAACATTAGTGTAATTTAGAGGAAGCGTCACCCTCGTAACGATATCCAAACATCACGCGATAATGTTGCTCAAACAGCGAGCGCACACACGGCACAGGAGCTTGTGGTTAAATGTATATCTACGGGTGGAATGTTGGCTGCAAACACGATTGTCACGGCCAACACTTGTGCCAACATAATCACGCGCATTGTCTCCAACTCGCCACTATTAGCCTAACTGCGTCTGTTTGTGGACAAACTCACGTTTTTAGTTAAGCTTTTAAATGACAAGTTACATTGGCTTAAGTGTCTGCTGGAATACGTCTGAGTGTGGGAGGATTTCTTTGGAGCGGTAGCAGTGTCAGAGAAAGTTATAGAACGACTAAACTTTACCATTTTTAAATTGCATTTAAACTATTTGATTCATAATGGGGACTATAACCTTTTTCCATTACTGGTAGGTCCACGTTTGATCACTATTTTAGCTGCCGGTAAGTGATAACGATGACACACTTGCTTAAAGCAACTTAAACACCGATTTAAAGACTTTACAGGTTAGACTGTCTGGTAAACACAGACTCAGCCAAGGAGCTCCAACGTACAATGACCGTGTAGTCGAAACGTTTTGTCCTTAGGAACGGAATATCTCCCATGCAGCGTTGTTATATCGCCGTACATCTGAGCGTTACTTATGGAAGGAGCTTAGACGAATTAAGTTATGCAATTCCAATGCGCTCCCCGAAAAGCATTCATATAGGCTTGCAACCCTGCGTCGATGTTCAAACCTCTGAAGCTTATTCTCGACAAGTTTATCACAGTTAATTTAATGAGCCTTTTGGCCTGATTCTCAACCTACTCAAGCGTTTTAAGATAGTATTTAGCTGAGCCCTTCTTTAATTATTTTTTATAATATATATTTAAACAGTCTCGGGTCACGGGTCCGCCTGCATTGTGCGCCAACACCCGCGTCACTCGCTCCGCACAAAGCGCCTTATTATCTCCATATTATTTTAATATTGTTGCAATACTGTAACAATAACTGACGTGCATTATTTATCCTACACACTAATGAGCGTGTAGGCACCTTATCCAAACACAATTTTATATTTACACCCGGACCAATCGATTCGGAGCCCTATTCGGAGGGTGTTAAAACCGTATTGTTGTTTAGAATTTTTGTTATTATGTTTGTATTGTCAGACAAAAGAGTGACACGGGGTGCATATCGAGCTGTCAGTGAAGTTTTGTATGAAAATAAATGTGTAATTATTATTAGTGGAATATTGTCGAGTGGTTCGTAGAACGGGCGTGTGTGGTCACTGGTCACCCTGTAAGCGTCGAGTGTTTTGTTATTAGGTGTGGAGCGCTACGTATGTAATTGTCAAGAGTACCTGTGTGAGTACCTACGTGTTATCAATGAAGCTCATAGGAAGAATTTTTGATACTGATTATTCCCTTGTGTCAACAAAGACTGTTTCTTTAAATGTGAGTAGGTACTGCTGTCGCCTGCAAGGGCTTTAAGAGTTGATACTCAGACGAGCCTTGACTATTGCCGATGAAGCTTGTACTATTCTGTGTTAAAATATCAAAATGTTAAACTAATTTATAAAGATTTTATGAATTTTAACAAAAAATTCTGCTGACCTCCTAATCTTTCTGAAAACCCCTAATCTGATTAACCGGTGCTGGATTAAATAAGCAGAACAATTAACTCCATAGTTAGCCCATTTGAAATAAACACTGTCTCGTATTCTTGCCTCCGGCCAAGGCAGAGACACACAACCTAGCGTTTGCTCCATTTGTTTTACGTACCTACATATTATTTAACAGAACTACTAACATAGGTACAATATTGTAAGGCTATGAATGAAGTGTGAGAAAATTAATATGAGATCGGCCGGATCTGGTTCAGGTCGCATTGTGACACCTGGTGGTCCCGGTAATGGCTGCATTGCTAATAATTGCAGGGACTGCAATTACAGGTTGCCGTAGGTTGATGCACCTACATTGTGTAGTTGTTACGCGAAGCTTTGTGGGAAAAATCTTCTGTGGAAAGTAGGAAAGTCTTAAAAATCTAGAATCGAATAGAAGTTACAACTATAACGCGACTTAAATGATTAATTTGTTTGCAAAACGTAAATCCTGCAATATTGTTTGTTTTATTCTCAAGTTGGGCTGACTCAAGTTTAAGATTTTTGATATGTGATCAAGGTCGGCCGTTTCGTGAGCCATTTTTTATTCATAATAATGGTGTAAGTCCTTTCCATTCCAGTATGTCCACTATACCACTTGGCCGTGCTTACCTACTGCTGTGTGGAAGTTCACACATAGAAATAAAGATTATTAATGATTAATAATAATTATTATGTCTCGTCTTAGCGGGGGCAATTCTATGCCCTCAGATTCAATTAGATTGCATTAGATTAAATTCAGCACTCAGCTTCAGCCAGAACTCAAAGGAACATTGAACGATACATCTATACAAGGTGGCAGTTTGGGTTCGAACTCAGAAACTGTTCTACAAGTGACGCAAGGCGGCTGTGTGGCCTCTGAAATGTACGGACAACATGTGTCGAATAAGAATAATGAGATATAATAAAATAGCATGGCTTCATTCCATTTTTATTGTCTTTCCAATAGTGTTCAATATATAATACATTTTTTTTTCGTGCCGAAATTCCCTCGGATACTCGGATACCCCCCACCGGCCAGCGGGGTCGGTTATATCGGGCTTGAACCGACTAAAACCACACGCCGTCTCGGGTCTACAGACGCCGGGGTGTAAGGTTGCCCATAGAGCATATCCCTCGCACCCCGACTGACCCTGGGCCATCTCCGGTTTCGAGATGGCCCCCTCGGGTTTGGGAACCACGGTGTCCCCGTCTTGCCCCGGTTTGGGGGAGGGGCGCTAGTCGCCCCACCGACCCGGCCTGCTTCTGCTGGGGTGACAGGCGGCCTCACCCGGCGGCTGAGTCGCCTGCGACGCGCGGCGAGCAAGTTGGGGGCTCGGCGGGCCCGGAGAGTTTTAAATCTCTCCCGGGCGCGCTCCGCCATCTCCTTCGCGAGCATTACATGCTCGCAGAAGGAGGTGGCGGCGGCCCACGCGCTCGCGCTCCGTGAATATATAATACCTAATTAGAAATGTGTTTTTGGGACTCCACCACAATCCTAGAAAGTCATATATGTCCGAAAACATACTTGGCGTAATGTAGGTTTTAGGTTTTAATACACTTTTAGTTCATTCTCTTCGGAAAAACAGGTATAAGTATAATCTACACGTTTGAAAATATAATAAAAATCTTAAAGACCTACGGCCTTTGTCCTTATTTATAAACAAGTAGCGAACTCAAACAGTACCTGAAACGTTAGTGTATGGATATAGCCTCGTTGTCGGTACTGTTTTCAATGAAGGAACGAACAACTTCCGAGAATTTTCAGCAAACAAACCCGTCTTGAGGTGGAGTGCGTGCCGTGAAGTGATGAGAAAATAGACTAATGACCGTTGTGGTCCCTCCGAGGAGGAGGACTCCAATCGCGAATAGTTTTGCGGCGCAAACAACCCTTCACTCGCCCGTCCAATTTGGGCTGCTCACCACCACTGACAAATTGGAGATGACCTTTTTTGTAAGCAGGAGACGGGTTGAATGTTCACGAGGGCTTTTTACAATAGTGTGTAAGCAATTGAAGGGTTGGATAGCTGTTTACTGCGTTGGACATGGAATTTAGGTAAAAAAAATATGCGGTAGATAATGTAGAATGTAAAAACTTTTTTTTTACCTACTATTTGTGCCTGACATTTCGAGAATGTACTGGACATTCTAGACATCTGCGTACCCTTTACGCAGATGTCTATTTAACACGTACGTATATACTCTCTGGCCTTGCTTACTTTGGGTAGCTTTACTTACTCACGAGGTTTCTTTACTAGTTATCAATTTTTTTCATTGTCGCAAAGGGGTTGAAGATGCGAATAACCTGTATTCGCAGTTGGACCTAAACTCACAATCATATGAAACGCTTCCCCTGCTTAGCAAAACATCTGTTAATTTGAATACCTACAGATAGACCGGAGTTCTATTCCAACTCTTTTCCCAATATCCACGAACGATTACACTTTACAAATCCTTTTCCGTCACCGATGTAAGCTCGGTACACACCGGTGAAGTATGTAGTTTGTTATACAAAGGCGTAGATGTCCGCTTGACAAACATCTTCACAGAACGATCCTCGAGACGACCGCAGCTCACCGTGCCGCACCTCGCCGTGCCGCTGTCGGGCCACAGACACTTTGGAAGTCGGCAAGTCGGTACACAACACTACCACTTCAGCAGCCGGTACACTCGAGGTTCGATCGAAAAGGTTCTATATTGAGTATCAGTTAGAAACGGCTGTAAAACTTGTATATATTGAAAGATGGCACTAGATGTAAGCTAGCGGACAGGATTAGATAAAACCAAGATTTATTTCGCTGTAGCAAGATTCTGTAGACTCCTATCCTGGCTCTCTAGTCACGTGATAATGTTTTCTGCAATTTCATTGGCCGATACTGATGCTGCTAGATTATCTGCTAGACTGGGAGGGGAGCGACGACTAAGCTTACAGCTGTTTCAGGTGCAACTAATGCCATCCGGAACGAAGTGGTTCGGCAACTCCTTTCTTTGCCGCAACATGAAAACTCTGTGGCATAGCGGTAGTGCATTCGACTGCTAAGCCAATGGTCGCGGGTTCGATTCCCGCTCAGTGCAAATATGTATATTTGCATTGGTCTGGGTGTTTCTATGTATAATATGTATTTATTTACAAAAAAAAAAGTATTTAAGTGCTTATGTTTATCCGCATTCTAGAACCCATATGACAAGCTCTGCTTAGTTTGGGTCTAGATTGCGTTGTGTACTTTGTCGTACAATATTTGTTATTATTATTATTATTTACCGTCACACGTGTTTCCTTCTTCATACAATCTCGGGTTAAGGCCGTTAAACTGAAGATAACCATTTTAGGATTGCTCACTGTAGGCTACTACACTACACTCACAGCTTACCAGCAGACAGAGTGAAATCATACTGACTTGCTTTACATAAAAAAGGAACCCGCAACGTCTCGACCGTAAGTCCGACACCTGCCACTAAGCTACCGCCGCGCAGGATGTAGCGAAGTCCCCTAAACATATCGCTGTGTTGGCATTACTGTATACAAAACCATATTTCCCACTCCACCTCATTTTTCTCCCATAACTGCAAACGAACAGCCATAAGTCACAGTAAATGCACTATTCTTAATCCCACATAAGAAAGCTAGCCCATAAACAACGCGGTGGACACAAATCTCCCCACGGGGCGTGGCCACATCATACGTAACTAGATTACGGCCGTACTATCGAGTGGTGAGCCGTTAGTCGCCGCTAACGGACGACAACTGGTATCGGATGGCTAGAGTTGTTTACCCCGTCTCTGTTCGCGCTATGAGGGCCAGTAGTTAGATAATATTGATGGCATTCGATTTAGAAGTTGTGGGGCTATTAAGGGCATGTTTTTTATTTCTTTGTGTAAATGCGGAGGCAGTGTAGCAGTTGATTGTAGCTTGGTCACTTGCACATTTTGAATCCATGGTTGGCCACTGCCTACCTATAGTTTTTAGGGTTCCGTTGCCAAATGGCAGAAAACGGAACCCTTATAGATTCGTCATGTCTGTCCGTCCGTATGTCACAGCCACTTTTTTTCTGAAGCTATAAGAAACGAAAGGAAAGTATTGAAACTTGGTAAGTAGATGTATTCTGTGAACCACCTTAAGATTTTCACACAAAAATCAATAAATTTTCGGGATTCCCCCATACTTAGCACTGAAAGTCAACTTTTTTTTTCCATCAAACCCATACGTGTGTGGTATTTATGGATTGGTCTTCAAAATTGATATTGAGGTTTCTAATTTTATCCTAAATTGAACTGACACTACCAAAGTGGTAAAATTATAGGGGGGAGGGGACCTCCCCCCTGTAACTTCTAAAATAAGAGAATGATAAAACTAAAAAAAACTATATGATGTACACGTCAATACTGTAATACGTTATAAATCGTAAACCACAATTTACCTTTCATAAAATCAACTCAATTATAAAAATTAAAAGAGCATTATAGCGACTCGCACTTGGCCGCTTTTTTTTTCTTTGCGTAAATGCTGAGGTGGTGATTTGATTGTGGCTTTGTCTCTTAAACATTTCGAATCCTTTGGTTGGGCAATACCTATTTTTTTTTTGTTCGGAAATCCCTTCGGATACCCTCCCGCTGGCCAGCGGGGGCGGTTATGTCGGGCTTGAACTGACTAAAACCGCACGCCGTCTCGGGTCTACAGACGCCGGGGTGTAAGGTTACCCATGGAGCATATCCCTCGCACTCCGACTGACCCTGGGCCATTCGCAGTGTCCCCTCTGATAAGAGCAGAGGGGTACCTGGAGCGACCACCCCCCCCGCGGGCCTTGCAGGCCCGCCATACCCCGACCCCCTCGTGCAATGGGGTCAGCTGGCCCTGAAAAGGGCCGGTTGGTCAGACTCTTGGCCGTTGACGTTGACGCCAGCTACTTCAGAGGAGCAATCAATAGTTTTTTTGTACGAAAATGATCACTAACAAGTACATTCTGCGTTTTCAAAATTGTGCAACAAAAACACATTACATATTTGAATGTAGGCTCTAAAAATATTGCAACTTGAAGTCTGCAGGTACGTCTGAAGGGATAAAAGCAAACATTGTAAATCTAAGGGAACCCATACCCCCTCATTTAAGAAGCGATGAATATTCATTCTCAGATTTTTCCATATGAATGGGTGATGGGCTGCGAGTAGTGCATGTGTAGTTACTTACGTACATACGTTTTACTAACTGGATTATAATGATGGCTTGCAAAATCGTAAATTTCAAACAACCGGTGATGTTTTAACAAAACTGTTTCAATCTCTTTGATGACCTCTGTGGCGTAGCGGTAGAGCATTCGACTGCGAAGTCAGAGGTCGCGAGTTCGATTCCCCCTCATTGCAAATATGTATATTTGCATTGGTCAGGGTGTGCCTATGTATGATATGTATTTATTTACAAAAAAAAAGTATCTAAGTATGTTTATCCGCTTTCTAGAACCCAAATGACAAGCTCTGCTTAGTTTGAGTCTAGATGGCGCTGTGTAATATGTCCTAGAATATTTATTTACAAAAATATGATATAAAATATATAAATCTATCTCACAGGGAGACCAAGACAACCTTACCTGCAAGGCCGGTACACCTGATGATGGACTGACGGCTTATTGACAAAAGCTTTCTACTCTTGGTTGAATGCTCAGACGTCAGATACTCTCATAAAAGCCATATAAGGAGGAGAAGGAGTAACCAAACCCTGGGTTCCGAGGCGAAAGCCTGAATACACCGGGAACACGCTAAGATGATGATAATTATGATATGACTAACACACATCAATCAACGGTTTGGTGACCCCTTTTCTTGTCGAACCATAAAGCACTGGAACGCTTTACCCACACACGTGTTCCCTTCTACCTACAATCCTGGGCTCTTTAAGCGGGGCGTGAAAAAATATCTGTTGAGGCCGTCTAGGTAGGGGCCAACATTCTAGGGACAATCTCTGGAAATGGTGGCCACTACTTTTTGGACTTCACTTCAGCTTAACATCAGGCGGGGTGCAGTCAATTTGACGGACTAAATATTAAAAAAAAGATGGTGGACAGTTGATTTGGGACTATCCGAGCGGTGGTACGACTGCCGAAGCGGTTGCATTCAACTTACACACACACACACACACACACACACACACACACACACACACACACACACACATATCCAAAGGTTGCATTTTGGAGCACGCGGTCTATTCTCCTATATTATTTTTCTTTTACGGACTGACTGCCACGTGACTCCTCCAATCCCGAAAGGTAGCCCTGCACCAGAGCCTTGACAGTCAATCAGCAGGAGTTCCGGCTTGCAGGTGAGGTTGGCTCAGCCCTCGAAGCTCTTGGTGAGCCCCATATACCCCATGACTAACAGTTGAACTCACTCATTCGGCTCAAGGTTATGTTCTCGGAGGGAATGCCCTCAAACGACATTGATAAAACAATAACGAAATTTTCCTTTCATCAGTTATGCAAATAAGTGTAATTAGCGTATTGTTGCCTGCTGAAGACAACAAAACAGTAATATATATTGTTGGCGTTCATAATTTATAATTAACTACGTATAATGAGGTGATAATATGTTTGTTATTATTAGAGTAATGCATTTCTGATCGTTTGTCTGTCTGTTTATACATATTTAGGGTCACTCTCGTATGCCATGGAAGTGGGCAGAGATCATATCTTTCCACTTATGCGATCCCGGCAAACGCCTTTCGCTTCCTCTACTTTAAAAAATAAAAAATAAGAATATTAGTAACCGAAATTACTAATATTCCCCCTAACCCCTCCAGCTAAGCTAAAATGCTTGTGTTAGGAGTGGGTTCATGTCGGTAGTGTAATGGCCAGGATTCGAACCCGGGACCTCTCGATCGTATGGTCGACTCCTTAACCAATAAGCTAGCGACTTTCACACATGCTCGCCTGCTGCGGGTACTTTTGACCTGGCCTTTCCCCAAAATGTCCTCGATCTGATTAATATACATACGCCTAGGTCAACCCTTACCGGGCTGCTCATTTAACCTTGTGTCATAAATAGTTTTCGACAGTCTGCTGTCGTCTTTTACATTTAGCTGTGTTTATCTTTTCTAAGTAATAGTGACTGTGTTCGACCCTTTTCTGTCGAATGGAAAAGAGACCTATACTTTATTTGCCTTTTTTGAGACCTATTGGAACAGATAGTATGATCCTTGTATTCAAATTCACTAGGGACCATACAGCAACATTACCTACATTCGTGATTGAGCAAGGCAAGCCCAGTGAGCGATGAGTGCATACTAATACCAACTAGGTCTGCAAGGCGAATCGCTGCTTGCAATGTTGAGCTGAGTGAGACATCGTGAATCAGATTTTGAAAATTTTGAACAGTGATCATTCCTCCGTGGCAAGTCCGATTTTGAAAATTCTTTTTGAAAGTCACAACTCTGGACATGCTTTCTGAGCGTGTAAAGATTGGTCACAGTGTCTCGAGCGGTTATTATGTAATTACATCTGGAATTTTTTTAACGGTGATTATTCCTCTGTGGTTGCATTAATTTTTTCAAAATATATCCATAAACCTTCCTCTGATTGACCTCTTTAATCATGCCAAATTTGGTTCTGATTGGATTAGTAGTTTAGGAGGAGACCTGTGACAAAGAAAATCCTGAAGTCTGGTATGAGGAGCTTTCGCTCGACTTCGTCTCACTCAGCTCAATGAGATAGTATGATCCTTGTAGTCAAATTCACTCGGAACCATAGAGCAACATTACCTACATTCGTGATTGAACAAGTCAAGCCCAGTAAGCGATGAGTGCATACTAATACCAATAATATAATCGATTTGTGTTGCTGCCAACGCGCTGTTTGTGCAGTTGCTGTGTGCAATCAATTACAACCTGCGCAGCCGTTGTCTTGTCAATATGTGCACTTGCGTCTGGAACGAACCAATGACACCGACTACCTATACATAGTTCACTCGCCTATTTCAAACTGTGTTTGTACTGTTAGAGTAGTAAACATGAAATAATTCATTACACGTCCTTTAATCAGTCGCTCGTTCTTACGATATTCTTTTTCATTAAGCTGAGTGAGACGAAGTCGAGCGAAAGCTCCTTTCACTCCACTCGATGTATTTCGTTTGTGTCCCTCTAGCGCCTAGATCCTTCCACCGATTTTAATGATTTTTAGCATAATCAAAGATGATAGTGATGTGACGGACATAGGCTATACAAATTTAAATTATGAAGTACCACGGAGGAATAATCACCGAACAAAAAATTCAAAAGCAGATTTCTCAAAAACCACAATTAGTAAAATCTAAGTTTTGGCGCCAAAACGTAGCCTATAACCATAAATACCGATTAAAAAAAGAAAACCAAAAAATCCGACAAAACACGGAAGATAAATCACCGAACAAAAAATTCTAAAGCTCTCAAAAACTACGATATTCTATGCTCCTTTCCAATCACTCAGACATGAGCACTCTCAGCTCAACGTTGCAAGAGGTACTGCCTTGCGGACCTAGTATATATTTTTTTTATATTTAGGACACGTCAATTTGACTTCACCTCGCCTGATGGTAAGCTGAAGATAAAGTCTCAGGAAAGAGGGGCACTCAGCTTGACAGCCTCATCAGAAGAGGATTGTCGTGGCAGCACCGCGAGACACCAACAGGTCCCACTAGTGCTGCGACCACAATCCCCCTGCCCGGCTATGCACTTGCTGACCCCTGAACGCAATCAAACCGAAATTGGAGTACTATGGAGGGTTTTTCGCAATCGTGCACGGTGGTACCCACCCTGCCGAATTTTGTGACAAATTTGTGTCATCAAATTTCTACCACCAGTCAAAATGCGTAACCAGTATGTCCGAAACTAGTGTGTCCCACTGGACAACTAATTTTGTTTAAACAAAACTGCTCAACTGCATTGAAATTGATGCTACTGCCACTGGACCAGATCTATCTGTAATCCATCCATCTTTTTGAGGCTCTGCTCCCAGAGCAACATACTCAGACTTAGAACCTGTCTAGCAACATTATTCTCATATCTTGCCATAGTTCAACTCCTCATTCAATGGCGCAACTTTCAAACTTCAACTTGGGCACATCATTGAGAGAAATGCGCCGGATACCTGCTAAGTGTGAACGTTGACCTCATCAGTGAAGTTCTCTGCCTTTGTAAGCACTTGGTAATTTAATTAGTTCTGCAAAGTCGCACAGGTGTAATCAAAACGGATTCAGGAATCATTCAGAATTTTGGGTTCCGCACTTAATGACAGTGAAACGAGAGGAACAAGAGTAACCAGATTAATTTGTAAAAGTGATGAGGAATGAAGTTGAAACTCAATAACATTCTACAATGAAATAATTCACAAGAAGTAGTCGTAGACTGTATACTTTTATGTCACGAAGAAGCTGGCTTGGCAGGGCGACTACAGTCAACGACAGAATTCACTTAACAAATTTTAATCGGTGTAACCTGCGCCTATGTTGCGAAGAGAATTCACACGAAATAAAAGGCTATGGAATCCTCAATACGATCGCAAAATGATTAAAGATTAAACAAAAGATAGTGTAAGGCAATTGACAATTTCGAGGGCTTACCCGAGGTGCCCGGCAATGGACACTTGGGCAGGACACCGTGCGATTTTAGTCGATGCACGACATAACCGCCCCCGCTGGCCGGCGGGGAGGGGCGAGGGGTCTCCGAAGGGATTTCCGCACGTAAAAAAAAGGCAAATTCTGATCCCGTTCCCGCTTTCCGTGGGAACCTATTCCAGGGATAAAAAAATATATATAGTATTAGTAGAAGTTGGTAAAATTGCCCATCACCAGATCGAACTACCTACACTCGATACTGCTCACTGCCACACCCGCGCAGTCACGTGCATTTCAAGTCTCACGTAACTGGTACATTTCTCTAACTCGGGAATCGTACTCGGAACTGCATACACAGTACCATAACAGATAGGAAATTAGTAGCAAATCAATATCCAGCTGTAGCTGGTGACAAGCGAGCCCGGTACATTAGCGTAATGAATCATACGACACGCGACGCCATCGCGCCATTGTGCGCCGTGACGCGACCCTGGCTGATCGATTGCGCGCCATTGTTCCCGCCACTAATCAAATTATAAGCTTCATGACTTAATCACTCAGGTTTATGGATTTATATTTTTGTAGCAATACGGTAGTAAATGAGCACAGTAGGTCTGAACGACTTATCCGTATGAACATTGTCTCTGAGAAGTCTGTCTTTAGTAGGATGACCTTAAGAAGACTGTCAGTGAGTTGGTACAGTCGTCATCGGTATTAACTTAACACATTACAAGTTACCGACCATCTTAACTCTAAAACTCTATCTAAAATAATAAATAAGAATTCAAGAATGCTAAATTTGTCCTGTGAGGATTGCAAAAATAATTAAACATCAATCTATAGGGTACTATTAGAAAATTGTAAATTAGTTGGGTCTGGAGACATTACAGATACCTATTTAACAAAAAAAATGTTAAATGAACGAATCTGAACTCATTTTTTTTTAAATTATTGTCTGTTTATCTGCTTCCCTGTTTGTTCGAGACAGAGGCAAAAACTACGAAACTGATTTTGAAGTGTTTTTTTTCTATTAGACAGGTCTTGGCCAAACTTAAAATCTGTCGTATGTTTGATTGCAATTGGTTAAGTACCTAGAACCGGAGATATGACCAAACAACAGATAACCGACCTCCGCGCGGGCGGAGCCGCGGGCATCAGCTAGTTGTGATATATATTTATTTCAATGTGAAGATCATTCGTAAACTAATGTAAGTGTCTAGCAACTGAGGGCGAGTATTCCTGTACACGTAATAAATATGACAAAAAATGATCTCTTAGAAGAAGACTTAGAAAAGACTATCTCCAAGAAGACTAACGTAACGTCTGATTTTCATACAAAGTATCAGGTTTTGACCAGATGGAAAAATATTTAAGTTCGAATAAAACTCCTCAACAGAACGATATCTCCATGCTTCATGTAGGGCAAAGGTAGTCCCGGGTAGTCAAGTAGCTCCATATTCACACTTTTCGTGCGGAAAACCCTTCGGATACCCCCCCCCCCCCCGTATGTCGGGCTACCTTAATTGTACTTTGTACTGAAAGACACTAGCATGAAAGGCATTATCATATCACTCTGGAGCACGGTTTCCTCTCGGGGTTGGGAGCTCAGACAGCAGTCGCTCCCGTAAAAGCCAATATAAGCTAAATCAAGAGAAAAAGTAGGAGAGCGGACTTAGGGTTCTAAAGAACGGGACTTTCGATCTGATGATGATTATGATGCTAAGTACTTTAAATGATTACCCACAGAATAACACTGCCCTGCCTGTCTCGAGCGACGCTTCATTGCCACAACTTCTTAGCGGGCACTATCAGATCAATTCTGCATCATCATTTGTCTAATACCGTGGCGATTCACGAAACACCCCCGCCGGGGTGCGACGGGTGGGGGCGGGGGGTGCGGGGCTGTATGCAGGGGGCTATTATCAAGTTAGTGTCGAGTCATTTACCTGCTGCTTAACATAAATGATTCAATAAACAATATAACAGCCTGTATAATGATATTTATGGTTTTTGTTTAAAATTCGAATGTTGTTTATTTTAGCTATATTTTCTTATGTATGTTTTGTTTATGTATGTATTCTGTGCCCGTTTTTATTTTTTATAAGATAGTTCAATACGCAATATAATAGTTTGGTTTCTGGGTTGGACGATATAATGTTTATAATAAGTCTTTCTTATATAATATATATAATAAGTCTATGAAATTGCCGAAATTTTCTTACAAATTCATGAGTTCGTTATTCCTGTTATTTAATAGCTATTTCCATTATTTATATTTTGTTTGAAAGTTGATTTCAAGATTTTACAACTCTTTATTAAATTTTGTTTTTATTGGCCGCTTGATAAATTAATTCGATCTTCAAAAACAGTACTTCCTAAATGCTATCCATTTTGATGATAAATTTCGTATTACTTTTAAGCTGTCACTTTTCAAAAATGTAATAAAAGTTGCTGTTTGTTAACTTAATGTTGTCTCATTCATACACAAAAAAAAACACAACATTTGGATTTGTCATTCCTAAAATGCAAAAATGTTAGTACTGAAAATTGGGTTTCCTCCAATTTCTTCAAGAAAAACGGCAATTTCATATGTAACGACCTTTTTTTTTTTTTTTTTTTTTTATCGTGCGGAAATCCCTTCGGATACCCCCCCGCGTGCCAGCGGGGGTGGTTATGTCGGGCTTGAACCGACTAAAACCGCACGCCGTCTCGGGTCTACAGACGCCGGGGTGTAAGGTTGCCCATAGAGCATATCCCTCGCACCCCGACTGACCCTGGGCCATCTCCGGTTTCGAGATGGCCCCCTCGGGTAATATTATCGAATGTACGAAAACTTTATACGGGTAGCACACTCTCTCAGACGCTAAAGTAATATTTATTGTAATTAAATTAAAAACTGTTTTTAAAAAACAAACTTTTATGGAATGTTACTGACAGGATTTCAATATATTTTTCATCTCTCCTGCTCGGAAAGTTTAATTTTCATGGGTAGATAGCCGGGTGGAAAGTAGCTTATTTCATCCTAGTTAGGGCGGAAAGTATTTTTTTTTTAATTTTAGTGTTTGCCATGGAGTCCATGATAATTAAGTTACGTCATAATGCCTTCATATCATGACGCTTTTTTTTTAAATGGTCGCCTAGATACTCGATTACAATGTAACCAATAGATTCGATTTTCAAAACTTTTCTAATGTTGGCAGTATGTACGTGAAGTATAACTTTTTTTCAGAATTAAAAAGAAACAATTTCAGTTTGCTAAATAATTAGCGGGAAAACGAGATTCAATATAAATAAATACCTTGTGTTAATTGTGGTTAAAAATGGTTTCGGAAAGTGATTCCAGTGACATGGATATTAATTGAGAACTCCCGATGAGATTGAAGAACAGGCAAAAGCTGTTGTTAATAATCCATTTTCAAATTGTTCTAATTTTAACTGATAATCGATAAACCTGTTTCATTAAATGTGTGTGTAGTATTTTAATTTCCTCACATAGTCGAAATGAAAAGTAGAGTGTTTACCTCGGGTGAATGTCACCATTTCACCCTCGAACTATTGGCCAGAAATATCTCGAGTGAAATGGCTGACTTTCAACCCTTGTGTAACCATCTGCTATTAATACATCACAATCATAATTTATATTGATTAAACATAATTTAAGTCTATACACCACCTTTTGAAACACTTAGCATCCAGTTCCGCAGGTACACCTTGATGGTAGGTATTGGATACTTATATTTGCTAATCAATTACCATATTCTGGAGTAAGTTTCAGTTATAATGGCGGGTGTCGTGGCACTGGTGACGAGCTCGTGAGCGGCACAAAGGAGCCAGTAAACCGTCTGGGAACTTGGCCGTGTCGCGAGCGCCTGTTAAAACTTTCTCTGGAGACTGTGCTACCTTTATCGTACTTATATATAGTATCGTATCGTATCGTATCGAACTTATATCGTCTTGTGGATGAGAAAGGATCAAATCTGTATCAAAATATCGATATATTGTTTGTCTGTTATTAAACGTATGTTAAAAAAATTACCGACTTTTTAGTTGCTTAATAATTGAAAAATATCACACAGCGCTATCTAGACCAGAAAGCATAACAACTAGCTTGTAATATGAGTTCTAGAATATGAAACATACATACTTAGATACATTTTTTATTTACTTGCACTTAGCAGGAATCGAACCTCCAGCGGCCTCTGAAGTGGCAATCGAACAACAGAGGTATTCGTATACAGACTGTAAGAATCGATTCATTATAAGGTATATTTAATTATTATTGAATTAGTTTATTTTTGGGATATGGTAATACTACCGATTTTAGTAAGTTCACGACTTTAAGGACTTGTATCCATGGCCGTTAAATAAATTTAAAAAAAGTAAGTTCACGAATGTAAATGTTGAAGTGACAAATATGACTTTGACATAAGGTGTCACTCCAACATAGACTAGAGAGACAAGACAAGCGCCATCATTGAAAAATCAGATGTGGAACAGTGCAGACGATTTGACTGATTTATAATAAATCTGTTTATAACAAGACAATCTTGCATTATTTCATCGAAGACTGTGGAGAGCTATCAATACTATACAGCTTAAAGCGGGTACCTGCTTGTACTGAAGGCTGTAAAGTCTGTAAACTATATTCTTCTTACAGGAGTTTAAGTAGTTCACCCCTCACTGCGCCGATACCGGTTAGGCCGGAGTCAGTAGGTACCTCAACGTAGTTCAACTTTATAATTCAGCCTCCAACTTATATTGGTTCAGTGCGAGCGTACTATTTACCGCGCACCTCAACTATTGAACTCATTACGGACTTCACTTATTCATTCTTAAGAAGTTAAGCTGGTATTTAATCTACTTCAATACACATTTATCAGTAATCAGAGGGGTGATCAAGTGACCACTTACTTAACTTACTATATATTCTATGACAAGTAAATAATAGTAATGGATCTACTGTGTCACTCGCATTCGCGCAGAACAGGAAAATCTCCACTCGTTAATATATATTTCCACTAAACGATGGGTACGCCCACTACTCCATAGCCCATTCACATAATGAATGGCATTGCAATCGACTTAACTACATTGCGTACAATTTACTGTTATTGCTCACAAGTATCGGCGACTCATCGCCAATTCAGTTAAGTGACCGATAACTTAAAGCAAAAGGCGTGATACTTGCTGGGTGGGGGACGCCGGTTGGCAAGAATTGTCCTTTGAATAATTGTTATTATGCGTATTTGGATTCTTTGTGTAATCATAATTATATTAGTATATGATTACTTTTGACAAAAAGTCATACAGCCCGTCTAATGGCGAGCGGTTAACTGTACCTATGAACGCTTACAGCACCAGTCACACCATCAAAAGGGATAGAAAGGGAATAAACTCGCAATGGCTTCTATTTATGACAGAAGTTCGTTACTGTGCCGAACACCAACGTAAAATAAAGCAAAGTCTGCTATGTAAACTCTTGTTAAACGCTCTATCTTGTCGGCCACAACCTTGAGTCGTTGCAGTTTTGTACAGACGTTACTTCATAGACAGTATTTCATCGCTTCTACCGTGGCAAGTATTATGAGGTCTCTTTTTTCATATTCCTTTTAACGTAGTGGCTTAGATATCAGTACCTTTTTTTTTTTTTTTTTTTTTATCGTGCGGAAATCCCTTCGGATACCCCCCCGCCGGCTAGCGGGGGCGGTTATGTCGGGCTTGCACCGACTAAAACCGCACGCCGTCTCGGGTCTTCAGACGCCGGGGTGTAAGGTTACCCATAGAGCATATCCCTCGCACCTAGATATCAGTACCTTAGAGTAATTAGTGACAGAGACAACTGAAACCCCTATAGGTTCGGTAAAAAGCAGATGTGAGTTTATTACAGACAGTATGACATTAAGCTCAGAGTCGAGGGTTCGTAGATAGACACGAGGCTTGCGACATTTCAAGGCTTGCCACGATGAGTAGGAATGAGAACATGACCTTGGCGGGCTGCAGCTACGGCGACAGAGAGTGATCACAGCGTGGTCTTTTCAGCGTCCCCTATGGGCCGCGAGGGGTCCGCTCTTGGGCGATAGCCACCTTGGCCGGGATCGGGCTCTCTGCCGCTGGATAACGGCAGGTCCTGGGGCCGGGGTAATGCCCTCTGGTCTTCGCGTGGGGGCCGTGCTCCTCTTCACGCCGCCGACGGTCAACCGCCGCTAGGTGAGACTGTATTCATAGAGGCCCGACTGGGGGGACAGAGAGTGGTGAGTCACCGCACGCGTTTATAAATGGGCCCGCCGGGACTGAGGAGGCGGCTGCCACACCCTATAAGGTTCACACAGTACCATTTCAGACCGCATTGTTAAGGACCACTTGACTTGGATTTAGCAATGATTTACCAACATACGTATGACTCTTCTCCTATAACCACAGGTTCCTTAAAGATTCGCGAAAAGGCCTTCTCTAGGCTGTCAATCTATGGACCAGTATTTTTGCACTGTTGTCCTCTAGAATGCGGTTTCTTGGACTTCACTCAAGGGTGAATGAGTGAATACTTAAAGTCGGTAATACTTAAGTGAGCGACTGGAAAGTCTCCAAATCGTAGAACTAAGTATAATCTACTTTGTGCCTGAATTTGAAATTCCTATTTTGTAGTTAGTAACACTTAAGTGAGCAATAAAAAGGTACCTACATGCCCGATGGATTGTATTCTCATTCTTATGTGGACACTATTTATTATCAAAATTATTATTTATATTTAGATTATTATCCATGGCAAGCACAAGATATATTTAATGAAATGATTTCTTCGCCGTACAAAATCTTTATCCCATTAGCAATATATAGAAATGTTTCATTGACAATGTGGTCTCGCTGCCATTATGACGAGCCGGCCAGTTGGGCAGACCACAATGTTCAGCCAGAGATTAAGTGATGCGGAGCGACATTGTGAGGAGATACAGTGTGTAGTTACCCTTAGGCGGGGTCGCGGTACAGTTGATTTCATGCAATAACGTTAGTGGTTGCGAGTTGGATGTTATTCGTTATGTCCGGAGATGTTTTAATCGGAAATATTGGAGAACTATATTCATTATAGATAAGTACTCTTTAATAGATATTATTTTTAGGGTTCCGTTGCCAAATGGCACAAAAACGGAACCCTTATAGATTCGTCATGTCTGTCTGTCTGTCCGTCCGTATGTCACAGCCACTTTTTTCCGAAACTATAAGAACTATGCTGTTGAAACTTAGTACGTAGATGTATTCTGTGAACCGCATTAAGATTTTCACACAAAAATAGAAAAAAGACAATACATTTTGGGGGTCCCCATACTTAGAACTGGAACTCATAATTTTTTTTTTCATCAAACCCATTCGTGTGTGATATCTATGGATAGGTTGAAAAATGATATTGAGATTTCTAATATCAAGTTTTTCTAAACTAAATAGTTTGCGCGAGAGACACTTCCAAAGTGGTAAAATGTGTGTCCCCTCTGTAACTTCTAAAATAAGAGAATGATAAAACTAATAAAAATATATGATGTACATTACCATGTAACCTTTCAACAAAAATTGTTTTGAACGAAATCTAATAAGTAGTTTTTTTAATACGTCATAAATCATAAACCACAATTTAACGTTCATTCAAGCAACTCAAATATAGAATTAAAAAAAAAACATTATTATGTTACTTGCTGCTACGGAACCCTTCATGGGCGAGTCCGACTCGCACTTGGCCGCTTTTTATAGAATAGAGACCCGTTCTTTTTCAGATATTACTTTTAATTCATAGGACATATTTTCTTAACAGCTTATTGTTATGTATTTTATTAACTATCTGCGCACCCTGGCTTCACTCCGGTGCAATTATAGCACCTTAACTGTAGACTTGCCGAAAAATTTCTTTCATACACACTTTGTCTTGACAATAACAAACACAAAAAAAAAATTACACAATTCGGTGCAGTCGTTCGGAAGTTATGCGCGAACACGCATTTGTTGATGATTATTGATGTTTATTATTTACCAAACCATTCAATAGACTCATATTTTTGCATTAAAAGCAATTGTATAAGTACACTGGATATTTTTTTTTTTTTTTTTTTGTTCTATAGCGATCCCAATAATACCACTGGATATTAACTAGCCTACCGAATTGTCATTAACATAACAACTTTTAAACGCAGTATTCTAGCCATATTTACCTCATAATATAAACATTGTCCACCGGGAGCCCCTTATTTCGCAGAAAGAAATTTCATAGAATTTCGGTTCACAGAAAATGTTTCATATAATATTTGGTCCTTATATTTTTATTTAGAATATTATTGTTTCAAAAACAATTTACTACAATGAAACATATTTCACAGAAACACAATTGAATGAATTTTTAATCACATTTTTTTTGTTTAACAAACTTATCAAACTGTAGAATTATTTTTAAAAGAATATTAAACAACCTTTATAATTTTCCAAATCACATTTATTTTTAACTGTAACATTTACAATTTTAATTTTTTTTTCCGATTGCTTGTAGTAATTTAATTTCTGAATAATTTCATATCAATATAGAATTTTTTATCTTTCGCATATTTTGTTGCAAATTTGTTTGCTTGAATTCTTCTGTAAAATAAAATAAAATCAATTTGTTATTAAATTGTTAATAAAACGTCATTATAGTTAACACCCCGACTCGGATAGGTTAGGTTAGAAGGATGAGGCGGGAGCGAAACGGAGCGGAGCTTCCGCCTTAGCCTTCGTGGTTATTTTTTTTTAATCACCCAGAAATATTACCACCCAGAATCGTTTATTGTATTAACTTATCGTTATATTTAAAAAAAGTATAGCTTCACCTGTAAATTATTTGACTGAAATGAACGGTATGAAACGTTTAGAAACTGTCACTTTGATAATATGTTATTCTTGGTAATAAGTTTTATATTAAATAAACAATATAATGATAAAAAATATTTGATTTGTTATTCTATGATATGATTATTCTAATGTTAAACTTTATGTGAAACAAAAATCAATGATTTAAAATTTTTTAAAGTAAGTATTCTGTATATTGATTATTCTATGAAACGAAATTATGCGAAACATTTTCTGTAAAACGAAATTATTTAAAACAATTGTCTATAAAACAACGCACACCCATTGTCCACCAAATACGTGACCGTCCGACCCTACATGATCACTTACAAACAAACTCGCACGCAACAATAGCTAAAAATACAGACAACGCAACAAAACACAGCGCAGCGGGTGTCCGGGAACTGCTCTCGTTAGGCCGGTCCGTGCCTGCCCGGGTTCGTCCCGGCCCGGCACGGACCGGCACGCGCCAATTACGACAAACGAGCATTTTTTGGGATAGTGTTGCGCGTAATCGTGTTAGCCGCGGGCCATGCTTAGATTCGGCGATATTCGTCGCTGCTCATTCTCTTGAAAACACTTTTTTTTTGTAACATCGTTATTAACATAGTTATTACGCCGATGTGTATGTACAGTCAACGTCAAAAGTGGCTTAACAAATTCCAATTTATTAGTCACTTTAGCTCTTGAATCTTTCATATAATAATAAATAAAACATGCAATATATTAACTTTGTCCTCTGAGGATTATAAAACTACACGTATATTCAGTATAGGGTATTCATATTCGAATGTTAAAAACGTTCGTAATTATTTAAACGTTAATCCACTTTTGTCATTGACTACGTTTATCTTTTAGCGAAACTCATTTGGCATCAACGTCATCTCCATCATAAGGTTTTTATGGATAACATACTGAATTTACATCAAGTTGATTCCAAAATGCAAGGTTTAAATGTAACGGGGGTCAGCGCTTAGATGATCCTTGCTAAGAATATTTCACATCAAATATCACACCACAACATTGGTCAGAGCATATCATTCACCCGACCCCACCAGGCGAGGCCGCGCTGGCAGCCAAGGTCCGCCGGTAACCCTGGGGTTATCCTTTCGAGGGCTTACCCGGGGTGCCCGGCAATGGACACTTGGGCAGGACACCGTGCGGTTTTAGTCGATGCACGACAAAACCGCCGCGCTGGTCGGCGGGGGGGTATCCGAAGGGATTTCCGCACGTTAAAAAAAAAGAGCATATCAATCAAATCATATATTAACCTACTTATTCAATAGTTAGACTTTTGCAACTACAGGCCGTGACAATAGTTTATAAAGTAATTTTAATCATTAGTTAATTTCCGTTATTGTATAGACTTATAAAAATCAGGTGTTCCCCTGACCACAATAGTACCGCTTTCTAACCGCCCCACAATGAAGCAGCATTTAGCTTTTCCACCGAGCACGTCATTATCTCCAACAGTGTGTGTCGCACGCGCACCATTGTTGATCAGCGGCGTCGCGCGTACGCGTTGTTACAAACCTATTAACAGATAATGAGAGATTGTGGGAGGCTGGACGTGGATTTGATAATAATTGTTGTGTTTTTAAGTAAGTAGATAATGCGGGATACAGTTGTGAATGACTAGTAAAAAGTTTAATAACATGATTGGAGTTACTAGCTTGATCATATACGACTTCTGACATTTTAGTTCAAGTATTATTTGTATCAGGAGTCGAATGAATGAAAAAGTAATAGCTCAAGTACATACTTTTATACAAGAGATATCATTTCAAAAAGGCGGGTGCGAAAAGAGAACAGGGTCAAAAAGGATAAGCAGAGAGGTAACATACAAAATGCAGTATCTATAGGTACTGCCACGAAAGTCAATATTAAGAACTTGATGGTTGTATCCCGGCATTCCCGACATTCCCGGCTCAACCGGCACATTCATGCTCTGCAACCTAGTGCATAAGTACCTAGATGCTACGGTACGCTAAAATATGCTACGAAAATTTCTACACAGCGCTATCAAAGCATAGTTTAACTAGGTTTGGTTATGGGTTCTGTAGTGTGAATATATATATAGAAATACCCAGGCCAGTGCAAATATGCATATTCATGCATACAAATATTTGCAGTGAGCGGGAATCGAATCCACGAACTCTGACTTAGTAGTCGAACGCTCTACCGCTACCTCACAGAGGTCATCATAGTACCTATATTATAATGAGGCCAACATTATTTTGCCATTATCAAGTTATCATTACCTACTCGTACGTAAATAATAATTATTATAATAATAGGTCTTTACCTATGAAATTGCCGAAATTTTCTTACAAATTCATGAGTTCGTTATATTCCTGTAATTTAATAGTTATTTCCATTATTTATATTTTGTTTGAAAGTTGATTTCAAGATTTTACAACTCTGTATTAAATTTTGTTTTTATTGGCCGCTTGATATATAAATTCGATCTTCAAAAACAAGTAACAAAAGGGCACCAACATTACATCACTCGGTACCAGTAAAGTACCGGCACTGTTTAGTGCAAGGGTCCCACAATACACGCGCTAGTGACTGGCGCGCATCCATTTGTCTTGTCAATTTGTAACTTTAATGTTGTTCGTTCAGTTTATAATCAAATTTCAAAACCATTTGTAGCTTTTAAAACGTCATAGTAATTTTCAGTGCATGTGTTAGATTTTTAGCGGTGATAGCCCAGTAGCGTACGTAACGGACTGCTGAGACGAGGTCTCGAGTTCGATCTCTAGTCGCCCCGGGCACACACCTCTGACTTTTCGTATTAATTATCGCTCGCTTAATAATGTGCCCGGTAGATGGCAATAGGTTCACCCCCTATTACATTGGGATCATAACATAACTGGTGAATCTTGGGTGTGTAATACACCTCTGCCTACCCCTTCGGGGATACAGGCGTGAAGTTATGTGTGTATGTATGTGTTAGATTTTTATAATCTTGATGTCAAAATAACTTTCAAGATAAGTGAAATATGATTGTATAGGGCAGTAACTTTAAAAAAAGAATTCAAAGATACTACTGTAATACTAGTAACCGGCCAGGTGGGATGTCGATCTGCGAAAGACTGCGGGCAGATGCTGGATGCGGCAAGCTGAAGACAGGGCGCTATGGCGCTCATTAGGGGAGACCTATGTCCAGCAGTGGACTAGCATAGGTTGATGATGATGATGATGATGACTAGTAACCGAAATTACTAGTATTCCCGTTAACCTCTCCAGCTAAGCTACATTGTTTGGTTAATAGGAGTGGGTTCACGTCGGAGTGTAATTGGCAGGATTCGAAGCCGCGACTAGCTAATGAAGCATCTTTTTCTTCTTCCTTCTTAAACATTTCTATATCCTCTATCTCTAAGTACCTGCAGTCTTAAATGTAATGTCATCGTAGTTAGGTCCTTAATAAAAAATATTTGGTACCAAGTACCTTAAATTAATGATGTGCACGAAATATTAAATCAGTACCATTTAATTGTTACATCCCTCCCAAAGATAACTTCGTACCCTTTGTTACATATTTTATTCACACAATAACAAATTCATAATTACATTATTCTGTCATAATATCAATAAATATTTGTTAGAGTACGGTGAGTGAAGCGCCCATTAATACACATTATAGTTTTAAGTCGACGGGCCAGTTCATTATTAGACATTAGGGGCCGAAGACAAGCGCAGGGCCGACTGCCGAAACCGAATGTGCTTTGGGGGCGTGCTTAGAACATCACTACAGAGGTATTGCTATCGGCGAAATTGATCTTTATATCAGAGCAGTAAAGCATGAAACAGTGTACACATAAAGTTGTATTCCGATATAAAATTGTGAGAGTGTTGCAGCAAAGGAAATTGAACTTTATCCGTTTTGTTTAAGGGTGTAGTGGATAGTAAAAACGGTGATGTTTTAGATAATTTATAGTTTATCTCATAAATAGATTATTACACACGAAGTGGTGCGATAAATCACCGCTAATCCGATGAGTGTCTTTGTTTGTGAACGTTTTGTGGTTATTAAATTGTTTCCGAACGTCGTCGTGCCGACGTCCCACGAGCGGTTCGTTCTCCTAACTAAATTACTTGGACTTTATATGGAAATAAAACTACGAAGTAATGGATATTTATTGTATTGGATATATTTGGAGTGAATCAGAATTGATTTAACCGGCTTCAAAAAGGGTGGATCTCAGTTTGCAATGTATGTGAGTGCCTTCATGTAGAAGATATTTAAATTCGTAAAGTTGTCTACATTCATACTTCGAACCATTCCAACAATATTACTCTCATCTCTTGTCTATTACGGCAACCGCACGCTCCTCATCTTTTCGATCACTGGCGTAACTTTGAACTGTAAGTTACATATAATATAAATATAAATATTCTACGACATTCTACACAGCGCTTTCTGGACCCAAAGTAAGCATAGTTTAACTAGCTTGTGTTATGGGTGATAGCATTCTGGAAATGCGGATAAACATACTTATATTTCAATTAAATTTTTTATCATTTTGTATGCTTACTTTTCTAAAGATTTAGATCGGAAAAAGAGAACATCTAGAACGAGACTTGAACCCGGGACCAGTCCCTTACAGGGGGAATGCTCTGACCAGCTAGCTCAGCTGGTCAGAGCATTCCCCACGAACATCTAGACACGTCCCAGATATTCGAAATTCTCCGATATATTATATACGTCTTTAAGGCGACGCTGGAGCTTCTTAACATACTTATATACTTTGTGTTTCGTAAATATATACATATTATACATAGAAACACCCAGACCAATGCAAATAGACATATTCATGCATACAAATATTTGCACTGAGCGGGAATCCAACCCGTGCCCCCTTTCGTAGCAGTCGAATGCACTACCGCTACGCCACAGAGGCCGTCACATATAACTTAAGTACATATTAAGAAGCTCTGTCATCAAAATCGGTAGGACCAATTTTAAAATTCAGTTAAGTTCTTTTACAACGTTTAAGCAGCCTCTGCGGTCACAAATAGTAACATACGGCATTTCAATCAGTACCTACTCGAAGTTGTCGAGGGGCACGTAATACCGGCTTATACACTCGGGGGGTCAAGACAACTTGTGGATAATTGAATTCAGATTATTTAGTTTATTAGTTGTAGTAGGTATTTTAGTTGCCGATAGGTATAATTTGTTCCAGCCTTTAATTCATCAGTGTAAATTCGTTTAAGTAAACTGAGTTTGCACGTTTTACTCAATGAAATTCAATATCATTATCAAAGAATCTGGTCTTCCACCACTATCTCACTTGCTAATGTGTGTGTTTGTGAGTGGCCGTGAGTCTTACTGTCGGATTCTTTTCTCATACGCCTTGCGAATATGTTCATAAGTGTTACTTTGTGGCTGGCTTCTTTTTAGCACAGAGAATAAGTATTGCCATACAACGTGGCAATGCTGCCAGTCTTCTGGGCACGTTACCACAGGAGGCATGCGATGCGGAGGAATTCCACGATGCATTTTAGGTTTAAGTTTCTTTTAATTATTTATTTGATTTTAGTCAATTACCTTTTTCACAGAATAAATAAATAGTTTTGTCTTTGTGACCTAAATTAATAATGATATTAAGTTTGGGAGACAGAGCTATTGATTTTAAATTTACTGCACGCTGTTGGTTTTAGAAGACGTATTAGTAACCAAAATAAATAGTATTCACCGAATCCCGGTACATGACGGTAGTGTAATGGTCAGGACTCAAACCCGGGACCTCTCGATCGTGAAGCCGACTACTTAACCACTAAGCTACTGGCGCTACATCTGCTGCTGCTGCTACGATATGCTGGATGCTATTTTTGTACCCACACATGATTATTAAGCGTAGCGAGCCGAAGGCGAGCGAAGCGTCTTTCTCCACAAATCGGGTTTTCGCGTGAAACCATACTCCTCCTAGACGGCTCGACCGATCTTGACCAAACTTGGCACGGTTATCAAGCACAGTGTGCTGAGTGTCTCTATGGGTCGAAAGTTGATGTCCGACGTACCATCGAGGAATAATCACGGAAAAACCAAATCAATGGAAAAGTCGTCTATTGTTGAATAGGCAAATCTCGCTACGCTTAAGTTTGGGTTGATTGCGAAGCTGGTAACCGTCCTAGTCTATATTGAACACGTACTAAATCCGCAAGACGTCTGACGAAAAAGAGGATAAAACAGGAGGTAAACCGTATGTATAGGATTTTAAGATGTAACAACACTAAAATTATGCATTGCCAAAACACATTGCACCTTTTTCATAGGTACTGTACGAAAAAATTAGATCACGCCTTAAATTTCTTAGTAAATAGGTTCGTTTTCATAAGTTCTTGAAGGGTGTAAGCTGCGTCTTTAGCGCCACCCAAGTAACACACTCTAATTGGAACTTGTCACTAAACGGTCCGCTCAGCCACGAAACAAACAGAAAGAAAACATCCCACACCTTCGAAAATCCGAAATCTTCCGATCAATTTGACGCCAAGCTCTAATAACCGCACAAAGACGATTCGAATGCGCAAATCGGCAAATAAGGCGCACCGAATAATCGTGGAACGAGGCTAGGTGGCTATTACCGGTCCGGTCGGTCGAGCCGGACGGCGGACGGGTGGGCCGGTGTCCGGCATCCGCACGCACGCTAATTGCTAAATTTGCTCCCGAAGTACCAGGGGTCCAGGGGAGGGAGGCGGCGCCCCCAACCCTCCTTATCTTATTGTTGCGTTGTGGAGTTTCTGTTTATAGAAATGTTTAAGGCTTTTGTCGGATTATAAGTTCAAGATTTAGATAATTGTGTTTTGTGACGATATCGTGAGATGTAGCGCGCAATCTCTTTAGAAGCAATTTAAGTCAATGTTAGGTAGGTACATCTACTCATGTGCGTCCTAGAATTAGCGAGGAGAATGTAGATCGAATTAAACCAACTTAATCTCACCAATCCTTCGGTATCCCTGGTCTTTCCGCATTTATTCTCTTTCGAATTCAGGTAAATAGGTACCTACCTATATCTGTTTAACTAGTTAAGGTTGGAAGTAACAATTTTACGTGGTTTAATTCCTCTACTTTTTGACATTAAGTAACGAAATAATATAAGTCAAGTGCATAGATTTTTCTAAAGTTGTTCTCAAGATTTTCTAATGTTTGTTTTGGACTTGAATTTAGTTAACATGCCTCATCAGGCAAGCTGTCCTCCTAGATTATAGTGGTAGCTCTTGTTGTCAACAGTATCGTATATAACAGAACTACATTTATCCTGTGTATTCGATATCGGCGTACTCTAGCTCGCTGTCAGCGGGACGGATATTGGCGGAAGACCTACATTAGAGGCGCGCTCCGGCTGCCAGGCTGAAGGGGCGTAATTGCCGCGAAATACGATCAGCCTCCGTTCGAGGAGCCGGTACTGCCGCGCTGCATCACACTCGAGTGTGCGCTTTGAGCTGCACAAGATTATAGCAAACACTACTCACTGAGGAAGTCGTTCGAGTTCGATGTGTAAATTTCGTAGCATTCCAAGTTATGTAATGCTAAATTTGTGTTCAATGACATATTGAAACAATTTTTATGCAAAATTTTCCTATAGATTTAGCTCTAGGACGTGTGAAGGTGGCTCAGTTGGTCTGAGTATTCTACCTGTAAGGGACTGGTCGTGGGTTCAACTCCCGTCCAGGATGTTCTATTTTTCCGATCTAAATCTAGAATTATGTGTTAATATTTATTTATAACGACTGAAGAATTATTTAAGTAGAAACTAAAATCAATTAATTTATGCTTTTCGCTTTTCCAAATCTTTGTTAGTTAGACGCCGAGGGTCTAGGAACCCTCACCTTGATCTTCGGGGCCCACGCCAACTTCACATGCAAGCCGGTATATTCACTGATTGACAGACGAGACTCTGAGGCTCTTGGGGTTGACGGATCTGACGGCAGTCGCTTCTGTAAACGCCAACTGAACCAAATTACAGGAAGAAGAAGAAGTAGGAGGGAGGAACGAACTCCAATACACAAGCTTTGTGTGCCGCTGAGATTGGTGCTAGCGTGAAGATTGTGATTAGGTGGGCAGGTGATTTTAGTCTTATTTTCCTTTTAGAGGTGGTGCAAGCTCACATTGCGGACATCTTCAGATCCTTCAAAAATCTTTATCTGAATGACAATGAATTAAAATTATAAAAATGCGAGTCACACGTGAAGAAACAGCCGAGGGAAAGGGTAGGGTGGAGAAATAGCAAGAGAATGGGCCAATTCGTCATCTACGAACTCTCAGAGCAGTGGACATGATTTGGCATAAACCGCTGCCCAACCCTACCGTAGCTTGTCCGACAAAACACTCTGTAGGGCCACCAGAAAGTTGAAATGAGTTTTATTTTTCAAACAAAAATCAGTCTCAGCAGTTATTTAGTTACCGAAATCTCGAGGTTGCTATTATTAACCGTACCGATAATTGTACCTTACTCTTCCCGTGGTTTCACGTTTGGTTTATGGTACTCTCACTTGGATACTGTTCGAAATACTGCTCTATTTCGTACCTAGGGTATTTTGGTCGAGCGTGCGACTGCCACGTCAAGGGTACCGCTTCGATTCAATACGTACAAACATTTATATTCACGAGGTTTTATGTTTTGAGTGTTTCTACATTATTATAATACTTATGTCTTTACAAACGAACTAGGTATCCGTTACGATGGCAGCCAAAGGATACAGGTATATCTAGGTATTGTAGTGTTCGGACTCCTTCGAACACTATAGTTAGTTGCCTGGCCATCATGCGTCAGCGGTATTAAAAATATTTTTTTTTTAAATATTTAAAATAGATAGAAGTTAGGAAGAAACAAAGGAGCCTGGACAGTTCAAGTTGGAGCGGGCACCTGAGGACCCGTCCTTGAATCGAGCTGTGAAAAAGTATCCTGAGGAGAATTCCGCTGTAAGCCCTATCCCTGGGCAGAGTCCGTGTTCCTTCCCCAGTCCGCATATTAAAGCTAAATAACCCCGCGCAAACGCGTTTTACAGAGGGTTTCTATGTGTAATTTCCATGTCAGTTGACTATCGATATATAGGCCTAGAAACTTAGCATTATCAGTATCGGCTATGGTTGTACTTCCATATTGTACACAAATTTTAGGGGTATTAGTTTTTTGGTTGAACTGTATAATTTTTGTCTTACTCAAATTAATTTGTAAATTGTTCCTAATCAGCCATTGAATTATACCATTCAGAGAGTTGTTTATTTCGCCTTGATAACTGTTGAGGTTTTGTCCTGTACATATAAGAGTACTGTCATCGGCAAACAAAACCATCTGATGATTTGAATATTTGGGCATATCGTTAATGTACACAATGAATAATAGCGGGCCCAATATGGAACCCTGGGGAACGGAACAAGGCATCTTCCTAGTCTGCGATGTAAATGTAGTCTCTGTTATAGATTCTTTACATAATCTACTGATACATGTCATCTGAGTACGATTGGTCAGGTATGATTTCATAAGATCAAGTACATTTCCCCGAATTCCGTATCTTTCCAATTTAAGAAGTAGTATACTGTGGTCCACATGATCAAAAGCTTTGGTCATGTCCATTAGAACAGCAGCAACCGGCGTTTTAGTGTCAACATTACTAATTATTTTACTCATAACGTCAAATACTGCCATATTCATGGACTTACCTTTTCTAAATCCATATTGTACCTTAGTAAATATATTGTTATTTTCAAAAAAGGAGTAAAGTCTACTATGAATAATCTTCTCAATAATTTTTGCAAAGATAGGGATTAGTGCTATTGGCCTGTAGTTGCTAACAGTTTGTTGATCACCTTTTTTATATACAGGCTTTATGGTAGTAATTTTTAGCCTTTCAGGAAAGTAACCATGTTCAATACACAGATTTATAATATGGCTTAACGGTGGTGCGATCAGTACTGCTACTATTTTAATTATTTTTGTAATAATACCATCAAAACCATAGCTATTGGTATTGTTTAAAGAATTTATTATGCTAAGGATTTCAGAGGGAGATGTTGGCCTCATGAATATCGATTTTGGATTTCTATCTATATTTTCATATACAGTAGGATTTATGTCACAATTTTTACTTTCTATGCTGTCTATAAGGTAGTCATTAAAAATTTGGGCAATTATTTGTGGGTCATTTACTTCCTTTCTATCAACTATTAAACTGTTAGGCAAGTCAACTTTTGGGTATTGTAGTTTATTTCTATTTATGATGTCCCAAGTAGCTTTCATTTTATTTTTAGCTGTATTTACGTTATAAGTGTTCCGCGAATGCTGAGTCAAGCGAATAATTTTTCTTAAGCGACTCGAATATTGATTAAGTATGTGTTTATTATTACTATTCGGGGAACATCTATATTTCCAAAGCATTACTCTCTTTCGTTTGCAACACAATCTAATACCTTTAGTAATCCAACTAGATTTCCGTCGTAGAGAGATTTTTATTCTTTTCAAGGGAAAACAGAGACCATAGAAAAACTTAAACATGTCATGGAATGAGTTAAAAGCATTTTCAGGGTCGGAATCCTCATAGACATCACCAAAGCTAAGACTTTCTATACAGTTAAAAAACTTTTTAGTGTTATTCGAGCAGTAGTCTCGCCGTAAGACAAACCAGTGCTTGATAGTGCATGTTTTTTTTATAGGGCACTTCATAGTTTGGGCGGTGTTTTAGACCCTTTAGTAGATAAACATTTATTTTTGTTATATAATATGACATGTTTAGGTTTAGTTATAACGCTATTTCATAGCGTAATATAGGTACCTACTTAAGTATAGGTATAGCAGGTCCTGGGGTGTGTGTTGGGTAACCTCCTCGAGTGTCGCTCCGATTCCGATCCCGCTGCAATCCGGGGGGAACGGAATCGGAGCGGCCGGTACACCCTGGGCGGCGGTCAATGGCTTCCCCTTCACCCCTTCATAGGGTTGGCATTGATCGTCGGCCAATACCCAACGTGGCGGGAACACATCGCTCTCCGTACTCCTCTGCTTTCAGAGGAGACAGGATGAGCGATGCTGTTAGTGGTGAGATGGCCCAGGGTCAGTCGGGGTGCGAGGGATATGCTCTATGGGTAACCTTACACCCCGGCGTCTGAAGACCCGAGACGGTGTGCGGTTTTAGTCGGTGCAAGCCCGACATAACCGCCCCCGCTGGCCGGCGGGGGGGTATCCGAAGGGATTTCCGCACGATTAATATGACCACCATTTTATTGTACCTAGGCATGTCATAATTGTAATAGTACCTATTAAAACTATATAGCCTAACCACTAGAGGAAGTGCAACATTTGCTGATGGAATGTGCCCAAAACACAACTGGAAGAGAGTCAATGTTTAGGGAATTCAAGCTTTTAATAGGTAGATTAGATGTTGGAGTCTCCAATAGTGTTTGGGTTTTACCCAAAATTTGGTATGGCCCAAAAATTATGCAGCCTAGTATTGGTGCCGCCTATTGACTCTCTTTCATAGTCATAGTCATAGTCTATTTGTGTTGCTGTTAATTGAGCTGAGTGAGACGAAGTCGAGCGAAAGCTCCTCATACCAGATTTCAGGACGCTCAGAAAGCATGTCCAGAGTTGTGACTTTCAAAAAGAATTTTCATTATCGGACTTGCCACGGAGGAAAGATCACTGTTCAAAATCTGATATTCAAATCACGATGTCTCACTCAGCTCAACATTGCAAGCAGCGATTCGCCTTGCAGACCTAGTTGTGTATTTAGAATAAGGGACTATGAAGTTGACGTGCCCATATGGGCAAAAGCTACTTCAATTCAAGATTTATACATACCTACATAAATTATAGCCTAATCAAATCAAATCAATTCAAATCATTTATTTTGCGGAATGCACTGTTACAATAGTGTTGTCAAAATACTATGAATATGTTCCAAGTGACGACCGACCTTAGAATAGGCATGCAAATTTAGTAAATTAAAATTAAAATTTATTATTTGACATAATAATATAACACAATTGTAGGTATCTAACAATTGCGCTATATGTCAAATAATAAATTTCAATATAAGTATGTCAAAATTAAGATGTCAAATAATAAATGGATAATATAATTACCTATATTGTGTGGTCATTTACGTAATCTATTATACCATAATAACATTTGTCTACAAGAAGGCTTTTCAATTTTTTCTCAAACAAATTTAAATGTAGCCCCTTGATTTCTTTAGGTAGTTTATTATAAAGCACAGCAGCCATCATATGGAATACACTTTTGTGCATCATTAGAGCAGAATTGGTCTTACGTATGCAAAATCGATACATGTCTCGCTGGGACCACCTATTACTGGTTTCTGAAGCTAACTTAAACAGGTTTGGATTAAGTCTAACAAAAAGTGTAACTTCGTAGATGTACAGACTTGGAAGGGTTAAAATTTTATGTTTCACAAATAGTGGCCCAAGCTGTCAGTCGTCTGCAGTCCAAACATAGCTCGAATATCTACATCGATTTTGCGCTTTTTAAATACAAAATCTTTGTCGGTAGAGTTTCCAGAAATCAGACAAATAATTTCCAAGTGTTTATGCTACCAGTATGTAGTTACCCATCAAATGAACAGATATTTAACTGAGAATGTGTTCTCGCGTCGGATATTCGTAGGTACGATCCATTTCTCGTGAAGCTTACCTTGCCGTCGGACACACGACGGGTGTGGAACAAATTAGAGGTGTGCTGGTACCGGCGCCGACAGACGTGCGCCCGTATCCGAGTATCCGAGTATCCGAGTATCCGCTATCGGCGCGTAATTGGCGAGAAATGTGATCGCCTGTTACCGGCGCCGACCGTGCCGTGGCGCTACTGTCGGGATAGTGCCGCGGTACACGATACGATGTCATTATATTTCGTAAATGAATCGCTGCTCTCAGATGTGTGTCTTCATTTGTATTTTATAATGAGATTATTAATTAATTTGAGCTGAGGATTTTACAGTCTTATCTACATTCTTAGTTTTTTTTTCCTACCTCATGGCTTAAGCACATATTACCTTTATATTGACGTCCGTATATTCCTGAAGTAGTAGCCAGAGGTGTATTAAATAGGAAGGTGTATATAATTCCTTATAATAGGAAGCTGTACCTAACTTACTTACTTACTAAAAAGGTATTACAGTTTTTGAATCAGTTAAACTAGCACTAGTAATTTTCCTTTTGATTTTAAAGCTACCTATAATAATTGCTACCTATATAATAATAAAAAGAAAAAGTGCCTGCCTAGTACCCTTTTATTTTTTCTCAGAAGACGCTTCAATGATAGACAGAAGCGTATCATTCACTTGCACTTGATAATTCTACGATGTTCATGTCACAGTACCTAAATAATATTTACAATAACATTTAAACATGTCTGCAATATCTACAATTTCATTAATTTGAGTTACTTTCAGGCACCCACCTGTGTGGAGGCAGTGTTACACAAACGAAACGAACGTAAAAAGACAAACTGAGGCAAGACAAAACCCGTCCGCCATGCCACTAAGAAGGGCGGAGCTAATAATAGAAGGAGTGTAAAAGCGAATACAATAAAACCATACACCCATTTAATGAAAACCGTTCTTATTTTCCAGTCGATAAGAATTAGATTTGAGTGAGCTAAGGAGGCGGTTACATCAATTTGGGTTGTCAAACTAGCGTAGAAGTGGCCAATCAGCGCTCGGTTGCCATGGCTACGCGCAGTTACCGCGAGTGGCCAGTAGATGGCGTTAGCTAGCTCTCTCATAATAATTAATGAATTGAAAAAATTTAGTTTTGTGATTGGACTCGCTCGTGACATTAGAGAGAAAGTAATAATTGGTTATTTATTTGAGTTCAGTTTAATCCAGTTTTTGACTACAATCATTACAGTTAGCTATTGCTTGAATATTCAAACAATGAGAACCATATTACATATAATGCAATAGACGAAGATTATTATTTAGGAAGGTAAGTTTCTTCTCAATCTTATCTGTGAGCAAACGGCTTTAAAAATATCGAGTGGATAGCCGTCTTGTAAAGAATCACGTTCATATTAATATGGAGTAAACTGTTAGGTAAATACAGGTTCAACGATCTTAACTGCGATTTATTCAATGGGTATCTTACGAGCCTAGGGGGGCGCCGACATTGTGTTCTATAAGAACGTTAAAGGATCCGTGCCTACGAGACGTTTGATTGCATAATAATCCATTTATTGCAACGTCTCACAAAATACGCGCTCTAAAATTGGGGAAACCTAATCCCCAGTAAGCCATTATACCGAAAATTCAACTACCATCACTCATAACTTTACATTTACAACCAGGAATCCACTTTACAATGCAAGAAATAGATATCAATTTACAATGAGACGTAAAATTTTCCCGCTCATCCGAATTAAGGGGCAATAAACTCTGTGCGGTTAAATTAGGGTTTATTTTAGATTGGTGTGACGAGTTGAGAGTTTGGAAATGAAATTTTCATAAATGTGCGGCTGTGAGGGTTCCGGGGGGGTGTGCTAGGGGCGCGGGGTGCGGGGCCACTCGTGGGGGGCCACCCCCATATTTGTGTTTTCCCCGCAGCTTCCGAGTAGGGAAGGCGACACTTGAGCCATGTCGTGTGTTACCGACGAACGGAAAAACTATTAATAATAATTATGACTGGCAATTACCGGAACAAGTAACCTGGCTAAGCCCACTCACGTACATAGGGAGGTTCCCCTATGTAGGTACGTGAGAATAGTGGTGGCACTAACAACAAACTAACATTTAAAGCAAACACACGATACCAGTTTATGTACCTACCTAACTACATACCTACTGGTTTCAAAATTGGTAATTGTCTATAGGTAAGTACTAAAAAGATGTGCTTAATTAGTTTAAACAACACTAGCTGATGCCCGCGGCTCCACCCGTGTGAATATTGGTTATCGATATTTGATCATACCTCTGGTTCTATTGAACCAATTACAATCAAACATAGGGCAGATTTTAAGTCTGACCAAGACAATTCTAATAAAAAAACCGGGCCGAAATTCCGTTCAGTAGTTTTTGCGTTATTCGCAAAAAAAAAACGAAAAACAGACAAGAATTTAAAAAAAAAAATTTGATTCAATGAAATTTTGAAGCAATTTGTATGCTAACTTTTCTTATAGTTTTAGATCAGAACCAGAGAAATAGGTAGCTCAGTTCGTTAGAGTATTCCCCCTGTGAAGAACTGGTCGCAGATTCATGTCCCGTCCTGGATGTTCTCTTATAATGTTTATAAGTTGAAATGTTTTTGAGTTCAGAATCGTTAATTCAATCTTCAATGTAGGTACAGACACAACTAAATAATTTAGTATTTTATAATAGTATAGATTTGCTTACAAATGCTCAGATTTTGACTAATGTGTAGGGTTTATAGAGACCTTAAACACAGAATACGATACGCTATGATAGAGATACTGACTAGGTCAGGGCGTGTAGAGTTGGGAGCAGTGCAAGCAATATGTTCTCGTCTTGGCGTTACTTTACATGGAAATGTTTCGGTAGGATATATCTTACGTTGAGTAGGTATATACCTAGATAGTTTTACCTCAAAATGCATAAAAATAAAGCACGCTAAACGTTCCTCAAAACTCAATAATCTGTATTATCTAATTATTAAAAAAAAAACTTCCTTCCGCGAAATCTTGAGCAATTGTTTGCGCAAAATATCGTATTGCTCGTATCGGGTGTCGAACTCACGTCAACAACGATTGATCTCGACTGACGTGTACATAAATGCACACCGGGACCGCAAAAAATGTGGGACTTTTGAGAGAAGAAATTATGCGTGAGCGCAAAGTATTCACGACCGTAATACGGCTTACCTACCTAATAGATGGAAAAAATAGTCAACTCAGTAGATGTCAAGTTTATTTATTTATTGGAATGTTAGGCAATTGAATTTGATACAGCTAATCATTAATTAATTAGCTATTGGAGTCCACTGCAATGGGCTGGACATAGGCCTCTCTCAGTGTGTGCCATAGCACCCGTTCCACCACCTTCCGGATCCAGTCTATCCCAGCCACATTTTTCAGGTCATCCGTCCATCTTGCTGTGGGGCTCCCAGCAAATGACACTCAATTTTTTTTATCTCTTTATTTAAAGGGCTTTGTCGCTGAAGCGATTATGTTGCCCTTATTAAAAATTCAGATATTAAACAGTATAACAAAATACTTAGCTTCTAAATTTATTTAAGACATACAGTTCCCGGGCTGTATCCGATACCGGATCAGCCAGCTCCAACCATTTGGCTACCCTGCAAAAGAGGATTCCTGTGCGTCTCATTCCGCACTCACACAACAAAATATGGTACAGTTTGGAGATGTTGTTTTAGGCATTAGGAGGGCTAATTTTAATATGAAATTTGGTGGTAGAAATTTGATGACACAAATTTGTCACAAAATTCGGCCGGGTGGGTACCACCGTGTACGATTGCGAAAAACCCTCCCTAGTAATCCAATTTCGGTTTGATTGCGTTCAGGGGTCAGCAAGTGCATAGCCGGGCAGGGGGATTGTGGTGCAGCACTAGTGGGACCGGTGGGTGTCACGCGGTGCTGCGACGACAATCCTCTTCTGATGAGGCCGTCAAGCTGAGTGCCACCATTGTTAACATAGTACGTGTATGTAATGGTGATCCTCTTTCCAGAGACTTTACCTTCAGCTTACCATCAGGCGAGGTGAAGTCAAATTGACGTGTCCTAAATATACTTAAAAAAAAAATTACGTAGGGAACAGGACATCTTGGGAGTATGCGGCCCAACATAGGCCTGCAGAGCCCAAGCTAAGCTCACCTGTTAGCTGATACACCTGTGTTTAAGGGACGAGGCTCCGGCGCAGGTGTTCCTCTTGGGATTGGGAGGTCAGACAGCAGTTGCTCCAATAAAAGCCCTAGATGAGCCAAATCGAGAGAAATAGTTGGCGAGCGAAAATCAGGCTCCAAACTGCAAGCTTTGGATGCAACCGGGGCTAACACTCTGATGATGGTGATGTTAATGTTGGCAAAAGGTGAACTGGTGAGATCCCAAGTAGCGCTGGTTGGACGACGTAAGGACGATATGAGAGCTAATGGGGTAACCCACGAGGTTCTCGGAATATCCGCGCGAATATATTATACCTACATAACCGCATGGTACCTTTTTTTTCTCCGTGCTGGTATCCCCTCGGATACTCCCCGCCGGCCAGCGGTCGAGGTTATGTTGGGCTTGAACCGACTAAGGTGTGTAAGGTTGCCCATAAGGCATTTCCCTCAACCGCATGGTACCTCGGATACCCCCTGCCGGTTAGCGGGGGCGGTTATGTCGGGCTTGAACGTACTAAAATCGCACGCCGTTTCGGGTCTTAGCACGCCGGGGTGTAAGGTTGCCCATAAAGCATAACCCTCGCACTAGAGCATATCCCTCGCACAACCGCATGGTACCTATATTGTACATCACTAGGTAATAGTACTAATACGTTAATTGCATTATTTATTCACTAATTGATCTTAATTGAACGTACCTACATCTCCTGTACACGGTGCACATAAAAGAATGACGGAAAAAAATCTCAAAATAAGGGCATGTTCGCTGTGAGGCCGGTGTCACGTTACTGGGTGACAGCAATCGATGGCAATTGACGACTTAATAACCGAATAATAGACGTTTTTTGTGCCTTGTGCCTCCAACCGAAGCGCGGCGAAATTATTATTTTGGTACACCATTGTTGAACGAAGAAAAGACTGTTTTGATCCTACTTGAATAACCGAACACGGTTATTTTAAAATTTCGTCTTGGATGCATAATCGGGTTTAAAGATAATAATGTGTTAGGTTTTATGATGCTACTTAACTTGCTTAACACTCGATCGGGGCACTCAGCACTAAAATATAGGTACCTAGGTTGTTGGGCAATATCTATGCTCAGCTTTTACTTCAACGAGTTTGTTTAAACGATAAAAATTTAATAGTTTAAAGTTATGTGTGTATTTATCGCAGGTTTATAAGTGCCCGGTTAATGGCAATAGGCTCGCCACCTATTACATTGGGACCTAAACATAAACTGGCGAAATGTGGGTGCTAGCACCTCTGCCTACCCCTTCGGGGATATAGGCGTGAGTTTATGTTATGTTATGTTATGTTTAAATATAGATGTGTGTGTGAAATGACACACCTCACACACTCACCTTCACTACCCAAGTTCCCCTCCCTGCCTAACCAAATTTGATACGAACCTACTAGTGACGCTTTAGACATTCGTCCTAGTAATGAGCTTATTGTAGCTCTCGATAGGCCTAGATCTTTAAGTAGGTTATAGACAGATTTTGCTGGTATACCTCTCGCTCCCACTTCCACTGCATACAAATTAACCATAATTAAACATAATCTTTAGTATTTATCTGAAGTAATAAGTTTTCTTGCACAAGGTTCATACATCACTACATCATTGACATATAAAAGACAAAATATTACAAAACTGCTAAATCGATTAGTCGCAATACAAGACAAAATTCTACATTAGAAAAAAAATTGAAAGCATTGTACCTACTAGTAAGTGATTTTCTTGCATGCAGAAATGTACCCTTAATAATTATTGTAAAAATATGTGATAATACCTGCAGTGGAATATGTAAAATTGACTTTATATTTTCTTATATACTGCGAAATACTGTGTTTCCAAACTTTCCAACAATGATACAATTAGCACTTGAACAAATAGAGCGCCAAACTGAGCCTTGATTGCAAGACCCATTCAGCATACCTATTGTCAACAAGTTTTCCATGAGTCTGAGAGGCCCTACATCAATAAATAATCCAGAGTCAAATAAATTGACATCTAGATATATAGAACCTGTGACAAACCAGACGCAAAACCTGAAGTAATTAGTTCAGATTTGAATCCTGAATCAGTTGCTATATTTGTTTGAAAAACTTTTTTATTTAACTTACCTGCATTAGAACCACAGCTTCATTACTAGATCTTGTAGTTTATTTATTTATTAAACATTATGCCTGAGTAAGAAGGTACTCATAGGCGGGCTTAATGTCACAGGCAGTCTCTGCCAGTCCGTCAAAGGTGGTGCAGAGATAGACTCAGTAGGTAGGTATATTATTGAGAGCAACATTTATAGAAAGATTGGACTGGATAAAGAACAATCATGTTTTTTTTTCAATTAAATTATAAACATTTTGTATGCTTACTTTTTCTAAAGATTTAAATCGGAAAAACAGAACATCTAGAACTGGACTTGAACCTTGATCTTTAGAAAAAGTAAGCATACAAAATGCTTAAAATTTAATTGAATTAATTAGGCGGAGTCATCAAAAAACAATGTTTAAAAATGACTGTAAAGTTATTCATTGTTTCCGTAGTTCGCAAGAATCACGGTAGATGGCTCAAACGTCGCCTTAAGACGTATATAATATATCGGAGAATTTCGAAAATCTGGGACGTGTCTAGATAGCTCAGCTGGTCAGAGAAGGGAGGGACTGTAAGGGACTGGTCGCGGTTTCAAGTCCCGTTCTAGATGTTCTCTTTTTCCGATCTAAATCTTAACAATAATGTTGTCTAATAATATATTTGTAAGTACATACTAACACTAAGATACGTACGTATATTATGATATTGTTACAAATAAATATGTGTAGCGAATTCCACTAAGTGCCATCAATCAGAAGTATAAACAGACATAGATAGAAATATAATATTTAAGGGAATGTAAGCGATATCTTGAGGAGATAGAGTACATTTGTAGCCCGCTACTTCTTCTGCAGCGAGCCAATGGCTAGATACTTGATATATGAAGGTAAAATACACACGTAAATTACATGTCCATAAGTACCTATCTTATAAAATCTAGCGACCTGACTCAATTTATTCATCACATTCACCTCTTTTCTTTGCCGCACCATAAAGACTTGGAATTTTTTACCAACATACGTGTTTCCTTCATCCCGGGTCCTTTTACCAGGGCGTGAAAAAGCATCTGATGAGGCCGTCAACTGAGGACCACCATTGTAGCACGATAGATGTGTGTAATGGTGACCTTCATTCCTGAGACTTTACCTTTGGCTAACCATCAGACGAGGTAAAGTAATATTGACATGACCTTGATAAAAATGACTTATGCCATCGCCATGTGATAGCGACGACAGATGTGACTGTATTACTTGCAAGACTCACCTGAATCCTGTCTTCGGGCAGGTCAGTCTTGAGGGAGAGCATTTCTCGGGCGTACACGTCGGGGTAGTGCGCGTCTTTGAACGCCTTCTCTAGCTCGTCCAGCTGATATGACGTGAAGATTGTCCGGCTGATGGCGATACAGGAAAAGTAAGTTTTGGGTGAAGACACTTGAGATAGGTACTAAATATCTAAATATAAGGATAATCTAAATGATATCTGTCGTAATAATTCGCGGTGTCACATTCAACACGAATATTCGATAAAATGTCAATTAATCAATTAATTTAGTCAGTAAATTAGTCAGTAGCGGGAGGTAGATTTTGTAGTTTTTAAAGATCCCTAGTTATAAACTAAGGGCGCAATGCATTCTGCTGTTACAGTGTTGAGCTGAGAGTGCATACATGATTACCTACAATTCACACGCAATATTTTTTCAATTGAATACCATTGAATTGTTTTTTCGGTGATTATTCCTCCGCTGCTAGACCGATTTTCAATTTCTGTCTTAATGTATGCCAATAGTTAAGTTGCACATTTTGGCGCCAAAATCATGGTCTCAACAGTGATCATTTTGGAGAAATCAGATTTAGAAATTATTGAAGGGTGATTATTCTTCCATGGTATGTTCGATTTTCAATTTAATTTTTTTTTAAACCTTCCAGGTATTTAGTTGTATTTACATGCCAAGTTTGGTCAAAATTGGTCGATGAGTTTAGGAGGAGTAGCGTCACAACCGAAATACACCGAGTGGAGTATAGTGATTGGAGTAAAGAGAGCTTTTCGCTCGACTTCATCTCACTCTCAGCTCAATAAGGCAATTACATTCCTTTGTATTTACTGACTAGTCCTTATTGCTAACACAGAAGGGACAAAATTAGTACTCATGTTGTTAATAAACAGAATCATAAACAGACATTGATAATGGCTAACACAATCATGTCAATCTGTCCAGATTGAAAAATATACAATAAGTCCGATTTATTACGAAGCTAAGTTCACTTTGGTGAGACACTAACTAAAGCACAATTAGTCGACTATTATAAAAGATCTAAATGATATTCGTCAAATCTGATATTCGTCCGAACATAAATGTTATCAAAATTAGACGAGGTCCATATCTTTCGTCTAGCAAGCTATCGTACAAGCGAGCCCGTCGCGTTGTGAACATATATTACTTTATCATATTGAAATCAGAATAAAATTTGTAAGGCGTTCTGTGACTGTGTCCGTCACAGCCCCGATTGCAGCCTAAACATAAACTATTTTAAGTGAACATCAAATTCTTGCTTTGCTTGGAGTTATGAAAGTAAGTAAGCCTTATGTCTTTATTTAAATTGCTTACACTGAGTTAATTGTTAAATGATAAAATTAAAGAACTCCACTACACAAATATGTACCCATATCGTACCGTACAAAGTACCAATGATTTTTTATAGTGCATACCTACCTGTCAGTTTTGTTTTCCAACATTTACATAAAAGTAGATTATATTTAACTAGCTGTTCCCGTTCCCGTAACCCATGGGAACCTATTCTCGGGATAAAAAGTAGCTTATGTGTTATTCCGGGCTATAATCTATCCCTGTGCCAAATTTCATCCAGATCCGTTTAGCCGTTTTTGGGTGAAAGAGCAACAAAGATACATACATACATACATTTTTTTTTTTTTTTACGTGCGGAAATCCCTTCGGAGGCGTGTCGTGTGTGCCCTACACACGCCTGCCAACTCACCGAAGCGGGATACATACATACTCACAAAGTTTCGCCTTTATAATATTAGTAGGATTATGTTTATATGGTACATTGTAGAACTAACAATGTCAAATTGACCAGGAGCAGGGATCTTACCTTGTCTGATCTTTGCAGACTCGACACACAACAGTTAGAAGTTTGGAATGTGGCCCTAGTGGCGCGGAGATAATAAGTGATTGATGTATACCCACTTTCATTTCGATTAGGTATATAATTAACTGGGGTGTGTGTTGGGTAACCTCCTCGAGTGTCGCTCCGATTCCGATCCCGCTGCAGTCCGGGGGGAACGGAATCGGAGCGGCCGGTACACCCTGGGCGGCGGTCAATGGCTTCCCCTTCACCCCTTCATAGGGTTGGCATTGATCGTCGGCCAATACCCAACGTGGCGGGAACACATCGCTCTCCGTACTCCTCTGCTTTCAGAGGAGACAGGATGAGCGATGCTGTTAGTGGTGAGATGGCCCAGGGTCAGCCGGGGTGCGAGGGATATGCTCTATGGGTAACCTTACACCCCGGCGTCTGAAGACCCGAGACGGCGTGCGGTTTTAGTCGGTGCAAGCCCGACATAACCGCCCCCGCTGGCCGGCGGGGGGGTATCCGAAGGGATTTCCACACGATAAAAAAAAAAAAAAAAAAAAAAGGTATATAATTAACTTCGATTCAAAGTTACGATGGCACATGGTAATACATTGTTCCTACGCCTTGTCTGCTACCCTGAGCTTATATATTACTTTATCTGCTCTTACTGTGTAAGGAAAACAACGGTCGATACCCAGTAACATAAACCAAATATGTGTTGGTAGACTCTTCGCTAAAGAAACACAAGTATCGCTTAGTCACTTTAGAGCAAGCCTGATAGTTTTACATAAAGTTGTATACAAGTTTTCTGTCCTTCTAATTGGATAATACCTGAATTAAGACAAAGAATTTCTTGAGCTTGAGAAAGTGTCAAATCAGCACTGACGTTGTTATTTAGCCGAATTTTTCTAGTTCTTATTCAAGAGAAGAGAATATGGATTCAGCCAGATATTTTTGTAAATGTGGCATTTGTGTAACCATAACTGCAACAATACTTATATACCTAAGTACTACGGCAGACCCGACGTAAGTACATTGTAAAGATATTAACTATAAAACAGTTGTTACCTATGTCTACGTTTTTTCTTCTTTTTCTTGCCGTTGTACCCGGTGAGTCCGTCTACGGTGAAATCTTTCGCAGCCTCCAACGATGACACTCCTGTCACAACAAAAAAACAATCGTTATCTCTACTCCACTCACACAGAACCCGCAATGTCCCAGTAATCGCATAACGCGCAGCACCCGGAGCGATCCAGAGTGATCCTCGCAAATCGTCGCCGGCCCAAATCCACTTAACAAGTAGTGTGACAACACGACAACACTCGCCCGGGGATTTGTCACATAATTACCGAATGTGATTGCCAAATGAATTAGTAAACAGGCACGCGGTGGCGGGTTAATAGAATAGATCGAGCGCGTCCCTCGGGACGGCCGCCCCGCAGGAGACAGAGGAGGCTCGAGTGGGGGAGGGGAGGACGCCCGAAACCCTCCGGGACGACGGGTAATTGAATTTGGCGCCAATGAATACGACAATGAATTATTAAATTTAGAGCGGTTCCCTTACGGATCTAAGCGGAGAACTGTTTAACGTTGCATCACAGTAGCGTTATATACATTTCTCGTAGACGTGCACAGCGTATATTTCACGGTCGTGTGTAGCGAGCGGTGTACGACTGCCGGGTGATTGAATCGAGTAGCTCACCCGCGAGGTTGTGTGACGAATCGCGAACAGTAACATTAGCGAGGGAGCGTGTTTGTCACTAAATTATGAGGTCAGTCGATGTGTTAATTTTATTAATGTTTTGAAAGCAATAATTCACACCGGCTGAATAATGGCAATATCGGTTGGAAATAATCATGTTATCATACCCTCAACGACATATTTTGATGCATTGTAAATAGTGAGTTCGGTGGGGGCCATCTCGAAACCGGAGATGGCCCAGGGTCAGTCGGGGTGCGAGGGATATGCTCTATGGGCAACTTTACACCCGTCTGTAGACCCGAGACGGCGTGCGGTTTTAGTCGGTTCATGCCCGAAATAACCGCCCCCGCTGGCCGGTGGGGGGGGGGGGTATCCGAAGGGATTTCCGCACGAAAAAAAAAGGTACCTACTGCTGACGAAAATCAAAGGTTACGTGATTTTCGAAACTGAATTTCTGGCATCCTCGATCACTTTTTTATGTAGAGTTCTTCATTTCACTTCTATCATTTTTTTCTGTTTTTTTTCCACTTAGGTGGCAAACAAGCACACGACCCAGCTGATGGGAAGTGGTTACCGTGCCCTATGGACGTGTGCAACGTCAGGGGCGTCACACTCGCGTTGCCGACCCTGTAGAAACCTTCTATACCCTTCTTGAAGAACCCTATATTGTAGTCGCTTGGGTATTGCAAGCTGTGCCACTACATTTGTGAAAAGTTCAATTTAAAAATGGGATTTTATCTGGAATAACTATATATAATTGTAATTCAGATATATATATATATATATATATATATATATATATATATATATATATATATTTATATATAAAACAGATATATTAACTAATTTTAATAAGTAACTACCTAGCTGAGTCTTTAATAAGCGATATGATTAGCTAACAAGACAAGACAAAGAATAGATTTTAAAAAGCGTTGAGGTGTTTGGACCAAAATCCGAAGAAGATCCTCCTATAAAATGGAGAAGAATCAGTGGATTTTTACTTGACAAGGTAAAACACTCTACCTTATTGACAATTGCAAACTATAAATATTGTCAGACCTTTGACTGACTTGAGCAGTACCGAACACACGGTTTACAATGCATCAAAATATGTTATTATGTAATTGGACTCGATGACCTCTAAGTTCTCTCCGAATATAGTCTCCGGGTATCAGACGGTGGAAGTAACCGGGGCTAGTTATATTGTTAGGACGAATACGAGTCACCACCAAAAGTATTAAATGCTCATTCTATTAGCAATATAACGAGGCACTGTGTAGGGCAATGGATAAAGTTGTGACTATGGTGAAGTTTTGCGCTCACAAATTTTGGCAATTTCTAGCCGTTGACACGACGAAGAAGAAGAAACAGTCTTACTATTTACTACACTTCTCCTGCCTGACATTCATTTTCACCTTGATCTTCGAAGCCAATGATATAATGCTTCCCAGTAATTCCCTATCAGCGCGTTAACCAAACATGTGTAACAATAAAGTGTCGTCACGGGTGATTTGCCACAACGGGTCGTGTCCGAAGCACGCGCCGGAGCCGGTGGCCGGGTCGGTCCTGCGTGTCGCCGGCCCGGGCATGTCCGAACGCGCGCGATCGATTGGTCACACTACCGCGAACTCACTGTGACACTGTAGTTTTAAACTTAGAGTTTAAATATTTGTAATAAACTAAATATTGATACTTATATCTTAATTGCAATGAAGTATCATATATACCCATAGAGTTAATATCTACAATGGAAATTAAAATAAACGCATGCGTATACGTCAGGGGGCGCTGGTTCGATTCCCGCTCAGTGCAAATATTTTTATGAATGAATATGTCTATTTGCATTGGTCTGGGTGTTTCTATGTTTAATATGTGTGTATTTACAAAAACAAAGTATATAAGTATGTTTATCCGCATTCTGGAATCCATAACACAAGCTAGTTAAACTATGCTTACTTTGGGTCTAGAAAGCGCTGTGTAGAATGTCGTAGAATATGTGTGTAATAATGTCCACGAGGCTCTGATGCAGCGTCTCTTCTCGAGGGTGGCTGGTCAGGCGGCAGTCGTGTTAACTTTGGATGCGCCCGGGCAATCGTTCAGGGAATGGGAGAAACGAGGAGAATGTTGCTGAATTGTCTGACTAGTGTTGGTGGCCCATGTCGGATACACTGGCATTGAAGTACACACGCTTATTGCTCCCGGTTAGGAGGATGCCATGCTTTGGCATGGCTTTAGCATGTAGAATCTAAGTGTGTATTTCGATACATACTTAGATTCTACACAGCGCTACACAGCGCTATCTAGAACTTTGGATCTAGGTAGCGCTGTGTAGAATATTTACTTTAGAAACAAAAAAGAAAACTAAACTGGATTGCAAGTTTTTATTCAATATTTACTTTCACCTAACAAGTAAGTGTAAGCGATAATAATTACGAGTATTTTTTCATGGAATAGTGGAAATGGGATCAAACTCATACGGTCCTAATTTTATTATCAATTCATTTGTCTCCTTAGACCAGAACCATGCTTACTGTAGATCGAATGCAGCTACACTTCGGAGAGGGCAATCACTTAAAGGTAATACACTCGCGCGTCCCCCGGGGCCGCCTGACTCCGCCTGACGAGGGACTGACGCCGGCCCCATCAAACACTGTGTTTTATGACACCTATTGCACTTTACTTTATAACTACATACCTACAACTTATATGAATAAACACTGCTTAGATAAAGATTTAGATCGGAAAAAGAGAACATCTAGGACGGGACTTGAACCCGTGACCAGTCCCTTACAGGGGGAATGCTCTGGCCAACTGAGCCACCTAGACACGTCCCAGATATTCAAAACTCTCCGATACATTAATACGTCTTAAAGCGACGTTGGGTCGGGTCACGGGTTCAAGTCCCGTTCTAGATGTTCTCTTTTTCCGATCTAAATCTTTAGAAAAAGTAAGCATACAAAATGTTTAAAAATTTAATTGAACTGTCTTAGATGTTCTTCTTCTATAGCGCAGCGATAGCAAGTGCAGCTGTTGTCCAAGAGGTCCCGAGATCGATTCCCAGGAGTCAGGAAAATTACCTGCTACCTGCTTAGTTTTTTCAGTTTATATATTTGGATGCTTGTTACTCAATCACGCTCAAACGGCTGAACAGGATCCCTGGAATGGGTTCCTATGGGTTGCGGTAACGGGATCAGAATTCACGCGGGACAAGCCGCGGGCAACGCCATCTAGACCCAAACTAAGCTGAGCTTGTCATATGGGTTCTAGAATGCGGATAAACATACTTAGATACTTTTTTTTTGTAAATAAATACATATTATGTATAGAAACACCCAGACCAATGCAAATATACATATATGCAATGAGCGGGAATCGAACCCGCGACCTCTGACTTAGCAGTCGAATGCTCTACCGCTACGCCACAGAGGTCGTTTTGTTCGAATTTTGTTTTAATACTGCCAGTTTGTCGATATATCTTTGCAATCCTAATTACAATACCTTCATATTGTATATCTAAATTCAATACAAAACTCTATAATAAGCACATAATACGATTTCCATTCATTACTCGTAACTAGCGGAGCACGTGTAAGCTAACAAGACCCCTAAACAATCTCCTACGCCTCGCCTAACGCCTACGCCTAGCTAAATGTATCATTATAAAAATGCGAGCGATCATTACGAAGACTTAACCGCTCACCGGAAAACCAATAATGTATGCGTTACCACGAAACGATCCTACATTTAAAAACCCATCTTTACTTTTAGGAGTATGGTTGATATTCGCTTGGGGTGGTGGTCTAGAGCATAATTTGCGTAAGGCAAGGGCGCTCGGTGAGGCCTGAGGAGGGAGTTTGACTCTCGGTGAAGGAAAGCTACTTGTGGCTGAGAACACAGCCACTTTCGCCAGCGGCATTGTGAGTCAAATGAAAATGTGTTGAGGGAAAATATTATTTGTGTGCTTGTATCGATTTTCATTTTCATAGACTAACTACAGTCGAAGGAACTCTTTCTTGTAAAATACTGGCAGCTTACTATGTGATCGTGGAGCACTGACCTCCTGTGTGATCCTGAGTCGTATAAATAAGCTTTCGGGGTTTTCCGTTTAGGAGTTCTTAGTACAGTGGCGATAGTCTCGATTTCTTGGGACTCAAAACATTACTAGCAATTTCTTGTTATATACCTCTCCTTACGGATTAAGGGACTAGAAAAAATATACCTAATACGCGTAACACCTAGTTCTCTTTAGTTATGTATAAATCAATAGTACGCAGCAATAAAAAAAAGTGGTACTCCGGGAACCTTGAACAATTACGTATGTATTTTAGTATTGTCATCATCCATCCTTCCCTTCATTCATTCATCCATTTTTGGATATGGAAAGCGTGACAAGACGTGACGATGACGCGACTTCCATGATTTTTGTTCATCCAAAAAGTGCTCAACGCGCCAAAAGAAGTTTTCATTTCAAAATAGTTTCTATTAGGTACTGTAGCGCCGGGGTGTGTGTTGGGTAACCTCCTCGAGTGTCGCTCCGATTCCGATCCCGCTGCAGTCCGGGGGGAACGGAATCGGAGCGGCCGGTACACCCTGGGCGGCGGTCAATGGCTTCCCCTTCACCCCTTCATAGGGTTGGCATTGATCGTCGGCCAATACCCAACGTGGCGGGAACACATCGCTCTCCGTACTCCTCTGCTTTCAGAGGAGACAGGATGAGCGATGCTGTTAGTAGTGAGATGGCCCAGGGTCAGCCGGGGTGCGAGGGATATGCTCTATGGGTAACCTTACACCCCGGCGTCTGAAGACCCGAGACGGCGTGCGGTTTTAGTCGGTGCAAGCCCGACATAACCGCCCCCGCTGGCTGGCGGGGGGGTATCCGAAGGGATTTCCGCACGATAAAAAAAAAAAAAAAAAAAAAGGTACTGTAGCGCCAGCTGGCGTCAACGTCAACGGCCAAGAGTCTGACCAACCGGCCCTTTTCAGGGCCAGCTGACCCCATTGCAAGGGGGTGGTCGCTCCCTCTGCTCTAATCAGACGGGACACTGCGAATGGCCCAGGGTCAGTCGGAGTGCGAGGGATATGCTCTATGAGTAACCTTACACCCCGGCGTCTGTAGACCCGAGACGGCATATAAAAAAAAAAAAAAGGTACTGTAGCGCCGCTGAAACTGCGAAGCAATGGTGCAATTATCATCTCAAACAAGACGTTTATAACATTTGTACCTTTGAACTGCTACGATAAGAGAGTCAGCCGGCGTATGATTGTGTTGATTAATATACAATTTATCTAAGGATGGTGTAAAAACCAGCAGAGAACTGTTCTACCTGTTTCTACGACTCTTCTTATAGGCATTAATTTATCAAACTAACAGGTGGAAAGTCACTCTAAGAAGGAGAGAAGAGAAAAAAGAAGAATATGAAAGCAGTACTCATTTCATTAGATCTTGAACACGAAGGGTTGTATTGCCCACTGGGGATGAAGGTTCCCGCTATCTCCGACTGAAGCAGCGCCATCGGAAACGATTAATGTCACCTTGTGTGATTTTACAGGAAACTAACCCAGGTGCCAAATAAACACACGCTGTTTCTAACGGCAAGCGGTCACCATAGCCTATGAGAATTTGCAACACTAGACGTGTAATTCACGCATTGCCACCTGCAGAATTAGGTATTTTCCCCTTCACTGAGAAGTTGGAAAAATATAAGAGGCCTGAATATGTAAGGTCTCCAGCGATCTCCAATTGGTTCGAAAAGCTAGATTGTGATGCTCAAAGACAGACTTCCCATATGGCCGACTAGCTCTAGTTTTAGAGCGGCCAGGATATTAGGGGAATTTCTATTAATCAATGTGGCAATAAAAAGTAAATTCAGTGAACGATGAGCCCAAGACCACTAGACCACCTCAAATTTAGGGTAACGGCCACGTCTCTTTCTCAATGCGGTAGGCAGAGACCACATGCTTCCACTTGCTATCTTGTTAGGCACCTCTAAAGTTCAGCTAGCCTATTGTTGGTTGCAAGTTTAAACATCTAAAAACAAACATACGGCGGCAGACGTTACAAAATTAGGACTCTCACACAAATCGTGAGTCGAATACCTGTAACTCAATATCGACGTCTACAGAATCCATTTTACACTTATTCCGTACATTGGGCCAATCACGCGGTGTGCAAATTGGCAATCGTCGCGGGCCAATTTGCCCGCGATCAGTCGGAGATTAGATTTACTCGCGGGATTTGTGCGAGATCGTGCAACTCCGCGCGGGGTCGTGGTACGTGACGCGCCGCTGATGACGTCAGCACACGTGCGGATTGCTCGCCAAGATCCGTGTATTTGCTTACGATGTTGTGTGAGCTCTGCCGAGAAGTCTGCACGTTTTGTTATGTGCTTGTTCTGCACCCTTATAAAAGACTACTTAAACAACATCATTCTATACATTTCTAGAGGGACGGTTTGTCGAAGTCTTTTTACTGATATTTAAAACTTCGTTTCTTTTTAAGCGTTCGCGCCCGTATATCCTCGGAAAAGTTGGCATTTTAAACATAGGATACAAGGAGACAACACAGCAGAGGTGCTTAATAGCTAGCTGGACGTCTCGCAAGCCGAGCAGGTAGATAAGTATAAATAAATAAATATTCTACGACATTCTACACAGCGCTTTCTAGACCTCAAGTAAGCATAGTTTAACTAGCTTGTGTTATGGGTTCCAGAATGCGGATAAACATACTTATATACGTTTCTTTTTGTAAATACATACATATTATACATAGAAACACCCAGACCAATGCAAACAGACATATTCATGCATACAAATATTTGCACTGAGCGGGAATCGAACCCGCGCCCCATGTCGTTGCAGTCGAATGCACTACCGCTACGCCACAGAGGCCGTCGATAAACCCTGACAGTACCTTCAGGCAGGTTAAAGAGAGCTGAAGTGTAGTCATGAGATATCTTTCAGACAAACATAGGCAGGTGACAACTCTGTTGTATTTATTTATATCTAAAATACTCCCAAGACGCGCACACGATCTAAATATTGTTCTCTATAATTATTTTCTGTGTTTAATCATTATAATAATTATAACCTTTTTTACTATGCTTTTATAAAAGTGCCTATTTGGTTTTGTAGTGTCAATATTGTATTTAAAAAATGCATCACGATAGCAATGTTATTAAAATTATCAATATTTAACCTAGTTAAAAGATGAGATGAAGAAAGGTCTAACCTTAAGAAGATGCCGAGGGTGAATCAAGACAGGCCACAGTAAAAACAAATTCAAGTCAGTCTAGTAAATAGTAATAAACTAAACTTAGGTACATACTAGAATCGAGGATAGATTAGATAATAAATAATAAATAAATATTCTAGGACATATTACACAGCGCCATCTAGACCCAAAGTAAGCAGAGCTTGTCATATGGGTTCTAAAATGCGGATAAACATACTTAGATACCTTTTTTTGTAAATAAATAAATATAAGACATAGAAACACCCAGACCAATGCAAATATACATATTTACAATGAGAGGGAATCGAACCCGCGACCTATGACTTAGCAGTTGAATGCACTACCGCTACGCCACAGAAGTCAAGATAAAAACAATAAATAGATACAGTTGTGTATCAGATGGTCTCAAAGCCTCCCTTTCTGATTCGATGTTTACTCTACCGACCACTAGATGGCACTACCTCAGCCTTAAATATTATCTACATAACTATTTTGATAATCACTACACAATTCTATAACAAAGTTCTCCGCCGCGTCTGTCTGTTTGTCTGTTCGGGATAAACTCTAAAACTACTGCACCGATTTTCTTGCTGTTTTCACCAGTGTATAGATGGTTCTAAAGTAAGGTTTTAGTATATAATTTGTCAAGTTATTGTATAGGTACATTGGCGCGAATATAGTGATATTTTTAGGTGTAGGTGTGTAGGTGTCGGAAAAAAAATAAGCCGCCTGGGAGCTTCCAACGAAAATGCTGCTTAAACCATGGGAGATATAACAAAATTATGTATGGTGGAACTGTGTATCTTATATAGGCGGTGGTGATGGAATAGGGTCCCATGGGTAACGGGAACGGGATCAGAATTCCAAGCGGGTGAAGCCGCGGGCAATAACTAGGTAATATAAATGTAATATATGTAAAGCTAATTGTACCATATTCATATCATTATCATACTGATTTAAGCCGTCCACGGCGCTCTGTAGGTATTAGCTGAATAGGTACCTCCTAAGAGCGAGCGCGTGGGCCGCCGCCACCTCCTTCTGCGAGCATGAAATGCTCGCGAAGCAGATGGCGGAACGCGCCCGGGAGAGATCTAGAACTCTCCCGACCCGCCGAGCCCGCAACTTGCTCGCTGCGCGTCGCAGGCGACTCAGGCGCCGGAGGTCGCTTAACGATCTCCGGCGCCATGAGCGCAGGCCTGGGGGTGGCGGGTGAGGCCACCTGTCACCCCAGCAGAAGCAGGCCGGGACGGTGGGGCGACTAGCGCCCCTCCCCCAAACCGGGGCAAGACGGGGACACCGTGGTTCCCAAACCCGAGGGGGCCATCTCGAAAATGGAGATGGCCCAGGGTCAGTCGGGGTGCGAGGGATATGCTCTATGGGCAACCTTACACCCCGGCGTCTGTAGACCCGAGACGGCGTGCGGTTTTAGTCGGTTCAAGCCCGACATAACCGCCCCCGCTTGCCGGCGGGGGGGGTATCCGAAGGGACTGCCGCACGAAAAAAAAAAAATTACGGTACCTCCTAAGATACAAAGGTTGAGCCCATGTTTACTTTTTCATGTGAAAATAACAGAAGGCTGATTTGAGGGGCGGGTGGAACCCCAGAACACCCTCTCTTGCGACACCCATACATGTATCCCACTTTTATGGTCGCCTTCGGTCACCTTACATAAATTGTGTCTTTTTCATGTGCTATTTCTAAATCAATTTTAGGGTTCCGTAGCCAAATGGCAAAAAACGAAACCCTTATAGATTGGTCATGTCTGTCTGTCCGTCCGTATGTCACCGCCACTTTTTCATAAACTATAAGATTTTTACACAAAAATAGAAAAAAAAACTCAATTTTTTTTTGTCACCAATCCCATTCGTGGCGTAGTCCTATCTATGGATAGGTTTTCAAAAATGATATTGAGGTTTCTAATATCATTTTCTTCTAAACTGAATAGTTTGCGCGAGAGACTTCCAAAGTGGTAAAATGTGTGTCCAATGGGTGTGTGTATATGTGTTACAGGGGGGGGGGAGGGATAAGTAACTTTTGAAATAAGGGAATGATAAAACTAAAAAAAAATATATGATGTACATTACCATGTAAACTTCCACCGAAAATTGGTTTGCACGAGATCTAGTAAGTAGTTTTTTTTAATACGTCATAAATCGTTCAATCAACTCAAATCTACCCTTCAAGGGCGAGTCCGACTCGCACTTGGCCGGTTTTTTAATTTGTAGTTTTATTACTGTACCTAAGTATATCGACTCACTCGCAACAAATTACCTTGTCACATTTACTGAACATCTCCCGTCAATAATCCAATTGACGCCGAGCTTGCGCTGAGGACCTGCTCGTATCACTCCGGTAAAAAGCACAAACCGTCTCCGGCGAGGTCTCTCCGGCGACGTAACGCGATAAGTCGCGGCGCAATTATATGTGAGTGCCAAACGGATTGCCAATTTACACGCGACGAGCCAATTGAGGCGATGCGTACCTCGCTACGGCGACGCGCCTCGCCGTAGCGATGTACCAGACCGTTTTATTTGAAGAAATGAAATGTGCTTGCCATGTACGGTAAGCAGAATAAGTCACTAACTACAGGTATTTTAAATTTCATGTAAATAGACCCAAAAAAAAACAGCCCGCTGAGTTTCTTGCCGGAGTCTTCTCAGTACAGGGCCGCGTTTCGAACCGGTGGTCCATTTGCCAAACATTCGTTTTGTAAGTGTCGTATTAAAGGTTCAAGATTAACGCGGGTGAGCACAGCCCTGTGGTGGCCATCGGTCCCTTACACTTTTGTTCAATCACCATTATCTATCAACAGTACAATTTTATTGCATTTAATCAATCAGTTAGCCTATAGTAGTCTACTGCTAGATATCTCCTCCTCCTCTCCTCTCCTAATGTGCGCCTCTGGTGCAGGCTTTCTCTGGGGATTGGGGAGATAGATGGTAGGAGTCGCCCCCGTAAATGTCAAGATTTAGGTTATTCTAACAGATAATTGTCCTTCTTTTAATTCGTCAAAAGAGTCACACTTACCTGTTAGAATAACCTAAAATCTTTGAAATATTGACTGTGCCAACAATTTCTTACAAATGTATGTTTTTAGGAAGTTGATCTACAGTCTACAGGATTTATTCAAGTTTCAAGTAACTTAATTAACCTAGCATCCTGATAATAATTCAGACTAAGCTGTCCTCAGTGTTGCCTACACATGGTTTTATACATCTATTCATTTAAGTTTAGATACGTTGAGCTCCTTTCACTGCTGACTGTACTCAGCAGCTAAAATGTGATTTTTAACTTCTGTCCAATTTAAATCTTAAGGCTTTCACGGCCGGCGTTGCATGTAGAATATACTGCTTCCGGACTGTTTGGCCGTGGTCCATCGGAAACTTGTATTCCACACGTTTCGTCGATCACTGCGGTCGACATCTTCAGTGGTACAGCTCGGGACGCCGTCGAGTGCGGAGAACCTTCCTCGGCGGCGAACTCGGCGCGACTGATGAAGGAAGCCAAACAGCCCGGAAGCAGTATATTCTACAACTTCTGTCCACCTTACCAACAATTCTCAAATTTCATATTTTCGGACTTGCTACAGTTAATACTTACTATTGATAGCCCTAATTAAGGTACGTGCCCTGAAATCTCCACTAACCTGTCATCAAGGAAGGCAGCAAATTAAATACTCACCAAAATGGAAAAATGCTCAACAAATTGGATTAAACCTCACCAAATATTGATTTACTAAAAGAGTAAGAAAATAGACGAAATAGATTTGTTTAGGTTGAGGAGAAACCGTAGCGGAGCTCCCCCCTTAATCTTCGTGGTTATTTTCTTATAACCATCCAAAAATAAGACCCTGCAAAGTAAAAGTTTCAAACACAATTAAGTTACCATTTATCCGTTTTGATGACCATTTGTCTGTTTTGGTAAATGTTTCAATTTTTATTGGTAGTAAAATAATTGCATTTCTTTTAGGTGTTTAAACGCAAGCCATAAAGCAATAAATCCACAAAGAAAATGTCTTCCTTAATGGATTGTTAGCGTCAAATATAGTATACATACTTAGGTATGAAATTAGGTGTATGTAGAGTTATACAGTTACCTGAATAAAATTGTCGGACTGCTACGATTTACATGAAACAAATAAAAATAAGAATTAAAATATAGAAAGATTACAAAATAAACACTTACAAACAAACATGGGATAGAGGAATAGAGAAATATGTAGAGTAGTCTAATGAAGTGCAGTCAACATTTTACAACATCGGGTTAGAGATCTTACTGAAATATTAAGTGAACGTAAATATTGAGAAGTTATTAAAATTGTCTGATTGTCTGCATCAGTCTTTTCTTATACTTAATTATATGGGTAGATATTTGATCACTTCTGTTTTATACATATATTATTAACGAAATTAAATGTGAAATTCAACAACAATGACGCGTACGCGTATTGGAAGAATTTCAGTACCATCAATTTTCTGCACCAGCGACTCAACTTCTGTTTTTCCGTCTATTATACAACTGCTGCATGTTTCTTTATTCCATCATAACCATGGAACGTCTGCACAGATTTGAATGTTTGGAGTACCTATCGTTAGAATCCTTACATCATTCCGAGTGACACTGGCTATTTTTTTTAAAAGAATTTGTATTTTTTAATTATTTTCTTGTTTAACTATGCTAATGAATGACGTGAAAATAGTTCCGTGGCAGGAAGCTCCTTTAGAATCAACCTGATTTTATTGATGGTATACCCCCGACCAGGCAGGAGTGGTGAAAGAAATTAATTATGCGCAGATACAGCTTAAGCTTCAAGTAGTAGAATATGTCTTTTATATCCTAAACAACGTAATCTATTCTTATCCGGTTATCAACAAAAACAAACGCGTAGCTGAGTACAGTACTGGTCCATAATGCGTGTTTTTACGAATTCCATCATCCCAAACTGTTCTAACAACAGCATCGTTCGCCTGCAGCCCGCGAACTCGCCGGGTATCGCATTTCAGCGGCCTTGTTCCCACAGCGCGCAGGTGTTAATAAAAATAGAGCAAGCAGCCTCAAAGCCTCCCCCGCACAATGCGAGCCACGCTTTTGTGCAGATATTATGATCTTGAATTTTTGCTTTTTTACACGACTGTATGAGTTAACATCATCTACCGTTTTGGTCAATCAGTTTTCTTTTTTATTTATTTAAGTGAGTAAATGTCTGATTTTGAGACGTATAGGCTAGCCCTCAGGGCCTCATTACCTACCTGCCTATTTGCTCATTGCCAAAAACTTAGCATTTGTTATTTCCACACGCATAAATTGAAATGATCACTGACATTGAAGCTATCGCAGAACATCAATTTGGATTTAAGACACCACCACCAACTATAGAACAAGTGCACAGAGTATGCGATCATGTGAGAGACGCTCTGGAGCATTTTTGGACATGCGCATGGCCTTTCATAAGCTCTCGCATAATGGTCTGCTTTAAAATCAATTATGCTACCTCTAATTTCTACAACATAAAAGCAGGCTGTACGGGCCAACCGTACAGATTCATCAGCATTATGTAGAATGTAAGTCAATACTCAGTTCGCGTCGATCACATACATTGCATATATCATTATATAGTTCACGTTTGCACCCCAATCACGGTCGACGCGTAGGTACTCATTATTATTTAGCATTTAATTATATCAATTATTAGCATTAATATCAATTCGTAATTATAAGTATCAATAATTAACACAACTCTATCCTCTATTCCTCAGGGATTGGTATTAGGACCATCGCTCTATCTGCTATTCACGGCCGATGTAGCGGAATCTGCATTCAATTTAATGTGCATTACGGCCAGGTTTGCAGATGAACCCGCGGCACAGATTAATAAATAGTTACTAACGTGACCCGCGGTACGTTCTGTAGGGGGTTCGAATCCCGACAAATAAAAGATAAGTTTTAAGAGAAAGAGAAAATGTAATGATAGATCACAAACGAGAATATGGAATACACATTATGCCGCGAAGCTACGGTTTGGTCGCCCCGAGTCCCGTAAGATCTTAGGTTGAACTGGTTAGTAGTAGAACTGGTAGCAATCGGTCCGACCGCGCCGTTTCCGCGAAAGTTGCTAAGGCCAGCATTTGTATAATGTACGTGGCCCGTACACTTTCAGCTGATAAAGATCCAGAAGTTGCATTTAGAAACCTACAGGAGTATTTTGACAAAGTCCATTCATGCATGCACTCATGGAAAATCGAAGCTAGTGCAACTAAATGCAATTATATCACATTTAGCCTAAGGAAAGAAGAGTTGTTCCCCTGAAAAATTAGGTCAAGAAGTGCTTTTTCACAGTACAACTGTTAAGTAGCTCGGATTTCAAATTGACAGAAAATAGACCTGGAAGACACATCCAAAAAAAAACGGGATGAACTTAAGTATAGATTTAGGTAATTGGAATGGCTTCTAGGCAGAGGATCACCGCTATTTGAAGAAATAAATTGCTAATATACAAAACAATATTAAAAACAATTTGGAAGTTTTTTTTTTATTACGTGCGGAGATCCCTTCGGATACCCCCCCGCCGGCCAGCGGGGGTGGTTATGTCGTGTATCGACTACGACGAGTAAAAAATTCAAAATTCCGTGCTCAAAGCTCCATGATTCACTACAAGTTCACTAGAATGAATGAAGTACACGAATACCTGGATGTTCCCACAATAAAGAAAGAAATAGTCAAAACTGCCCAGTCATGCAAAGACGGAATCACTCACCACCAGAACAAACTAGCCCAAAGTCTTGGAATTCAACTGGTATAACCTGGAAGGCATTTCTATGTGAAGCATCTCCTAAAATACCTGCTTATGGTATTAACTGAAACCGATAGCATGTTAGGACCTAAATAACAAACAAAAAACAAACAATAAAACTTAACATTTAAATACAGCATCAAAGTGCAAGATAATATTTATATTTCATGTGAATACTGTTTATTAGCTTAAGACATTTTTTAGAGCTAAGCAAACAACTTTTATCACTGACTTTGCCTGTGGTGTATCTAAAATTGCAACGCTTTTCTCAGTAACATAATTTACTAGCATCTGCAAAAGTACCTTTGGCTGCTAATTTATTTGGTTTCCATCAAAGTATCATACAGGCTCTAGGTACGCTATAATTTGCGAACTTGGCACGAAAGTTAAGTTTAGTTTTTAGCTTTTACTTACTTTTCTCGATAACATGTAGCCAGATGAAAATACTAATTTATAGGCTCGTTTTCTATGAGACTAGACAGGGCTAGAGTGTCCTCGAGAACGTCTCGAGTAATAATTAACCAACAGAGCTGTCTCCTCTGACACAAGTAATGAGCTGGCACTTATTAAGTCTCAGGAGGTCAGAACAGAGCCATTATAATTGCTAATACGCTGCCATCCACTTCAATTTTTCTTACATCTTTCATTACGCAATAATCACCCTTGCGTACATGTTATAAAGGTGGTATTACCATCGAGTTGTTGCTAGCTGTCGATGTAAGTCGTTATGGGATCAGTGGTCGTCAAAGGGTGGGGTGAGGAGGATCTAATCGTAAAATATTATTGTTGCTTGAAGGTGGGGGGCCGTGTTTTGGAGTTTCCTTGTTGTATACTACCTATAGCTTTATGTAGAGACGATGTTTGGTATTTTATTTTAGAAAGCTTAGGTAAGTAAGTATTGGCCCCATGGCATAGGTTTGGTTTCAAATTTTGTGTTATTCCTCTATCAACCCCTTCAGGGAAATACGAGACTGAGTGTTTAAGGTACGCAGGTCATGCTCTATCAAATCTAAGCTAAATCCGTTCTACGGTCTTTGCGTGATTGAGTAATAAACAAATCAAGAAACGTAAAACCTTTCAAATGTCTAATGCCTATTTCTAGGCTTTCTTTAATAATGTATTTTTGCATTATTCTGGGACAATCCATACCTAGGGAGACAAAAATGGCCGCCAGAGCAGTGAGTGGTAAATTTTAATTGTTATTAAGGATTTGTACTGCTGACTGATGTAACCTAGTTTAACTTTTTGAATTAAGTCACTTGTAATGGCATTCTCAAAGGTTCTTATGACAGTAACATCTGTTATAAAAACCTTCGAGAATGCCGTGAGGCGAAACCGGTCAAGTCTAATAAATAAAATAGGTAATATTCTGAGAAGTACAAGTGACTTAATTCAATATGTCATGAGGTAAATCAAAGCAAAATCATTTATTTGCGATGAACATGGTACAAGAGATGTTACAATGCTTTATGTTTCTTCATATTCTGCCATATCTGGCCTACAAATGTTACCTACAAGTTTACCTATACCATAATATGTTAACATTTTTTCACAAAACATTTTCATTTCTTATCGTTTCATCCGAAAATTCATTAATATTGTTTAATAATATGTCAAATAATTGTTTTTTAAATAATGTTATCCGTAATGTGTTCAAATTCTGTGGAAGGTTATTAAATATTCTTAAATACATGCAATAAACATTTTTGTTTTTTTTACCACTCAGGTGGCAGACAAGCTTACATAATAGTTAGAGATTAATTTCCAAAAATGTACTACTACTTATCTATTGCACTGCGAACCATATATTAAATGTTATTGTTGTGATTATTACCCCAAAATTCAGAATCATAAAAAAAATTAGGTGATATTGTATAATTTTGTAAGATACCTACTAATTTAAATATTGATATATTTCTTTTGAAGACTACAAACTTCCTATAAGGTGTTTTCTTATCTGTTAGTCATAGTATTGCCCAATATACCCAAGCTCACAATACAGTCGGAGCAGACTCCTCGCTGCCCACAATCAGATTAGCCGGTCACCAACCACGCCGTGTGCTCGTACTTCTGAGCTGAGCTAAGAGGCCAATAACTAAATGTCGGTTACAGTGTCCGGCGAGGCCACGCCCAGCCCTCCGCCTCGCTCGGGCGCCCTGCCTCGCCCGCGCGCCGGAGAGGGAGGGAGGGAGGCCGGTGTTATTGTTTTGTATTGATACACATCGACGCGTTTCGTTTGTGCGTTTGTTTTGCTATCTGGGCAGATAGAGACGAGAAACTATTTGTGAAATCAAGTTGTTGGTCTCTACATGTTACATTTTATTAGGTTCCTCTTGCTTTATGCCGGTTACAACAGAAACAAAAACTGCTTACAATTAAAAAAAACTGATTGATAGAGGAGAAAGAGGTTACTAAAGATTTCACTTAGCGTACTAATAGGTAGGTATAGGTACTAAGTAGGTAATTAGTTTTAATATTTATGTTTGATATTTTAAAAACTGTTTCACTTAGGTAAGTGAAAGTAGGTACCTAATTATAAACGTCAATTTCTTAAATGACCACTCCATGTAATACCTACTCAAGAAATGTAACTTAATTTACGTAATTATTTCTGATAGTTACTTATATTGTAAACTAACCGTGCCCGCGGCTTCGTCCGCTTGGATTTAGATTTTTCAGGTTTTGATTTTCTCGCGCGCTTCCCTAATTCTTTCTTTAAAATAAATGAAGCCTTTGTTCTGCGTTGTAATATTTTATCTGTCAATGAAAGTCAAAAGTTGCTTAACACTAAAATTTGTATAAACTGACTGTAGGTCCCTACCTTTGTTTTTTTTTTTTTTCGTGCGGAAATCCCTTCGGATACCCCCCCGCCGGCCAGCGAGGGTGGTTATGTCGGGCTTGCACCGACTAAAACCGCACGCCGTCTCGGGTCTTGGGGTGTAAGGTTACCAATAGAGCATATCCCTCGCACCCCGACTGACCCTGGGCCATCTCACCACTAACAGCATCGCTCATCCTGCCTCCTCTGAAAGCAGAGGAGTACGGAGAGCGATGTGTTCCCGCCACGTTGGGCCGACGATCAATGCCAACCCTATGAAGGGGAAACCATTAACCGCCGCCCAGGGTGTACCGGCCGCTCCGATTCCGTTCCCCCCGGACTGCAGCGGGATCGGAATCGGAGCGACACTCGAGGAGGTTACCCAACACACACCCCTGTAGGTCCCTACCTATCTACTAAATAAAACTAACACGGGGCGATTCGAGGCGGCGAGTCTCCTTGCCGGAACTCCGCCATGGGACCTGGAAGCGAGAGCCCTTTCGCAACTGTACCAGTGGCGAAAGAAGGCGCGGGAGCAGGGATGGAACCCCGAGCCTCGAGAAATCGAGGCCGTGCAGTCCCAGCTCCGCCAGGCCATCGTGGTGGAGTGGAAGGAACGACTTGGGCAACCAAGCGCAGGGCACGCCGCAATAGCGGCGGTAAGGCCCATCATGGAGGATTGGCTGGAGAGGCGACACGGAAGCCTCTCATACCGACTGACGCAGGTGATCTCCGGGAAGGGGTGCTTCGGGGACCACCTGCATCGGATCAGGAAGGAGCCAACGCCTGAGTGTCATCACTGCGACGCGAGCGAGGACTCAGGGCTGCACACGCTGGCGGACTGCCCGGCGTGGGAGGCGCCGAGGCGTGACCTCGTGGCAGCCATCGGGGTGGGAGTCCTCTCGCTCGGCAGCATGATTGCGGCAATGGTGCGGAGCGCGAGCGCGTGGGCCGCCGCCGCCTCCTTCTGCGAGCATGTAATGCTCGCGAAGGAGGCGGCGGAGCGCGCCCGGGAGAGACTTAGAACTCTCCCGGTCCGCCGAACCCGCAACTTGCTCGCCGCGCGTCGCAGGCAACTCACGCGCCGGAGGTCGCTTAACGACCTCCGTCCTCCATGAGCGCAGGCCTGGGGGTGGCGGGTGAGGCCACCTGTCACCCAAGCAGAAGCAGGCCGGGACGGTGGGGCGACTAGCGCCCCTCCCCCAAACCGGAGCAAGACGGGGACACCGTGGTTCCCAAACCCGAGGGGGCCATCTCGAAACCGGAGATGGCCCAGGGTCAGTCGGGGTGCGAGGGATATGCTCTATGGGCAACCTTACACCCCGGCGTCTGTAGACTCGAGACGGCGTGCGGTTTTAGTCGGTTCAAGCCCGACATAACCGCCCCCGCTGGCACGCGGGGGGGTATCCGAAGGGATTTCCGCACGATAAAAAAAAAAAAAAAAAAAAGGGTAGGCCTAGGTGGTATAAAAATATGAAATAGCCTAAACGTTTTCTATTATTTTAAACAGATAGGTAGGTTTATAGACTTTTTAATTTCAAATGAAAAAAATATTAGAATTAATGATTTTTTACAGCATGTACGAGTAAGTAGGTACAATGGTAACTATTTCTTATAGATTTAAATTGGAAAAAGTCAACCTCTATGATGGGACTTGAAACCGCGACAGTCTCTTTGACCATTCCAGCCATTTGACTATTTTGACAATTGAGTTACCGGGACGGGTACCTTTTTTTGTATCCCCCGGATACCCCCCTCCCCCACCGCCAGCCAGCGGGGGTGGTTATATCGGCTTCGAACCGACTAAAACCGCACGCCGTCTCGGGTCTTCAGACGCCGGGGTGTAAGGTGGCCCGGCCCATAAGGCATTTCCCTCGCACCCCGGTACCTGTACCTGGACGGGTACCTATAGCTGAATGTAAGAGGTAGGTAGGTAGATAAGCATTTTTACCCAATTTGTCTAGTATCGTAAATACATACATACATACATACAGTCACGCCTCTTTCCCTATGGGGTAGGCAAAGACCATATGTTTCGATACTGGCATACATCTTTAGTTTCTTAAACTGTTGATTAAGAGTACCCTTTGACTTGGCCTATCTTTAAAATGTCTCCGATCTGATTGACATGCATATTGGTCCTGGTATTATACTTTTTAAATAAAATTTATTTGAATGAACTTGAAGGTGTTTTAAGACCTACTTAGTATGTGAAGACATATTTCTTTGCACCTCATTAGTATCAACGTCACTCACAAGAAACAAATAAGAAAAAAAATACAATTTCTACAAATGGTATGTCATCAAAACCGTGTTCAGCAGCGCCAGGCGTGTTTAATGAATCGCGGGGCTGTTTAAATTGTTCCTCTCCAGTGCCCCCGGCCCGGCCCCACGTGTAATTGTATCGGGGACCCCGGAGTGGTGCACAGAATGTGATGTTGCCGCTAATGTGGTAATATCAGATTGAACAAGAAAAGCGTTTTGACTGCTTTGTAGGTACTGTGTGGAGGTACCGAGTTCGATACATACCCAAGTGGGGAAAACTACCTACTCTCGCGGTCTAGCGTCGTGGTAAAACAACAGCAAATCTAGAGCTGCATATTTGAATCTTCCGGTGAAAAGACTAATTTGTTTCAGTGCTGGCGTGGTTCTGTTCTGATTCTTAAATGTAAACGAATTTAGTTCTGAATAGCTTCTCTAATAAGTATGGTTCATAATGTATATCTAACTCTATGCTTAAGGTAGGTAGGTATATTTCTATATATATTATTCAGAGATATACCTACTACACAGCGCTCGTCTACATCCAAACTATGCACAGACTTCAAAGCTTATACCTAATATGTGTTTTAGAATGCCAATAAACAAACATATGCATGCACATAAACATTTGCACTGAGCGGGAATTGAACCCGCCACCACAAACGTATCATCAAGCTCTCGGTAGAGCGGTAGCTACGCCTCTACGAATTTTACAAATTAAAAGTGTATTCTTAATTTGTAAAATTGTATTTACTTAACAAATTGCTCATCGTTGGAGAGTATGATCGGCGCCCTTACGACAATATCGCTTTGTAAAAGCCCCGGCAGTGTCCGCGTAACGAGGCCCGAGGGAGAGGGGACTCCCCGCCACTAGCGCCGCTCATCTCGCTGATAAACGCGCGATTACGTCGCATTACGCACTAAATGTACATTTCAAATCTCGAGATTAGAGTAAGCTGTTTAAAGTCGTAATGTCTAAATCGTCAATCTCGTTCTTAAACTGTTTTATTCTTCTTATAAGTAGGTAGCTAGGTATATTTATTTACAGCGTTGTAAGGGAAAGGGCAGGTCAAAAGTACTCGCAACGCCTGAGTACCTTTTTTTTTTTTTTTTTTTTTTTTTCGTGCGGAAATCCCCTCGGATACCCCCCCGCCGGCCAGCGGGGGCGGTTATGTCGGGCTCGAACCGACTAAAACCGCACGCCGTCTTGGGTCTGCAGACTGCAACGCCTGAGTACCTATGTAATAAAAGAATATTATGAAAAAAAAAATCCGTTGCCGCAGGGGGAACGCACAGGTAGATTTTGTGAAGCAATTAATATTATTTTATATACTACGGACATTAAACAGTTTAATTTTTTTTTTCTCGAAAACGGTAACTTTTAGCGAAAAACTTTTCAGATATTTATTTTAGACTTAAAAATGGCCTATCGATTAAAAATGTTTCCGACCACAAGAATGTTCACCGGTTAGAAATTATGATTTTTTTCCCGAAAAATTTTGGTTTTTCCCTCCTCCACTTTTAGTTAAAGTTTTAATCTTATAGGTTTATAATTAAAAGTTGTTGGTATTCATGTATACTATGGGATAAAATTAGAACGGTTTGAATATTTTTCATGGAACGTGAAATTTTGAGGAAAAACTGATTTCACAAAAAGTGAGGCCCTACCGTCCCCTTAGGCCGGATTCCACCAATTCACGAACTTAAACTAAGTTTACACCCAAGCAATTTTTGACCGCAGTTTGAAAGCGATCGGGGCAAAAATGCCGCAAATTTTGGGAAGTGGAACCATACATATATATATATAACATATATAAGTCATAACTAGACCTCCTATGAAGATTTTTTTTTTAAATTCGACAGTAGTCAAGAAACCAATAGGTAGATCGATTTCATCGAAATCTACCTAAAAAGCGTCAGGTGTATGAGCGCGTGGAGACACTCAGTATATATTGTGATCCGGATATACCTATAAGGAGTCACAGAATTAGGTCTCTGAATTTGGTGAGATGACTTGGTATCGACAAAATATGTATTTGAAACAAAAAAAAATATCGGGTAAAAAGAAAAGAAAAAAAAATGACAAAAAAACACCACCAGCGACCAGCGAAGGTCGCGATTTAGGTATTTCCCACACATCCGCTTGGAGAATACTGCGAGAAGGACTACACGCCTACCACGTGCGTCACGGGCTCGTCGCGTCACGTGACGCTGGTCGCTGGTGGTGTTTTTTTTTTTTTTTATATATATATTTTTTTTACTTTACCGGATATTTTTTTTTGTTTTAAATACATATTTTGTCGATACCAAGTCATCTCACCAAATTCAGATACCTAATTTTGTGACACCTTATATATCCGGATCACAATATATATTGAGTGTCTCCACGCGCGCTATCTATTTATATGAAATGATTTATACTATGGTCATGAATTTCAATGAAAGGCCAGGTCAAGTGTGCTCGCTACCGGTGAGGACGATTGACAACATTATGCAAGTAGTTGCCACACAAAGTTGGAGTGTAGCAAACACGCTTCACTATTATATGTATACCTACTGGCTGAGTTTTTTGGGCATATCTCCAGTTCTACTTATCCAATTGCAATCAAACATACGGCAGATTTTAAGTCTGACCAAAACCTTTCTAATAGTAAAATCTTTTCACATTACACACCTGAGTGAATTGCCTTGTATTTCTAGAAGTGTGCAACTAAATTTGGTTTCTCTTTCTCTCCTTTATCTATTAATTAGATTTAGCTAATTACTAGAATATGGATTAAACGGCACTTGACACATATCTGCTTACCTTTTTAGAAAGTACCTAACACACCAACATAATATTGTGCCACCAACGAACGACCAGACGTACAGCGACGCGCCACCCCTACATGGTGGATATTCCACTCATACGCACGAAACATTTCGACGACACATTTATTAATATGCGTACAGCTAAGGAGTGGAATTGCCTGCCTGAGTCTGTGTTTCCGGAAAGCTATAACCTTGGAATCTTCAAGTCTCGAGTGAATAGGATCCTTCTAGGCAAACGTGATCCATCGTAGACCACATCGTCACTTACGATTAGGTGCGATAGAGGTCAAACGTGAGCCTACCATCCATAAAAAAAAAAAATTGACGTCAAGTAGGTAATTAGTAAGAACAATTAAATTGTGTGAACGTAAACTGTGTTACTATTCTTTTCAAGCCGTTCCCAACAGCTGTTCACTCAAATCTCAACTAGAACTGAATAAACATTACATTCTGCACATTAATTATACACAATAGCATAATAATTACATATCGGTCATCGTTGCGTAAACGGCTCCTTACTTAAACATATATATTACCACTAAATGAGTCTGTTTTGTTCACAATTGGTTATATACGAGTTATACCGCTCTAATTGACACATTCATTACTTACTTAGTTAAGTATATGCGCGGGCGCTGTTTGCAGTACCACAATCATTCTGATCAAGATGTCCGCCTGTTTTTCAGCGATAATGAAGTTATTGTAATGAAATAGTTGCTACAGACTATAGTTTAAGTTCAATATTTACACTGTTGTCGTGTGATCTGCACAGATATTGATTATAGTCTTTAAGAACAGATTCATAACTTTTTTCCCTGGAATAGGTTCCCATGAGAAGCGAAACGGGGTTAGAATTCCACGTTGGCGAAGCCGCGGGCAACAGCTAGTGTATCAAAAATATAAGATAAAAAACCTTGCCTCTGTTTCCCTTTTTACCCTTGCCACATTTACCCTTTTTACCCTTTCCACTTTTCCTCTTTTTACCCTTTCTATAGTTCCCGTTTTTACGCTTTCCCACATTTCCCCTTTTTCTCATTTCCCGTTTTTACCCTTGCCACATTTCCCCTTTTTACCCTTTACACAATTCCCTTTTTTACCCTTTTATAGTGTGTGAGTGTGCAAGTCACACACGGTAGAAGTGAAACTTCTTAAAAGTCCCTGATTAAAAAAAGAAACTATGGACTTATTTTTTCGTTTCATCGCATTTGAATTCACAACGATTCTAAAGAAGTTTCACTTCAATAATAGTATATTATACAACTAGTGAATAAAGGACGGATTTAAAGCGAGGGCCGTAGATGAGTCACGAGCAAGTGAAGGATTATAATGATTGAATCACGAGCGCAGCGAGTGATTCAACTGTTAGAATCCTGAACGACGCGAGTGATTCATGGCCCTCGATATAAATTCGTACTTTATTCAGGAGTTGCATACTATACTTTATACCATGACTACGAGAAAAGACATCATACAATTCACAGTAAGTATTATAAATGGCGCTAATTCACTATTTTTTTTCTATAAAGGCAGCAAACACAAAACAGTTTTTAATCTAATGCCAAACTCCTTGTCGCAAATATCGACCAATCAAATCTCGAGAATTTATTTGCACCAAAGAGTTTTGAATTTCGAATCTTAGCGCAAGGAGTTTGTGTAAGCATTGAAATAGAGACCGGATATATTTTTGTGTTCCAAATTCAAACACCAAAATAGTGAATAAAAACAAAACAGTGAATAAAAGGCCTTTTTATTCACTGTTTTGCGTGAATAAAATAAGCTTTTTAGAGTAGGTATGGTATAAATATTAGTTTCTTCTCATAATTGCTATCAGGTATACGTATGGGTACATAGTTATACTAGAATTAGAAGAATTATACTATAAATTGCGTATCAACGTATTTTCACTAACACGTGTGTCAGTAAAAGCAAGTCGACGATATGCGTGTCCAAGTTTCTTTCTGAAAATTGAGTCTTAACGAATTTACCATCAACTAAGACTGATATTGCGAAAGATAAATATTAAACAGTAGTTTTCAGTTGTTTACTTATCTCTTATACGCGGCATAGCCCTTTGTTGGTGGCTGAACTCCTCCGTAACCACTCGCGCGATCTTGACCAAATTTACCGCGGTGATAGTGTGGACACTGAGGAGTGTTTTGAATCGAGATGGTTCAAGTCCGATGTACCATTGAGGAATAATCACCGAAAAATAGTTTCACGAGCGCGTGGCCTTAGCTAAGCGCACGACCGTCGCAAGATGTCTTATTTTCAAGTAAGAGTCCTGCTCGCTCAGCTCAATTTATTTCAGTAGCACCCTGCACTGAATTTTTAGTAATATATTGAGCTCACAGCTTAAGTAAGGATTAAGTTCAGTGGTGTTATAACACCGCTCCGTAAGCGATAGATAGGCGCAGTAGGAAGGCACCATTGTTCATATAGTTCATTAGCCTACAATTTTATTTATACAGAACCTTGTTTCGTTAAACAGATTTTAATTGGTGAAGGCCGTAATTCACCAGTGAAAATCTGTGTAACAAAACTGTGTGGCCACGTTTTGCTAAATGAAAAATTCATTACATAATGTGGAAACCCAGTTCAGTATTAATTGATCTTGGCTTATATCATTAGTGAAATCCGATCACATATAATTCATAAATGTTTTGCTTGTATTACATTAGTACACAAGTAGTCTCAGTCTGAAAAACAGATCCCGTCGCTGCAACCCCCATGAATATACCTATTCCCAGAATTAAAAGTAAACAATATATAAGTAAATAATATATTGTATGTCCGTGCCAAAGTTCATCCAGATCCGTTCAGCCGTTTTTGCGTAATATAGAGTTACAAACATCCATCAATTCATCCCTTGTGTATTGTGTTGGGTAACCTCCTCGAGTGTCGCTCCGATTCCGATCCCGCTGCAGTCCGGGGGGAACGGAATCGGAGCGGCCGGTACACCCTGGGCGGCGGTCAATGGCTTCCCCTTCACCCCTTCATAGGGTTGGCATTGATCGTCGGCCAATACCCAACGTGGCGGGAACACATCGCTCTCCGTACTCCTCTGCTTTCAGAGGAGACAGGATGAGCGATGCTTTTAGTGGTGAGATGGCCCAGGGTCAGCCGGGGTGCGAGGGATATGCTCTATGGGTAACCTTACACCCCGGCGTCTGAAGACCCGAGACGGCGTGCGGTTTTAGTCGGTGCAAGCCCGACATAACCGCCCCCGCTGGCCGGCGGGGGGGTATCCGAAGGGATTTCCGCACGATAAAAAAAAAAAAAAAAGGGTGTGTAATACACATCTCTGCCTACCCCTTCGGGGATACAGGCGTGAAGTTATGTTATGTTATCAATTCATCCTCTCAACTTCCACATTTATAATATCAGTAGAATTAGTGTTCCTCTGACTTAGAATGAACTTGTCCGTCAATTAAGCATAACTTGTTAACAAGCCGCACATCCGTTAAAGTAAATACAGCCCACATGTGTCGTCCCACGGCTGGGCAACTCGCGCCGTGCCCCGCCCGGGAACCGAACACCGCCACAATTAGTGGCGCACCGCGTTATTTACCCAACACTTGTCGCTACAAATGAGATTTGTTACACACCAATCAATTAGGCAAATATAATGCGAGCTGCCGGAGACGCAGCGGGGATACTCGTCGGTAGGCTCTTTGTGGGTTATCAAAATTGTAACACAGGCTGTATGGGGTAGCTGCAACACCTACAGATTGACGGACGAGACTCAGGCGCAGGATTTCCTCTCGGAGGTGGGAGATCAGACGGCAGTCGCTCCCATAAAAGTCAAAAAAGTTTAAAGCAAATAAAAAAGAAGGAATAAGCGGTCCGCGGGCTGTGAGGTGAAAACCTTGGATTAAAATTAGAATTATAAACGGGATATTTACCATGTTTAGTATCTTTTTCGAGAATCCGATATTTCGGCACTGTTACAAGTACCATGATCCGTTTATAATTCTAATTTTAATGTAAATGACCATGTCAATCTAAAATCATATATAAAACCTTGGATGCTACCAGGCACCACGCTGAGGTGATGATGAAGTATTTCGCCACTTCTTTCTCATATACCTCATCTCGCACACGCTCTTTTTGGAGTATTCAGGCCATGGACGGAGAGACAGAGCAGAGCAGGGTCGGCAGCGCGAGTATGACGCCCCTGGTGTTGAACACGTCCATAGGCCGCGGTAACCGCTTCCTCTCAGGTGGGCCGTGTACTTGTCTGCCACCGAAATGGTATAAAAAAGGAGAATACTGGTCTCGATACCAGTTATCAAGACCAGAATTCTCTATGCTGTTTTCGGTAATAGATTCGTGCTGGGGTGAACCATTTCAAGATAAAGAAAAAATCGCAAAAAATCGCAAAAAAAAAATCGCAAAATCGTAAATCCCTTGTATTCGGCTGAGCTCGTCTCAGGAATTCCACTTGTTTTTTTTAACGCCGTAGCTGCGTCTACGCAGCGCACTTCATTAATAACAAAATCTATAAATTCTTTACGTTTAATTTCTATTTTTTCTGTTGGTTTCCTTCCCAAAAGTAGTATATTATAATATTAATGAACTCGGTAGGTACAGTGTGTGTGTGTGTGTCAAAACTTGTATTTTTGTGAAAAAGGAAACATTTGACTGTCAGTTATTCCTGTGAGTAACCTGAGCCTCCTCCGGCAAGAAAGTGGCCCAGAACCGCGTTAATATACCGCTTGTTATTACAACTTGTCGCCACTTAACGCTACAACACATTGCGGCTTCTCTGACATCCAATACTTCAGTCAAACAACAAAAAAAACTAACACACTTTGCTATACAATAATCTTCTTTATGTGTTTCTGATAAGGATTATCTTACGCGTAAGAATGTGTCGGTCGGTTACTGTTTGTATCAACAGACGCTACTCGTCTTGTAGTGACAGTAACAAAAAAATAATTTCCTCGCGGCCAACGTTTGAATAAATGTTTGTGGTGGCGTGGATGGTTGGCGCCGGCCAAGTGTTAACACTCAAATTGCGTGTCAACTGTCAACACACGTTGGACACAGCTTAGACAATGATTTATGGTGTTCGGTAGTTGGTATACCGCACCGTGTAAATAGCTCAGTTTTTTTTTACGGTCAAAAACTGATTCAATAACTTTACATTTCAAACAATTTTTGAGAAAAAGAACTTTACTCTTCATCACCTGTTTTTTAGGGTTCCGTTGCCAAATGGCAAAAAAACGGAACCCTTATAGATTCGTCATGCCTGTCTGTCTGTCCGTCCGTATGTCACAGCCACTTTTTTCCGAAACTATAAGAACTATGCTGTTGAAACTTGGTAAGTAGATGTATTCTGTGAACCGCATTAAGATTTTCACACAAAAATAGAAACAAGTGAATTCCTGAGACGAGCTCAGCCGAATACAAGGGATTTTCGATTTTGCGATTTTGTTTTTCTTAGCGATTTTTTGCGTTTTTTTTTATCTTGCAATGATTCACCCCAGCACGAATCTATTACCGAAAACAGCAAATCGATAGCTCATCTCCTTCATACCCAAAACCGTGACAGAAAATTGGCAACGACGATGTCGACGACGTCGACGACAACTCGATAGCAATAGGGCTTTTCTAAAGAAAATCCCTAAAAACAATAAATTTTGGGGGTCTCCATATTTAGAACTGTCACTCAAAATTTTTTTTTCGTCAAACCCGTACCTGTATGGTATCTATGGATAGGTCTTCAAAAATGATATTGAGGTTTCTAGTATCATTTTTTTCTAAACTGAATAGTTTGCGCGAGAGACACTTCCAAAGTGGTAAAATGTGTTTCCCCCCCTGGAACTTTTAAAATAAGAGAATGGTAAAACTAAAAAAAAAATATGATGTACATTACCATGTAAACTTCCACCGAAAATTGGTTTAACGAGATCTAGTAAGCAGTTTTTTTTTAATACGTCATAAATCGAAAACCGCAATTTACCTTTCATTCAATCAACTCACATATAAAAAAAAACTATTATGTTACTTGCTGCTTCGGAACCCTTCATGGGCGAGTCCGACTCGCCCTTGGCCACTTTTTATAGAACTAAGGCAGTAAATATATATATGTGGGTCACCATCCATGGTAACCGATTTTCGTGACTTAACGTACCCTGCAGAAGTGAAGGGAGAGAAATAAAAGACGAACGGGGGCAGAGGGAGAATCTTGGAGGCAAGGCTGTTGGCAAACGCATTGCTTCTTAAGCTTGATGTTAAATGAAGAGTTTCTTCTCCATTAAATTAGACTTTTCAATGGCTAAAACCTAAAGTTGGTCTCATGTAAGCCTATAATACCATCAGAGACTGAAGATACAAGATCTCTATACGGTGTTTACGAAGCAGATATACCTGAGTGTATTCTACAATATTGAATATACCGTATGGCACTTTCCTCAATACTGACTTTAACATTTATGCATTATAAAAGTGTTTAAGCAGGTACTTATGTAATTATATACTCATGAATGTTTATTTCTTAGGCAGACTCAAAAGGTGGAATGTTTCACGGGTCACGGGTCATGAGATGCGAAGTGGATCGTTTAGCGAAGGCCCAACAGTCAATGAGTAGGCTCTCCGGCGACCAATGAGGTCAAAGCCATTACTAGAGCGACTTGCGTTCGGCACCAAACAACAGGCCCCTAATTTTCAAATTAAATATGGCGGGTGCTAAACAATGTGTAGCGAAGCGGCCATCGCCCGGCGCCCGCGGCTCTCATTGTTTTAGGAAACAATAAAACACCGCCGCCATCATGGAGATGTCAAAATCCATTCGCGGATTCCGCCCCGCGGCCCCGCGGCGTTCCAAATATGAAATTCCCGCACAGAAATGGCGTCGAAGGCAATTTTTTACAAATGGCTGCCGGGCGGGAGTCAGGTTTGTTTTCTGTGGGCTTTTCATGGGGTTCTCGACACACACCGCCGTACACCCTGTGTTGTGTCACACACGGCACACGCACACGCCTTGCCAACCAAAACAGGTCTATATATACTTACAATCACAAAATTGTGATTAAGTGTCAAAAAAGCAATTATCAAAGCTTTGTACAAACTGCATCACACAGCTAACTCATCAAGCTTATATTTCAGTATAAACCTTCACGAGACAATTAGGTACCGTTTTAATGTGTTCAATCAAGTGGGCAAAGCCTCCAAGACCCGTGACCTTCGTTATTAAGTAATTTAAACACCCCCAATATCTCTTTATCACCAAAACTAATTTGCATTTAACAGAATTTTCTAAAACCTCACGTTCTAAGCAAATGCCCTTGTAACTTCGTATCAGATGGTAATATAACTAATCTGTGTCAGAGAGAATTAAACTGTATTCGTTCAATCATAGAGTTGAGCTTGCGATAGCTAATAGATGGTTGTGTGATTTGTGATATCGAGTGTGTTGAGCGGCTGCGCGGTGACGTTTGGCGTTTGGCGGATTCATTACTGAGACAAAGGCAGGGCTGCGGAGCGCGGGGGCGCACGAGGGATGCCCTGCGCCCCCCGCGCCCCATGCCGCACACCCTCCTAGAGCCACTTTCCTAAATCACCGGCATACGTATTGTTCCCCATAGTTTCGCGACGCTTCTAATTTATAGGTACCTACTAATCTTCAGACCACTTTGATCAAAATATTTGGTTTCTTCAGCTGTATGGACTTATACTGATTGGGTGACGTGAATTAGATTAGTTTTATCAGTTAGCGCTAATAGCTGCTAAATGATCAGTGACACATGAAGTAGGCACCTACTTATGCTTATTAGTCAATTCTTAGAAGCAACAAGCCCGCCCAGACGATGCGGCAGCCCGAGAGGTGGAGCTATATGAGGCGTACAAGGGGGCCAAGAGGACCCTCCAGGTAACAATAAAGCAGGCCAAACGGCGGGCCCGCGAAGAGCTGCTGGAGTCTCTGGAGCAGAACCCATGGGGGCGCCCTTACCTTGCGGTCAGGGGCAAAATCCGCCCAAGGGCGCCCCTACTGACCCAGAGCCTCCAGCCAGAGCGGCTGGAGGAGATCCTGGGCTCCCTGTTCCTAGCGAGAGCGGAGGAGCATGTTCCTCCGCGTATGGCTCCGCCTCAGGCGCCTGACGCTGATAATAGCGAGAGCGATGTGCCCGAAGTCAGGGAGAGCGAACTAGGGGTAGCAGTGCTCCGGCTTAAAGCTCGGAAAAGCACTGCCCCCGGACCCGACGGCATTCCAGGCCGAGCATGGGTCCTGGCCCTTGAGGAGCTAGGGCCTCGACTGGTGGCGCTCTTTAGCGCATGCCTCGAAAGGGGCCAGTTTCCAAAGGCGTGGAAGACGGGGAAACTGGTCCTTATCCGGAAGGCGGGGCGGCCGGCGGATCAACCATCCGGTTACCGGCCGATCGTGTTGCTCGACGAGGTGTGCAAGCTCTTTGAGCGGATTATTGCAGAGCGCCTCGTCGAGCATCTCACGAACGTGGGGCCAGACCTGGCGGACAACCAGTTCGGTTTCCGCCGGGAGCGCTCCACCGTGGAAGCGATCATGCGCGTTAGGCGCCTGGCGGAGGAAGTAGTCTCGCGGGGTGGGGTGGTGGTGGCGGTGTCTCTGGACATCGCCAACGCCTTCAACACCCTACCCTGGAGCTGTGTTAGGGAGGCGCTCGCGTATCACGGAGTGCCTCCTTACCTCCGCCGCATTGTCGAGGCATACCTATCCGAGAGGGCCATGGTTTACCCGAGCTGGCTAGGGCCAGGGCGGCGAGAAGTGTCGTGTGGTGTTCCGCAGGGGTCGGTCCTAGGGCCACTCCTGTGGAACATCGGATACGACTGGGTGCTGCGCGGTACGTTGCTCGAGGGTGTCAGCATAGTCTGCTATGCTGACGACACCCTCGTTATGGCGCGGGGAGCAACGTACCGAAGCGCGGCACTGAAGGCCACGGCAGGGGTTGCTCAAGTCGTGGGTCGAATACGGCGGCTGGGACTCGAGGTGGCTCTCCACAAATCCGAGGCTATGTGTTTTCACGGGCCCCGGAGGGGGCCACCTACGGGAACCAGCATAACCGTAGGGGGCGTGAGCATCGGCATCGAGCCCACGATGAAGTACCTTGGGCTCGTACTCGATAGCCGATGGGACTTCGGACCTCATCTCCGGAGTCTGGTCCCGAAACTGAGGGGGGCTGCGGCCGCGCTATCGCGGCTGATGCCCAACGTTAAGGGACCCAACGCCCCCACTAGGAGACTGTACCTGGGGATCGTGCGAAGCATGGCCCTATACGGGGCCCCCGTATGGGCGGAGACTCTGGCGGCCCGCAACGTGGCTGTATTAAACAGCCCATTAAAAGCGATGGCCGTCAGAGTCATCAGGGGGTATCGCACGATCTCCGTCGAGGCGGCATGTCTCCTAGCCGGGACCCCTCCATGGGACCTGGAAGCGAGAGCCCTTGCGCTGCTGTACCAGTGGCGCAAGGAGGCGCTGGAACGGGGCCATAGGCCGGAGCCCCGAGAAATCAGGGCTCAACAGTTCCAGCTCCACCGGGAACTCATGGAGACATGGAGGGTGCGACTTGAGCACCCAAGGTGGGGGGAATCCACCATTGCGGCGGTGAGACCGATCATGAAGGAGTGGTTGGAGAGGGACCATGGGGACCTCTCCTACCGGATGTGCCAGATGGTTACCGGACACGGGTGTTTCGGTAAGTATCTGTGGCGCATCCACCGGGAGACAACGCCGCAGTGCCAGCACTGCGAGGATCCTGGCGAAGACACGGCGCTCCACACGTTGGTGGAGTGCCCTGCGTGGGCGAGTCAACGCCGGGATCTCGTTGCGGTCCTGGGCGTGGACGTTCTCTCCTTGGAGACCATGGTGAGGGCCGTGGTCTCCGACGGGAGCAAGTGGCACGCCGCCGCCTCTTTCTGCGAGCAGGTAATGCGCGCGAAAGAGACGGCGGAGAGGGAGCGGGAGAGAACCCTGACCCCCGAGTTTCGCAGTCTGCGGCGAGGACGCCGCAGACTCATCTACGCCCGGGACTACCGACCTCCATGATCGGGGCCTGAGGACGGCAGTTGGCCGACTCGCCGTCCTTACAGAAGCAGGCCGTGGCGGAGGCGTGTCGTGTGTGCCCTACACACGCCTGCCAACTCACCGAAGCGGGATAAAACCCGACCCCACCTGGCGAGGCCGCGGTGGCGGCCAAAGTCCGCCGGCAACCCTGGGGTTATCCTTTCGAGGGCTTACCCGGGGTGCCCGGCAACGGACACTTGGGGAGGACACCGTGCGGTTTTAGTCGAGACACGACATAACCACCCCCGCTGGCCGGCGGGGGGGTATCCGAAGGGATTTCCGCACGTAAAAAAAAAAAAAAAAAGAAGCAACAAGCGGAAGCTACCTGTTAGAGTTGGACAACCATAGATGGTGCCTCTAATTGCTAAGCAGATCTAAACAAAATCTTTAAATAAATCATTAATAGAGACATCTGTGGCCGCTTTAAAAGATTATGTAGGTACACACTTATTGGGTTGAAACGATCGATCATTCGGACGCACTTACACTATAAGCAACGTTAATAATGTTTTCTGGATTTGATCCACGGTGGAAGGGATTCAGACCAACTACTTTACGAGGCTGCTACCTAACTTTCGAAGGATTAGATAATATATTAAACGAAAGACAGAGAACCATCGATCGCACTGGTGGAGAAAAAATCCCGTCCTAGATGTTCTCTTTTTCCGATCTAAAATCTTTAGAAAAAAAATGTCGCATGTAACTTGACTATTATTATCTATAATAATTAGTGACTACACTACCCTCGACCTGAATTCCGTAAACGTAAATTCAAAAGACAGTCGTCCCCTAAATTAACCCTAAAACTAGCGGAGTGAAGTCGCTACGCTGTCTTCGTCCCCGAGGCTTGCGGATTCTAATAAAGTCAGTTAGTAGATAAAAATGCTCACCGGTGAGGTGCGGCTGGCTGCTCGGGCTGTACGGCGACTTGATTTGCGGGAACCCTGCGAACAATCACATCTATTAAGTTACAAGCAATTAAGCACCACAAGGAATTCCAATTTAAAAGTGCTTGCTCGAGGGCTACGGGACTCTCCTCAGATAAATCTTTGGCAATGGATACTAAGGGTAAGAGCTGTGATAGTCGAGTAGCTTAAACATCAGCATCTTACGCTGAATGTTTAAGATCAATCCCTGATCTTACACTTCTACTTTCCGAAAATTAAAAACATTTATGACATCCAAATGAAGTAGAATATAGGGCATATTTCTTTCCGTGGGTATCGGACCTTCAGGGATGTACAAGTACACGTGTGCGTAAATGTATGAAATTATAAGTAGAAGTTTACCGTCTGAAACAATGCATGCACATGAATATACACGCCCCTTTTCGGTGGTCAGCGCTTCAGGGATTGTTGTCATAATTCTCGCCTGTATTATACCGAACAGAGGCGTTGATGCAATTGTCAGTCACAATTACAAGTAGGTACCTCGATAATTGTCCCCAGTCGGCTCGAGTCCGACATACCCACCCCCGCTGGCCAGCGCGCGGCGGGGGGATATCCGTGGCGACTTCCGCATGATAAAAAAGGTACCTATATAATTATATGATGGGTAGGTAACGTAATCACTAATAAATAGTAAATTATATTAATTTGTTTGTGGCACAAACGTATAATTTATTCAAAATTTAAATGACAGACTGAGTCCTGTATGTCTTAACTTTGAATAGTTTATGTTTGACACTAGCGTAGTCCTAGTTCAAATAGGAATCACCCGACTTGGAACGAAAATGGGCCAAGTATCCGTGTGTTCTGTGTCAACTAGTTTTTAAATATTTAATAACTGCTACTATTGTTTTACAATTCCACAGGCTACCTCTTACTATTAGTGAAACAAACTATAAATTTATTTAATTCACTTTGCTGATATTTTTATTATTATTTCCAACGGGGACGCCGGCGACCTGGCGTGTGATCAACCCTACCTTAGTGGGTCATTTCACCCATTTCCCCTGATTGCTATATATTTACTTAGAGGATTGATGAAAATACAACCATCAAAAAGGTATTGATAACGTTACTGCTAATTACTATAATTTAAGAAACAGCAGAATTAAAAAACTATTACTAATTTTTAACATTTCCCAAAATAATAGTTTATAGAGCCTGTTAAAGCGCGATTAAGTTACCAAAATAAAGCGCAGTGCACACGCACAGCGGACGAGGCGAGGCGCGACGATAATCGAATGAGATTCGCAGCGATAGACAATGCATGTAACTTGAACACCTCTATTGAAGGCGCGGCGAAGCACTCAGGGCTGCCTGGCGGTTCAGCACGGTTATCGACCTAAGTATTATTCTGAGATAGTGTTTGCTTATTAGGTAAAATATGGCTTTTGATATTATGATAAATATTTGTTTATTTAATAAAAACTGAGTACTGACGTCAGAAGTGGACCTTATTGTTAAAAAATGTGATAAATAGGTTTTTTTATATTTATCACATTTTTTATTAAGTTACGGCTACTAGTTACGTCAGCACACATTGCGAGTAGATATTCTGGCTAAGGCCCCAGCTAAGTTAAATTGCTTGTGTTATTAATATGTTACTACAGCAGCGTACTGGAGAAGATTCAAATCGTTTCATCTCATGAATATGTTATCTCCGTTTTGAATATAAAGAAATTAGGGATTAAAAGAAAAAAAAATTAAGACCCTATATCACAAATGGCTTTTTCGCCCCTTAGTAGTTAAAATTAAAACAACATAATACTTAACAAAGTTACTAGTAAATTACGATTTAAAATGCGTAAATAAATTCTGTCTGTGGTTAAGTATCTCTAGAGTTAGAGTATACTTATTTATTCAAAAAGGAGCGAGATTTGTAGACAACTCCCACAGATATACAATATCTGAAAATATGGCAAGGACCCGTTAAGTTTGTATATCCATAATGTTGACATTGTCGAATATATTTAGTTTAAAAAATACTTCATTAAAACTCATATCCGTTCACCTGACAGCCCTATATTTTTCAAACGCCTGTCAGTTAAGTCGTGTCGTACAATTTTAACAATATTAAGAGAAAAAATGCAACAAAAGGCAAGCTAAATACTTCCTCAATTATGTTAGGTGTAAGATAAATAAAGGTGGTGAGTGGTGCGTGGTATTGTGGCGGTCACCACGCATTGTGGTCCGGTACAATGGTGGAAAGTTGCAGGCACTTCCTTGCTTTTGTGGTCGTATTAGGTCATGATGTGTGAAAGTCGCCTTAATAATCTCGAGTGCTTGTTTGGATTATGTTTAAGTAGAGAAAACAGTGCAATGCTTGTTAACGATACCAGAACGTGTTGAGTTTAGTTAGTGGCTTAGCGCCATTTATTGAAATTGAACAATTTTTATGTCAATGAATACTACACTGCCACTGAAATTTATCGTCGTTTTCCTATGTATCTATTGACCATACCTAGGTATGCATCGCTTGCGCTGGGTAATAAAAAACCGGCCAAGTGCGAGTCGGACTCGCGCATGAAGGGTTCCGTAGCAGGAAGTAAAATTTTTATATGCGAGTTGATTGAATGAAAGGTAAATTGCGGTTTACGATTTATGACGTATTAAAAAAAACTACGTACTAGATCTCGTTCAAACCAATTTTTGGTGGACGTTTACATGGTAATGTACATCATATTTTTTTTTTGTTTTATCACTCTTATTTTGAGAAGTTACAGGTTGTATCTCGCGCATACTATTCAGTTTAGAAAAAAATGACGTTAAAACCTCAACATCATTTTTGAAGACCTATCCATAGATACCTACCTTTTTTTGTTTTTTTTTCGTGCGAAAATCCCTTCGGATACCCCCCTGCCTGCCAGCGGGGTATGCATAGATACCTCACACGAATGTGTTTGATGAAAAAAAAATGAGTTTCAGTTTTAACCAACATTTATTGTTTTTTTTTTCTATTTTCGTATGAAAATCTTAATGCGGTTCACAGAATACATCTACTTACCAAGTTACGGAAAAAATGTGACAGTGGCCGTGACATACGGACGGACAGACAGACAGACATGACGAATCTATAAGTGTTCCGTTTTTAGCCATTTGGCTACGGAACCCTATAAAAACTCTGCTCAAAGAGGACACACGCACTGTCGGTGCCTCGAGTCAACAACGTCTTGACTTCTCTATTGCCTTAGCGCGTTAGTGCCCCTCTCGATGTCGACGCGATGTTGGCGTGACATTCTATAAGCTTAACCGCACTACAGTGTTAACCTTTTGTCTTTTGTCACACTTCACTATGGTTTGTCAACCATAGTGAAGTGTGTTGCAACTGTTTATTATGATATTCTAATTTATTAATATAATAAATTCAGAACTTCAAACTTCTTTTATGTAATACTGTCGGAAGTTTACGCGAATGTTACACATTAAAATAAAACTATTTTTAACGGATTCTATCGCGGTTTATTTGATGTTATTTGTAGGTAGGAAAAGCAACCGAAACGTCGGGATCAATGTAAAATATAAAATAACATCAAATAAACCGCGATAGAATCCGTTAAAAATGGTTTTATTTCTTTTATGTTCCTTATTTTTAACCGACTTAGAGGAGGTTCACAGTTTGACCTGTTTGTTTGTATGTATGTTTGTCCGCGATTATCTGGCATACGGTTGAACCGATTTTGATGCAGTTTTCCGAAAAGTATTTGTTACATTCTGGAGAAGGTCTAAGTATAATTAAAGGACTTCGAATAAAGCATGTTCTCTGTTTGACCTGGATGTTTTTCCGCTATTATCTCGTGTTTGTTTGAAACGATTTTAATGCGGTGTTTGATGAAGTCGGTTCTACTTTCTTAAATTTTTTACAAGCTTTATTATTCTAAAGATTTAGATCGGAAAAAGAGAACATCTAGGACGGGACTTGAACCCGCGACCAGTCCCTTACAGGGGGAATGCTCTGACCAACTGAGCCACCTAGACACGTCCCATATATTCGAAATTCTCCGATACATTAATAGGTCTTAAGGCGACGTTGGAGCCATCTACCGTAATTCTTGCGAACTACGGAAACAATGAATAACTTTACAGACATTTTTAAACATTGTTTTTTGATGACTCCGCCTAATTAATTCAATTAAATTTTTAAGCATTTTGTATGGTTACTTTTCTAAAGATTTTTGATCGGAAAAAGAGAACATCTAGGACGGGACTTGAACCCGCGACCAGTCCCTAAACTAACAATAAGTTACATTGCTTGATATCAGTGGAGCATATGCATTAAGATTTCCTAATCGACTCATCACTACGCTTAGCAGTAATTGCTTTCTATATTAACAATGTAACTCTGTATATCTGGCTTTAGTTTTAATAAACATTCAGGAGTAAAACGAGCTTAGTAACAAAGTACAAAGAAATTAAACAATCGTATCGTCAATTACGACAGAGTTTAATCAAATTAATAGAGTGTAGTAATAAAATTAGGCCGACCCGTCTAACCACCAATTACACGTCAAACATAATGAAACACAAAAATGTTTACATACAATAGCCTCCTCTAATAGCTTCAATAAGACCAAGTTCTATTGTCGATTCGTATCAAATTCCTTCGTTTAATTAATGGAAATGTTAGCAAGGGATTTAATTGAGACGGGCCCCACTCGAGTCAATCAACTGACAGAGCCGTCAACTGAAATGAGACTTAACAACGAGTTGAGTAGTAATGAGTCATCGTGATTATTTTATTTTTTATCAGCGCGCCTCGCCTCGTCAACTCATCAACTCGTCAGCTGGCCGGTGCGAGTGTTAATTATTGAGAATATTGGCGTTTGTATTTGAGTCGATAAATTGGGTCAGGTAAACCAGTAAGGTTATTATTTTAATGATATCATTTAGCCGTGGTATTTTGACATTTCACTTTTTATTGCGAACGCTTTACCCCTGAGCATTGGTGGTTGTAAAGATATAATTGTTCAGTGTTAAAGGTATTGCACAGCAATTAATCATGTGCTTCAAATCTGATTACAATCATTACCAGTAGGTACAGGGTGATAACAAAGATGAACAGAAATGAGAGTTATGTTGCTGTTAGAAAAGTTCAAAGTATGAAAATGGAGGGTCTATCCCACTTGTCCCATTTCCATGATGGCACCGGTGGGATGATTAGATAGTGGGCCTAACTACTGTAATAAAAGATAGATGGGTTTTATTGTTGAAAATGACACGTTTTGCCGACCTCAAATAATAGGGCAAGTGGAAAAGTTCCGTAAGACAAGGAAATAATGCATATTCGTGTACTTTCAATACTTTCATTAATTAACCAATGCAATAATTTATTAACAAATCAAATTCTTATTTGAATTAGCGTAACGCAGTAACTTAGTATTGGCTGAAGTCCCAAGCCACGGCTACGTGATGTACCTACCTATTAGCTTTTGATGTAATTTTTACTTATCTACTATCAAATTCAGGTGGACTGTGTGCTTATCTCCACCTAAATGGCATTAAAAAATGGTTTAAAAATTTCTTTCAATTCCCAAAATAATATCAAGCAGAGTAGCAATGAGTTTAAAATATGTCATCATCATCATCTTTTAATTCTTAAAAATGTTAGAATTTTTCTTAATACACTATTTATTTATAAATTTAGGATTTTGTATGTGATGAATGAAGACAAAGAATTAAAATACAAGGACCACCCCTTGGGTGTCAAATAATGGAACTAAGAAATAGGACTGTTTTCCATCCAATAGTAAACATTAAAAATACATGATAAAATGCGCGAAACAATAATGTGTTACGATTGGCCGCATAATACTGTAGAAGAAACATAACTAAGTATGTAGTCGATGAACTGTGGGTGTTAACACACTTCTGTCCATCCCTTCCCGAATATATATTATGTATAAAGTAGGTGTGAATATAGGTATGTAAGATAAGTAATCACGCAAGTGTATGGCTCTGTGTTGTAATGAACAACAAACAATTATAATAATCAATGTATTTGCGTCTCGTCTGCCTCGTGAGATGACTAGCGCCGCGCACGTCAAGTTGCCTCGCCAACAATGCGGTGGGCACGTGTAAACTGACACATAATGTATATTAATTTGCCTGTTAGCTCGCGTCACGGTTCATTAGCGGGCCCTCGAGCTAGTCGGCCATCTTGGCACCTCGCACCTCGCTGTTAACATCGCATTACGATTCCGGACACGTCCGCGAGGCGCTCTCGCGGCGTGAGGCGCAGCGCGCGGTGTGCGCACACCTTTATGCATTGATTTGTTACATTTGCATGTCAGCTTCACGATCACAGTTTGATAGCTTAGTGTAATCCTTGAAATGCGAATGGCCTTAATTAGAGCTTGACGACCAAAGTCATTTTTTCCCTTACAAATTCAAGAAATATATATAGGTCAAGTGTTTAAGGATAACGCGACACTTCCTAACTGAAAAAATCGTAAAGGTGGCCCAAGTCAGGCATCAAACCGGACATTTCATGCAAAGCAGCTGCATTCTTTACCGTTACACCATCGAAGCAGTCGATAACGTAAATGGTTCTCCTGACGCTACAAGGTTACGATGCTCACCTAACATTTTGCTATGAGGCGCTTAGCATACCCTTTTCATTTATTTTTAATCAAAATATGTATATTTGAAAAAGAATGAGTCTACCATTACCCTAACAACACTTTACCTAACCTAGAATTTCAATTTCGGACAATAAAAGTTAACACGATGAAAGATATAGAAATATTGATCTAATCATTAACTTTAAGCAGACCCTTTTGAGAAGGGTTCCTAAATGAGCAGTAGTCCTTGCGCCGGCTAGACCACCGCATTCCTGCGACCGCATTACCAAGTTCTCTATGACGCCAATAAATTAATATCCAATCGGGTGAGGGGTTACTTAATTGAACCCTGTGTCACACCAAACTTGTAATCCTCCAAGAATGTACTACTGTGCCGTCCCGACCAGCGTACTGCGGACTCCGCGAACTCTCCTCAGTAACCCTCAGTCGTTAAGCCCGCGAACTAGCGGGGGCGGGCGGGGGTGCCAGGCCGAGCTGGTGGTTATAATGCCGTCTAATGCGAGGAGTTATTTCAATTACGGCGCGCGACGGGGCCGCGTGCCCTCCGCATTTCGCCGGCTAATCCGCTAACAAAAGAGCTCTTATAATTTGAGATGCAAGCTATTATAAGTCCATGCGGTTTAAGGTAATTGAAATTTTATTGCAAGCATTTTGATGACAAAGTATATCATGGCCCGTGATCCTGCCTGCCATAATTGCCTAGAATTAGTCAGCAGAGTAGTTTATTTTGAGTACAATTTTATCTGCAATCACTGCTACATAAAGTTACTAGTAACACGAAAAAAATCTACTACGAAAGTTTCAGTAGTAGCATGGAGCCTGAAAAGAAGTTTTTTTCTCTTTATATACAAAACCAAACAAAAAAAGAAAATCACATCGGTAGATAAACAGAGTTGAATCAAATTAAATTAAAAATTAAGGAACCCCCGACATAGCTGACTATTTCACCTTTCAAACAAAAAAAACAAAATCAAAGTCGGCTCATCCATTCGCGGGAGCTACTATGACATACACATAGACACGTCAAACTTTATAAAACCCCGTCGTTTTTGCGTCGGGTATTAAAAAAGTGCTCAATACCACTGTCTGAGGGAATATACAGGGGCGAAAGAAATATAATAAAATTGCTTCTTGGTCGCTATTAAAAACGAATTATTAAACTATCCTAAAGCTACATCCTTATCCTGTCGAGCTAGCCCACACGTGATTCAACCCTCAAATATTGTTTTTTCTTGCAAATTAACTGCGCACTACCGCAACAGTGCACAGTAGGCTACAAAAATAAAGGTTTCCACGAACCGTTCGCAAAAACGCGAAGTGTGAAGAATCCTCGAGTAGTAATTATGTACTTCACTTAATCGTTTCGCCTAAAGTTCGCCGTTTCACCAAAATAATGATCTTGTTCAATCCTCAAACAGTTGCGGAACGGAGAAGCTGCAATGACCAGCCAGTTTCAAGGGTGCGTGTGAATGTGCTGATAGAAAAAGTAAGTGTCATGTTTCATGGAATTATTTAGTAGTTGCTCCTTTGGACGAGAAGCCGAAAGTCTCTTATCATAGTTAAAATATTTATTATTTGCTTATTAAATGCGATATTCGTGACATTAGATAATATTTCAATTAAATTTTTAAGCATTTTGTTTGATTCTTATAGATTTAGATCGGAAAAAGAGAACGTCTAGGACGGGACTTGAACCCGCGACCAGTCCCTTACAGGGGGAACGCTCTGACCAGCTGAACCACCTATATCTATAAGAAAAAGTAAGCATACAAAATGCTTAAAAATTTAATTGAATTTTTTTTTTTTTTTTAGGCGGAGTCATCAAAAAACAATGTTCAAAATGGCTCCAACGTCGCCTTAAGACGTATATAATATATCGGAGAATTTGGAACATCTGGGACGTGTCTAGGTGGCTCAGCTGGTCAGAACGTTCCCCCTGTAAGGGACTGGTCGCGGGTTTAAGTCCCGTCCTAGATGTTCTCTTTTTCCGATCTAAATCTATCAGATAATATTGTCCTAAGTTTACCGAAGCCGACCTCACCTGCAAGTCATTGCGCACCTGCTAACGGTCGAGGTTATGGCGCAGGCGCACCTCTCAGGGTTGGGAGGTCAGTCGCTCTCGAAAACGCCGACTTATAAACTTTGGAAGCTACTAGGAAGATGATGGCTCTTCCCACATAGCGTCTACCGGCATTCAAACACATTTGTTTCTATTGTTTGTTGGCAATATCTTCATAAAGCCCTCGAGATATTGCTATTATACTGTCAACATCTTACAATCGCAACAAGAAACCATGAATCCCACGAATTTAAATAACAAAAACGCATTTTGAAAGTGACAATAGCGTTCGACAATAGTGAGGCGCCTTTCGCACCGATCTTGTCCTTTGTGGGCACAACAAGGTGGGCCCGTGTCACAATATTTTGGGACGACTCAACAACTGGGTGTTGTTGAGTGTGACATTGTGCACAATTGGATAAGTGCAGCGTTAAAGGGTTAACTCCGCCCCGCTCATTGTAGAGTTTCCTCATAATTATCAACATTATGTTATTATGTTAAACGCATTTGGTCGTGATTATGTATTTATTGAAAACGGTGGCGTCCTGTTGAGCACCTACTGGGTATTGTTTGAGTGTAGCTTACGGGGATGTACCCATTAGGTAGGTGCTCTGTTAATATTATTTATTTGTCCTACATAGCCTTACCATGTCATGTCATTGTTAAAAAGAGGTATTTGATGACTTTTATAAAAATACTGTATACTTACCTATTTTGTTATTGGATCAATGTCTGAACCTATCTTTCAGCATGTCTTACGATAAGAAATGTGCACATGGAACTGCTGGTCCTATAATAACGGTCCAGGCTTCGAGTGCGGGTGACGAAAGCCATATATTCTTGTCACAAATGTGCGAAGTATTGTGCCTTGCCTATATGCCTTGAGTAGAGCGCCTGTTCCAGGAGACCGCGCAAGAAGACTGAATTTTTAAGGGAACGGAGAAGCTGCAATGACCACCGGATTCAAGGGTGCGTGTGAATGTGCTGATTGAAAAAATAAGTGTCATGTTTCATGGAATTATTTAGTAGCAACTACTTTGGACGAGAAGCCGAAAGTCTCTTATCATAGTTAAAATAATTATTATTTGAGACAGTTTTGCTTATTAATGCGATATTGACGATATTAGATAATATTTTCCATAGATTATTTTGTGAAGGAGACGTTTGGCTGCACAGGGCCTTTTTATGTTTTTGGTTTGGTTGAAGGGATATATAGTTTTATTAATTTTACAAGAGTTTCTAAGATCATCAGACTAAAAAAGGCTGTGTTAGGTCATAAAAGTACCTATCCAGAGTGCAATTTTTTGCTATTTTGTGATATAACCAAAGCGAGAAAACCTTTAATCTTTAGTGTCTCAAGTGCTATTAAATTATGCCTAATAAACGATTTGTGACTGTATTCTTGTGTTTCACATTTAATTAAAACCAAAACAAGGATAAGTAGCATAAATAGTTGATCATGTTCAAAATCATACGATGAAAATCCTGGTCTGCGAGACCAGCGTCACCAACTATTTTAAGTCAAATTGACGTCACTAATGGCGAGTTAATATCTAATTGAATTTGAATTCGGGGATACAGATGTGAAGTTACGTTATCTTATGAGCGAAAATAGTGCTCTATAAACAAATTTCTGTGATGCAAACCTCGTGAAGAATTTAATTAATTGACACGTAATTAGTGAGTTCGTTGTATCTGTTCAGTTATTATAATACAAGCCCAGTACAAAATATCGGCACATTGGGGCGAGCCCCTTGTTCTACCCAAAATCATTGACAAAATACAAGACGGCCTTACACACTAATTTATACCTTATTTTGTGAGGGTTAGAGTATATTCTTTTCTAAGACTGCTAAAAGAAATAATGAGATAAGTGAACAATGGAATTAAGATCTTATTATGTAGGGGGCAGGGTGTTGTTTTGCTTGATAAGAGGCGGCGAGCCGCGGGCGGTGCGCGCCTAGGGATGGGCATTAATACTTATCGCGAGTGCTCGTCTCGGAGCGATTATTTTATTTTTGTTGATTGAATCATTTTCGGGAGTGACAATTTGTGATTGATTAGAAAATTGATGGAACGAGATAACAGGTCATTACTGATTGGTTTTGTTAAGCTGATACAGTTATTGCTTTTATATATCCAGTAAGTGTCTTCTTTCATAATAGAAGGATTATTTTAAGTCGATTTTTTTACTATTTAGGTAGCAAACAAACACATACACACATAGGCGATGGGTGAGAGATGTCACTAACACGTTTATAAATAGAAGGGGGCTGGGGAGAAAAACAGGAGACGAGAAAGAAGGATAAGAACAGTGTCAAGGAATCGCAGCCTCACCACCCCCGCCCATTCATATTGGGGAAAGCATCGCCCTATCAGCATTTCTTTTACATATTATATCTATTTTCCATGGGGTGTATGAGATCCCAGATCTTCGAGGCCAAGTAAACCTCACCTCAGTCAAGATTAGCCAAATTAAGACAAATAGTTAAGAGAGCCAACCCTGGGCTCATTTGATGCAACCGAGGCTCACGCTGTGATGGTGATGGTGATTTATTTGATCTATTTCCCACGACATAGAGTGCTAGTTACAGTTATTTTGTGTTTATATATCATGGTAGACTGCCTGGCTCAGAAAATTCCAAGGAGAAGATAAAAACAATGATATCGGATAGAGATCGTTGGAAACTGTAAATTCTTAAACAATTCACCATCTAATTATTTACCATTAGGTAGGTACCATTAGGCAGGTTCTGGGGTGCGACTGGTTGGATCACCTCCAAGTTTGGTGCACCCTGGGCAACGTGGGCGATGACGCATCATTGATTGCTCGTCTGGAGTAGCTGGCGTCAACGTCAACGGCCAAGAGTCTGACCAACCGGCCCTTATCAGGGGCAGCTGACCCCATTGCACGAGGGGGTCGGGGTATGGCGGGCCTGCAAAGCCCGCGGGGGGGGGGGGTCGCTCCAGGTACTCCTCTGCTGTTATCAGAGGGGACACTGCGAATGGCCCAGGGTCAGACGGAGTGCGAGGGATATGCTCTATGGGTAACCTTACACCCCGGCGTCTGTAGACCCGTGACAGCGTGCGGTTTTAGTCGGTTCAAGCCCGACATAACCGCCCCCGCTGGCCGGCGGGGGGTATCCGAAGGGATTTCCGCACAATAAAAAAAAAAGAGTATGCCGGTCTAGATTTGCACGAGCCCTAGGTGCATCCCTAGCGGCGCTGTAGAGGGGTCGAGCAGTGTTAATAGCAGGCAGTTAGCGACCTTTGTAGTACGTGTGAAGTGAACACTAATACACGCAACGGCTGTACAATCACAACCACAACCAAAAGACCCACCGCTCTCCCCGCAACACTAGGCAAAACGTGGACGGGTACGGGACTGGGTAATCGTTAAATAGTTCAAGTCAATCTGGTCACGCGTCAATGCTGTTATAGAACCAGTTGGCTGTGAGCTCTCCTCGTTCCTATTTTTGGTGTAAATATTAGCGGGTTTACGTTCACAGGGAAGGTTTCGGGGGTCTAAAGATAATGTGCGCAGAGTGTGTAGTGTTGGAAGCCCACGGGCAAATTGAACCAGACCTTGTTTTCTGTTTTTTACTTGATCAACTAATTTTGTTTGTTTTTATGGAATATGTTATTACAGAATTAATCATAATTCTTGCTGAACTTTGTTTTTGTCAAATTTCTACTTCATATACCTACCCACTATACGGTTGGTGCCTATACCTACACATACGTCTACAATAGTAATAAATTTTATTACAAGTAACTGAGATTCATATTCTGGTTCATAACAATCTGAACTTAAGGGTATGTTACTATTCGTACAATTAAAAATATAAATATATGATATAAATTTAAAAGCAATGTCAAACATAACATAACATAACGTAAACTCACGCCTATATCCCCGAAGGGGTAAGCAGAGGTGCTAGCACCCACATTTCGCCAGTTTATGTTTAGGTCCCAATGTAATAGGTGGTGAGCCTCTTGCCATTAACCGGGCACTTATATACCTGCGATAAATACACACATAACTTCGAAAAGCATCGAAGCGTCATTGGTGTGTGCCATGGTAAAATCTGGGATCGAACCCCAGACCTCGTCTCAGCAGTCCATTATCCATACCACTAGGCTACCGCGGTTAAGCTAAGCAGTGTCAAAGCATAAAATAAACTATGAAAATCTAAAAATTATAAGAGAATATAAATTGAAATAAAAATTAGGACCGAAATAATCCTAAGGGACCATCGAAAGTGTGTTAACACTCACAACTTAATCATATTGTTCGGTCTGAGATAAAAGGATATGAGCCTATTGCTGTCAATTAGACACTTTTTCCAACACTGTATGTATTGTTATGATTAGATGGAGAACAGCTCTATCTCTTCGACACTTTGGACGACACTCACGATTATAAATGAGATGGCGCTTGTATTATAACTTCCCAAGAACCTAATTCGAAATGTACTAAATCTAATATTTCTACCAAGTTGTGTTATTTTTTGTTTTTATACTCCTAAGGTGGCGAACAATAACACGTCCCGCATGAGATGAAGTATTTACTTGTAGCCATGATTCCTTTCAAGAATAGGTTACTGACTTGTGCTCCTCCCCAAGGAAAATTGGCACCTCTACTCACAGCGTTGTAGCATTATTGGTAGGTGTCTATAATGGTGACCCTCATTCCTAAGATTTCACCTTTAGCTTACCTATCATCAGGCGAGGATAAATCATATTGACTTATCCACTACATATATACGAATAGTTCTTCATTTTCATTACAGAGTAGGTTATCATGAAGAGTAACTTTCTAGGACAGTAAAAACACCTACTTGATTGATATAAACTCAAGGGAATTCCTTCATCATAAGTGCCATGAAGAAATCAAAAGTTCGAGTCCAACAGCCCCATCCCTAAAAGTTACAAAACGCGCGATGTCTAGACTTACCATCTAACTTCCTACATTATATGTGGAGAATGTCCCAAAACTCGCCAACTATGGGACTTGGCTTGGCAATAAGACATCACGAAGGGTTCCAAGGGGGCTGAAGTGGGGCAACCCGGGGAGAGATGCTATCACAAGCCTAGAGAAAACGATAAAAAAACCAATTGGCATTCACCCGGCGGCGAGCTTTGATGTCCTCGTAAACAGACGCACACAGACACACAGTGTTTGTGAAGACGAGCTCCACGCACACAGAGGGGGGCATTTCCTCGAGGATGGCAATAAATTTTCTTTTGATATAACGTGTCGGAGCGAAGTGAATGTGTGATGTTGTTTTGTGTGCAGATGTCGCACTATCTGGATAGGTACATGGCCGTGGGCGTCCCCACAGGAGAAGACAGATAGGTATGTATGGCTTGTGTTTGAAAATATCCATTACCAAGTGTACATTGGTTTTTCAAGCCTCAATACATACATTCTAACACAATCACCTGAGTGGTATAAAAAAATAAAGCTATCTCGCGAATGCAAGCCAAACAAATACCGATCCTGAATCGTAATAGGTACTCAAATCCTGAATCGGTAATAGCCATTGTCCCTGGCTCTGTCAGACCTAGCCAGGTTGACGGGACATCAGACTTTGTTTTCCATAAACTCGAAGTTAAAGCATTAAAACTTCTAATTCAAAAATCGTCCAACAATTAACGTAAATTCATCTTAGCTACGGTACCATCGTACCTTAGCTAAGCTTAGTTCAGATACAACATTAATCTTCTCAAGTATTCTGCCTACCCCCACGAAGTCGGGAGAAAGTCGCAGAACCGAATAATTAATCATTAATGAATAGGTACCAGACTCCACCATTCTTGGGAGCAGGCCCCGGTCCGCGGCGGCTGCATTCCTGGCCTCCGTAGACAATTAACCATCAATAAATGAGTACCAATTGCGACCCACTTGTGTGACCCATTTTATTCTGTCACTAATAATTACCATCGTTATGGGTAACGCCTGAAACATCCAGTGTAATCCAATAAGGAATTAATCTGTCATAAATTCTTTATACCCACTCGTGTGATGCCGTTGAAAAGTCGAAAAGTCACTTAATAGTTATTAGCAACTAAATCTCGACTATAATACGGATATATTAGTCGGTAGTCTAGTGGTTAAGGAATCAGCGATCGAGACGTTCCAGGTTCGCATCCTTCCCATTACACTAGCGACGTGTACCTACCTACCCACTCCTTATACAAGCAATTTAGGTTAGCTGGACGGGTTACCGGGATTACCTACTTGTGATTTTGGTTACGAGTCGTTAAAAAAAAATTAATAGCCAAGTTTCATCAACTATGTTTTGCAGTCTCACGTACTAGTCTATTGTCATCAGCCAGGCAGTTTGCTTAGCTTTACGGTGAAGAACAGTGCTATCCCATCCCGAAGTCACCTTGTACGACAGGCAAGGGAAGTGATGGGGGCTCTTATAGGTAGATACTTAATTCGTCTAGCACTCAGTCGTTCATTTTGTTAATCTTGTGAAAAAAGCTGAAATTTTTTATCTCGCTGCAATGGTGGTATACAAATCTGGAGTGCCGTTCCGTTGGGAGCAGTTGGGCGCCAGTTTCGCCGGCGAGGCGCGTACTAGCGCGGCGACGGAAGCGCCCCCAGGCGGCCGCTTATTGTTAATTAACTACACGACACCCGCGATCGCTCACCCAGCCCTAGGCACACCTGGATCCACTGGAATTTTTTTTTTTATATGTAATAACTCTGACAAATTCGATGCATTTTGCTAACTATGTTTTTGATCCCACCTACACCCTCTGAAGTCTGTCTCTGGTCTGAAGACCCGAGACGGCGTGTGGTTTTAGTCGGCGACATAATACCGACATAACCTCCCCCGCTGGCCGGCGGGGGGTAACTGAGGGCACGAAAAAAAAAGGTATGTATCTAATAAGGTACTTAAGGTATTAGAAACTATGAAAAACGTGAAAGAAATGCCTGTATTTTTATAAGATTTTATGATGTAAATATTTGAAACATCAAGAATGCAAAATAACCTCAAAATAATTCGTTTAGTATAAAAAATACAACAATATTAAATTGCTACGTCAATTTAATATTGTTATTGACGTAGGAGTCAATATATTAATATTGACTCCTACGTCACTCCAAGCCAGAGCAGGGTGTCCCCCCCCCCACTAGAAAGGGTCTGCCGCGGGTTCAAGCTCCGTCCTGGGTGATTAGTTCTGCCAATGTGAACACTATATTTTTATAATTAAGTAATTTGCAGAAATATTTGTTGCAGTCTCCCGGTGTGCGCCAGCTCTGCAGCTTCAATCGGCGAGCGTCTTTGTATGAGGTGGAAGTTTTCTTATAGCTCTAAAGGCTGCTGCGGAGGCACTGAGAGCGTTTAATGAGGCCGCCCCGGACAGCCGCCCTCTAATTGATTAACTGTTCCCGGCACACAATCCGCAGCCTCCAGGAGGAAACTGTCATTAAGATCACTGAACTTATTTTGTATAAGAGTTTGGGATTTGGTTTAGTGATGTTTAAAAGTTTAAAAGTTGTTGTGATTAAATCGCCAAATATCGATGTTGTGAAGTAGGAGTAACCTAGGTACTGTATTTGTATCGATCTTCAAGCATTGATCTTGACGTTCATAAGTGTAACTTTGTGAACTAAATGCATAAAAATACCCATTTATTTGAATTTGATTTCTGATTGTCAGATACTGGGTCAACTGTTAATTTCATGAAATTGCAAGATACATGTTTAATACTTGATGTCCTGCCCGTTGCCGAGTATAAAACCCGTGGAGGTGAAGCAGGTCACCCCGTTGCACGCGGCCTCGTTCACACTCGAGCTGCTCCTTGACACTCGATAGCCACTCAGGGGCTGTTGCTCCGTGTGAAGGTGTCAACATCTCCCAGACGATTAGAGTTAGTTACTTTTATGGATACTGTAGCGTCCGGGGCTTGGACGCCACAATACCTCGTGTTGATAAAAGATAAACACAAGGAAAAATAGTTATATCTCATTTATTTATTAATTCAACAAAGCTTCCTATATCGAGTTTAGGGAGGTTTTTACGCGTATATATTTATATTTATGCGAACTGTAGGGAATCGCGATCTCCGCTCAAGGACTGAGCCTAAATTTAATACCTACACTTATATCTTCTCTTCGGCCGGCGGACCCGGGCGGCGCGCCCAGTCGCTCGCTGTCCGGCGCACAGCCGAATGCAGCTCCAAGCAATTGTTTTTTCTTCCCTCAGCTAAATTTAAAAGTATTTAAATATTTATTTTTAAACTCTGACACATGATGGCCAGGTCAATGAACTGTAGTGGTCGAACGAGATCGCACACTACAATACCTTTTTTTTTTTTTTTTATCGTGCGGAAATCCCTTCGGATACCCCCCCGCCTGCCAGCGGGGGCGGTTATGTCGGGCTTGCACCGACTAAAACCGCACGCCGTCTCAAGTCTTCAGACGCCGGGGTGTAAGGTTACCCATAGAGCATATCCCTCGCACCCCGGCTGACCCTGGGCCATCTCACCACTAACAGCATCGCTCATCCTGTCTCCTCTGAAAGCAGAGGAGTACGGAGAGTGATGTGTTCCCGCCACATTGGGTATTGGCTGACGATCAATGCCAACCCTATAAAGGGGTGAAGGGGAAGCCATTGACCGCCGCCCAGGGTGTACCGGCCGCTCCGATTCCGTTCCCCCCGGACTGCAGCGGGATCGGAATCGGAGCGACACTCGAGGAGGTTACCCAACACACACCCCACACACTACAATACCTAGCATTTAATTTTTAAAAGTGTTACTTTGACTAACGAGGGTCGCAGGTGTAAGGTATTTCCGTAACTTTTTTTAATATTTCATGCTCACAACATATAGTTTCGAGTTAACAATTGCAAATCTGGTCGTTAATGTAGAAACATTCTTAACATTCCTAATTGTAATATACTTTATGACCTAAATATGTGAAAATAAACATAACATAACATAACTTCACGCCTGTATCCCCGAAGGGGTAGGCAGAGATGTGTATTACACACCCACGATTCGCCAGTTATGTTAAGGTCCCAATGTAATAGAGGGGCGAGCCTATTGCCATCTACCGGGCACATTATTAAGCGAGCGATAAATTAACATTTATTAATGCACACATAACTACGAAAAGTCAGAGGTGTGTGCCCGGGGCGACTGGGGATCGAACTCGAGACCTCGTCTCAGCAGTCCGTTACGTACGCCACTGGGCTATCGCCGCTTAATAATTATGTGAAAATATAATAATAAAATTTGATTCAATTAAATTTTTAAGCATTTTGTATGCTTTCTTTCGTAAATCTCATAATTAACTTTGTAAAGATAACAAAGAAACGCAAATAAGTTGTATTTGGCCGAGCGTCGCGCGACTGTGGCGCTACCGGCTCGTAATTAGACGAATACCGCGCGTGCCGGCCCCATACCTATTACCGTTTTTGATGAAGCTCTCCGCGTTTATAGCGCCCTATTACGACTGTAACATAAACATTGTTATTTTAGCCGAACGTTAGAATCGCTAACGGTTTTTGAAGCGATATTTTGGTATATTATCACGCTTGTATACAAGAAGTAGACAGAAGTTACGTTTCCATCTCATCAGTTCTTTTGTTTAGCTCCATGTGATTGGTGAGTTTTGAGGAAGAACCATTTTTATTATTTTCCTTATACGATCCTAAAGTGGCCAACAAGCATACGATCCACCTAACGGAATGTGATCACCGTATTGTAAAAGCCTCTTATTTGTGAAGAATTCCCTACCATAGCGACCCCTATATACTTGGGACAACCATGACATAACAAGTTTAAAATCCTTGCCATTATTCCCATGAGTATTTATAATGTTTTGCTAGGTGAAGAGTCACGCGATGCACGCCTTAACTGGAATATGAGGGCCACCCTATTTCTTGCCGTGGGTGACGTACAAGAGAGATAGGGTTTAGGGCCACACAGCCCACGTAAAAGTGGCTGATTTAGGGCAATATTTTAACATAATCTTGGGTAGCTAAACATAAATAACAATAGCTTCTAAAACAGGGGGCCATTAGAGTAAACTAGTCACACATTCAAGAGAAAATATTACAGCAATTAATAAAACGGATCCGTCTCGCGGTCGTGTCGCAACGCTCCGTACTCCGTATAGCCGCGCTTACTATTCGGGACATTTCAATGAAGCAATTTAACCCCGCACCGCCGACGTAAACAAAAGCGCATTCCTTAGCCCCGTACCGTAGCCCCGCGCTCGCTGACAAATACTCCGCCACGCATTGTCCACGAAAACCTGCTAAATGCTAATCCCGGTACGTTCGACCCTTAACCCCCTCCACTTTACCTCGTCCACCCCTCACCGCGACGCCCCGCTGGGCACGTTTCTAATGGAGTTTTTTAAGAAACGCAGAATAATCGTTGCGAGAAGAAAATTAAGCCATCTTGGGTTAAAAAGTCCAAAAGTGGAGTGTGTCGGGCGGACGAGCGAGGTGGTGAGGTGGGGTGTGTTGGCGGAGGGGGGGAGGGGGTGAGGTATAGATTTTTCGGGGAGCGTTCTGTCGGCGCGCGAAAACAAACGTTTAGGTGATACTGTTGATATTCGTGACGCGACAATTACGCCGTAATGTGATACGTTTAGCGAGAGAACGTCGGCCCGCTGCACGCCGGGGCGAGATTCAGCTGTGGTATAACACTTGTAGGTAATTTGTACTACATACATGTTTAACCAGTACTTTTTCCTGAGTTCAAAAATAGGAGAAAGTTCTCAATACATCGTAATATCTTTTAAAAGTTCAACAAAAAAAATCCCACCACGTTATCTGATGTACTTAAATAACGTTTTTTTAAGAACCTTATTAGTATTTAAATGTCGAAATCTTTAGAGTCAGTCCGTGAGGCAATCATCAAACGCTTAAATTTAAAAAGGTACTAGGTATTTACTTAATTTTCCTCGCTGCCATGCAGGGATGCTGAAGGCCGTACGAAGTGGAGGAGTAAAAGCTGGCAAGCGGACTCCGGGATCCGAGGTGGGAGGGATATCACGAATCTGGCTGGCACTCTCCTAATTTTATAGATAAATAGACAAATGAGGTATTTGTGATTAAAACGTAAAGGAATTTAGTGGTTGAACACTAATAGGTATTATAAGTGTGGAGATGGCCCAGGGTCAGTCGGGGTGCGAGGGATATGCTCTATGGGCAACCTTACACCCCGACGTCTGCAGACCCGAGACGGCGTGCGGTTTTAGTCGGTTCAAGCCCGACATAACCGCCCCCGCTGGCCGACGGGGGGGTATCCGAAGGGATAACCGCACGAAAAAAAAAGTATTATAAGTGTGGAAATTTATGAAGAAATGTTTGTAAGTTTGGATGTTTGTTACTTGAGCACACTCTAATGAACAGATTTGGCTGAAATACAGGGATAGATTATAGTCTGGAATAACTCATAGGCTCTTTGTATCCCGGGAATAGGTTCCCATGGGCAGCGAGAACGGGTACGAATTCGCGGGCAACAGCTAGTACCTAAGTACTTACTATCTTAGTGCATCATCTCCCATGCTGTCACCACCCCTGCCATACAAATCAATTCATCTGAATCTGAATTTACTCTAAATACTTTTCCTTTCTTCAATTTAATTTTCTTTAATTTTCTTCTAACGACTTTTCGACTACTCCTTGGTAGTTTTCGTAATATTATCATACCTAATCCGGAAACCTATCTTCATTTCTTGTTAAGTACTTTAATATCACAAACGCTTGGTCTTTCGCACAGTAATTCATGGGACAAATTCATAACGGCGATAAACCGACATAAGCGTTAATATAATCTACATAATAAGATCATGCGCTTAGCGTTAAACAACTCGTTGTAAATAAGAGCCCAATTTATATTCACTCGGGGGTGTATTATCATAATCGGGGTACGTCACGGGCTGAACAAGGACACGAGTCGTGCAAGTCCCGTGTGCGAAGGGGATGGAACACACTTCCCTCTGAAATATGAACGAGAAGTACGGTTTTTATTGGAGTAGTCGATGTGTAACGCGGGTATTACACGAATATTGGGTAATGGCTCCTCTCATTGAAACCTATTTATCATATAAGTAGGTATGTATACTGCGGTATAAACAACTCACTTGAGACGTTGTTAATGAATTAATTAGTTGTAGAAAATTAAAAAAGCGGCGATAGCCCAGTGACGTACGTAACGGACTGCTGAGATGAGGTCTCGAGTTCGATCCCCAGTTGCCCCGGGCACACACACCTCTGACTTTTCGTAGTTATGTGTGCATTAATAAATGTTAAATATCGCTCGCTTAATTATTTGCTCGGTAGATGGCAATAGGCTCGCCCCCTATTACAACCCTTACAGAGTCCTTAACGTAACTGGTGAATCGTGGGTGTGTAATACACCTCTGTCTACCCTTTCGGGGATACAGGACTGAAGTTATGTTATGTTAATTACCCAGTACTTACAGTTTACCTACTATTAGGATTAGGGTAGCATAACAACACACGGTCCGCTTGCAAACTAAGCAAATACTTAATGTGTACCTTTTTTTTTTTTTTTTTTCTTGCGGAAATGCCCTCGGATACCCCCTCCGCCGGCCAGCGGGGGCGGTTATGTCGGGCTTGAACCGACTAAAACCGCACGCCGTCTCGGGTCTGCAGACGCCGGGGTGTAAGGTTGCCCTTAGAGCATATCCCTCGCACCCCGAACTTATAAAATACTTCACTAGCCAATTCATTCTAAATTATCTAGAAATACCTATTTTATAATAAATTAATATATATTCTACGAGTTTCTACACAGCGCTTTCAAGGCCAAAAGTAAGCATAGTTTAACTAGCTTGTGTTATGGGTTCCAGAATGCGGATAAACACACTTATATACTTTTTTTTTGTAAATACATACATATTATACATAGAAACACCCAGACCAATGCAAATAGACATATTCATGCATACAAATATTTGCACTGAGCGGGAATCGAACCCGCGCCCCCTGTCGTAGCAGTCGAATGCACTACCGCTACGCCACAGGGGCCGTGATTTTCCCAACAAAATCACCGGAACGAAACTGTATATTTCAGTATTACTATTTTTCCAAGCTGGTTGTCATTTCAAGTTACAAATTTCAATTTCAAATGGAGTACTGTCACCTTCAGACTAGTGAACAGGTTTATGATAACTTAAGTGTTGTCATTAAATTATTCTGATTTAAAGTGAATAGTGCTCAGCTCTTTTGAATTAATTTCAACTAGTGATGAAGTCATTATGACTTAGCTTTAATAAACAAATTAATAATTTTGACACTATATGTTTTTAAATTAAAAAATACTTACTGCGTCAAGATATTGCATATTTTTGATTCTTAGCACAAAATACAAACCTATTCTGTCTTTTTTGGCCAAGTTCAGAAGTCTTTTTAAAAATGTTAAATATCGCTTAGTCAGCTAACGTTTTTATTATCACATTGTAAGTCCTGAATATTAAAAACACTTAACATACATAATTACCAACGTTTTTAGGGTTCCGTAGCCAAATGGCAAAAAACGGAACCCTTATAGATTCGTCATGTCTGTCTGTCTGTCCGTCCGTATGTCACAGCCACTTTTTTCCGAAACCATAAGAGCTATGCTGTTGAAACTTGGTAAGTAGATGTATTCTGTGAACCGCATTAAGATTTTCACACAAAATTAGAAAAAAAACAAGAAATTCTGGGGGTCCCCATACTTACAACTGAAACTACAATTTTTATTTTTCATGAAACCCTGTGTGGTATCTATGGATAGGTCTTTCAAAAATGATATTGAGGTTTCTAATATCAATTTTTTCTAAACTGAATAGTCACCGCGAGAGACACCTCCAAAGTGGTAAAATGTGTCCCCCCCCCCCTGTAACTTCTAAAATAAGAAAATGATAAAAGTACAAAAAATATATGATGTTCATTACCATGTAAACTTCCAACGATAATTTGGTTAGAACGAGATATAGTAAGTGGTTTTTTTTAATACGTCATAAATCGTAAACCGCCATTTACCTTTCATTCAATCAACTCAAAAATAAAAATTATAAAAAGAACATTATTATGTTACTTGCTGCTACGGAACCCTTAATGGGCGAGTCCGACTCGCACTTGACCGCTTTTTTTATTATTTATTAATAGCAAATATACAAGCTCTATAAAATTTTGTTTTTGCGAACACGGGGTACTCCCTAAAAGACCAGAGAAAACCTGTGTTCGGTAACTTCTTGTGAACATGCAATCATTACACGCGTTTACGACTAATGTTATTAGGTGTAAAACGAATTGAACATGAGGTAAAAAATATTTTCGGTAGATAAATCGTTAAATAATATGAATGATTATGCGATTAATCGTAACCATGATCGTATCATCACCAATCTAAACGCGAGGACAGGACTCGACTACGGAGAGCTTTCGAATCCAGTCATTCAACTGAAAATATCATTATTCACCTTTTTGCGTTAGTCCCGGTCTTATCCGTGGCCTTCACCCTGGAGTGTGCAGGAGAGAACTTCGTGTAGACGTGGTTAGATAGTCGACTATTTGGTCATCTACACAAAGTTCTTTTCTGCACAGTGATGTCACCTCACTAGAAGTGTCATAACTGTACTGAGAGTTTGTACAGTAGCAGATATTTTGTAATTACTATTATACTAATACTAAAGTGTCCGTTTTGTCTAAAACACTCTGGCAAATCGGCTGATCGACGCTACACGTGACCAAAAGGCTGGTCTTTATCTGGCACAAAGAATTAGCACATCTTCTGGGAACATTACCAGCCGGTGATGATGCGGAGGAATTCTATGACGCATGTATGTCAATATTTATCTGTCTTTAAGGTTTAGTTTTCTTTAGATTTATTTATAATTAGTTGTACCTACATAATCATTTTAAGTTATTGTTGTACCTATATATTTCAATAAACAAAAATAATATGGAAAAAAACGGTTGTTGCTCCAAAAATACTTTTATTTAAAAATAATAGTTTTAAATTTTTATTTTTATTATTTATTATTAAATTTTAAAAATTAAATATACACAGTTTTATATGTAAACGTTTTTCTTCGTGTGTGTGCACCCCCACGGTGCCAGCGATGAGCTTGGGTATGTCGGAATTTATATGTATAATGTTATACAGAGTTTCGTATGCCGGGAATTGAATCGAGTCGTGAGTGACACGAGTGACAGTGGTAGCGGTGCCAAGCGTAAAAAAACAAGTACGGAAGAGGGGAAATCGTTTTGTCTGCCCATAAACATCCAGCTGCAATTTCGACGGTTGTGCGCGAGTATGGCGCTTGAAACAGCGCCCAAATATCGACTGCTCCAAACAAAAATAAAAGATTGATAGGTATCTTTCTCATATGAAACGCAACACCCACTCATGGTGTATTTTCAGTTAAGAGATTAACTTATTTTATTTAATGTTTCTATCGGACTTGTTTTCCATGCATTATTCCCTGGGAGGGTTGAGGATTTGTGGAAAAATCTTATATAAGTACAGCCTACCTACTATGTGAAGAAATGCGAAGATTAGATTTAATGGAAGTTTACGCGAATGTCACACATTGAAATAAAACTATTTTTAACGGATTCTACCGGAACGAATAACATCAAATAAATCGCGATAGAATCCATTAAAAATAGTTTTATTTCAATTAATGAATGTTTGTTACATAATCACTCCAAAAACGGATGAACGGATCTGGATGAAATTTGGCACAGAGATACTCGTAGATATAGATAGATAGAGTTCATAGGTGCCTGTAGGTCGCGGTATTGAGATCACTATTTCACGCATTTTCATAATATTTTTGTTTTTAGGGGAAATCCCTTCGGATACCCCCCCGCCGGCCAGCGGGGGCGGTTATGTCGGGCTTGAACCGACTAAAACCGCACGCCGTCTCGGGTCTTACCTTTTTTTTTTTTTTTTTTATCGTGCGGAAATCCCTTCGGATACCCCCCCACGTGCCAGCGGGGGCGGTTATGTCGGGCTTGAACCGACTAAAACCGCACGCCGTCTCGGGTCTACAGACGCCGGGGTGTAAGGTTGCCCATAGAGCATATCCCTCGCACCCCGACTGACCCTTCTCGGGTCTTACCTAATAAATAAATTCTAATCTTCTGATTTTGGCTTTCTATCTATGTAGAAATTTAATTTGTTACATTTTATTTTCTTCTACCGTTGTTAGTGAATAAGTGATCAATTTAACATCGACAGCTTCCCATCGGTCGGAGTCCTGGCTCCAGAGCGCATTCTCCTTAATCCAGTGCACAAAGTGTTCGCGACACTTTACTGTACAAGTAATACCCGCGGGAAATCTCACTCCTCAGGGAGGTCGAGTGTCCTCTATTATTGTTGCCGACCTCCGCACCAAACCCGACTCTACCACACGATAAATAAGAACCATATTCGAATCTAACTCGGATAGTTTCGTTTTCAGGCTAATTAGAAGCGAGGGAGGCTTTTTGCAGTTAAATAAATTTAAACCCTAAACTTAGCCGGTTAGGTTTTAAGTTGGACTTTGGTATTCAGTTATTGTTTGTTTGTTAAAGGCTAAGAGAAAAAAAATAGATTTGTTTGGAAAATAGGTCATGGAATAAGGTATTACAATATTTTGTTTTTGAGTTTTAGACTTTGAGATTTTGAGTTTTAGAGCATATAAAAGATAATAGATTTTTAATCGAGATACCGATAGCAAATAGTTAACCTTTGGAACAGTTGCAATCGTACAGGTACTTAGGTAGGTACCTCTATTATATAGAAAAAAAACGAAGACAAATATTTACCACTAAATGTTTTGACGATGAAGACGAAAATAGTCCCATGTTAGTCAATGAACAGCTAAGTAATATTAGTCCTAGATACACGTATCTAAACATTAAAATACAATAATTATAAAAAAAAATAACAATCTTTTATTGAGCTGAGTGAGACGAAGTCGAGCGAAAACTCCTCATACCAGACTTCAGGATTTTCTTTGTCACAGGTCTCCTCCTAAACTACTAATCCAATCAGAACCAAATTTGGCATGATTAAAGAGGTCAATCAGAGGAAGGTTTATGGATATATTTAAAAAAAATTAATGCTACCACAGAGGAATGATCACCGTTAAAAAAATTCCAGATGGAATTACATAATAACCGCTCGAGACACTGTGACCAACCTTTACACGCTCAGAAAGCATGTCCAGAGTTGTGACTTTCAAAAAGAATTTTCAAAATCGGACTTGCCACGGAGGAATGATCACTGTTCAAAATTTTCAAAATCTGATTCACGATGTCTCACTCAGCTCAACATTGCAAGCGATTCGCCTTGCAGACCTAGTTCCAAAAAGTAGTCGCACTAAAACGCTAATAATAATTGTATGCAATACCTGTGCTGATTACAAAAAATATCGCGAAAGTTAACTCTCTGTTTTCTATTTGCGCTACAGGCTTTTCAAATCAGTACAACTAGGGGTTTTTGAATAAAAGCTTGTTTTTAAAAAGATTTTTTTTTATTTTAAACTTTTTAACTTGACCATTGTGATGATGTTGACCAATTTGTGACCCTGAATACCATGTAATAACAAAGAGTTGAGAGAGCTCAAGAGAGCCCAAACTCGATAAGTTTAGGTATGTTATTTAGTTTAGGAGTTACTATGGCCATCCTCCACTCCATCTTCAGACTAGCTCCATGGTACCATATTATTGCATTGTCTTTCTAACTAAACGTGAATGCAAAATTTCAGCTCAATCGGATGCCCAAAAATAGTCGAAAAATGGTTTGCAAATTTTGACGGAAAACATACCTACTTAGGTACACACGAACAGTGCAAGTTAAATAAAAGCCAGTAAAAATTGACATTTGGTAACGAAGTCGCTTGATTATTCATGCATTTACAATTTACTTATAGGTATAAGTACTAATTATAATTTTTACCATAAGATCATCATCATTGCTTCTACCTTTGTTTTTTTTTTTTTTTATAGTGCGGAAATCCCTTCGGATACCCCCCCGCGTGCCAGCGGGGGCGGTTATGTCGGGCTTGAACCGACTAAAACCGCACGCCGTCTCGGGTCTACAGACGCCGGGGTGTAAGGTTGCCCATAGAGCATATCCCTCGCACCCCGACTGACCCTGGGCCATCTCCGGTTTCGAGATGGCCCCCTCGGGTTTGGGAACCACGGTGTCCCCGTCTTGCCCCGGTTTGGGGGAGGGGCGCTAGTCGCCCCACCGTCCCGGCCTGCTTCTGCTGGGGTGACAGGTGGCCTCACCCGCCACCCCCAGGCCTGCGCTCATGGAGGACGGAGGTCGTTAAGCGACCTCCGGCGCCTGAGTCGCCTGCGACGCGCGGCGAGCAAGTGGCGAGCAAGTTGCGGGCTCGGCGGACCGGGAGAGTTCTAAGTCTCTCCCGGGCGCGCTCCACCACCTCCTTCGCGAGCATTACATGCTCGCAGAAGGAGGCGGCGGCGGCCCACGCGCTCGCGCTCCGCACCATTGCCGCAATCATGCTGCCGAGCGAGAGGACTCCCACCCCGATGGCTGCCACAAGGTCACGCCTCGGCGCCTCCCACGCCGGGCAGTCCGCCAGCGTGTGCAGCCCTGAGTCCTCGCTCGCGTCGCAGTGATGACACTCAGGCGTTGGCTCCTTCCTTATCCGATGCAGGTGGTCCCCGAAGCACCCCTTCCCGGAGATCACCTGTGTCAGTCGGTACGAGAGGCTTCCGTGTCGCCTCTCCAGCCAATCCTCCATGATGGGCCTTACCGCCGCTATTGCGGCGTGCCCTATCATTGCTTCTACCTAGCGTGTATTATATGTAGCTCTTCAAATTAATATAATGCAAAAATCATTCCACAACATTACCACGTTCTTGAGTAATAATGCCAATCTTCAGCCGACCGCTCAACATTCGACATCAAGACAAAATCTCTAACGACGGGTTCAAAACGACATGTTTGCCAATGTGTGGCTGTGTACAGGCGTACCTGGGTGTTGGTACTAGTGGTGCGAAACTAGCTATTAGCAGCGCGCGGCGAGGCTTTGTGCGGAGGTGTCGGGCCGCGCGCACTCCATCGCCCTCCGCACTCCTCCCGAGTACCTCCCGTGTGTGGGTGGGCTGCGATGATTGTGAACCTAAGGCGAGTATTGTTGGTGGCTTGTATAAAGGAGTGAACGGAACATTGGATACGTGCTACGGGATAACATCGCTAAACACGGCCCAAATTTGCCTTTCCTTGGCTTGGCTAAATTAACAGCAAACTTAGTTACAGTGCCCTATAAACACTGATCCTACCTGTAGATGTAAGGAAATGGTTCAGTAGGGAATATGTTTGCAGCACTATGAAGATTTCGCTCCTCTTAGTTACTGGGAGACCTATGTGTTGTGTTGTGTTTTATCCTGTGTGGTAGAGCTATTATTTTACCAGCACAATGAGTCGGGCACGTAACACCCTGTCACATTATATCAAGGTTAAGTAGCAGTGTGGCTCGTTGAGACAACTTGTGAGACAGCTGGACTAGCCTTAAGTACCCTCTTTTCTTGTTCAATGTATTTATTTTATGTATGTATTTTAATATTTCGTGAATGTCTCCTTGCACATCGGTATTGAAGACCCGAGACGAGCGTGAGGTTTTGGTCGGCTCCCCGCTGGCCGGTGGGAGGACTGTGGCAATTTCGGTAAAAACACAATAAACACAGTACGTATAGGCGGAGACAAATCTTAAAAATCTAACATCGTGAAAATCGGTTCACCTGTTTTTGGGTTTATCCCTGACATCACTAACATGACTTTGTTTTATAGAATATAAATATAAATAGTTGAGAAAAGTTATAGAACACATGCAAAACCTGAGGAACACAACATATTGCAGACTTTCAGAGGTAGATATTGACAGAAGAGACCGATATTCTTAGCAAACCATGGATTCTCCGTGCGGGTGCCGGGTCCATAGCGTTGCTGAGTTGGGATCTCGGGACAGTGCTTGGGACTTGCGACCCAGTGTAGGTTTAGAAGGGGCCCCTTTTGTTGATGTACATCAACACTCACGTTTACTACCCAAGTTCCCCTCCCAGCCTAACCAGTTTTGATGCGAACCTTCTAGTGCCGCTTTAGACATTCGTCCTAGTAATGAGCTTATTGTAGCTCTCGATAGGCCTAGATCTTTAAGTAGTATATACTAGCTATAATTATCAGTCGTAAAATAGTGAATAATTACTCCTGAGCCACCATAAAGGTACAAATTTGGACACGATCAATGTTTTGCATGTCATATTAATATAAGGTATATAAGTACAAACTAAAACCATTATAATGGTTTGAAAAACCGAGCTCAACACCTATGAATGTAAATTATTTTGGTAAACTCAATAATTAATAGCAGTATTACGAGCTCCGCGCTCGCTGCCCCCGTCACCGTGGCCGCTCGCTGCGAACTGGTTGTGCCAGGAAGGGTTAGCCGACGCACACCGCGCCACTCGTCACGTGTGCGCGCGCGTGTGTGCGCGGTGGCGGGCATGCGAACCAATAACCGCCAACCCTTTCGGGTTAGGTACTGGCCCCACTATTAGCTATGCGAGGCAATACAATTATATCCAATCCTAGCGTAACTAAATATCTAAAATATTATAAAACAAGAGCTACAGCAGATTATAAAGTCAAATTAGATTCTCAATTCGCACAAAATAATGTTGTCGATTACACCAACAGAAATTATGATAGACCGGATACCAATTACATAAATGTTTAAGGCGTTTTGCATACGATCGACGGATTCGGTCCCTGAGTCCAGCAAAATGTTACTGAGTTTTGTTGATAGAAATGCGGCGTATGGGGTCATAATACCACCAGAGTATATGACGCTCCACGGAGCTCTTCGCAGCCCAAGCCAACCTTACGTACAAACCGGTACACATGCTATGAGACGGACGGGGTTATAGGGTCTGAGGAGCGACGGAGAAGAAGGAGTAGAAAAGCGGACTCCGGGCTCAAAGTGCCTGCCTTGCAAGATGTTGATGCTAATACGAAAATCATAATAGCTCCGGAATTTTATCATACTGCAGGTATGAACATAATCCCCACAAAAAGAAAGCAATAATATCTACTTAGTACCTATGTGAAATGTATGTATAACATTTATAAAGAGATGAGACTGAGGCCCACCGTTTCGGTTAAATAAAGTGTTGGCAACAAACAAAATCAGTAACTCTATGGCTGAATATAATATGCACCATGAAACACTTCTCCGAAGTTCACAACTGATGGATTTCCGCACGGAAAAAAACGAAAAAAAAAGGTACAGTTTTTTTCATACACTTATAATAAACAATATTCTTTATTGCACATTCCACACCTATCTATTTATTAATATACTTAATATCCTTAGTTATAATATGACCATAATTATAAGACTTGAAAATATATTGTAAAGCCTAATAAGTTAATATTATTATTATAGATATATTTAATCCCCAGCATTACACGCAAAGCCCGTAGCTTTTACAGGTTCCTTAGATCGGAATCGATATTGGAACTTCACATACAACTGATAAGCAGTTGAATCAGATAAGTACACAAACTTACATAAAGCTACACTAAAGCTATGTTCACCGCTGCGCTACGACGCAGTGTGCAACGCACCTTACCAGGGGTCCGTGCCACTAATAACTGTACTAATGTGCTTGTCTAATTTACAGCCGGAGTTAGCGCGGTCGATACGGAACCCGCCACTATGACCCACTTCCTACTTGCCACTACAACGTATGTTCTGTGTAGAATTAGACATTAGGGACTGACTGAAGCTGGATTGTTGATGTTGAAAGCAGTTCATCAGGTAACTTAATAATTGAACAGAAGATAATTAAAAATGAATTTGTTAATACACACACACTTGACTTAACTAACCATTTAAATTGTAAGTTAGTCATAGTTGAACAAACTAAAAAAAGTAGAAAAGGGTCTCGAATGGCAACCGCGTACCGGACGACGTTCCGTGGGCAGGCCCCCTACAAGGTGGACCGACGATCTAGTCAAGGTCGCGGGAAGCCGCTGGATGCGGGCAGCGCAGGACCGATCGTTGTGGAGATCCTTGGGGGAGGCCTATGCCCAGCAGTGGGTGTCGTTTGGCTGACGTGATGATGATGATGATGAACAAACTATGACAACAATTAATTAGTAGGTTACCTATTTCAAATAGGTACAACGATTACATTCGCAAGTCTGCGTTAGTCTTATTGTCTCTCTGATGAATCTATATATTCGCTACACAGCGATTCCACGTAGAATGTCACTTTGTGTAGGCTATGCTTGATGTGTTTGTCAATCGATATTGTATATTTTTTTTGTTTAGCTATTTTTGGTATTATCAATAAAATAAATTAAGAGCTGTTTTCTTTTCTTCATATTTTCAATAATTATCATGAAATACTTTTATAATATCTGCCAACCAGGCCTATTTACTTAGCATGGGCACGAATACTCGCTTTGTGTTTACGGACGTTGTAGTACGCACTTTAGGAAAGACTAGTAACTTTTATATCAAAGAATATTACTACTAGGTACTATGAGAAGACGGGGACACCGTGGCCGTGGTTCCCAAACCCGAGGGGGCCATCTCGAAACCAGAGATGGCCCAGGGTCAGTCGGGGTGCGAGGGATATGCTGTATGGGCAACCTTACACCCCGGCGTCTGTAGACCCGAGACGGCGTGCGGTTTTAGTCGGTTCAAGCCTGACATAACCGCCTCCGCTGGCCAGCGGGGGGATATCCGAAGGGATTTGCACTTAAAGTCACAGCAAAAATTTAAAACGTGTTTACTAACAGGAAGAAATAAAAAAATACTTTAAAAGAGATTAACAAAGCTAGTAGGTATTTAACCAGCATTTCCACAACAACCAGAAATTCGGTATAAATATTACCCAGCACTCATATCAGTTCGAAGTAACAGTAGACAAGATGGTACGTACTATTGTTTTTCTGAGTCATTTGGAGCAGCGGCCCATTGAAGCCGCACCACTAAATATTGACATGACCCTCTGTTTGTTACCCGAGACGCTTCCAGCGAGCGAAGAATCAAACCGGTCCAATGACCACTAATTTGTTGAAAGCCTCCGTATCCCTTTATCGCACAAATCTGACGAGGCACAAAGACGTCTTTATCTTGGCCTCATTGTGGCCTCACAATGGCCTATTTTGTGAGGTGTGAGGCACTCGTTGGCCTTTCACAACTCGCATTTAAGCGTCTTGGTTTTTGTGGAAGGTGTCGTGGCTGAGGAGCCATTCAATCTGTCTTCACAACGCGCATCGACGCGGTTGGAGTAGGCGTGTGAATGTATTCTGAGCACAGCGGGATTTTTGTTAAGTTTTAGCCGTTTAACATTTACACTTAGGTTGATGGATGCTATTAGCAGGTGGTTTAAGATCTATTTTGAGAACTCGGCTATTCTATGAATGAAGAATTTTGTAAAGGAGTGAGTATCTGTCAAGGGCAGATATCTCGGTTACGTGAGGCGTTATTGCAACGGATCTTTGTGAAGGAAATATTTCACCAATGATTAGTACCGTGATCGTTTAAGATGAAACTGTGTTATAACGTTTTACTCAATGAACTTAATTGAGTAAAACGTAAGGACCCAGTTTGGTAGACGGATTTTTACATAAGAAATCCAACTTCAGTTTTATAAAGTTGATAAAGATATACCTATTTATGTACCTACTAGCCGACCCGGCAAAGGTTGTTTTACCGTATTAATTATTACAGAAATCGAAAGAGAATAATTCTTTACGAGTTATACAAAAAAAGACTTTAAAATTGGTTGAGCCGTTTCGGAGGAATGCGACCACAAATACCGAGACAAGAGAGTTTGATATGTTAGATGGATTCATGCGGCAGATAAACTACAATAGATAATTTGTTATAATGAAAAAGTCTTAGTTTTTGCTCTAATTTAGCGGGGAAGAGTTTCAATAAATTGATTTTACAAATTAAGCTGTTATAACGGCCTACTTAACTTCGATATTGCGTTCAAAAACTAAAAAGTTCCACTTTTTGTGATCAAAAATCTTCAGTTGAAATAGAAACAGCAGTTGTAAGGTAGTCAGTATTATTAGAACATATGCTCATACCACTCGGGAATAACGGCGTTTTATACGTACCAACAAATGGTTTTGCATCACCACCAATCAATAGCAAACTAGTAGCCAGACAAGCACACCTTTGTATTACTAGCGAATAGAGCTGTGACGGTGTGATTACTCTTAATGAAGACATCGCCGCCGCGCCACTTCTTTCCGACGGGACTTTAATGTCTCAAAGGTCTCTGTTTCAAGAGGGTTAGGATAAAAACATTAAGAAGTTTATTTTAACTTTACAAATGTTAGTTAGGGACGTTTGGAGGGGTTTAGGAGTAAGAATTTACTGAAGTCAATCTGAGACCAAGTACTTCCTGTATAGAGGTAGATTTGATAAAATATCTTTTATACATATTACCCACTCTAGGTTTGAGTATGTTGTACCCAGAGTTTATTTGAAGTTTAAACTTCTATCCCCGAAGGGGCCAGTGGAGATCACACCTCTAATAATAAGAGGTATAGAAGGAAGTATAGAGTTATCTTCAAGAACCGCTGTCAGCGCCTTTGTGTTATGAACACAGAATACACACAGAACTTTAGTTCCATACAATGCGCGTTCGAGCAATGCACGTATCACAGTTTAACATTTTACAGGTTTTTGGATCTCACGTAATTCGAGTTCATCTATCATTTTATTCGATCCCTACGTCGCGACGCCTGCGACAGCTGTTCCTACGTCGCCTGTGTCCAAAGTCGCACGTGTCCTAAGTCGCCTGTGTCCTAAGTCGTACGTGTCCTAAGTCACCTATGTCCTAAGTCACCTGTGTCCTAAGTCGCCCGTGTTCTAAGTCGCACGTGTCCTAAGTCGCCTGTTTCCTTTTATTATTACCCGTCTCTTGATTTTAACGAGCATCTTTCACATTATGTTAGTTCACGTATGCTAATAAGCGTTAAGCCTATAACTCGAGGAGGCCAATGACGCGTACGCAGGCCCATTGCGCGGGCGCTTTGTTCCACACTTCCCAACAACTCGCTCCATATGAAAGAGTGACTTTTGTCTTCAGGGGACTTTAGTTCACTTCCAATGACTAATTATAGGGGGCATGAAGACATCGCCTTTGTTTCTGTAGCAACACACGTGTACATTAAGTACCCTGCGTAGACAAGGGACCAAGTTGGCAGTAGGTAGACACCTGGTACCCACTAGGTACCTAGTTGTGGTCCCCCTCAGAAGTTGCTGAACACTAACAAAGTTACAACGCTCTTTATATTGAAAGAAATCAATAAATAGTTGATGTATAAATATTTTTGTAATATTTTCTGTAAAGTTTTAGAGCTAACGTAGGCGGTAACGTGGAATGTGTCAAACTAATTCCGAAGCCGACTGATCCTACTTACGGAGTACCTATTACTTAGCGTTTAGATGGCTAATAATAGTATTAAAAAAAGTATAAATACAAAATTCTCCGCAACGTATTTAGGGACCTATATAAAACTCAAAACAAAACACATTTTATTAAAATTGGTTACGGAATTCGGACTGCCCGGTAGCAGTTACTTACAAGGTGGAAACCTGGCTTTTCAAACTTGCCTCTCCTTTTTAATACACCCTCTCTCAATTTGCTCATCTTTTTATCCCAAAGTGCTTGGATAACAGCAATAGACTCGACTCTATGGGGGACATAGGACTGGATATAGAGCTGGTAACATATGAGTTTGTATCAACTCCTTCGGGAAGAAGTACGCAAGTATATATCTTCTGTAAACACACCTCAAACCACACAAAATAAGCATACCTGTACATACCTACCTACATTATTTTCACATAAATTAATAGCTATGTCTGTACATTCCGAAAATTATTAGGTAATTATTTCTAAATCATTGTCAAGTTAACTAAAAAAATTAATTTATTGATGTCAGCATGTATCTTCCTTTTTTTTAAATATATAAATAAATATTCTACGACATTCTGCACAGCTTTCTAGACCCAAAGTAAGCATAGCTAACTAACTTGTGTTATGGGTTCCAGAATGCAGATAAACATACTTATATACTTTTTTTTGTAAATAAATACATATAACAAGGATTTAGTCTTTGTCAATACCTTTTTTGTTTTGCGTTCGGAAATCCCCCCGGATACCCCTCCGCCGGCCAGTTGGGGTGGTTATGTCGGATTCGAACCGACTAGAACCGCACGCAGTCTCGGGTTTTTAATTTGTCAATACATAGTAGATAATTATATTTAATCAGTTTTAGAACGAATAAAGACACCATGAATTATCTTGTATCGGCATGTAGACGTAGACGTGGTAAAAAAGCGTTCTGCAATGACTAGTGTTTATTACCATTATATTTTTAATAAGTATGTGGTTATTATTATAAGTTTAAAAGTAGTTTAAAAGTAGCGCCAATAACCGAAAAGTTGCGAGGAAATCGCTTGTCCTGGTTCGGACATGTAATGCTTAGGGATGAAAGTAATATCGTAAGGAAGGCATTAAGTATGCAAGTGGACGGTTGCAAGGGGTGAGGAAGACCTAAGAGGAGATGGATGGACTGTGTGAAAAAGGATATGGTTAGGAAGGGATTAAATGTAGAGATGACCGCAAGCAGACATGAATGGAAAAAGCACACATGTTGCGCCGACCCCAAATAAGTTTGGGATAGGGGCAGGAGGAGGATGATGATGATGAAGTATGTGGTTATTTAGTAAATTCATAGAAAAAAAAAACGTGCTAGAATATGTAGGTACATAATGTGGGTCGCTACCTTCCTCCACAAGTAGAATAGGTTCTGTAAAATCCACAAAGTTTACCTATATATTCATGAATGGTATTTAAGTAGGTAAAATTTATAATTTATTAATATTTACAACTCTGTGGCGTAGTGGTAGTGCATTCGATTGCTACGACAGGTGGCCCGGGTTCGATTCCCGCTCAGTGTAAATATTTGTATGCATGAATATGTCTATTTGCATTGGTCTGGGTGTTTATTTGTATAATATGTATGTATTTACAAAAAAAATAGTATATGACTATGTTAACCCATAACACAAGTTAGTTAAACTATGCTTACTTTGGGCCTAGAAAGCGCTGTGTAGAATGTCGCAGAATATTTATCTATTAATTTCAAAGACTCCAAAAAATAAATCATAAGCATATTTTTATATCATGTCTTTGGTTTTATTATCAGCAGACATCTTAGTTAAATAGAAACGTTGAACAACTTGAATAATTACCAACTTAATACTGTGGTTGATTGGTTTATTTTAACCAGTTGATTCATTCAGATTGCTAAATTAATGTTATTAGATACTGTACTTGGGTAGTTATTGTAGCTATAATTATAAGTTATGTACATAAATTATGTAGGTTATGTAGGTTTTTGCGCATACGGCTACACGTTCGTATATGGCTATCACTTAAGATCACCACAGATAAAAACTTAATGAATAGTTTTATTCAAATTTGTTATAAAAACCGCACTTCTTGTAAGTTATACTACGTAACAGGCGGCCAATTTCCTTAAACTTAATACTTGGTAGTTATACAGTGTAATTATAAAGGTATATAATATCTACATTTATTAGGTATATTGTTATATCTATTGCAGTAATCAATAGGTTCGAAAGGTAGGTACCTCTACAGAAACCTCTACATTACATACATACACATACATACATAAATTCACGCCTGTATTCCCGAAGGGGTAGGCAGAGGTGTATTACACACCCACGATTCGCCAGTTATGTTAAGGTCCCAATGTAATAGGGGGCGAGCCTATTGCCATCTAACAGGCACATTATTAAGCGTGCGATAATTAGCATTTATTAATGCACACATAACTACGAAAAGTCAGAGGTGTGTGTCCAGGGCGACTTGGAATCGAACTCGAGACCTCGTCTCAGCAGTCCGTTACGTATGCCACTGGACTATCGCGGCTTTCTACATTACATGCATTACATATTTACAAATCTTTTTTTACATAGGAATACATGAACCAATAGGGAAATTTTTAGGTAGGTAGGTTCATAATTGCCAGAGGACAAAGCTAATATTATTCATGTTTTTTTTATTGTTTTATGAAAGGATTAACAGCCAAGATGATCAAGAGATTAGAATTTGCTAAGCGACTTCTACCTACCCCCTTATTCTCCCCGCGAGCATGGATTCTGAAAAGCTACCGAACGATTAGAAAAATATGTGAATATATATACAAAGATAAAGCCAAACCCGAAAAAAAATGTACGTAAGTAGATACTAAATCGCGACAAAATATGATTTCTATACGATAGGTCACTAGATTAATTAATTGATAAGCTATTTGTATCTAATGGAGTTGAAAAAACTGGCTGTTACAATAATGAAGTGATTAGGTAACTATAGAGACAGGTTTAAAAGTCTATATTGAAGGCTATACATGATTTTGTATAACTAAGTTTATAGGCAGGTAATTTTTATCGTATTGTCACCTATTTAATATATTTACCTACGCAATAGGTAGAGGCGTCTCTCCGTCCGCACCACACGGCCGACGGTTTTATTTAAATTCCGTCGGGCGTGCGAACATCACTGCAGCGCGCCGCGTCACTTCAGTTGGTTTTCATGCTTAGGATCAAGACATTGTACAAGTCTGCTGTAGGTACCTGACAGCATGGTAGTAGATACCTATCTAAATGTCACTAGAGACTCAAGCATTTTCACTTCATTAGCATTCAACTTGACCTCTGTGGCGTAGCGGTAGTACGTTCGACTGTTAAGTCGGAGGTCGCGGGTTCGATTCCCGCTCAGTGCTAATATTTGTATGCATGAATATGTCTATTTGCATTGGTCTGGGTGTTTCTATGTATTTACAAAAGAAAATTTATCTAAGTATGTTTATCAACATTCTAGCACAAGCTACTTATGCTATGCTTATATTTAGTCTAGATAGCGCTGTGTAGAATGTCATAGAATATTTATATTTCTATTTTTTACTAACTTAAAATCGAATATTAGTTACGTACATGCTAATCAATATACTAATATACTAATGCAGATGGACTGTTTAACAGTCTGATGGTATCATTACAGATCTAGAGATTCGGTATGGACAACAGCTACTTGTAATAGACTAGGAAAAAACAGAATTTCATTGCGTTTTAAATCATTTAGGTTATAATTTCTGTTGAACAGTTTAAGTTTGTGCCAGGTAGTTAAGCTTGTTACATGTTTGTTAATAGACCAAAGAAAAAACAGCCCGCTTTTCAGCGTTTCGAACCAGTGGTCTATTAGCTAAACTAGCTAGCTTAGTCTAAGTTTGTTTTTTTTTTCGTTTTGTAAGGCAGCCGTCTACACTGTAAATGAATTTTGACTTTGTTTGCCTGCAAAGCTTCCGAGAGGCCTCCTACTCGAGCACCTCTAGATTATCTGGAATGCATCGCTTCAATTTACCATCGCTTCAATTTATATAGAGACGTAGGTAGCAAGAACCTACGGTACACTTGTAAACTTTAACTGTTTCTAAACGTTCCTTCCCACCCAGGTCTAATATAGAACAACCTTTTCTACGTTAATTTTAATTTATTCTTGAAACACATTTCTGTCAATAAAAATATAATCATTGTGTGCTACTCCCATTTTTCTGATTCTAATAACTTATGGACTTATGCCTAGGCACCTTATACTTAAACCTCGTATATTTTTAAAGTTAAGTCAAGGAGTCGCCAAGCGATATACCTACCCACCTATCCTATAGGGAGAACCTATACAAGAGACTCCTGAGTCAATGTAATGATTACAAAAAGTAATTGGAACAGAGTGCGAGGTACTTAGCTTCACGCTTCACAATGACGCCGTAACTCGAGCCGTCGGCGAGACTCAAAAGCCCTGTAGGCTTTGTACACGCTAATTTATTAACCAATAAGACTAAAACGCTAATTAAACACGCGCACAATGGAGCGCATACGCGCATTTAACCCGCGCGCAGTGCGTCTGATCGGTCTCGTACACACGCACGATATGCAAGCGGATTTTACCGTAAATATATTTACTTTAAGAAAATATCAACGGATTACTCAAGTGACTCAACCAACTAATAATATGTAAAGTTACAACTAATCTTTTTCCAATATTGGATCCACTTCTAAGTGTTAAGATAGCAAGAACTAACTATAATACACATTTTAAAACGTAGGTACAATTTCTTTCCAAAGTGATTTCAAATAAAGCTGTACACTCACCAGGAGGTGGGTGCAGTAGTGGCGGGCCCGGCAGGAAGGCGGCTGCCACAGCTGCCTGTGCGTTGAACGCCGCCGCGTACGCCACGCGACTCGCCATGGAGGCTGGCAGTGGGAACTGTGGCGTGTACGGCGACCTGGGCTCTCTGCTCTCTGATAAGTTCAACACCCGATCTCCATCACCTCTTTCAAAGTACCGCTCCCGGCTCTCACGGTTATCAGATAAGCCGAGAAGCTCTTGGATGGCAAACGGTGACCTCTGCGGTGCCCGCGGCGCGCTCGCATTGGCGCTCATCGCTTGCATCTTGTAGGAGCGCTTTATCGCAAGTCTGCACTCAGCTTCACGTTACATTATCTACTATTAAAATTTCTTTGTCTTTTAAAATCTTTTCCTTACTTAGGCATACGTTATCACAATGACTTAGGTCGTTAGATATTTCTTAAAAGTTATCAAAAACTCACTTCCTAAAGTTCTAAACACTTAACTGAAAATTTTCTATTCGTCTACTTAAAATTAGGCCCGCGCGTCAGGCTGAGAACTTTTGTAAAATGAGAAAAATGTATAATGTGTTTTCGGGAAAATTCGCGAATATCTCGCGAGTGTGGGGCCCGCGAGGCAGTGACACGAGCGCTCGCCGCGGCGTGTGGAGCGCTTCTGGCGGCGCTGTGCGAGCGCCCCCCGGCGCGGCGGGTCGCCACGCGGCGGGCCGCCACCCGGCGGGGCGCGGCGCACAGGGCCGTAAGCGCCGCGCGTGTGGGAGCGCTTGCGACGTATTCGCTCGGAGCGCTCGGCGCGGCGGGCGCGGGCGGGGCCTGCTAATAGCCAATACGGATATTTTGTTACCGCACTGTATTGGCCAGATTTGTTCGCGCCGGACACGCCTACTCAGCGGCCTGCCACATAAAATGGAACTCTACACCGCCAGCCATTAAATACTAAAGTGAGTCGGAGAGACGGCGGTTGATTTAATTTTGATTAATTGTAAGAAATGAATAGGTTCTGCGAGGTAGGAGCGGGGCTGCGGCGCGGCTCGGGTGGAGAGCGAGCGGATCCGGGTGCACACGCGGCGCGCTATAGTGCTCCATTATCAATCATTGGTCGCTGGCGGCCGCTCTACCTACCTCTACCTGTGCCCTACCGTGCTCTACGGCAGGCGCAGATCGCTGCTCGCGCCATGTAATGGCTCTACTCTGCGAGGCTCATCTGCTCATTCACTTGTTTTTTAATTTACAAGTATTTTAAATTAAGCTTTTGACTGAAATGAATTTCTTAAATGTATTCTCACACAACTAACTACCATCTACAACAGTCTAGGGTACATTGGTAAGCACATATTTATTACATAACTAAACGATGGAAAACGTAAAAAAAATTGGTTCATATAAAGTAACTTGAATCACAAAATTAGTTTTAGGTACAATTAGTCAATAGATGGCGCTAACAACAGCGATATTCTAACCAGTTCAAGAAGATTTTTGATATCCACTTGTAGTACCTATAAAAAGACATATTTGGGCTTGTTAGGTTATCACAATACGTTGAAAACAGTAACTGAAACAAAATCCATCACTCTAGATTCATCAAACCCCGCAAATAGAAACCAATAATACCTAATTCAATTAAATTTTTAAGCATTTTGTATGCTTACTTTTTTCTAAAGATTTAGATCAGAAAAAGACGTCGCCTTAAGACGTATTAATGTATCGGAGAATTTCGAATATCTTGGACGTGTCTAGGTGGCTCAGTTGGTCAGAGCATTCCCCCTGTAAGGGACTGGTCGCCGATTCAAGTCCAGTCCTAGATGTTCTCTTTTTCTGATCTAAATCTTTACAATAATAATAGCCAACTAAACTACTAAATCGAACTAATTTCGTTTCCAGTCGGTACTTGCCTATATTAATAGGTAGGTGGTTAGAGGACAAACATGTACCTAGCCGCCTTCACCCCGTTAGGTATAAATATGCAAGCGATTCCATTTTCAAGATAAGTTCTCTACCAGAACTTCAGCCAATTATAGGTGCCTACTGTAGGCAGATAGAAAGGTAAATTTATGACGATATAGGCAAGTGAATCTAACTTAATTGAAAATAAATAGGTAGGTTATAGGCAATTTTACTAAAATAATAACAACTTATCTGAACTGGTCTTGAATGGTTCCCGTGTTTAGTGGCGCGTTGTCAAGGCGAGAGCCTTGGGGCAGGGAGGGAGACGGAACGTATAGGAAGTTCATGATATCTTTCGCGTTATTGATATCCCTACCTATCTATCTGGGTAGGCGCCCCCTACCACCTAGGTACTGCCAATTGAGTAATCTGAGGGTGGTCAAAAGGTACAATCTAAATACCTACATAACTATATATTCTTAGGTTCCGATTTTGCCACATGTAGTGATGGCAATAATTAATACACAGGTACCTTTTTCTTTTTTTTTCGTGCGGAGATCCCTTCGGATATGCGGTTATGTTGTTCTCTGCGGTTATGTTGGGCTTGAACCGACTAAAACCGCACGCCGTCTCGGGTCTTCAGACGCCGAGGTGTATGGTTGCCCATAGAGCATATCCCTCGCACCCCGACTGACCCTGGGGCATCTCCGGTTTCGAGATGGCCCCCTCGGGTTTGGGAACCACGGTGTCCCCGTCTTGCCAAGGTTTGGGGGAGGGGCGCTAGTCGCCCCACCGTCCCGGCCTGCTTCTGCTGGGGTGACAGGCAGCCTCACCAGCCACCCCCAGGCCTGCGCTCATGGAGGACGGAGGTCGTTAAGCGACCTCCGGCGCATGAGTCGCCTACGACGCGCGGCGAGCATGTTGCGGGCTCGGCGGGCCGGGAGAGTTCAAAACCTCTGCCGGGCGCGCTCCACCATCTCCTTCGCGAACATTACATGTTCGCAGAAAGAGGCGGCGGCGGCCCACGCGCTCGCGCTCCGCACCATTGCCGCAATCATGCTGCCGAGCGAGAGAACTCCCACCCCGATGGCTGCCACGAGGTCACGCCTCGGCGCCTCCCACGAAGGCAGTCTGCCAGCGTGTGCAGCCCTGAGTCCTCGCTCGCGTCGCAGTGATGACACTCGGTCGTTGGCTCCTTCCTGATCCGATGCAGGTGGTCCCCGAAGCACCCCTTCCCGGAGATCACCTGCGTCAGTCGGTACGAGAGGCTTCCGTGTCGCCTCTCTAGCCAATCCTCCATAATGGGCCTTACCGCCGCTATTGCGGCGTGCCCTGCGCTTGGTGGGCGACCAGTCGTTCCTTTCACTCCACCACGATGGCCTGGCGTAGCTGGGACTGCACGGCCTCGATTTCACGAGGCTCGGGGTTCCGTCCCTGCTCCCGCGCCTCCTTTCGCCACTTGTACAGTTGCGAAAGGGATCTCGCCTCCAGGTCCCATGGCGGAGTTCTGGCAAGGAGACTCGCCACCTCGAAGGAGATCGTGCGGTACCCGCGGATGACCCTGATGGCCATTACCCGCTGCGGAGCGCGCAGCACATTTCCGGCCTTCAGGGCCTCCGCCCATATTGGCACGATCCCCGCGTAGAGTCTCCTGCAGGAGTCATCGGGCCCCCTCATGTTGGGCAGCAGCCGCGCCAGAGCGAGAGCTGTGCCCTTCACTTTGGGGGCCAGACTTCGGATGTGCTCTCCGAAGTCCCATCGGCCGTCGAGCACGAGCCCCAAATATTTCATTTGGGGCTTGATGCCGATGCGATTTCCTCCCACGATGAGACTGGATCCCTCGGGTGGCTTGCTCTGAGGCCCTTAAAATAACAGGGCCTCGGTTTTATGCAGAGCCACCTCGAGACCCAGCCGCCGGATCCGCTCAATGACTTGGGCAACCGCGGTCGTGGCCTTTAGGATCGCTTCGCGGTACGTCGCCGCGCACGCCGTCACGAGCGTGTCGTCCGCGTAGCATGTGACGGCGGCACCGCCTACGAGCTCACCGCGAAGCACCCAGTCGTATCCGATGTCCACAGGAGCGGCCCCAGGTCCGATCCCTGCGGAACACCACACGACGTCTCACGCTGGCCGAGACCGGTCACGGTTGGGTAGATGACGGCTCTCTCCGTCAAATACGCCCCGACTATGCGGCGGAGGTAGAGAGGCACTTCGTGATACACGAGCGCCTCCCTATTGCAACTCCAGGGCAAGGTGTTGAACGTGTTGGCGATGTCAATATCACCTCACCCCGGGCTACTGTATCCTCCGCCAGAGCCCTCACGCGCATGATGGCATCCACGGTGGAGCGCCTCTGGCGGAAGCCATATTGGCCATCCGCCAGGTCTAGCCCCACTCTTGAGAGGTGCTCGACGAGGCGCTTTGCAATTACTCTTTCAAAGAGCTTGCACACCTCGTCGAGCAACACTAGGGGCCGGTAGGCGGACGGTGTTTAGAGTGGTAGAGTCAAGCAACAGTCATTTTGGCCGTTGCATGAATGGGCCGACTCGACCGGGGAAGCACCACCCTCTCACAGAATATCGACGCCAAATAACAATATTTGAACTGTTGCGTTCCGAGAGTGCCGGAGCCCAAACTCCTTTCCCATCCCCTCCCAAACTAGTTTCCCATCCTTTCCTTTACAGGGTCGGCAGCGCGAGTGTGACGCCACTGGTGTTGCACACGCCCATAGGCCGCGGTAATCGCTTCCCATCAGGTGGGCCGTGTGCTTGTCTGCCACCTTAGTGGTATAAAAAAAAAAAAAAAATGCGGTGAGTCCGCCGGGCGCCCCTTCTTTCGGATGAGGACCAGCTTCCCCGTCTTCCACAATTTCGGAAACTGGCCTCGCTCCAAACATGCGCTGAGGAGCCCGCTCAGTCGGGGCTCGAGAGCGTCGTCGACTAGAGCTAGGACCCACGCTCGGCCTGGAATGCCGTCGCGTTTGGCTCTTAGTCTTCTCACCGCCAGCTCTAGTTCTACCCAAGTGACCTCGGGCACGTCGTCGTCAATACACAGGTTTCTGTATTTCATAATATAATGTATGCCTTTTTTTTTTTTTTTTTTTACTAAAACCGCACGCCGTCTCGGGTCTTCAGACGCCGGGTGTAAGGTTACCCATAGAGCATATCCCTCGCACTCCGGCTGACCCTGGGCCATCTCACCACTAACAGCATCGCTCATCCTGTCTCCTCTGAAACCAGAGGAGTACGGAGAGCGATGTGTTCCCGCCACGTTGGGTATTGGCCGACGATCAATGCCAACCCTATGAAGGGGTGAAGGGGAAGCCATTGACCGCCGCCCAGGGTGTACCGGCCGCTCCGATTCCGTTCCCCCCGGACTGCAGCGGGATCGGAATCGGAGCGACACTCGAGGAGGTTACCCAACACACACCCCAATATAATGTATGCCTATTTACAATATTAAACTGCCGCCTGCATCCTGGGCAGGGTGCCTATAACTCTTAGTTCGGTTTTCTATCAAAAGCGTGTTTTTTAGTTTTTTTAAACTATTATTTATTTAATACATATAGATTAGTTTAATGTACTTAGTTTAGTTTTGAATTTAAAATACAGTTTATTTTAATTGATATTGTTGAAAGTTTACGCGAATGGCACATATTGAAATAAAACTATTTTTAACGGATTCTATCGCGATTTATTTGATGTTATTTTCACGGGTCACGGGGAGACCCATTGTCCGCGTTTCCCCGTGACCATGGGTGCTGAAAAGCAACTAAAACGTCGGGTTCAATGTAAATTATAAAACAACATCAAACAAATCGCGATAGAATCCGTTACAAAATAGTTTGAGTTCAATGTATTTTAATTGTCTATTGATTCATTTAATTCATCATCATCATCATCATCAACCTATTCTAGTCCACTGCTGGACATATGTCTCCCCTAATACATAATTTATTTTAAACTAAAATACTGTTGGTATGTATTACGATTTCATGAAATAATAACTCGTATTTAAATAAGCGGTTTTATTTAGGTCAAATACTTACGGTATTCAATAATAATTATGCATGTATTGTGTAGATAAGGGAGTATCTCAGTTAGATAAAATCAATTTGAGCCAAGTTTAAAGGAGAATCTTCAAACATCTTCAACAATGAAAGCTCAGGACCGACGTTGGTAGGTTTAGCTTAGGGTACCTAATGGAATATTCATATACCTACTTTGATAAGGTTTAACCGTGTTTAGGTATTGCCAGTACCTACCTACATCTGCCTACTTATTTAAAATCAACAATTGCATGTTTATGATTATTTTTACATGGAAACTGTAAAACAAAGTAAACTAGAAAGCGGTTTAGTGCGAAATTAAGGGTTCTTTGCTTTTCCTATAGCAACCTTAAGAGTGGCTCTATATAAAAATGTAAAAGGTGCAACGGTACCTTATGGTAGATAAGTGAGTTTAATGGCTGCACACTGCACAGGCAGCAACTCTACTTTTAATTTGTGTAGTTTAAACTTCTTATGCAGAGCTCCATGCACCCGGCCAGCTTATTTAATGATTATAATGTATGTTTCAGTCCTCTTCAGGCGAGGAATTTAAGATCTAGATACATACTTACATTTCGGGGTGCGAGGGATATGCTCTATGGGCAACCTTATATATACAAGACGGGGACACCGTGGTTCCCAAACCCGAGGGGGCCATCTCGAAACCGGAGATGGCCCAGGGTCAGTCGGGGTGCGAGGGATATGCTCTATGGGCAACCTTACACCCCGGCGTCTGTAGACCCGAGACGGCGTGCGGTTTTAGTCGGTTCAAGCCCGACATACGGAAGCCTCCTTCGCGAGCATCACATGCTCGCAGAAGGAGGTGGCGGCGGCCCACGCGCTCGCGCACCGCCCCATTGCCGCAATCATGTTGCCGAGCGAGAGGACTCCCACCCCGATGGCTGCCACGAGGTCACGCCTCGGCGCCTCCCACGCCGGGCAGTTCGCCAGCGTGTGCAGCCCTGAGTCCTCGCTCGCGTCACAGTGATGGCACTCAGGCGTTGGCTCCTTCCTGATCTGATGCAGGGACCACCCCGAAGCACCCCTTCCCGGAGATCACCTGCGTCAGTCGGTACGAGAGGCTTCCGTGTCGCCTCTCTAGCCAATCATCCATGATGGGCCTTACCGCCGCTATTGCGGCGTGCCCACCACCAGTACCCAGATGTGATTTCAAAGTCTGCTAATGAATAGGTATTAGGTAAGTTTATTGAATTTTTGAAAATAAAATGAGATGTCTGAGTCACATTTTAATTCTGAAAATAAGAAAAGAAGTTTGGAACCTAGAAATAGGTTGGTACCTGCGTCAAATTTGAATGGACATCGCCATATACCTGATAATCCTAATGTGCTTAAGATCTGTTTATCTATTTAGTACAAAATATTTCCTCTAATTGAATTGAGTGACCCTGAAAACAGCACGTTCAATCGCACAGACTCTTCACCTTAATAATATACCTACACATAGATATAAACATCGAATTAGATTTAGCCAGCGAGCCTAGCAATAGCAGCCGAAGACAGATACCTCAGCCTCCACTATAAATCCAAAAATAGGTTATAGACACCACAATATTGATAAACAAAGCCTCAGGCTCGTTAGAAACTGCGTGCGCGCCGTGTGAACGTGTCAGGCGCACAAAGGCGTGGCTTGTCTCAATGCGCGGGCCAAGTCGCGCCCTTTGTGCGCGAAACCCGAGCTTCTTCCCCCCGCCCCGCGCCGCCTCCGCCCGCGCCCTGCCGGACACGACACCTGAGCTGCAGAGGCTGTGGTACGCATTGTGGCACATGACAATTGACCCTCTGGCACTATTGTGGCTTGTGGGAACTTGCTACTGGCCTATTGATGGCCGCTTGTGTACCTGTCATAATATTTTTAAATAAAATATTGTCCATTGTATTTCAATACGATATTGAAGCTGTCGGTAATTTGGTACGTACAGGTAGACACCTGTATGGTCTACTGGGCCTTTTGGTTCTATGACTTGGGATTATTAGACTTTCATATTCGCAGCCAAGGGCTTGATAGGAAGATGAGTGAGATATTTGTATAACCGGGAACTCTATGGCAAATTGAAGCATCCATTGAATAGCGTGAACTAAATGACAGCCAATTAGATGTCTATCTCTTGGGTGTAATCGTAGGTACTATCCTACTTCCTACTCATTTTATAAATGTGAAAGATTGTGAAAGTGTTTGTAAGTTCGGATGTTTGGTACTCAATCACGCTCTAAGAACGCACTAGAATAGGATGGGGAGTTTCATGGGAAGTGAGATCGGGAACAGAATTCCACGCGGGCTAAGCCGCGGGCAACAGTTAGTGAATAATAAGTGAAAGTATGAATAAGATAAGTCTAATGGCTTGTTGACTTCGGTTCATTGGAAAGGCTGGTACACCTACTTAAAAGGTCCCGCAGTCAAAACACCTGCCCAAATGCTGCTAAGTAGGTAATGTATTCCATCTTCGAGATCTGGTTCAAAATGTGAACCCATGTGAACTATGGAGATCCTGCAATATCTATATCTACTAACTTGTACATCTGTTAAAAGAAGATTACGATGAACCTGGCAGGGAGAGATAATGTAATTCGTAGGTCTATGTAAACTAACTAACGCCTTGTTAAGTACTAAAAGTGACAACATTGACTTTTCCTGTACCTAAATTATTTATCCATACCGCAATAGGTTTTTAGGTAGGTAAATACCGAAATAAGTGTAGAGACTCATAAACAGTAGACCTACCATGAAACTATGAACTTATTCGTTCTGAGAAAATCACGGCTCTACTATCTTGAGAATATTTATTACTAGCTCACCCGGCAAACTTCGTTCCGCCTCAGAATCAAGTTATGTTGCTTACCTTATCATCTGAATTAAATTTGTGAACGTCTCATATTTTTAATTATTCTAATTGCTAGTAGGTATAGGCACAGTATCCCAAGGGGATCAGCTATCTCAAAGCCGTAAATGGCCCAGGGTCAGCCGTGGTGCGAGGGAAGTGCCTTATTTGGCTATCTTACAACCCGGCATTAGAGACCCGAGAAGGAGTGCAGTTTTGGTTGGTTCGAGTCCGACATAACTACCCCTGCTCTGGCCGGCGGTGGGGTAACCATGGGGATCACAGCAAAAAAAAACACGGAGAAACACACAAATTTACTAAATCAAAGATCATGAAAATCGGTCCAACCGTTCTCGAGCTCTCGCGGTCACTACCACGACTTTGTACCTAATATACATGTATATAGATGTACTTACTGCGCCCCGGTGTAATTATAGGTAATACTTTACAGATGAACTTTAAAAAAAGTCATATAAACCTTGTTTCCACAATAACATACAAAATAAAAAAGAATTATCCAGTTTTAAATTAAAATGCCGGCCCTGTTAAAATTCTATCTTAACGCCTTTCAGATGACCCTCCCAAACCAGAGTAACCTAGTTAGGTGGGGGAAGGCCACAAAAAAACAATGTTATACTTGTGGCCAGGCAATAGGGACGGCTAGGCACATATTAGTAGGATGTAGGGTGCTTCTCGATAGAGGCCAATACGCACATTGCCACGATAAGAAGCTTATCATCGTATGATGATAAGTACCACATACGTGAAGCAATGAGCCTGGCAGTAGCTAGAGCCAAAAAGGATTGACTACTAACAGACGTCATATCAACTCTTTGTGTCTGAAGGTTCATCCATAACATCCAGGAACAAACCTTATTCAATCTTAGATACTGCCCCAGATTGGACTCTCTTAATCAACACGTATGAAAAGCACTATAAAATTCCGGAGGATGTTGGGGTTTCGTCATCTAGACCTGACATATTTCTTTATTCGAAAACGTTAAAACATGTGGTCCTTGTGGAACTTACTGTACCGTGGGGAACAAATATACCGAAGGACCACACAATAAAGAAAAATAAATACTATGATCTCACAAACGAACTAATCAAAAACGGTTACGTGGTTAATTCGTATGCAGTGGAAGTGGGAGCGAGAGGTATACCAGCAAAATCTCTCTATAATCTACTTAAATATCTAGGTCTATCGAGAGCTACAATAAGCATGAGCTGATACTAGAACGAATGTCTAAAGCGGCACTAGTAGGTTCGTATCATATTTGGTTAGGCAGGGAGGGGAACTTGGGTAGTGAACGTGATTGTTGATGTACATCAACAAAAGGGGCCCCTTCCAAACCTACACTTGGGTCGCAAGTCCCAAGCACTGTCCCGAGTTCCCAACTCAGCAACGCAATGGACCCGGCACCCGCACCGAGAATCCATGGATTGCTAAGAATATCGGTCTCTATATATTATTTATTATATTATATATCTATATATGATTAACGGCTTTGCCAAACGCACAGGTAATATATACTCCTCACATATCTTTGGTTTCGAGTAATTCCGGTTCATCACCATCTCAGCATTGGTCCCGGTTGTTCTTCGCAGCCCAGAAGCCACTCTCCTACACTTTCTCTTGATTTTGTATAGCTTGACTTTTGCGAGAGCGACTGCCGTCTGAAACCCCGAACCTCGAGAGCAAAGCTTGCGCCAGAGCCTCATCCGTTAATCAGTAGGTGTACCTACTACCTACCTTCACATGTTGAAGAAGTCTCTGTTCATGTGCAATAAAATCTGCTTGTAAAATAGATAAAGTGGACCGGGATGTTTGCAAAAGAGGAGTAACGTAGTCAAGTGAAGCGCAGAATAGGCCCTTCTAAGCCTCTATGACCAACAGTTATTGGGAGCGAACCTCCTGTGCAACATCATCAAGAAGAGCCGAAGTACCTACACTCAGCGGTGATGGAACTACAGTCAAATAGAACTACAAACGTCGCGTTCTACGTACTGTAATACTCTCGAAGCATAAAACCGTCTGCCTCCGCCTTATAGCCTTTTTGATCCATTTTTTTATTAGTCAATGCAACCTGCAAATAAAGAATTGTTACAGCTTAAGATTTTCAGTGCAAATATTTGTTTGCAGAAATATAATATATTTGTATTGGTCTGGGTGTATGTACGAATTTACAAAAAAAATATGTAGGTATATAAAGTATATTCATCCGCATTCTAGAACCCATAACACAAGTAAGTTTAACTATGCTTACTTTGGGTCTAGAAAGCGCTGTGAAGAATGTCGTAGAATATTTAATATACATCAAAAAAAATATCATAACTCCACGCCTGTATAAACGAAGGGGTAGGCAGAGGTGTATTACACTTATGTTGAGGTCCCAATGTAATAGGGAGCTAGCCTATTGCCATCTACCGGACACATTATTAAGCGAGCGATAATTAACATTTATTAATGCACACATAACTACGAACAGTCAAAGGTATGTGCCCGGGGCGACTGGGGATCGAACTCGAGAACTCGTCTCAGCAGTCCGTTACGTATGCCACCGGGCTATCGCCGCTTATTTAATATAACACTTTTATCTCTTTATTCTGCTCGGTAGGTACACCACAATGTACACTGTTATCTAATTATGTATCATTATTCATCCTATGGTTGCCGTTAAGAGGTTGCCTAGTAAGGCCGTCAATTTTATTGTACTACAACCACAGATTACTTAATAGCTACAGCTGCAAACAATGAAGAGTTGTTCTCATTATTATAACGGTCAAAATTGTACGTAACTACGTAATACAGTTATTTTTCTGGAACAAATGTTAAAAATAAGAGAGGTCTGGTCACCTAATCCGATACGATCAATTCTTCAGGACAATTATAGGAGGTAAATAGTTAGACGTCGATCATGTGGAGAGTGCAGATTAACAGATACGGTTAGATTGATTATTTCAGTTAGGTACTTTCATAATGGGGTGTGTGTTGGGTAACCTCCTCGAGTGTCGCTCCGACTCCGATCCCGCTGCAGTCCGGGGGAAACGGAATCGGAGCGGCCGGTACACCCTGGGCGGCGGTCAATGGCTTCCCCTTCACCCCTTCATAGGGTTGGCATTGATCGTCGGCCAATACCCAACGTGGCGGGAACACATCGCTCTCCGTACTCCTCTGCTTTCAGAGGAGACAGGATGAGCGATGCTGTTAGTGGTGAGATGGCCCAGGGTCAGCCAGGGTGCGAGGGATATGCTCTATGGGTAACCTTACACCCCGGCGTCTGAAGACCCGAGACGGCGTGCGGTTTTAGTCGGTGCAAGCCCGACATAACTGCCCCCGCTGGCCGGCGGGGGGGTATCCGAAGGGATTTCCGCACGATAAAAAAAAAAAAAAGGTACTTTCATAATATTCTGAACTACGGATTTTTTTTTGGGGTAATTCCGTGGATATTAATACAATCGTTGTATTGCAAAAGCGGGTTGTGCTAGCAATTTACAATTTGGGCTCCGTGTAACCAGGGTAGGTTACACGGAGCCCAAATTGTAAATTAAATATAAAACTCCCCCTAAAACCCAGTAAATATAACTAATGAACTGGATTTTTATTTTAAATTACGCTATAGTTTCATGATTATTAGGTATGGCGCCTTAGACCATGATTTTTTAAACACAGCATTTACTTAGGTATATACCTACAAGCCGAGTGTGTGTTATGTTCTAACTTAAATTAACAAATTATTCAAGTAAAATTTTCAAAGTTATTTTAAAGAAAGAAAGAAAGAAAGAAACGTTTATTTCCAAGAATATGGTCATTACAGGTATTAAATTTTTCTTGATCTGCATATTCTGCCAAGTGTGGCGTGCAAATATTTGACTGATAATTAATTAAACATTGTACAATAGGTAATTTAAGATAATAAGATTTAACATAATAATATAACATTTAATAAGTCACACATTATGTAGTAGCCAATATAATAATCAATTTAAGAGTCAATTTAAGGTCTGGAATTATTTTCGATAGTAAAATACAATCTTAATAGATTGTATGTCAAGGGTTGCAATTTCAATTTATTACTTATATTTTATAAATCTGATTAATTAATTTGTCTTGAAGGTATTCCTTAATGTTATAGTAAACTTTTTCTCGTAGAAGTTTGCACAATTCTCTGCGGAATCGTTTACACGGTAACTTTTTAAATTATCTGGCAGGTGGTTATATGGTTGTATGGCCATACAGTATGAATTACGTTTATATAATTCTAGGCTAATTTGTGGTATTTCCAAACGATCTTTATGTCTGGTTCGGCTACCTTCTTTATCTCCTAATTTTTTTAAAAGTAAGGAATTATTCTTCACAAAGACACATATTTCTAATATATAGGTATAGGTACATTTTAGGGCACGCCGCAATAGCGGCGGTAAGGCCCATCATGGAGGATTGGCTGGAGAGGCGACACGGAAGCCTCTCCTACCGACTGACGCAGGTGATCTCAGGGAAGGGGTGCTTCGGGGACCACCTGCATCGGATCAGGAAGGAGCCAACGCCTGAGTGTCATCACTGCGACGCGAGCGAGGACTCAGGGCTGCACACGCTGGCGGACTGCCCGGCGTGGGAGGCGCCGAGGCGTGACCTCGTGGCAGCCATCGGGGTGGGAGTCCTCTCGCTCGGCAGCATGATTGCGGCAATGGTGCGGAGCGCAAGCGCGTGGGCCGCCGCCGCCTCCTTCTGCGAGCATGTAATGCTCGCGAAGGAGGTGGCGGAGCGCGCCCGGGAGAGACTTAGAACTCTCCCGGTCCGCCGAGCCCGCAACTTGCTCGCCGCGCGTCGCAGGCAACTCAGGCGCCGGAGGTCGCTTAACGACCTCCGTCCTCCATGAGCGCAGGCCTGGGGGTGGCGGGTGAGGCCACCTGTCACCCCAGCAGAAGCAGGCCGGGACGGTGGGGTGACTAGCGCCCCTCCCCCAAACCGGGGCAAGACGGGGACACCGTGGTTCCCAAACCCGAGGGGGCCATCTCGAAACCGGAGATGGCCCAGGGTCAGTCGGGGTGCGAGGGATATGCTCTATAGGCAACCTTACACCCCGGTGTCTGTAGACCCGAGACGGCGTGCGGTTTTAGTCGGTTCAAGCCCGACATAACCGCCCCCGCTGGCACGCGGGGGGGTATCCGAAGGGATTTCCGCACGAAAAAAAAAAAAAAAGGTATAGGTACATTTTGGTGTTTTTTAAATTGAGGTTTACAGCTGTCGAGGTGATCGCATTTGAACATTGCTCTAATGCATTTCTTTTCGGCAAAAAATAATTTATCAAAGTCCTGAATTACCCCAGACTACGATGCCGTATCGTAATAAGGAGGATACATAGGCATGGTAGGTCATGATTGCAGCTTTTTCATCTACTGTTTCTTTAACTTTTTTTAGAATAAAAATGAATCGATCAATCTTATTGATAGTTTTTTGAATATGTGTTTTCCAGGTACAATATTTGTCCACCGAGATACCTAAAAATACACACTCTTCAACTTTATTTAAGAGCTGATTATTGTATGCTATTTCTAGCTTAGGTGTGTTAGCTTTGCATGTTTGAAATTGTACAATATTTGTCTTATTAATGTGGATTCTAAGAATGTTTTCTTCTAGCCAGTTTATTGACTTCTCAATTGCTATTTTGACTTCAGACTAAAGTTTTAAAGTCATTACTTTTAACCATAAGAGTTGTATCATCCGCAAAAAGGATACACTTTTGATCGATTGCGTCAGGAATATCTTTAATGTATAGAAGGAACAAAAAAGGTGAGAGAAGGCCGCCCTGCGGTACCCTGAAATTGTTTTGTGTATAGGCGGATCATATAGCACTTTTGCTCATTCTGGTCAAATTTTGTAATTTCCACGCATTGGACTCTATTTTCTAGGTAGCTTTTGACCCAGTTATACGCGTTACCCCGCAGTCCGTAGTTATATAGCTTTGACATTAGCGTATCATGATGAACAAAATCAAAAGCCGTCGTCATATCGAGGAATACACAGGCTAACATGGCTTTGTCGTTTATGGCTTCTGTGGTTTGTTTGAACACGGAGAAGCATGCTAATGAAGTGGAGCTTTGTTTTTTAAACCCATATTGTTCATTCTTTAAAATGTTACAGTTGGATATGTATTTTTCTATTTTATTGTACATAACTTTTTCAAATATCTTGGCCAATATCGGAATTAAGGTTATCGGTCTGTAGTTATTCATAATTGTGTTATCCCCTTTTTTATGTAGAGGTTTAACAATGGATTTTTTCAGGCATGATGGGAATATTCCCTCTACTAATGACAGGTTTATTATGTATGTGAATGGGCCAAGAATACTCAAGGCACACTTTTTTATTACTTTGGTATAGAGATCTTCATATCCGGTGGAATAAGTATTATTTAACGATTTAATTATATAATATATATATATATATATATTAAAAATAACTTAAACAAATATCTTAGTAATAGTATTGCTCCAGGATTATTAATTAATTAATCTCGGAAGGGACAATAATTTACAATTCACATCCAAGACAATGCATAGTTGAGACATTGCCTAGTATCGAAATTGTATCTAATCATTTTTGGTAGGCACGGTGCTCCGTCAAAAAGTTCTGAAATTGGTACCTAGTAGATAATCTAAGTACCTACCAAGGTAAAGTAACTACTACCTAGTAGGCTTTTCCTGCTATAATTTCTAACTGCCTCACATGTATTCCCTGAAATATTTAATATAATTTATTTTAATTAATATGAGGCTTGTCTTGGATCATTATTCACCTGATGTGAAATGCCGATGGTCTACAGTGGAGCACGCTTGTCTAGAAGACACCTAACTGTCCACTAGCTCTGCACTCTTCAGCAGTGTGCATGATAAGGATGAACCAAAAGTGGGGTGGCACTGGATTGTGACGTCACCTACACATTAAAAATCACTAGTTAAGTTGGTATTCTTTTGTCACCGAGGTACCACTAATTACCGAAATGGCTCTTATAAGAGCAGCTGACTGTACTAATAAATTGGAAAACCACCCAGAATTACGTTTGTAGTCCATCCTCCTACAGTCGCTTTATTTCTAAGAATTGGTTTGGATCGGTTCTCTATGACTGCATTAAAATTTAAATAAATTACAAAATCATATTTGTACAAGCAAGCACTAAATATGCACATGCGAAAACTTATATATGGTTCATAGTTGTTTAAACACATACATATAGTCACGCCTCTTTCCCATTGGGGTAGGCAGATATAATTCCCAACCCGCGACCTGAATAACTGAGTTGGTCCGATTCAAATCTATAGGAAAAGTTAGTAGGTATAGGGACTCGTTGCTTCAAAATTGCATTCAATTATTGTTGTTTAGTGATCTAAATTCAAGTTTGGTTGAAGTTTCACCCTGGTTGTTCACTTTTTCCCATGTCAATCTATTGGAAAAGAAGTTGACATGTTAATTGCTTCAAAATTTCATGAAATACCTACCTACTTAACATTTGTAATCTAGAGCTCGTCAATGTGACTTCGCCTCGGCTTTTAGCAAGCTAAAGGCGAAGTCTTAGGAATGAAGGCTACTATTATAGATGTCAGCAATGCTATAGGTCTTCAGCTTGACGACCCCGGCAGATGCTTTCATAGCCACTAGGTAGGTATCTGCGTATGCAATGAAAATATCCCAGATACCGATTAAAACTACAACCGGTTCCATATCATGATTCTATTGCCAGGAAACCGAGTCTAGGCATAGGAAAGGAATTCCAAATTCAAACAAACCCTGTTAAATGTTGACAGATAGTGGGTGATGTGATTTGCCTTCGTCCAGTAAAGAATGCGGAATACGTCGTGATACAGTTTTGGGTCAACTTCTTCAAAGACGACGAACAGCTCTACCCGTTGCCTTTATGGAGGCCAGAGACTGTTAAGTATAGAAACCGGTTTTTGATGTCATTGGATAGAACAGCGAGAGTCTGACCAAGAACGGCTTTCTTTGATTGTATAGAGCGTTCCCTCAGTCGCACATCAGACTGTCCACAAGTTCAAGTCTAGTATTGTACGTAAGCACGGCACAGTACTGTGGAGTCTGGAGTTTGACTTCACAGCTTCTTGTCGATAACTAGTGATAATTAAATTATAACACAAGGATTTTTATATTATTGAGATATTTATTCTTAAATATAACTCTATTCAACGTATTTTAGGGGCTTTACGCGAGTTTGTTTATATTTACTGAACGAACTAGGGGAGTCGCGAGCTCGGCTCAGAGTTTGAGCCTAATCCACTTTCTACTTCTTGATATTCTTTTCGTACGGCGGGTCGAGGCCGGAGCCCCTCGTCACCCGCTGACTCGACCTGTCCGCCAAGCATTTGTTTTTTTCCTAAGCTCTGATTTCAAATTCAATTCTACAGTTTTATTTTAATATCGCTGACGCATGATGGCCAGGCAACTAACTATAGTGTTCGAAGGAGTCCGAACACTACAGTACACAGCATAGGAAAGCTCCTGTGCTGTATACTTGTTGTATTCTGCGAGACAGATAGTACCTAAGTACTTTCCTCTCCTGTAACCATTTTACCATCAGATTGGATGGCTCTGTACTCAGCTGGGTCAACTCGAACTTAGTCCGCAGTCCCAGTTCACTTAATGCAACTTTGAATAGGTCAAAAACCGCGGTAGCCTAGTGGTATGGGTAATGGACTGCTGAGCCCGAGGTCTCGGGTTCGATCCCAGGTTTTACCATGGCACACACCAATGACTTTTCGATGTTTTTCGAAGTTATGTGTGTATTTATCGCAGGTTTATAAGTGCCCGGTTAATGGCAATAGGCTCGCCACCTATTACATTGGGACCTAAACATAAACTGGCGAAAAGTGGGTGCTAGCACCTCTGCCTACCCTTTCAAATTCAAATTCAAATTCAAATTTATTTATTTCATGAAGCATAGGTTACACAAAGATGTTATAATCATAATATCAATATAAAAAAAAAAATTCGGGGATAGGTATAGGCGTGAGTTGGGGTGTGTGTTGGGTAACCTTCTCGAGTGTCGCTCCGATTCCGATCCCGCTGCAGTCCGGGGGGAACGGAATCGGAGCGGCCGGTACACCCTGGGCGGCGGTCAATGGCTTCCCCTTCACCCCTTCATAGGGTTGGCATTGATCGTCGGCCAATACCCAACGTGGCGGGAACACATCGCTCTCCGTACTCCTCTGCTTTCAGAGGAGACAGGATGAGCGATGCTGTTAGTGGTGAGATGGCCCAGGGTCAGCCGGGGTGCGAGGGATATGCTCTATGGGTAACCTTACACCCCGGCGTCTGAAGACCCGAGACGGCGTGCGGTGCAAGCCCTACATAACCGCCCCCGCTGGCCGGCGGGGGGGTATCCGAAGGGATTTCCGCACGATAAAAAAAAAAAAAAAAAAAGGTACCTATAGGCGTGAGTTTATGTTATGATGAATAGGTGAAGTAGGTACATTTTCTCCTCGCTAAACGAAATAGAAATAAACATTTAACAGACTTCATGAGAGGAAGCAGGTGTAAATTAAGTCAGTTATAATAATTCCGGTATTGATAATAAACGAATACATTTTAGGTACCCAGTTCAATAGTTTAGATTGACAACAGTACGTCGAGTCCTTGACAATATGGCTTAGTCGAAGATTTAGTTATTGCTATTGAACGTTGTGTAAAATATTACGAATTCACATGTATACCATACATAAGAAACATAAAAAGAGCCATAGTAAGCAGCTGATATAGGCCAGGAGTCTGCACCAGCAGCGCCAGATCAAACTTTATTGCCCTCAACTCCATAAATGTTCTCTTACTCTTGCGAATACTCAACACGACTATTATTATCAAGTAATAAGTGAGAAACTAACAAGTACAACAACACTTTAGATTCGGTATCTACTGTCACTGTTAGATATAGTTTATAGGTTTCATTACATAAGTTTTACCTAGCGTTTAAAGAACTATTTGTTGAATATTTGACAGGACTAGGGATTAAAGTAGGTATACCTAATACTGCTTCAACAAATTAGAAATACAACAGCCCAATGCAGGGGGAGTATTTGTGCTGTAGGATAAAACTTACATAACCACATGAGTAGTAGAAAGGTACTAAATTGAAATAAATACCATAAGTCACTGGTGGAAGAAAAAGCGGCCAAGTGCGAGTCGGACCCGCCCATGAAGGGTTCCGTAGCAGCAAGTAACATAATAATGCTTTTTTTTAAATTTTATATTTGAGTTGAATGAATGAAAGGTAAATTGCGGTTTACGATTTATGACGTATTAAAAAAAACTACTTACTAGATCTCGTTCAAATCAATTTTCGGTGGAAGTTTATATGGTAATGTACATCATACATTTTTTTTAGTTTTATTATTCTCTAAGTTTAGAAGTTACAGGGGGACACACACATTTTACCACTTCGGAAGTGTCTCTCGCGCAAACTATTCAGTTTAGAGAAAAATGATATTAGAAACCTCAATACCATTTAAAGACCTATCCATAGATACCCTAAACGTATGAGTTTGATGAAAAATTTTTTTTGTTCTAAGTTCAGTTTCAGTTCTAAGTAGGTACCTATGGGGAGCCCCCAAAATTTATTGTTTGTTTCTATTTTTGTGTGAAAATCTGAATGCGGTTCACAGAATACATTTACTTACCAAGTTTCAACAGCATAGTTCTTATAATTTCGGAAAAAAGTGGCTGTGACACACGGACGGACAGACAGACAGACATGGCGAATCTATAAGGGTTCCGTTTTTTGCCATTTGGCAACGGAACCCTAAAAACGTCAAGCTAACTAGTGGTCCATCACGATCACGGCCACAGCGAACGAAATGCAGTTTAAATTTACTTAATGATTCGTGCATAGCAAAGTTAAAGTATCTAAGTATAGCACATTTAAAACACATTATAAAACCCATAATAAAACCAAGACCGCTATAAAGCGCCTATTCATTGTAGTTTATTATTATATTTAAGTTCATTTACAGTTAGTGTTTATTATCTACCTACAGTCAATAAAAACTTATGGTCATTCAACAATGAAAATTTATCCAGTCAGTCATTTTTTGCAATCTACGCTACCAAAGTAAAAGTACACGTTTGTATCTAAGTGTAAGAATGTGAGCAAAATTTTTGTTTAAAATAACACTTCTCAAACTGCCCGTATCACTGTTAGTGGCAGCCCTAACGTTTTGACAGACCAGGGCCACCACAAATTCGAGCAACACTACTTTTTATTGAGTGTCGCGGCGCAGACGACAGAGGGACGCGGACGGAACGAGGGGCCGAGCCGGCGGAGGGGGCAACCCGCCGGAGGGGGCACATTCTACCCTTGCACCTCTGTGCAACCTGTAAACCGACCGAACTCAGTTATAGGCATTTTGTGACAAGCATATCGCTTTGTGGCAGGCTTATGACTCCTCGTCTGCGTTACATATATGAAGCTGCGAGTTAGCTCACTTATTGGCTCCGACCTCGCTGAGCAGAGCAAGTTCATTTTAAAACTCGTAGTGGGTAACGTGCATATTCGCATGTTTATTGCTTATTTTGAGTTACAGTCTTGTTATTGAGTCATACATTTAAACATATAACTTGTTACAGATTAGACGAGGTCTCCCAAACGCGTCTCCCTTCGGTAGCTTACTGGTTAAGGACTCAGCCTTACGATCCCGGGTTCGACACTTGGCCATTGCACTACCGACGTGATCCCACACCTAACACAAGCAACTTAGCTTAGCTGGAGGCGTTAGAGGGAATGCTAGTAATTTCAGTTATTAATATTCCTTAAAAAACGTAAATATTGCAAATGCTTTTAGGTAATTGAATAGAACCACAACTAGGTATATCTTCCTAAGGCTTATCTAAATATGGATTCATTTTGATTCAATTAAATATTAATTAAGGTAGACAATATTATTTAGGTACCTATATGAATTAATAAATACGAATTAATAAAGCGGCGATAGCCCAGTACCTACGTAACGGACTGCTGCGACGAGGTCTCGAGATCGATCCCCAGTTCCCCCGGGCACACACCTCTGACTTTTCGTAGTTATTGTGCATTAATTAATGTTAATTATCGCTCGCTTAATAATGTGCCCGATAGATGGTAATAGGCTCGCCCTCTATTACATTGGGACCTTAACATAACTGGCGAATCGTGGGTGTGTAATACATCTCTGCCTACCCCTTCGGGGATACAGGCGTGGAGTTATGTTATGTTCAATGTTCAATCATATATATGTTATGTTGTGTTATGTTATGTATGAATTAATATCATTTTGGTATTGGAAAAAATCCTTTTCAACCTATCCAGCCCTTCCCTAGATATGAAACAACTTGACCGTACTAAGGATTAGCTCGTGACCCATAAAAAAAAATTACTTAGGTAACATAACATAACATAACTTCACGCCTGTATCCCCGAAGGGGTAGGCAGAGGTCTATTACACACCCACGATTCGCTACACGATAGGTATCTATCTCCTATTGTGAAGTCATATCGAGATGTTTATTACCTATATATATGTGCTCTATAGTGGCACGGAGTGATGTGCGGTGCCTGGGTAGGCAGGTATAGGGTGTAAACGCATTAGAGCGAGGTGGAGAGGCAGGCTATGTGCGGCCGCTCTCCATTATGCGGAATACTAATGATAGAGGGCGGTTGATTAAAAAACCTAAGTTGTGGGGCGTGGCGACCCTGCCGCCACCCGCCGCCGCCGCCCGCCGCTAGGGCTGCCGCCTGGCGTGGCCTAGTGTTGTTTCTTAATAAGATTAATATAAGTATAATTAAGTATTGAACTTCTCTGGCCCGAATTAATCTCTGGAAAGCACAGAGCCCGGCATCGACATCTTTCGGCCCGCCGTCGGAGAGTCTCTGATCCATGACCTTCCCTTTAAACAGACTTCGAACACAGGTCGGTCGCAGCAGGGAAAGCCGTACCAGGTGGGGTTTCACAGATGAAGTCGACCCGTGGAATGTGGAGTTACTATGGCCGACCTACTAACGTGCGCATACACATGTACGCTGGAGGAACTCATGAGAGCCTGTGAGATTGCAATCAAGGTGGCAGTGCACTGGGCAATGAGACAAATAATATGCCGTCGACATTACAGAAGACGAAGTATTATTTATTAATCTTATTAGATGTGTTACAATTTGATTTTCCACTGGTAGGTAGGCACATACGATTAGTTACAAGTTGTATTACAGTGGAAAAGATCTCCTGTCTCCTGTACTAGTTATAAAACCTGTATTATATTCCAGTAGTCATCATCTCCATGCGTCAGTCCGGCTGTATCCAAAGCTTGCACTTAAGAACCTGGGATCCGCTCTCCTGCCCCTTCCCTTGGTTTGGTGTATTTGGCTTTTGCAGGAGCGACTGCCCCCTGACTTCCCAACCTCGAGATGAAAGGCTGCGCCAAAGCCTTATCTATCAATCAGCAAGTGTACCGGCTTTGCAGGTGACGTTGGGTTGAGCTCCAATGGGCTACAAAGATCTTGATAGAGTCCCAAAACACTCATTAATATGACAGAAGCTATTCATAAGCCCATGCATAGGCGTGTCTAGGTCACTCTCATGAGACGGCCAGGTCACACATTTTGACTACATAAGGTGTTCGGTTTGTAGAGTACTGAGACTTAAGACTAGAATTTACACAGGACTCTTGCAACGGATATAGAGTTCCAAGAAAGGGTACTAACCTATGAAGTTTGAAATGTATGGAAGTAAGTTAATTAAAAAGTCTCGGAAGCTTAGCGGTTTAGGAGTCGACCTTAAGATCGAAAGGTCCCGGGTTCGAATCCTGATCATAACACTACTGACGTGAACCCACTCCTAACACAAACAATTTAGCTTAACTCAAGGAATTAACGGGAATAATAGTCATTTCGGTTACGAGTACCTTTTTTTTTCGTGCGGAAAACCCTTCGGGTACCCCCCCCCCCCACCGGCCAGCGGGGGTGGTTATGTACCCACTCTTTATATAGGTAAACATAAATCATTTAGTGAAAATAAGACCATGCAACTTTATTTCTTCGGTCTTCGGGGAAAAATAGTAATTTTAAATCGATTGCTAAACTTCTCCTCCCAATAAAACCTCCAATTATAGATTACAAATTTAACGAACTATCTAAAAACCTAAAACTCATAAAAAATTGCCAGAGATAAGTATCAACAGGAGCAGGTATAACTTTTGGGCTATGCAGGTACCTAGGTATCTAGGCACCTGGAGATTTCACCTGCACATGTGTTTTCTAGCGCTTCCGTAGTGGATTGAGTTCGCAGACATTGTTTGGGCCCATCCTTACGGCTCAGTAGCTATGAGCATCATCTGCTAATGACACGAAGTAGGTATCCATATTTCCTTCTCTGGCGTTGCAAGCATACGTAGGCCACGGTAACCGCTTGGTGCAGCCCCATACAACCTGCGGTTGCCAGGGCCTTATATGACAGCTAGCATCATCAGAGATTGTTGTGTACCTACACTTCTCAACGTAACGTGTTTCTTTAAGTTCAGTATTATATAATCATTTTACGGTCAACGTCACAAATATGGAGAGTAGAACATACATAAATGTAGGTACTAGGAAGGTTACCAGCTTCGCAATCAACCCAAACTTAAGCGTAGCGAGATTCGCCTATCCAACAATAGGTCAACGTGACCGATCGACTTTTTCCATTGATTTGGTTTTTCGGTGATTATTCCTCGATGGTAAGAGCGATCCAGACATTCGACCCCTTACGACACTCAGTAATGTCTACTTGATCACCGTGGCAAATTTGGTCGAGATCGGTCAAACGGTCTCGGAGGAGTATCATTTGTTTGAAATGCAACTTTGAAACCAAAGACGCTTCGCTCGCCTTCGGCTTGCTACGCTTAATTAGTTAACATATAAACATGTCAGATATATTACTAACGAATAACTTAAATGATTATGTAGAGCTACTTACAAATAACTGTAACGAAAACTAAACCTAAAAAACAGATAAATATTTACATAGATGCGTCATAGAATTCCTCCGCATCATCACCGACTATATGTTTGTTGTAGAGCCTAGGTGGTGGTTCTATTCTAGGTGGGAACAAAAGTATCGCTTGTGAAATTTCAGAACACGTATCTACTTACGACGAATACTCAGTTCAAAACCTAATTATAAAGATGGTGTGAATAGCTATGCCTACAGGTTGTGTATGCAAGTACCTACCTCTTACAATTTCCAGCAAAAGTAGTTTAGTCATTCCTAGTACTTGCTAATCCTGTACTAGGTTCAGCCGGAGCTGAGGGCAAAGTATCTGAAGGTATAAACTGGTGGTAACGAAGCTTCAATCAGTCCTGCTCACTGATCTCTGTCTGCTGTCAGCTCAGTATGCTGCTAAGTTGTAACGTTCGGTGCGCTGACAAGACTCTCACTCTATCTCTACCGACTACATTATGAAATAGACTTTAAGTTTCTCCGACTGTTAGGTAGTACCTGAGTACCTAACTACCTATCTAGACGGTGTGTAGGTCATTAACTTCAGATAGGTATTGAAGAATTGAACACTAAATCGTAGAAAATTAATAGGTAGGCTACTTCCAAACATAAAATTGAGTAGGTAGGTAGGTATCTCATATCTAAATATATAGATAGAGTAGGTACCTACCTTCTTACCTATACCTAGGTATATAATAATGCGTTTGGGTTATTGCCACAGTAAGATAACTAATCTCATAAAAATTTGGAAAGTTTTTGAGCAATTTTTTTTTTACGAAGCACATTGTTTTACAAATATTTATACACACTTGACTTATACTTATGTCCTTTATTTATCTTCATACACATACAATTTGCGATCAAGGTTGGTATGCAGTATTGGCAACTAGCTTAAGAATATTATATCAACAAAACACCTACCTACTAAACAAATATAAAATAAAGTTAACTCACATGTAGGTAAACATAAAATCTCCTGAAAGCTCTAGCTAACGATGAGCATAGATCAACATTTCATCACTTTACATATTCACATAAAACGACCAATTAATCACGCGCCGCCATTACAACTAGCAATAAATGCTAAAACAATAAGCGGTCGGCCGTCGGGCGGCCATATTAGCGCTCGCATCGCACCGCGCATTGTTTCCCGCCAGCCAATAATTAGTTGCGGCGGCGGCGCGGGCCAATCAGCGACGAGCGAGCAGCGTGCGCGCCCTCCATTGGCTCGGACAACGTTCCAAATTGGACATTACGGCCGAGAGTGCGCGCTAATTACATTGATTGGGCTTCGAGCGGCCGAGCGCACGCGACGAGCCCCGAACTCGACTCGAATAGCCCCGACTACTCACCCGACTAGCTCCGAATATTGCCGAGCGCAGCCGACGGCCGACGGTTTACTTGTTCGTTAAAAATCACAATGTAGTATAATTTGTAATTAGAAGCCTTTCAAATAGAAGGGAGTTTGCATTTTGAAGCTAGCGCCAGGCCGACGGCGGGCCGCCCTGGACTTACTGCATTGTTACATAATTGTGCTTTCACAATCATTCCGGGGTTGGGAACGTTAACAAAATGTATTTCGAGTCATGCTGTGATTATCCTATTGTGCCTCTAATCCCTAAGTACCTCATAGGTATTTATTGACTCTAATGAGGGTCCACTCTCTTGTTATGTAGGTAGGTAGGTAATTTGTCGCCCCTAGGCCTGCGCTCATGGAGGACGGAGGATGTTCAGCGACCTCCGACGCCTGAGTCGCCTCCTGATACCTACAAATATTGGCACTGAAATACATAGGACGTCATATTTATAGGTATTCCTGGCATGTCTTATAACCTAAACATTGCAATCTGAAAGCAAGGTACGTACGTGGAAGATTGAAAGTCAATAGAGGAAAGCCTGCCCCACTCCCGTATACCGTCTTACAATCGGTGTGAGTCGCATTAGCGTAGACACAAATGGCGGACCCTAGGCGCCGGCCGTGCTGTAACAAAACTCTCCAAACTAAAACTGGAACGCTCTGTCGTTACACTCATGGAAGGATCTACTTGTTTGAATAGTCTGGGCACCTACTCTATTGAGGGCTACTGGCCGGACGCTTCACTAACCGTGGAGGTGAAGCCATGTTACCTACCTACTTATAATAGGAAGTAGGTTTTCGTTTAAAAAATATAATTCAATTCATAGTAGTATAGGTAATAGAGTAAGGTTGGCTGATAGGAAGCGAAATACAGATATACGAGAATGGTGTGGCCTGAAAGAGAATGTTGTTACAAGAATTAAAAAGGGTATGCTAAGGTGGTTTGGGCACTTGGAACGAAGGAGTACTGAGCGAATGACACACCAAGTATATAAGGCAGATGTAAGTGGGCAGGCAACCCGGGATCAACCTCGCAGAACATTATTGAAGAAAGGGCAGGTAAAAAGCACTCGAAACCGGCGGGCTTGCATGAGAGGTTTAATGACAGTGAAGGAAGGAAGTGTTTACACACTTCCTTCCTTCACTGCCATTAAACCTTACGGACAGAAGCAGATGGCGGGCTGTTGTCTCTGCCTACCCCAGAAGGAAAAAGGCGTGAGTATATGGAATTCAATTCATTTCACTTATTTAGGACCAACTATTACTTGTAGCTGACCCGGCTAGTTACCTCATCAGCTGAATTTATTTCGTGAACGACTCCTTGCTCCCTGGCATTAAAGACCCGAGATAACATGAGGCTTTGGTCGGTTCGAGTCCGACATAACCACCCCGCTGGTTGGCAGGGGGATAACCATGGTGATTTCCGCAAAAAAACCACAAAAATGCACAGTACCTTTTTTTTTTTTTTTTTTTTCGTGCGGAAATCCCCTCGGATACCCCCCGCCGGCCAGCAGGGGCGGTTATGTCGGGCTTAAACCGACTAAAACCGCACGCCGTCTCGGGTCTGCAGACGCCGGGGTGTAAGGTTGCCCATAGAGCATATCCCTCGCACCCCGACATAGGCGGAGACAAATCTAAAAGTCAAAGATCATGAAAATCGGTCCTCCCGTTTCGAGTTTATCCCGGTCATCTGTAATAACACGACTTTGTTTTATACTTATATATACATTATAAGATACAAATCGTACCTATTTCCAAATGAGGATTGGGATAAAATACAATACATTACAATATTGTTTATTGTACACCATAAATATATAACAAATTTACAAATTGTAACTTAAAATATACCTATGTACTTATATAAAAATTGGCAGTAGGTAGGTACAATCGGTGGTCTTATCGCTACACGCGATTTTTTACAGACAACCTTTAAATGGACATGTGTGCAATGGATTTAGGTATGTGTGGGATGCCAATGGGACTGGCGCAGTGATGATGGTGCCGACTGTACTTGCTACAGATGTATTCAAGTACAGTCGTCATCGTTACATTAGGTACCTACTGAAGAGTTTTGCTTTAGTTGAAACAGACCTCCGTCCTCCGAACTAAGTATGATAAGCTATCAATTAAAGCTATTTGAATTGTTCAAAGTGTCAAATAAGAAAAAACTAAACGAGAAAAAGTTTAACATCCTGCTTTAACCACGTCTCCTAATATGCATGTCTGATAATAATATCGAGATTTATAGAGACTTGAGCGAGATATCGTGATTTATTACCTTGTAGTAAACTGGCACATACAGTTTCTTCCGTACCTACCTAATGACGAACTAGAAGACGTGGACCACCCCATGAAGACAAGAACCATAATATAATAGAAACATAACCCCCCCCCCCCTTCCCCTCTCGCCAGCCAGCGGACTCGAACCGACCGAGAGTACATGCCGGGGTATACGGTGGACCGATAAGGCAATTCCCTCGTATCACGGCTGACCCTGGACCATCTACGGCATTGTGATGGCCCCCTCAGGTGTGGGCAGGTTTGGGCAGTATTTGAATTATTTGTAATGAAAATACGTAATTGAAATACAATTACCTACGTATTTGGTATTTGTATTACAATTACTTGCTTAAAATTTAATTTAAAATTCGTATTTCAAATACCTTAACCTTCATTTAGCGATCTTATTATTGCTACCACCCTATTTATAAAATGCGCTGGTTGCCAGAAAGCATCACAACAGGTGAGAGACAAGGAATTAAAATCTTGACATTCATGGCTTTTTTTTACGTGCGTATTCCCTTCGGATAACCCCCCGCCGGCCAGCGGGGGAGGTTATGTCGTGCATCGACTAAAACAGCACGGTGTCCTGCCCAAGTGTCCATTGCCGGGCTCCCCGGGTAAGCCCTCGAAAGGATACCCCCAGGGACATTCATACCTTAGAGATATATTACAAAAAAAAACATGCCTGGGAGCAGCACCACCAGGGAAGTAGATGATGATGACGGCCTCTGTGGCGTATAGTGCTAGTGCATTCGACTGATATTTGTATGAATGAATATGTCATTTGCATTGGTCTGGGTGGACTGGATGCGCAAGGCGGAGGATCGGGTGATACGGTGTAAAATGGGAGAGGCCTATGTCCAGCAGTGGACTGCAATAGGCGAATTGATTGATTGATTGGTCTGGGTGTTTCTTTCTATGTATAATATGTTTGTATTTACAAAATAAAAAGTATATACCTAAGTATGTTTATCCGCATTCTGGAACCTATAACACAAGCTAGTTAAACTATGCTTACTATGGGTCTAGAAAGCGCTGTGTAGAATGTCGTAGAATATTTATTTATTATTTATTTATTTCATGGTTTTTGTGATCAGGGACAGTGATCAAGCACAGACATCAAAAATGGAGTTAGAGTTGGTCAGCTTCCTAAGTGGCTATCCTAACGCTATCCAAACATAAAAAAGCGGCCAAGTGCGAGTCGGACTCGCCCATGAAGGGTTCCGTAGCAGCAAATAACATTTTTTTTTAAATTTTTATATTTGAGTTGATTGAATGCAAGGTAAATTGCGGTTTACGATTTATGACGTATTAAATAAAACCACTTACTAGATCTCGTTCAAACTAAATTTCGGTGGAAGTTTACATGGTATCTAATGTACATCATAGTTTTTTTTAGTTTTATCATTCTCTTATTTTAGAAGTCAACGGGGGTGGGGGGGGGTCACACATTTTACCACTTTGGAAGTGTCTCTCTCGCTAACTATTCAGTTTGAAAAAAAAATTATACTAGAAACCTCAATATCATTTTCAAAGACCTATCCATAGATAGACACGTTTGGGTTCGATGGAAAAAAAAATTGTTTCAACCCCATAGTTCTTATAGTTTCGGAAAAAAGTGGCTGTGACATACGGACGGACAGAGAGACAGACATGACGAATCTATAAGGGTTCCGTTTTTTGCCATTTGGCAATGGAACCCTAAAAACCGGTCAAGTGCAAGTCGGACTCGCCCATGAAGGGTTCCGTAGCAGCAAGTAAAATGTTTATATTTGAGTTGATTGACTGAAAGGTAAATTGCGGTTTACGATTTACGTACGGATATTATATTTACGATTTATGGATTGCTGTATTAAAAAAAAACAACTTACTAGATCTCGTTCAAACCAGTTTTCGGTGGAAGTTTACATGGTAATGTACATCATATATTTTTTTTAGTTTTATCATGCTCTTATTTTAGAAGTTACAGGGGGGGGGGGTACACATTTTACCACTTTGGAAGTCTCTCGCGCAAACTATTCAGTTTAGAAAAAAATGATATGAGAAACCTCAGTATCATTTTTGAAGACCTATTCATAGATACCCAAATAGATAGATACAAAATTTTTGAGTTTCAGTTCTTAGTATGGGGAACCCCCAAAATTTTATGTTTTTTTTTCTATTTTTGTGTGAAAATCTTAATGCGGTTCACAGAATACATCTACTTACCAAGTATCAACAGTGTACCTAGTTCTTATAGTTTCGGAAAAAAGTGACTGTGACATACGGACGGACAGACAGACAGACATGACGAATCTATAAGGGTTCCGTTTTTTGCCATTTGGCAACGGAACCCTAAAAATGTGTTCATACAATTTAACATAAGTTTGTGTCCATCAGGACATTGGTAGAAAGATTATTTACTTTAGCAGGTTTTATTCATTCTAGAACTAGAGGCTGTTTGTCTGACAAAACATTTAAAAATTTAGTGGTCATGAAAGGAAACTGGTTTTACTGAGTAGGTACTCTTCTTGGACTCTGCTATTTGGCCCATGCTGGTTTGGATTACTTTATTTATTTATTTGTATTTCAAATAAAAATAACTAGAATACTATAATACTTGTATTTTATATTTCAAATGTAATAAGTACTTAAAGATTTTTTGTATTTCGTATTTCAAATACTTGCGAGACAGTATTTTGTCATTTGTATTTCAAATAAAGCAAATCATGTATTTTATCGAGCCATGGGTGAGGGGAACCACGGTATCCCTTCTTGCACCGGAAAGGCCCGAAAGCATGCCTAGCTGATGAAATGTGGATGTAATTCTGTTTACACTAATACGCATTATGTAGACATTCTAATTATAATTAGGCACCTATACGAATTGATTTATCTTTGTTGGAGAATATTTGTAGCATGCACCATATGTGTAGATGGGAGCTCATCTTATCAGTGACTAAATATACTTAATTATAGTTAAAGTAAGATAAGTGAAATCGGTACCTACTGAGTGTCTAACAGGGGGTCCACACTTGTTTCTCAAAGAAAGAATGGGTCACTTGTACCGGTGAGCCGTATCAGTAGGCCTCCCATGAAATGTACCTTAATGTAATGTAATGGCGGTTATGTCGGGCTTGAACCGACTTAAACCGCACGCCGTCTCGGGTCTACTGACGCCGGAGTGTAAGGTTACCCATAGAGCATATCCTTCGCACTCCGACTGACCCTGGGCCATCCGCAGTGTCCCCTCTGATAACAGCAGAGGGGTACCTGGAGCGACCACGCCCCCCCGCGGGCCTTGCAGGCCCGCCATACCCCGACCCCCTCGTGCAATGGGGTCAACTGGCCCTGAAAAGGGCCTGTTGGTCAGACTCTTGGCCGTTGACGTTGACGCGCCAGCTACTCCAGGCAGCAAACAATGATGCGTCATCGCCCACGTTGCCCAGGGTGCACCAAACTTGGAGGTGATCCGACCAGTCGCACCCCCCCATGAAATGTACCTTTTTTTTTTTTTTTTTTTTTTTTTTTTTTTTTTTTTTTTTTTTTTTTTTTTTTTCGTGCGGAAATCCCTTCGGATACCCCCCCGCGTGCCAGCGGGGGCGGTTATGTCGGGCTTGAACCGACTAAAACCGCACGCCGTCTCGGGTCTACAGACGCCGGGGTGTAAGGTTGCCCATAGAGCATATCCCTCGCACCCCGACTGACCCTGGGCCATCTCCGGTTTCGAGATGGCCCCCTCGGGTTTGGGAACCACGGTGTCCCCGTCTTGCCCCGGTTTGGGGGAGGGGCGCTAGTCGCCCCACCGTCCCGGCCTGCTTCTGCTGGGGTGACAGGTGGCCTCACCCGCCACCCCCAGGCCTGCGCTCATGGAGGACGGAGGTCGTTAAGCGACCTCCGGCGCCTGAGTTGCCTGCGACGCGCGGCGAGCAAGTTGCGGGCTCGGCGGACCGGGAGAGTTCTAAGTCTCTCCCGGGCGCGCTCCGCCCCCTCCTTCGCGAGCATTACATGCTCGCAGAAGGAGGCGGCGGCGGCCCACGCGCTCGCGCTCCGCACCATTGCCGCAATCATGCTGCCGAGCGAGAGGACTCCCACCCCGATGGCTGCCACGAGGTCACGCCTCGGCGCCTCCCACGCCGGGCAGTCCGCCAGCGTGTGCAGCCCTGAGTCCTCGCTCGCGTCGCAGTGATGACACTCAGGCGTTGGCTCCCTCCTGATCCGATGCAGGTGGTCCCCGAAGCACCCCTTCCCTGAGATCACCTGCGTCAGTCGGTAGGAGAGGCTTCCGTGTCGCCTCTCCAGCCAATCCTCCATGATGGGCCTTACCGCCGCTATCCATGAAATGTACCTCCGCAGTTTCGGGACCGCACGAAACACGATCGAAAGAAATGTCATTAACGTATTATGAAATACATTCTTTTATATTATATCTTATAACCCAATATATGATAACTTTTCGACCTTTTGAAATAAATCGTATAGTATCGTATTTTCATTTCAATTATCTTTTTGGCGGGCTGTCAAAACTCCGAATTTTGCGGTTTCAGGTCGTTTCATGGTAGGATTTAGGCCGAATGAACTGTCATTTACTGTCTTTGGGTCCGATTGCGGGATGGACTCGTACCGAATGCCCGAAATTTCAGTCCACAATTGCGAATGTACGTTTCATAGTAGCCCGCAGGCTGTACACCTCTATTCTTTTTCTGTCTATCTTCGACCCCTCCTCCCTATTACTTTATACGTGGCACCTATTGTATTAAAAGTGTCATATCTTAAGTATCATCATATCATATCGCTTACCACCAGGTGATCGTGTGTTTGTATGTTGCGGTACAGTGGATGTAGGTAGTAGATACCTACTTATTAAAAACCTGGTAGGTTCTACGAAATTACTACTATAAGGGGGCACTTTTTCATCATTTTGTATAGCGTGATTAAATTGATACTACGCCTCTGTGAACTAAGAGGATACTGCTTCTCCTTATTCTAATAAGTGTAACACCTATCTAAATGAATCCCTATGCTTTGATACCTACCAACTTTATTTAGGTACTTACTAAAGCCCAGTGTCAGTCGGGGTGCGACGGATATGCTCTATGGGCAACCTTACACCCCGGCATCTGTAGACCCGAGACGGCGTGCGGTTTTAGTCGGTTCAAGCCCGACATAACCGCCCCCGCTGGCACGCGGGGGGGTATCCGAAGGGATTTCCGCACGAAAAAAAAAAAACAAAAAAGGTACTTACTAAAGCCCGCCCGCCCTTACTTACCGCCCCCGCTGGCCGCCGGCCGAAGGGATCCAAGGAGACAAAAATGAACTTTCAACGCCTAATGACCCCTCTTAGGGGTACAAATTTAAAAATTGTGTGATGTGAAATGTCGTGCATCGTAGCTAGGTAAGTACTTTGAGAATGACGGACTTCGATACAACCGTTACCAACAAAGTCAGTTCTGTCCCTGTAGTTCGTCGGTACTGGGGAATATAGCGTCCTTTTAACTCTTCGGGGCCTAAACCTACCTCACCTGCCAGCTTGTACACCTGCCCATCCACAGACGAGTCTCTGGTTCTCTTCTGAGGGTTGGTGGGTCAGACGACACTCGGCAGTCACTTCCGTGAAATGCAAAGTGGACCCCGGACTTCGAGGTGAAAACCTCGGTTGCAATCGAGATCGATCGATCGCTAAGATTATCAGCTTATCTCATCGAAAGTAACAATGGTTTGACCCTCGTTTTGTCGTAAGTTTGCCAAACTTATGGTAACTTAACACACTAAATACTGCACGCTCACGCCTGCTGAACATCGATCAGCTAAAACGTGGGTTGGGGAGTATTCAACATGAGGTGTACGAACCAAGACACCTTGGCACACGCCCTACCAAGTTCTTCGGGACGCAAGATAACCTCGTCTGCAAGCCTGCTGATTGACGCTACTAACCTAGTCTAGGCTTTCTCGTCAGGGTTAGCCCCGAGAAAAGCCGGGTACGTTCCCAGACTCTGAGTAAAGCACCGGTAACCGCACTTACTATCCAGCGAATACTTAGTAGCAACAAGAAAATATCGAGCTTTATAACCCTTTCGGTAAATTGAAACCAAGCATCTTAAAATCACCACACTACCAATTATAACGACAGAACAAGGCTACTATCCGCGCCGCTCCACAGCTAGCAATCCAAATAAGCTCAATCAGCGATTGCGACACGGCCTCGGCACGGCGTCGTCGCGGCACCGGCACGACGCCGGCGCGGAGAGCGCGGTGCGACGCGTAATGCTCATTATCGCGTCACTAACGAGCGACCGCGCGACACCCGATAGCCTCAATCGCAGCGTACAGGGTGCTCCTGATCTACTAAGTACATTTATACCGACAAATATATTATTAACTAGCTGATTCTCGTGGTGGCGGTCGGTTTTCGTTTTTAAGGTTCCGTACCTTTTTTTTTTTTTTATCTTGCGGAAATCCCTTCGGATACCCCCCCGCCGGCCGTAAGGTTCCGTACCTCAAAAGGAAAAAAAAAGCAGCCAAGTGCGAGTCGGACTCGCCTATGAAGGGTTCCGTAGCAGCAAGTAACATAATAATGTTTTTTTTTTAATTATTGTATTTGAGTTGATTAAACGAAAGGTAGGTAAATTGCGGTTTACCTTTTTTTTTTTTTTTTATATTTAGGACACGTCAATTTGACTTCACCTCGCCTGATGGTAAGCTGAAGGGAAAGTCTTAGGAAAGAGGGCACCATTACATACACGTATCATGTTAACAATGGTGGCACTCAGCTTGACGGCCTCATCAGAAGAGGATTGTCGTCGCAGCACCGCGTGACACCCACCGGTGCCACTAGTGCTGCGACCACAATCCCCCTGCCCGGCTATGCACTTGCTGACCCCTGAACGCAATCAAACCGAAATTTGATTACTATGGAGAGTTTTTCGCAATCGTGCACGGTGGTACCTACCCGGCCGAATTTTGTGACAAATTTGTGTCATCAAATTTCTACCACCAGTATTATTGACGTATTAAAAAAAACTACTTACTAGATCTCGTTCAAACCAATTTTCAGTGGTAGTTTACATGGTAATTACATCACACATTTTTTTAGTTTTATCATTCTCTTATTTAAGAAGTTACAGGGGGAGGGGGGGACACATTTTACCACTTTTTTAAGTATCTCTCGCGCAAACTATTCAGTTTCGAGAAAAATTATATTAGAAACCTCAATATCATTTTTGAAGACTTATCCATAGATACCTCACACGTATGAGTTAGATGAAAAAAAAAAGTTGAGTTTCATTTTTAATTATGGGGAGTCCCCAAAATGTATTGTTTTTTTCTATTTTTGTGTGAAAATCTTAATGCGGTTCACAGAATACATCTACTTACTAAGTTTCAACAGCATAGTTCTTATAGTTTCGGAAAAAAGTGGCTGTGACATACGGACAGACAGAGAGACAGACATGACGAATCTATAAGGGTTCCGTTTTTTGCCATTTGGCAACGGAACCCTAAAAACGCATCAAAATTTGTCTAGTCATTTTTGCGTCCATCGTGAACAAACAGAAAAACAGACAAGAATTTAAAAAAAAATGTTTTTGTGTTCAGAATCATTGAATTAACATAATTCAGGTATTTTTTTTTAAATATCTTCAATGTACAAACACAACTAATTTACAATTTTATAATAGTAAAGATAGATAATGTGGATTACTTATGATTAATGTTCCTTCAGGAATAAATGCGATGCCATGTGGTAGTGCCATGCTTACCCCAGCAGCAATAACATGGCTCCACAGTCATTGCATTTTGTATTGCTCGTAAGAGAGAGAGAGGAACTTTTCCTTTTCCCCCATCGTCCTCTTTTTTCCTCTTTGCCTGTGTACGTGGCAAGACGCAAGTGCGTCCTCGGATGATGCAAACGTTCATAGCGTTCCGTTTGGTGAGTGAGAGTGCCGGAGCCCAAACTCCTTTCCCATCCCCTCCCAAAATCCTTTCCCATCCCCTTTCCTTTACAGGGTCGGCAGCACGAGTGTGACCCACTGGTGTTGCACACGTCCATAGGCCGCGGTAACCGCTTCCCATCAGGTGGGCCGTGTGCTTGCCTGCCACATTAGTGGTATAAAAAAAACACTAACCTAAGTATTATTTTCTTTAGAACACAAAGAAAAAATAACATTATGTCAAAGGCTGTGAGCTTGTAACGTTGATAGTTGATTACAAGTTATTTAAAGGATTGAATAATAAAATTAAACATGAAAACAGTTTTATCTTTCATATATTATTTTATCTACACCCATGCTTTAAATCCTCTATAAAAGATTCTGAAACAGTTAGCTTATTGCCAACATTAATACATCCAATGTCCTAATAACCATAATATCATCCGAACGGGTGTTATAATGTTGTATGAAATTTCATAATAACACTCCTTTCGCTTTTTCAATCTCTTCCGCGCAAAGGGTTACTCATCAGACAGCCAAATTCTTACCACTCGATGCGTGGAATCTGCATATGAGTTTCAAAAAAAGAACTGTCATTCACGCGCGTTGCATTGCACTACCACAGCGGCGGCGCGCCGTAAAAAAAAATTAAAGCTTATTCGTTCGAATTCGAATTCCCGCTATTTTTCTTCGCTATTATTTTTGCAAATTGTTTTGTTAACTTACGAAAATGAGCGATTTAAGTTTTGATAACACACCTCCAGAAATTTCGAATGCAGCAAAGGACATTTCTAACAAATTACTACCGGAAAAATCTAGAAAACAGTGTCAAAAGGCGTACCAAGATTTCATGAATTGGAAAATATCAAAGGGCAGTACATCATTCTCTGAAGATGTATTATTAGTTTATCATGGGTGTAGATAAAGTCTTGTATGCAACTGTATAATTAGGTATTAAAACACTGGGGTGCTTGGTTGGGGACCTCCACGCGGTGCACCCTGGGCAACGGAGACGGCAGCGCCTCTCTCCTAGGGTGGGAGAGACGCTGCCGCCTACGGCCAACTCCGACCGAGGCGAGGACGGCCCTGTTGAGGGCTGTTCGGAAGCTTTCCACGTGTCCCTCTGATTAGCAGAGGGCACAGTGGAGAGCAAGTAAGGGGGCCATCTCGAAACCGGAGATGGCCCAGGGTCAGTCGGGGTGCGAGGGATATGCTCTATGGGTAACCTTACACCCCGGCGTCTTACGACCCGAGACGGCGTGCGGTTTTAGTCGGTGCAAGCCCGACATAACCGCCCCCGCTGGAGACTCCCCGCTCTCCAGCGGGGGCGGTATCCGAAGGGATTTCCGCACGAAAAAAAAAAAAAAAAAAAAAAAAAAAAAGGTATTAAAACACTCATGTGATACTATTATCACACTCAGCTTCGCTTTGTGTGATAAACCCACATTCATGTTTTAATACCCCTCATTATACCACAGTTGCATAAATAACTATTACCGTAAGTATATATCATGTAATAGGTACATACAAAAGTGGTCTCAGGGATGTGTACCCACAGCTAAGTTAAATTTAAACGTGAATAGAGTGAAGAGTGAAGGAGTGAAAGACGAGGTGAAGGTGAAGGACGACCTGCGGCAGCCAAGAGATCGGTCGGCACTTAGCTTGGGCGTCCGCCTGGCGTGTCGCGCTGGCACCCACCGCTTCGTGACTCGGCTCCGCGGATCTGAAAAGAGAAGGAAAACTTCAGTATGTGACGACATACTGCTAGTGCAGGCCGGGCATACCGAAGGCGTAAGAAAGGTGGCGAGCTTCCCCAGGCACGTGATGCTTATGGTCATTACTGCTAAAGTAGGCAGGTCACAGCCTTTGCAAGCAGCAGGAACAGGTGCACAGAACATAGATAAACAAGGAAGGATTGTTCACCATGCGGTCACTGACCGCATGGCCGTATAGGTTATTGTCATCACATATAGTTATCACTTCATAGAACTATGTGCATTGTTACAAGCTGAGAGCATGGAGCGTGTGGCAAAGGATTATTTGTATAACCTGTATAGTCTTTCGTTTAATTGTGAGATAGAGGCCAAACGTGAGCTTATCATCCATAAAAAAATGTTAAAGTTGGGCGTTATTTTTTATTGCAAAATACAACAACAAACAGGATACAGTTTGAATTGAAATATTAAAGTAGGTACCTTTTTTTTTTCGTGCAGAAATCCCCTCGGATACCCCCCGCCGGCCAGCGGGGGCGGTTACGTCGAGCTCGAACCACTAAAACCGCACGCCGTCTCGGGTCTTTAGGCATTTCCATAAGGCATTTCCCTCGCACCCCGACTGACCCTGGGCCATCTCCGGTTTCGAGATGGCCCCCTCGGGTTTGGAACCACGGTTTCCCCGTCTTGTCCCGGTTTGGGGGTGTGGCCGCAAGTCGCCCCGCTGTCCCGGCATTAAAGTAGAAGAGAAGTGTACTGTGTGTAGAATGAAAAAAGCGGCTATAGCCCAGTGGCGTACGTAACAGACTGCTGAGACGAGGTCTCGAGTTCGATCCCCAGTTGCCACTGGCACACACCTCTGACTTTTCGTAGTTATGTGTGCATTAATAAATGGTAATTATCGCTCGCTTAATATTTTGCCCGGTAGATGGCAATAGGCTCGCCCCCTATTACATTGGGACCTTTTTAACATAACTGGCGAATCGTGGGTGTGTAATACACCTCTGCCTACCCCTTCGGGGATACAGGCGTGAAGTTATGTTATGTATGTTATGTTATGTTAGAAGTGTACTCAGGGTACTCATTAGAGCAAAGCAGTACTTCACTGTGGAGAAAGAAAAGCCTCCATTCAAGCGGCACATCCATCCCAACATGGACTTGTGCCGTCACTTATGGGAAGGGGTGCCTGGATACCTGGGTACTATAGGCTCTCGCAGTTCCAAACTAGCTAGCAGTATTGAACCGTTTAGCTGTAGTATATTTTATCCTGTGGCCTGTCATCGAGACTACTTTACACCATCGCACTGCTCACCATAGGCAGGGAGCGCACGCTTTAAAATCAGAATAGTGACAATATATAAACGGTTGAACAGAAATCTTTTCCCGTGCACGGTGAACGCTCAAATAGTTGACTGCCACGATTTTTCCAAGAGCAATTATGTGGGTATTTTTGAAAAGACATAAAAAGTGCAAGTGACGTCTTTGATGTTGCATATGTTCATAGACTGGTTACCATAGGTGGGTTGTACGCTCGAAAGTACAGTATTCGTTGGTACCCATTAAAAATGGTAGATTAATAATATATAGTAATAACTGTAAACTTAAAACATTAGAAGCGCAATTTTCAAATATCGACATCAACAAATGATGGAGCAGCCTGTATGCATAAAGAGAGAGTTCGGTGCGAAATTATCGGCAATACATTATGATATAAAATAATTTGGGTGTCGGGTGCGGTCGAAAGTCACGATCTCACGCGCCCCCCGCCCCGGCGCCCCCTGCCCCCCCCCCGCCCCTCGCGCCCTCACGCCCTCGCGCCTCAGGGCTGACACACTAATGAGACACACGATTATATTAATCACCCCATCCGAATGTTTGCGCCGATATCGCGGAGTTGTGACTCGTGACAAGTTATTGGGAAGGTAACGGCGCCAATCATTGGCGCAGTTCCAGCACCGAAATGACGCTCATATTTTGCTTCTTCTGTAGTGGACTATTTGAGTTGGGCATAGTCCTTTTAGTTTTTCATCTGAAAGACTATTTATTGGAGCTTTAAGGGAATTAATGGAGTTTCAATGCTACATTCGCAGAGTATTTTGTGGTCGGTAGATCATTGATTTTCGTGAAGTACCTACCATCGCCTCACTGAACATACGAATCTTGAAGTGATCTTCTCCATACTACTATAGCCATAAATAGTAACAGTAATGGTAACCATAGGCTGCGGTAACCGCTTCCTTTGAGGTGGGCTGTGTGCTTGTCTGCCACCTAAGTGGTAGGTATATAATTTTATTTACTAGCTGTTGCCCGCGGCTTGACTAGAATTATGTTTCAGTTCCCACTTCTCATGGGAACCTATTCCAGGGAAAAAGTAGCCTATGTATTATTTCAGTCTATAATCTAGGTATCCCTGTACCAAATTTCAGCCAAATCTGTTCTGCCGTTAGAGCATGACATCTTCCCAAACTTTCACATTGTTATATTGGTTGGAAGTAGGATAGGATTTTTACCGGTTGCGTCTAAAATTTATATTTTGGAGCCCGGGGTCTGGTTGTTATTTTTGATTCGTTTGTTGATTTTTACGAGAGCGACTACCATCGGACCTCCCAACACCGACAGGAAAGCCTGCGCCGGAGCCTCTTCCGTTGTTTAGCAGGTGCAGTTGACTTGGGCACCACAGGTGTTGGTTGGGTCCTGTACAGTAACTCTATTAAGTTTGATTAATAGATATAAATAATAAATAAATAAATATTCTACGACATTCTACACAGCGCTTTCTAGACCCAAAGTAAGCATAGTTTAACTAGCTTGTGTTATGGGTTCCAGAATGCGGATAAACATACTTATATACATTTTTTTGTTTGTAAATACATACATATTATACATAGAAACACCCAGACCAATGCAAATAGACATATTCATGCATACAAATATTTGCCACTGAGCGGGAATCGAACCCGCGCCCTTTGTCGTAGCAGTCGAATGCACTACCGCTACGCCACAGAGGCCGTCCCAATCCCAACGATGTTGCCATTTTTCCATTCCATTCATATATACCTACTTTACATATTTATATATTTACCTGCTCACCCGGTTAAACGGGAAATTGCTAAATGCTAAATGCTAAATTTATGTCTTCCCTTGTAGCATATTACAAGGCGGGTCTAACTGAACCAAGAGATTCAGTTCTGCAGCAACTCAGCTGGTCAGTTATTACGAATTAATAAATGATTCCGAATCATCAACGTCCATAGTTTAAACGACATATATTACGCTCAGCCTTATTAAAGTTAATCTGTGGAATCCTGTGAGCTGGGTTATCCACAGTCATGCATACCTTATGCTAATAGGTATACCTACCTTATAAATATGCTAATATATTCCTCAAAAGCGCAACCCTATCACTGAAATAGGTACCTATTTACTAAATCGATTAGTTTTTAGATGTGACCGAGGAACCGAGCCCGCGTGCTGGAGCGAGGGGGGAGGGGGGGAAGAGTTGATCGGTGTCAACTTATAACGAGTTTGGACAACTCGCTAATGAGTGCGACGCGGCGTCACCCCGGGCACGGCACGCGCCGCAGAGAGCACTAATTGTTTGACAGAATCTCATTTTAATATCACGACAATGAACAATGAAGCTAATCATATCTGCTATCGCTCCACTCCGCGGAGATGTATTACATAGATCGGTTGTTCACCTCGGGCTCTTTTTGACTACTATTTTGACAGTTTTACAACAGTATACCTACAAGTAATGCTTTGACAAGCACGAATAGGTTGATTTGACCGGTGAAGACCACCTTATCACTTGTAGTAGTAGGGACCCTTGCTGTACGGTTGGTGAGACTATGGATGGGTTTTCCACATTCTCCTTGTGCTATTTACCTTCTCGGTTACCTAGGTACTGTAGTGTGTCGACCTCATTCGATCACTACAGTTCATTGACCTGGCCATCATGTGTCAGAGTTTAAAAATAAATAATTGTTTGATTTAAAATAGTGCGTAGGGAAGAAAAACAATTGCTTGGAGCTGCATTCGGCTGTGCGGCTGACAGCGGGCGACTTGACGCGCCGCCCGGGTCCGCCGGCCGAAGAGAAGATATAAGTGTATTAAATTTAGGCTCAGTCCTTGAGTGGAGATCGCGATCCCTTACAGTTCGTTTAAATATAAATATATTCGCGTAAAAACCTCCCTAAACTCGATATAGGAAGCTTTATTGAATTTATAAATAAATGAGATATAACTATCTTTCCTTGTGTTTATCTTTTATCAACACGAGGTATTGTGGCGTCCAAGCCCCGGACGCTACAGTACCTACTCTTTTCCCCAACTCAGGTAGCATCGTGAGTTTTTATCTCCTCTGACCTCACTAGCCGCCATGATATCAACTTACCATCACATAGGCCGGCCAATTGGATTCATCATCATCATTCCGGCTTTTCTTCCACTTTCTACTAGACCTGGCAGTGACCATTGGCATGCATGTCATTTTGTAAGTCGCCGAACCAGCACTTCTTGGTTCTATACCTCCTACTAGGGACCGGTGAAGGTGGCATGGTGAGACAGATTAAATTTAGTATTTCAAAAAAATATCATTGAAGGAGACAATCCTAAAATTCAGATTTAAGGCACCATTGCTACCCCATGTCTCAGCCTCGTAGGCAATGACCAACTTCTTAAAAAAACGCATAACAACTTGACTTACCATAGACGTAAGTATACCTAACCCACCATAAATGCTGCACGATTTAACTGATTTGGCCTTTGCAGATAGCTGTCAAAATGAGGCTTTAGAAATCTTTCTAAGTGGATTATGGCCTCATTTTCAGCTTTATATCATCGTCAAGTCCATTTTGTATGGGAATCTTAGGTGAAATCCGATTGCCATATAAACATAGACATACGAGTCGTTGGGGTGCGAGGGATATGCTCTATGGGTAACCTTACACACCCGGCATCTGTAGACCCGAGACATAACCACCCCCGCTGCCGGCGGGGGGGTATTCGAAGGGATTCCCGCACGAAAAAAAAAGTTTATGAAAACAAATATAAAAGTAGAAGGTGTAGAAGTTGTATCTGAGGATCATAGTTAGTGGAAACATTGTCGAAGACGCCTGGTCAGTCTATTTTCAAGCACGGGGAGTGCTTCCCTCGCCTGTCTGCAAACTTCCAGATTTATCCAATAGCTGTTGTGTTGATCTCTCGTTCGTTTGTTTACTATGGTTCGTAGGTATGCAAAGGGGATCGGTATTATGGGCTCAGGTCCCATTACCACCATGTCAGATCCTCTCCTGGCTAGCTCATCTGCTGCATCATTGCCGCGCGAGCTGCTGTGGCCCTTAATCCATTGCAAGGTTATGTTTTTGAAGTGGCCTAAACGATCATTAATAAAAACACAAACATTAATTAATTGATGATCATTAATTAATGTTAATTTTTTATATATTTACGGTTTTTAGAAAGAGAATCTCTTTGTCGCCTCACACAACACCCTCGTAAGAGCGCTGTGGCCCTCGTGTTCAACTTCGCTGGCGACTACTGAAGGTGGTTAACTCAAAATTATTAAAAATGTGTACGAGCAAACTTTATTTCATTTCCACCACGATTTCATTTTTAACTTTGAATTCTAGGAGACCAATGTATTGGTGAACTTATGCTTGCACAATATTGGAATCTCATCCGGCCACAACACGGTGTAAGGCTGACGGCAGTTGAGATAGAGCGGCGCAAACACTTTAACTAAGCAAGTATTTTTTTATATAATAGGCTCGCGTTGGACTGCTATCTCACCTAGTGGTAAGTGACGATGTAGTCGACGCTGGAGCACGCTTGCCCAGAAGCAACCTATTCACTCTAGACTTGAAGACTCCCAGATTAAAGCTTTTCATACGTACCTTTCCCAGCAAGATGAGGCAGTTCGACCAGAGAAGTATCAATCTACTACTAAATATTGACTTCACTTTTTTTAAATTCATTTATTACACCAAGAAAATATAACTTATACATAGTCTAAAATTATCAATCACACAAGGATGGTAGCATCTGCAGCTAAACTATTAGAACTATGTACATTTATCTGTACTCGTGCGTTTGCCGACACTGCCAGAGACTGTAGAGACTTTTCCTCTTTAATTATCTATTCCCATTCTTCTCCGCTTTCACTCCCATTTCTTCCTTGCATAGATATATTAACGCATGAGTTACACCTCAAGGGTTGCAAGCGTTCATACGTTACCGCAACTTACCATTATGTTTATTACCTATAATGGTATAAAAATCATCAAAGCCAAAAGTATAGGGTGAGGAAGTATATACCTCCTAAAGAACGTAGTGACTGGGAAGAGCTAGGCGATGTTCAGTCCTTCACCTGACCACAAAAAGGGTGGTCTTCGAACATTTACATCAAGCAGGATATCCGGTCAGGACCAGCGAAAATTAAACTTTTTTGTAACATGCAAAGAATTTAACCAGAAGTAAATTAGAAGAGTTGACAATACTGTATATCCACTTATTTTCGGATGTGAACTGATCACTCACAATCGCCACTCCTGTATTTGTTTGCTAAACGAGCTTTGTTTCTCAAAGGTTCAAGGTCAAGGTTAGAGCCACATATACGCGTACAAAATCATCAAATATGTAGTCAAACTACATACCTATATTATGTTAATATGAAATGAGATCACTGCTCAGTAGACTAGATACTCATAAGTTGACGAATAAAATGAAGAACTCAGATAATCAAGACTGTATGATGTAGTGAAGATTGAAAAAGATATGCTGAGATCGTTTGGACACATAGAATAGATTAAAAAATTAAGTATGTCAGATAAAATAGGAAGGTAAAAAAGTCAGGAATGATATCTGTGGACTAGCATGAACGGGTAGGTAGGTCCTAGGTATTAGTCATAGATAGGGGTGTGTGTTGGGTAACCTCCTCGAGTGTCGCTCCGATTCCGATCCCGCTGCAGTCCGGGGGGAACGGAATCGGAGCGGCCGGTACACCCTGGGCGGCGGTCAATGGCTTCCCCTTCACCCCTTCATAGGGTTGGCATTGATCGTCGGCCAATACCCAACGTGGCGGGAACACATCGCTCTCCGTAGGTACTCCTCTGCTTTCAGAGGAGACAGGATGAGCGATGCTGTTAGTGGTGAGATGGCCCAGGGTCAGCCGGGGTGCGAGGGATATGCTCTATGGGTAACCTTACACCCCGGCGTCTGAAGACCCGAGACGGCGTGCGGTTTTAGTCGGTGCAAGCCCGACATAACCGCCCCCGCTGCCCGGCGGGGGGGTATCCGAAGGGATTTCCGCACGATAAAAAAAAAAAAAAAAAAAAAAGGTACTAGTCATAGAAGAAAATGCTCGCGACGTGTGTAAGACACGTAAGTCACTGATGGACAGTATTATATGTATTATAAATCCACAAAAAGGCTCAGTATAGGCGGAGACCAATCTAAAAAATCAAAGATCTTGAAAATAGATCCACCCGTTCTTGAGGTTATCCTGGTCATCAGTAACACGACTTTGTTTTATATATATATAGAGACATAAAAGAAAGAAAAGAATACTATTTACAATGCATGTACCGAGGTACCAGCAAAAGCGTGGGATGCATGGGTCAACAGATATAAATATTTTATTGACAGACATGAGTAAGAGTGATTCTCATTTTGATAATATCTTAAAAAGCACCCCACGCTTTTTTAAATTAAATATTTTTTATTTTATTTACACTGTTATTAATTTATATTTATTGAAATTTTTAACACTACATATTCTTAATTAAAATTTATTAAAACTTATTTTCTATTTTTTTAGTTCGGTTGTCTATAAAAAGCGTGTTTTTTAGTTTTTTAAACTATTACTTATTTTCTACTTTTTAGTTTGGTTTATTTATAATAGCTTGTTCGAAAATTAGTTAATATTAGATAAATCGGCTAAAGATAATGGTTGGAAATTAAAATGTCTGCCTTATATGGATAAAAATTACATAAATTAACAAAAATCTTATTTTGCAGTTTGAACTTGGAATAATTTTATCAAATTAGTGTATTGTCATCGGTCCTCGATAAATCTACAAAGTTTTAACGAAATCTGGCCGTTCAAACTGTGTCAAAATCGCGCCCAAAGAAGTCGGTTACAAACAAACATACAGGTGAAGCTAATAAAAAGCGTATAAAAATGTTATTGGAAAGACCCTACTGTATAGCAGTTAGAATATTTAACAAACGCCCTAACATTATCAAACAACAAGAAAGCATTACACTCTTTCATAAAAAACTAAAAATGTACCTATTTGGTTGAAAAATGTTAGTCGGGGTGCGAGGGATATGCTCTATGGGCAACCTTACACCCCGGCGTCTGTAGACCCGAGACGGCGTGCGGTTTTAGTCGGTTCAAGCCCGACATAACCGCCCCCGCTGGCACGCGGGGGGGTATCCGAAGGGATTTCCGCACGAAAAAAAAAAAAAAAAAAAAAAAAGGGATTTCCGCACGAAAAAAAAAAACAAAGGTACTACTCAACAAAGGATTACTTGGAGGATAAGTTAAATCAATAATTGTAATTAAGCGCTATATTTATTTGGCACAATTTGAGATATTAGTATTAGTTATAAACAATTAATAATTCGGCATATTACTTCGGGCCACCAACCAGGTGGACACCGAAGTCTTAAAATCACGCAAAAAAAAAAAACAAAATCTTACACCCACTTTGTATCACTTTTCTCGACGTTTCACATGATTCTAAGTCTAATTAAGCAAAAAAAATTTTGTATCGGTCTGTCTGTTGGTCTGGATGTCTGGATGTCTGTTTACGCAATAACTCAAGAACCACTTATCCGATTTAAGAAATTCTTTCGCCAATCATCCTGTTTGGTTAATGGGAAGAACTGATTAGATTTTGGGGTTTGTACGTTCAAGGTTTCGGGTACCTACCATACCAATTGTCCCTAAAACAACATTTTTTAACAAGTAGTAGTGAACACTATCTAGATAGAGATTAGCCTTCACCAATTGTGCTTCATTGCTGAAAAGCAACCGAAGGTCAGGCAGTATAAACAGGTATACCTATCGCGATATAATTCTATGAAACTATTCTAATTGAAATGTTTATCATTCAGGTAACACGACGACTGGATATTAACAATCATGTATACACAACCAAAGAGTTACCTGGGCAGGGTCACTAACCACTAAACATGTCAATTAGAAGGCTTCTATAGGGTCGACAGCGCGAGTGTGACGCCCCTGGTGTTGCACACGTCCATAGGCCGCGGTAAACGCTTCCCATCAGGTGGGTCGTGTGCTTGTCTGCCATCTAAGTGGTATAAAGAAAAAAAAGGTAAACCTGCACAATTATTTCTGTGCCCATTTGTACACCATACTGTCCCAAATTAAGTCCGAGTACTCTTCATCCAATGGTTGCTTGCAAGAGATTGCCACATTGCGATAAAGCTGATAGGTATGTAGGGGTAGGTATACATGTATGCGTTGTTATGTGTGTGTGCACAGGAGCGATGTATGCGAGACGAGTCGGAATTTTATCTGTAATGTAACTGTGTGTAATTGTGTTTACGAAAATAAGTAACATATAGGTATATTAAAACCCAAAAGTGTTGTCTGTCGAATCAGTGCCGTTAACTCCTTGTAGCGCCTTAGCAGTCTCAAATTTACCCAAAATTTGGATACAAGACGATTTGTTTAGGCTCGAGTTCGATATTCGCTGCATATATGAGTGTTGTAGAAAAATAGGTATACGAGGCAATAACCTATACCAAATTGGGTATTCAGTAGTTTTGTAACTCCTTGGTGCAAGATAAGAGATATTCTTACTACTACTCAAAGTCAAAAATCATTTATTCACTTACAAAACGTCAAAAAATAATTAAACTAATGTTTGGCAAATGGACCACCGGCACCGGTTCGAAACGCGGCCCTGTCCTGAGACAAACATGTTTACTTAACCTAATTACAATATTTCGTTTGAGTAGCATAGAGAGAGAGCAAGCAGTTCATATCCAAGCTTGTTTGTCGTCTAAATAATCTTGAATTTTATAATAGCCTTTTTGGCAGAGTTTACTTTTAATTTGGCTTTTAAATTCATGCAGAGGTAGATTCTTTATTTCACTAGGAAGCTTGTTGTAGAAGCGTATACAGTTACCCTGAAAGGAATTGCTGATCTTGTGGAGTCGACTATTACATACCTCAAGATTGTTTTTATGTCTAGTATTTACGTTATGTACATCACAGTCTTAAAAAATTGGAAATGTTTCTTCTAACATACAAAAGATTTTCAAAAATATATTGAGACACTACAGTTAGAATGTTCATTTCTTTGAACTTTTCTCGGAGGGAGACTCTTGGGCCCAACTTATAAATTGCCCGCACCGCCCGCTTTTGCAATACAAAGATTGTATTTAAATCTGCGGCATTATCCCAGAAGAGAATACCGTAGCTCATAATACTATATGGAAATAACTGAAATAAACTATTCTAGCGGTATCTATGTCTGTTAAAGTCCTAATCTTTTTCACAGTGTACGAAGCTTCTAAACTTATAACGTCTAACGGTTAGCGACATTGTGGGAACATTTCCATAAAAGTTATCAAGCAAAGAGTTTAAGTATGTTTTCAATCATACGAATGACTTGACGTCGTATGTACTGGCGGCCTTTTTAATTGCTACCACTCTATACTTTATGCTACTGTTGATAGAGAACTACTCCACCTTCAGTAGGTACCAGCAGAATACGCCATATGTCAACCCAGAAAACGTTTATCAAACGTCACAAATCAATTCCCGCATTGAGTGTAAGAACGCTCCACAATATTGAAGGGCTCGTCACGGCCCTTAACGCCAGTGGCTTTTACTTAACCCTCCACTTGCAACCCTCACGCTGCCTTGTAATCCTTCTTCTTTTGCTGACGGTACAACGATGGCAAAATGGCGCTGTATTTACCGCCCCTCGCTCACCCTCTATGTAAACATTCAGAATAAAAATCCGCCATCACTATTTGCATTCATATCTAAAGAAAACATACATGCTAAATATTACGACAGAAAAATATACTAAACTACTCACAAGCTAAAACCAACCATACTAGTTCTAAAATAAAGTTGAAAACTTTTTATCCTACTTCGATATTCATAAAATTGAATGCAAAAGTATTTGAATGCGCGTTTCTTGTCCCGCTCTCGCGTATGCAAAGTGTGGTATTCTCTCCCTCTAGCTGTAAGTAAAATGTGGGATGATTGAGACGGTAACTGCCAACTGCCACTGGTCCCATTATACACCTCGGGGATAGTAAACACGAGCCGAGGTGACCCTCAGCCGTTGTCGATAGAATTGCAGAGTTATCGACATGTCGATAATAAAGGAGGAGGACAAAATGGAGAAATAATAAAATTAAGTCATCTGCGTTTAATGTGATATTAATCGCTGGTTAGGTATATTAAAGACTGTAACTTAAAATGTACCAGGAGTGCCATTTATAGGTAGTGTATTTTTATAATATCCACCTGCCAATAGCTGTAACGACAAACAACGTCAAAGTAGGTACTCTTTGATACAGAGCCCTATCGAGTTTGAAACATATTGATCTCTCTGGACCTAAGTGAACATCGTAGCCTCCCTTGAGAGCTACTGTCCGGGTAGCATAAAGAAAACGAATTGCTAAGCTGGTAAATGAGGTTTATTTCCTGAAGAGTGTTATTTTATAACTAGGTTTTAGTTTATTGTAACAAAACGTTCAGTTGCTAATAAAATGCTCTATTTATACCTAAAACGTTAGTGTAAGTGGACAGTTGTCTCCGTGCTTTTTTAGCAAATAAAATGTGATAAATAATGCATTTTGCTGTTACAATAGTGTCCAAATTTGCATAATATTATTTTACTACCTACTACCTATTATAAATGAGAAAGTTTGGATGGATGAATGGATGTTTGTTACTCAATCACAGAAATAGATTACACAACTCAACATTGACCAAATGTTTTTGTCCTAAAGTTTATTTTATGATTTTTCTGTTCATTGTGCTTTAAAATTAAGAAAAAAAGTCCATATTCATTAAAAACTTTGCTTTGAAATTTCATGAATTTCGAAAACCGTTATCAGGGCCCATACAACGAAACACAATAGGGGATCGTTCTCCTGGATACAAAAGCAAACTTTTTCAGGCCATATATATTTTTTTGTCTAATTTATCGATTAATCTATCAAAATTTCATATTCTCTTATAAAGATAAAATTCGTGTTAACCTATGTTTTAGTCTCGAATAGCACATGGACTACATTTTCATCCCGGGTGCTAAGTACCAGCCAGTACCAATAGGTTTCCTTTTCAAATAATTGTATAAAGTTTACATTCTTATATTTGATAAACTCCTCATTCTTTACCAATACGCATCTAAGTATTTCATTCTATCATCATACGATAACTTTAATCAAACAAAATTATATCGAAATATACCGACACAGCATGTCACATCACTATAAGCCGAACGGTCGCTCACCCAACCATAACTAATAGTCGTGAATAAATCGCCTCTGCGGCACAAAGGCGCGTTTTTTCCCGCGCACCGCGCACCAATCACAGCCCAACACTGACTTTCATCCACCAATCAGAGCGCAAAGAATCTTGACATTACGCGCGGCTCACTTCACCTCCCGCGTTTGGGCCTCGGGCTTTAGGTCGCGGTTTCTTTTCCCGCCACCCTAACCAGGTGACAAACCCCGCACGGCAATATAACCCTTATACTAGTGTGGTAGAGATGAGTTCTAAAACATGTAACGTGAAATCGTTGAAGCACAAGGGTGGTGTAATTGTGATTGTGATTGCAAATGGCGGCGGGAACACGCACGGTTAATCAAATCATCAAATTGCGAAGAATTGATTTTTATTAGATCTAGCGGCTGATGGGATCTGCGGCATACTGCTGACTCACTTCAGTATGTGACTACAAGCATGGCCCTATAAAGTAGTCTAGGTCGCATCTTACTACGATTAAAAAAAAAAGTATAGATTGATGAGCATACTAACGAACTGCATTATTTTCCATTCTTCAGTTGCGTTAATGTTGCCAATCCAATTAAACTATTCTGGGCAAGGTAGAAGACAAGCGCTATCCCCTCTCTTTCCATGGGTGGTCATATAAAGCGACTACAGAGTAGAACTCCTTCTTACAAGAACACTAAACATACAACCTATGAATAGTTGCAATTGAAATCATAGGCGGACTAAATGTGCGTGCTGATATAATCTCTGCCCGTCCGTTCGGAGCTACACAGGCGCGGGTCGTGTAAATATGCAATTCATTTAAAGGTCTGAAATATATTCTGCTGCTCCAAAAATTAAGCGGAACAATTGCACCAGGACTTTTCTAACGGTGATAATTTGTCAATGGCTAGTCCGATTTTCGTTTTTCTTTTTTTGTCTTGAGTATATGAACAAATTACTTAATTTAATACCAATCGCGTGAATGAGGCGTTTTTGTTCATGGAAATCAGATATAAAAAAATAATTCCGGTAATTATTCCTCCGTGGTACACATGAATTTTTAATGACATAGCCTATGTCCTTCCCAACAGTAACATCTTTGCTTGTTTGAAATTTCATTAGGATCGGTTCAGCCGTTTGGGAGGAGAAGATGGTCTATGCGTCGCCAAAAAGAGAGCAAAGCTCTGACGAGCTTCGCTCAAACATTAGTTTCCATTCTTCTACTTACAGATAGACACGTTTTGATGTTCCGAAGTGTTACTTCTACTCACGCAATGTATCCACCTTCCGTACCTCGGCTGCTAGACTCTTCTACATTAATATAAACTACTTAATCTAAAAGATGGGACTATAACATAATAAATATAATCTATAATCTAAAATGGTTCGAGATAATGTGGGCAGTGACCTGCGCCATGCGGTCTCGTGTTGGCGAGTGGGACACTGCTGTGTGCCTAGATACATTTTAATAACGTCAAACATGTTTTGTTAAGTTCTCATATAGGTAAAGTTCAAGTTAATCTATAGGCACTAACCTCGTGGCAGCCATCGGGGTGGGAGTCCTCTCGCTCGGCAGCATGATTGCGGCAATGGTGCGGAGCGCGAGCGCGTGGGCCGCTGCCGCATGTAATGCTCGCGAAGGAGGTGGCGGAGCGCGCCCGGGAGAGACTTAGAACTCTCCCGGTCCGCCGAGCCCGCAACTTGCTCGCCGCGCGTCGCAGGCAACTCAGGCGCCGGAGGTCGCTTAACGACCTCCGTCCTCCATGAGCGCAGGCCTGGGGGTGGCGGGTGAGGCCACCTCTCACCCCAGCAGAAGCAGGCCGGGACGGTGGGGCGTTTCATCGTGCGGAAATCCCTTCGGATACCCCCCCGCGTGCCAGCGGGGGCGGTTATGTCGGGCTTGAACCGACTAAAACCGCACGCTGTCTCAGGTCTACAGACGCCGGGGTGTAAGGTTACCCATAGAGCATATTCCTCGTACTACGACTGACCCTGGGCCATCTCCGATTTAGAAATGGCTCGGGTTTGGGAACCACGGTGTCCCCGTCTTGCCCCGGTTTGGGGGAGGGGTGCTAGTTGCCCCACCGCCCCGGTCTGCTTCTGCTGGGGTGACGGCGGCCTCACCTGCCACCCCCAGGCCTGCGGTCATGGAGGACGGAGGTCGTTAAGCGTGCATAAGACTGTACTTATTGTGTGGTATGTGACATGTGATATTCTTAAGACAACCACAGCCACAGAATCTCACATAGTACCTAAATAACCTCTGTAGCATGGGTGTCTCGAAATACTAAAAAGGAGGTAAAATTTCTATGCAGGCATCAAATTGTATATGATGTTCTATATACTAGAGAAGCCATAACGAAACCTGTTCCATTTTCCTAAGAGTTAAAACTAAAGTTAGCTGCAGTGCTGAAACAGTGATAACTCTCGCCCATGAAGGGTTCCGTAGTATCGTAACCACATAATGTTTTTTTTTTTAATTTGTATATTTCAATTGTGATAAATTGCGGTTTACGATTTATAACGTATTAAAAAAACTACTAGATCTCGTTCAAACCCATTTTCGGTGGAAGTTTACATGGTAATGTACATCATATATTTTTTTTAGTTTTTTATTTCTTAGTTTTTTTAGAAGTTACAGAGGATTAGGGACCTACATTTTATCACTTTGGAAGTGTCTCTCGCACAAACTATTCAGTTTAGAAAAAAAATATATTCGAAAACTCAATATCATTTTTGAAGACCTATCAATAGACACGTATGGGGTGATGAAAAAAAAAAATTCAGTTCTAAGTATGGGGAACTCCCAAAATTTATTGTTTTTTTTCTATTTTTGTGTGAAAATCATAATGCAGTTTACAGAAGACATCTACTTACCAAGTTTCAACAGTATAGTTCTTTTCATTTTGGAAAAAAGTGACTGTGACATCCGGACGGACAGACAGACAGACAGACATGACGAATCTATAAGGGTTCCGTTTTTTGCCATTTGGCTACGGAACCCTAAAAATGGTGAATGGGACCCCACCCTATATTTGCTGATAGAAGAATGCCAAATAAAATGTAAAAAGGAAGTGAAAGATTAGGCGAGTGAGAGAGAGGTCTTTTGTATGTGCGTATGTGTTTATATGCAAGCGTCCAAAAACTACAGCTAGGCCATATACCTACTTGTTGGCCATCTGAACAGCGCAAGCGAAAAACCAATCACATCCAAACAAAACCATAATAAAACTGGTCAGTAATATCCTAAACCAAACTTTGTATAGTTGTCCCATATTTTTTGCTCCCACCGCTTTGTATCTCACTTCTAATCTGTAACAAGATGAAGTACATCTGATGCCGAAACAACATCATCCGAGCCCCATCTCATTCACAAAACATTATCAACGAAACTGTCAAAAGACATTAAGAAATCAGATCCAACGCTTTTTGCACACCGTCCCTCACAATACGTATCTGAAGTTGATATTGTCGCATTATGACACATTAAAATTGTCACAGCAGAAAGGGGCTCATTGTGGTCGAATTTCACAACAAATATCAATGATGTTAACATCTATTCGGACAACGGTTGATAAGAATGAGTCGGCACAAATCAAACTGAGACTTCAACTAGACTGAATGTATAGAAATGATCGGCGATGTCAGCCTCAACAATGGCGCATACCTGCTCGCAGCTGCCGACGCCGCGCCGAAGCCTATTGACCGGCCTATCTTTAATTGTATTATTGGACCGACGAGCACTGACGAGTGCGGTTCATTGTTGCCCACAACGAGACAGCCCGCTAATTGACAGGTGTCGGTTTGACAGCGGCAAATAGGTACACGAATTAGCGAATTGAAACGAAGTGTGAACCTCATAGTAAGTCATGTTATTGTGGAAAAGTAGTTAAAATAAAAGTACCTCGGTTTAGTAAGTACCGAGATTATTTGTATGAATCCCGGTGAAATTGACGGGCTATAAAATACAACCTGGTGAAATAAAGCACCTCATATATTCCCATGGAATATAATATTAAGAAGAAGGGTCCTTGGATCTCGTTAACTTGCTAATGTAGCAAAACTCTCCCATGTTTATGCCAATCACGTCGTGTTCAACAGAAAACAAGCCTAATAATGAATGTCAGTGAGTAGCCAACTTATTATTCCACACTGCTTGGCCCCTGAACGCCTGGATCTATCAAGCAACTTACAGAAATACCCTTTTTTTTCTTTTTTTTTTTTAATCGTGCGGAAATCCCTTCGGATACCGCCCCGCCGGGCAGCGGGGGCGGTTATGTCTGGCTTGCACCGACTAAAACCGCACGCCGTCTCGGGTCTTCAGACGCCAGGGTGTAAGGTTACCCATAGAGCATATCCCTCGCACCCCGGCTGACCCTGGGCCATCTCACCACTAACAGCATCGCTCATCCTGTCTCCTCTGAAAGCAGAGGAGTATGGAGAGCGATGTGTTCCCGCCACGTTGGGTATTGGCCGAAAACCTATGAAGGGGTGAAGGGGAAGCCATTGACCGCCGCCCAGGGTGTACCGGCCGCTCCGATTCCGTTCCCCCTGGACTGCAGCGGGATCGGAATCGGAGCGACACTCGAGGAGGTTCCCCAACACACACCCCAACTTACAGAAATACCTGCCGAGCATGACGATGGTTTAGAACTCCCAACGAATTTTAATCGAAAATAGATTAGAGTTAGAACATAGTTGAATATTTAATTAATTTTAAAATTAAAATGATACCTGTTTCATTTATTTATTTATTTTTTTATTTATTCATACTGGCAACCATCAATACAGGATTACCTAATACAGAAGGAAACTAAATAATAAATAATAGCTTACAATAACAACAAAACTTAAACTAATTTGATACAGTTAACTGAGTAAACATAGCCTCCGTGAATTCACTACGCGTACAAGAAAACAAATCTACCCTTTGAGATACCGTGTTGAGCACACGCAACGTTCGCGTCAGCGGCGCTAGCTGTAGTAGGTTGGTACGAGCACACGGCACCGAGAATAGTGGCGGTCGCCTCCGACGTCCTATGTACTCGTCCGGGACGCACAGAAAGGTCGTCCGCAGTACTGCCTGATTATCTATTAGCCCCCTCAAGACTTTCACCACATATGTGGCTAACGCCACTTCTCTCCTCACCTCAAGCCTACAGTAACCCACCATACCCAGAGCAAACAAAGTAGGATACAATAACGGAGATCCTGGGTATACCCCGTACATCTTTAGGTATAGGAACCTAATAAATTTGTTCTGGATACGCTCCAGCATGACTTTATACCTATCCTCATGTGGGGACCAGATAACAGAGTCACCCTCCAGATGGCTCCTCACGTGAGCCTCAAACAGAAAATTCAATGCACCAACGTTTGTAAACTGATTTGCCTGTCGCAACACAAATCCTAGGTTGCGGTAAGCTTTTTTACAAACAATGGTAACGTGTTCTCGGAAGTTGAGATCAGCCGCAAACTGAACGCCCAGATCTTTTACTGCGGTGACGCGCTGCAACTGGATCCCCTCCATGTGGCCCTGGTGTTGAGGCGGAGTACGAGCACGAGTAAACGTGACAATGGAGCACTTCGTCACATTAAAAAAGAGCTTATTGTCATGGTTCCATTGTACAACCCTATTTATATCCCTCTGCAGTACATTATGATCGTCATCCTGTTTGATCTCTCGTATCAATTTTAAATCATCAGCAAATAACAAGGGTGTTGATTCGCTAACTACACTCGGCAGGTCGTTAATCATTAAAATGAAAAGAAGCGGGCCCAGGTTGCTGCCCTGGCTTACGCCCGACCACGTGAAATATGGTTGTGAAACACTACCTCCACAGTCCACGTACTGACATCTATCCCGCAGGTAACTCGCGAAGAATGCTAGCGTGCGAGGAGTGCAGCCCACATCTGCTAATTTCCAAAGAAGTATGTCGTTATCGCCGGTATCAAAAGCCTTCCGGAAATCAAGTTAGACTACATCAATCAGCAAGCCAGCATCCACCGCCGGCACCAGATGGGTCATTAGATGCAGTGAATTCCCAGTTGTCCCCCGACCAGGACGGAAACCATGGACTATAAAATCAAGAATAAATGTAAACCTCGTCAGTATAGAAACTAGAGAGTAAAACTCTGACATATTATTATAATTAGAGACGTTTCTCAAAACAGTGACATGATTTGGACATCATTTCAGTCGGTAGCTAATCACGTAGCGAGTTATGTTCAACATCTGAAAAGCCAGAACCTCACAAGCCGTAGCTAGGAGGCACTTGCTATTAATTGTACATTTCGTGATTAGTGTGCTACTGAATGAGATATCAACGGTAGCTTATAACTGCAGACGTCAGTAACTAACTGATGGAGTGGCCATGGTGGTAGATCCCAAGCGGGTAGACACACATATGTATCTGTGTACAGCTACCTGAAGTTTAATGTCAAAAAAACATCATTCGACTCAGAAATCGAACCTCGATCGTGTCGGTATGACACATAAACGCAAATGCATATCACAGAACAAACGAGGCAGTCACTCACAAGTCGTAACATGACACTGCACTATCGCGCGTATTGTTTTGATCACTCAATCGGCTGTCAATATAACCAAGGATTAATTTCTTATTGAATCGATGTCTTTAATTTTTTTGTTGATATCCGTCGTATCTTTGTTTGTTTTTGTTCGATATTTGAGAAAGTTCTCGCCGAGATGAAGTGATGCATAAACAAACAACATCCTACTTTCACCCCTTGAATGAACGAGGGGCATAATGAATGGATGTTTAATTAATTTTGTAATCGAGATTATCGAAACACCGTAGACGTACCGTAGACAAAAGTCTCGTAGCCCGTAGCGCGCGCGTAGACAGCTTGCTACGATTCAGTGTCATAACATAACATAAACTCACGCCTATATCCCCGAAGGGGTAGGCAGAGGTGCTAGCACCCACATTTCGCCAGTTTATGTTTAGGTCCCAATGTAATAGGTGGCGAGCCTATTGCCATTAACCGGGCACTTATAAGCCTGCGAATACACACATAACTTCGAAAAGCATCGAAAAGTCATTGGTGTGTGCCATGGTAAGACCTGGGATCGAACCCGAGACCTCGTCTCAGCAGTCCATTACCCATACCACTAGGCTACCGCGGCTCAGTGTCACAACAGATAAAAAACGAATTTCAAAGGATGTTCAGCATAATGGAATTTCCCGTTCAGTTTCAGAGCCTTCCAACAGGGAGATATCTTCACGCAACAGAAAACCTCATGTAAATATTACTTGCATATGCATAATGTCATCTAGTTGATGATGACTATGATCGGCGCTACTGTTTGTGGAGAGACAACTTCATGGGGTGGCCCATGAGCCTCGTTCATCTTCCCCAGCTTAATAAGGAAGCTATGAAAACATAAAAAATGTATAGGAGGCAATCCCGTTTGAGTATAACTTGGGAAGGGTGGAAGTTCAAATGATTCGAATGATTAAAAACAAATTTGTGCATATACCTTCAATTAAAATGAAAAGTAAATTGGTTGGAAAAAGGTATATAACAGTAGAATGAACTGGCAGCAGATCTTTCTAAATATATAGATTAACAATAGGTACAATACTGTGTTCAATATTCACGATAATTGTTAAGATGAATTCAAAACGCGACCATAGAATTAAATCCGAACAACCCGCTCTCAAACGCTCTCGAAAATGAGGCGACACCGTTTGACACGTGGGACAATGCCGCGGATCCCACGTACGCAAATGTGCGCGCCTACAGCCAAATAACATTAGTGTTGTGACAAAGGGCCCTACGTGACAGCCCCCATATTATTAAAATGCTTATCACGCGCCCGATTGTGGCGGCATTATGTAAATAACAAAATATAATAATTTGTTTCTCTATTGTGTCGGACACAAAACACTTCTCTCCCGCCCCTCCCCTCCCCAGTCCCGCCCCCACCCCTCTTTGGGCTAACGACGTGTCAAGATGTACGATAATGCGCATACAAATATATAAAAAGCTATTTACGAGTCCACCGCGGAGCGACACGTGGTACATGGCCGTTATTTAATTGCGTGGTGGCCTGGTGGCGGCTGCTTATCGGCGATCTGGTTTAATTTTGTGTAAATGTAATTACTGAACTGTTTATTAAAATATTTGTCGACAGAAAATGGAGTGATAAGATCAGGCTATAAATTGACAGTAAACGTGCGTATACGTCACGAAACTAATGATCAGAAATGTCATTTACTTTTTATTTATACGTATGTTTCTATCTAAATTCTTTTCTTTTCTTCCTTTTTTTCCGTGGCGTATCCTTCTAAGCAATTCTACGGAGTGAAGGTACTGGTCCAAACGGATGACATGCGGCTGGTGAGATGTGACTGTAGGGTTGGAAGTGTTCCGTGACCAGAATGGACCAGATTATAAGTGATACATGTCATACATACTATTTCTTAAACGTCCACTTCGTTACCGTTACATTTTGTCCCTTCAAGCCCCACTACTACTAATTTGTGACTTACAATATTTCTGAATCTCTTGTGTATCGGGTAAATACGTTAACTGCGCTTTTTAAAAGTCCGCAATGTCAGTCTATGACTTCTCATTTAAAAAGTTGTTTTTTTATGTTATATCCTAACAGTCTTATTCATAAAAAATGCTTATCGAAGGTTTATAGTGTACATTAGTTAAAACGTCTCATAACGGTATCATACGTATTTTAAAATATTGTATTCATAACTGCTCTATAAGCCTTCGATAACTATAGTATCGCTATAAGAGATAACAGATGAAAATGTTGCCACTTGGTTAAAAAATTCAGATATCATCCTGCATGCTGTGCATGCAGGGTAAAAATCATAGGAAAAATGTACTCAAATTGGCAATAAATTTGGTTTGTTGTCATTGTCATATGTCACTATTTCGTTAACGTCACACCGATTCCCGCACCTGGTTTATGTACTCAAAATTCTTTCGTACCTATTGCAATTTTTTCCAAGCATAAATAAAAATGGAAGGAAAGGAACATGCGACGAGTGCCAAAAAAAGGCAGAGAAGTGAAAATTGGTTAGACGAGGACAAGGTACGTTACTTTTCATAGTTACTAAAAGTTGTAGACTATCAGAATTTAACTGAAATTAAAATTATTAAGTCCTTTCTGCCGTGTTATTTGATGTGCCTGTTTATTATGCATTTCTAGGTCCACCACCTCCTACCAAAATAGACAGTGACGACATAAGTTCATGGCTCCCTAATGAATTTATAGTCGATAAACTTTTGGTCGCGGAGTCCCAATATTTTCAATAGCTTCAAGTACATCTAGGCTTTGTAAAGCTTGCATGGTGGAAGACACTGATAAACACTCTGCCGCAATAAATTTATCACAAACTGCACAAAGTAACTGACCTTGATAAGTAATAATAATAATAAAGGCTTGTGCTTGTCTGGAAACAAATCAGAGATATTAGAGATATATTCAATAATTCACTAAACTAATGCGAACAAAGCAACGATGCTAGTCAGAGCTGTCAAACACATCAGCTGTTGCGCAGGTCGGCCATCTTTTCTCCTAATATTGCTTTATGGCACGGCTATAGTAGGTTCCTGCCTTCCATAACTTATATGAAGTTTATCGAGGGTTTATGGAGCATATTAGTGCTAAAATACTGTTATGAATACAAATTTTCGACGATCACCTTATAGCAGTCTTATAAACCTCCCATAACTTTTTATGAATAAGACTGTAAGTTTACATATTAATATCAACAGAATCGCTTTTGGAGGATCATAATTAATCGGATTCATAAATCTAATCTGGTATTATTTCTTATCCAAATATCGCATTTTGGCAAAATAGCATGTAGCAATATTTTCCTTAAATCGAAGGTAACATTTACATAGGCATTGTAACACTGTCGTCACCATTTTCATACAGATCAACATTTTTCATAAAAGGGGGTGAACCAGCCCCTGGCAACACGTAATTAAATTGTGCGCGTAGATTGGCAATCACCTGCCGACTGATCCAACGGCGGTATCCGCGCACGCATTTTTTTCTGCGACGACACGCATAAAAAACGAAGCACACGCGAAAATTACTACTAAACAAGGGGCGCAATGCATTCTGCTGTTGCAATGTTGAGCTGAGAGTGCACTACATGATTACCTACTTTTCTATTTCTGTCTTAAGTCAATAGTTGAGTTTTTTTTTTATATTCGTTCCGTCAATTGACTGCACCCCGCTGGATGGTGAGAAGCTAGGGTGAAGTCCAGAAGATATGGGCCACCATCCCAGATGCTGACGATGCTAAAATGGTAGCTTGAAGAACCCGGGATTGAAGAAGAAGAAGGAAACACGTGCGCGGGCAGAGCATTCCAGCTCTTTATCGTGCGACAAAGAAAGGAAGCACCGAACCGCAGAGTTCGGGACTGTATGGTTTCCACCGTGTGCAGATGGCATCGCAGTCCAGCACGTGTTGTTCTGGATCGAAATGAAGAAGGTGGAATTAGTTGCCAAAATCGTGGTCTCAACATTGATCATTTTGGAAAAATCAGATTTTGAAATTTTTGAAGGGTGATTATTCCTCCATGGTATGTTCGATTTTCAATTTTATTTTTCCAAAACATTCCAGGTATCAAGTTGTATTCACATGTCAAGTTTGGTCAAAATTGGTCGATTAGTTTAGGAGGAGTAGGGTCACAACCGAAATACACCGAGGGGAATATAGAGAGCTTTTCACTCGACTTCGTCTCACTCTCAGCTCAATCATTAGGGGTTGATATCTATATCACACTAGCTGTCCCGGCAGACTTCGTACTGCCTCAATCGATAACAACTTCCATATTTATTCACCTTTTAAACCTGCTCATAAAAGGAGTATGAAGTTTTCAGGGCACACCCACGCACGTTTATTCTACCATAACTTTTAAAAGCCTGAACAAATTTCGATATATGGGGTATCGTCAGAATCCTTACAACCCGAGTGACACTGGCTACTTTTCATAATATTTTTTAGCGGGGTAATAATTTTTTAAATATTTTTTTAAGACTATTCGGGCAGCAAGTAAGCACATGGCCAAAAATTACTGTCCGTTATTATGATTTATTGTTAATGCTTGAAACGCCAGATGTGTCCGGTCATTTTAAATAGGAAAGCAAGTGAGGTGAAGCCTACTTTTCACACTATTACACCCTCTCGCAGGTCTGCTGGAAGAAATAAGCAGCATATGTACTTCTTTCTCAACGAATGTAAGTTACGTATATGTGTGTGTTTGTGCGTACACTTAAACAATGAATAAACTTTGTTATTCTTATGGACTGCGTTGCAGCAATAAATCCGCCTTTCCATATACAGAAACACACATTATTGCATTAGTTTTCTCGTTATCACATAATTGCATAAGATACGAGTGACACAAGTCTCAGGAGGGTGTGCCCTGGCCCGCAGATTGCCAATCACCTCTCTGATTGCATTACCGTGCCGCGCCGTGCCCCTTGCCGATCCGTGCCGTACCGCGCCGCAGCACCTCTCGAAGGAGGGCCACGTATTCGCTCTCGTATACAATTTATTTCATCAAGTGTAACGTGACCAATCGGTACATTATTATATTAGACCAGTTGACCCGTCCCGGTTTCGCACAAGCTCTGCTTTCTAACAAGAGTGAGCAATGGCACACAAACATAGCAAAGTTTCATAGTAGTCGTATGAACGGATATGGTAACCCACAACATACGAACTAACAAACAAATAAACATAGATTTTCATACATTATATCTGCATTACATTACATCTTCGGAGTCGAATGTAACCTCACCTGCAACCCGGTACCCTTGCTAACAGATGGACGAGGCTCTGACTGGTATGGGGGGGTCAGACGGTATTCGCTCCCATAAAAACCAACCAAACCAAATTATGAATGTGAGGAGTAGGAGACCAGACGGACCTGACTCGGATAAAGAAGAAAATATTACAGGTGTTCCTTAACACTATGGATTTTTTCAGGCTGTTTTTACTTCCCAGTCTTTCCCTATGTAGAACCCATGTAAGTGGCACTTTCGATGTGGCAACCGTTCATAGGCTCAGGTAAACGCATACTGCCAGGTGGAGTGCGTGCCTAATTACTGCGTTTGTTGTAAAAGTAGGTACTATTGTTACTTAGGTGTGGATGGAAGTTACAGGTAAAAAATGTTTGTAAGTACTTATTTGATAATTTCAGAAAATTTAATGAAAGGACAATGCCCATGTCAGTATGGAAATCGGTTGCACACGTTTTTTGCTATGTCACATAAGTATAAACTGCATTAAATAGCCTGCATTAAATATTATCTGAAATATAAACGCATATTGTAACAGAACTTGGGGTTGAGAAATTAAATTATTACAACGAGAAAAACAACAAACAAGAAAATATTGTGACACAGACTGTTGAACTGACGTTTTAGTAAGACAGGGATACCATGTATAAATTAAGAGAAAACTACCACTGAAGCACACAATATTTTACAACTTTAACTGATTATCACTAATAATTTACGAATACATACACGAAATATTAAGATTTCATAACTGCAATATATTTGAATGTCACATTGCGAATTATTATCACGTTTTAAAAAGATTGGTATATTTGCATTCTACCGCCAATGGTTTATTTTATATAATGGTAACAATTAAATTAAAATGGAAATGATTATTCATTCAATTTTCATATCTTTATAAGTTAAATTCAAACCCCAAGTTCTTTAGAAGCGATTTAGTGTTGAAAAGTCATACTATAATCAATATTATTTTTTAACATTTGAAATATTGACGCGTACGTCTAAAAGCGCAACCAAGAATGGGCATTCTCCTTTGGAGCAATTATTATGCTAACTGTTACTATATATTATGCTAACTGTTACTATATATTATGCTAACTGTTACTATATATTATGCTAACTGTTACTATATATTATGCTAACTGTTACTATATATTATGCTAACTGTTACTATATATTATGCTAACTGTTACTATATATTATGCTAACTGTTACTATATATTATGCTAACTGTTACTATATATTATGCTAACTGTTACTATATATTATGCTAACTGTTACTATATATTATGCTAACTGTTACTATATATTATGCTAACTGTTACTATATATTATGCTAACTGTTACTATATATTATGCTAACTGTTACTATATATTATGCTAACTGTTACTATATATTATGCTAACTGTTACTATATATTATGCTAACTGTTACTATATATTATGCTAACTGTTACTATATATTATGCTAACTGTTACTATATATTATGCTAACTGTTACTATATATTATGCTAACTGTTACTATATATTATGCTAACTGTTACTATATATTATGCTAACTGTTACTATATATTATGCTAACTGTTACTATATATTATGCTAACTGTTACTATATATTATGCTAACTGTTACTATATATTATGCTAACTGTTACTATATATTATGCTAACTGTTACTATATATTATGCTAACTGTTACTATATATTATGCTAACTGTTACTATATATTATGCTAACTGTTACTATATATTATGCTAACTGTTACTATATATTATGCTAACTGTTACTATATATTATGCTAACTGTTACTATATATTATGCTAACTGTTACTATATATTATGCTAACTGTTACTATATATTATGCTAACTGTTACTATATATTATGCTAACTGTTACTATATATTATGCTAACTGTTACTATATATTATGCTAACTGTTACTATATATTATGCTAACTGTTACTATATATTATGCTAACTGTTACTATATATTTAGATCGGAAAATGTCAACAAACAGTCCCGTGCTAGACTTTAAAGAAGATTTAAAAAATAGTTATTTTACGAAGTGCATATAACATAACAAAAATTCCCGCCTGTATCCCCGAAGGGGTAGGCAGAGGTGTATTACACACCCACGATTCGCCAGTTATGTTTAGGTCCCAATGTAATACGGAGCGAGCCTATTGCCATCTACCGGGCACATATGCCTATGTATTTAAATATAGTCCCACCCAATCACTTCTCTGAATCTAAAATGGCCAAGCGAGCATTACCCTAGGTGAGGTATGTACAGCCCTACTACATAAGGGTGTACGCAACTTGGCGAGTCAGCACAACGCACGAATGCACAGCGCTTCACGCTTTCTTTCCTCCCTGAGATTTGATTACGCACCGTGCGGGTCTGCACGACCCCACGTCTACTTGCGTACGCGAAATACGCAACTAGCTTGACACGCACTTTCCTATATTGAATGATACGGGCTTACGCTTCACGGGCTGATTGCAAATGTTGTATTTCAAAGTGATATTGGAGCAAGTGACAAAACAAATAGCTGTTGTGTCGAGATTTCAATGTGATTGTGTGTAGTTTGGGTTAAAAGCGAATTTAAGAAAAGAAACAAATCGAATGCGAGTCACATCTATAGTTTTTGGATATTAATAAATTTTTTAAATTTCGAATTTCGAGAAACATGCCATGTTGTGTCGTAAATTAGTACACTGCACCTCACTATTGACAATAAAGAACAGAAATTTACTCTAAAGATTTAGATCGGAAAAAGAGAACATCTAGGACGGGACTCGAACCCGCGACCAGTCCCTTACAGGGGGAATGCTCTGACCAACTGAGCCACCTAGACACGTCCCAGATATTCGAAATTCTCCGATACATTAATACGTCTTAAGGCGACGTTGGAGCCATCTACCGTAATTCTTGCGAACTACGGATCTCGAAAATCTTTAGAAAAAAGTAAGCATACAAAATGCTTAAAAATTTAATTGAAGAAATTTACTCCTTCAAACTTAGTATTTATTTTTACGAAACTTCATGAGCGGTAAACGTCAAAACGACCATCATAGCGGCCGCTAGTTTAGTTACACATGAACTAAAACATCATTAACATGTCTGATGCTGTGAGGCAACGCCTTTATAAAATATCATAAAGTGTTTTTTTTAATACTGCGCTAACTAAATTATGATTGACAGTAGTCAAACATGTGTGTTACAAACGTACACGAGAGAGAGGGAGACTGTGTGAGACTAGACTCCAGTCCGCAGAGCGCCTGTCTACTCAAAACCAGTTGACACAATCGTGTTTTATAGGTAAGTACTAATACTACATTTCCAATCATTTATTTTCTCATTTCCTGTCGCTCCGATCAAACAAAAGTCAGTTACAAGCCCCAACTAAACCGTTTAAACTGGCTCAATAAACGCATTCGAAGACGGCTGTCACAAGTTACGATTAAAGAAGTGCCCTCCACTAAAGCCTCTACAAGTGCGCCCCCCCCCCTTCACGCCAGCTGGAAGGAGAGGGTGGTAGGAGTGCACGGTTACTCGGAGCACCCTCGAAGTGAGCACTCTTTATAAAATCGCAAATCGTCGCGCTACCTCACGTGAGGCTATTGGTTGTGAATATCGCGAGCCGACAATATCTCGTAATGTGTTTAGATTGCCAAGTGCAGTTGCAGCGGCGGCGCTCCCGGCGCGTCGGGGGTTGGATGGGGGGGGGGGGTTACTGAACACTTCTATATGATGATTTACTTGAATTAATCTTGTACGTTTTTTATCTCTTAAGCAGTAAATAAACGCACTGTCCACTTCACAATATATAAAATAAAAAGGAAGCTGCGGAGAGCTGTCGCTAGCGAGCCACATTGCTGTGCAGATGTTCAACATAATTCACAACGCGATTCAGTCAGTCAGTCAGTAGCCACTGACTGACTTTTTGGCTAGTTCCCTGTTAAGGACATTTCTTCTTGAATTCCTATTCTGTGTTTCACCTGATGGTGGGTAGTTACCCCTGGCCTAGGACCTACACCGAAAACGTCGCTTGTGATGCCTTCTGAGAGAAAGGGTAAAAAAGGAAGGTAAATAAAGCCTTTCGACATGCAACTCGCTATTAGTTGTCGATGTGACATGAGAGGGGGGGTACTTAACTGGTGGAGCCGGCACATTCGTGAGAGAGACGCATGGTTCTGACGGCTATCTAAATTATTTTAATATAATTCTTCCGATTTCCCAGGCTCCCTCTTTTCTAGTTTAGTTTAGTGCCTCTCAGACTGGTGTACACGCTTACGTCAACTGCATTTAAAGTAATGAAAATTTTTCAAACTTAAAAGCCATAGCAAAATGGATTAAACTTTAAAATTATTCTGGCCATATTCTGTGATGAAAAAAATGCCCTGCCCCAAAACATTCATGTTTTGGGGCATTCGTCCAAAATAACATTCAGTTCAAATGCGTCTGAACTGTAGTAGAGTTGTATTATTATAAACTTCCAGATAATATTATTAATGCACGAATTAGCCTAAATGGGTATCCACGACAGGGGAATAGTTTAGAGCAAGTTTCCAAACTTATTAACACCCCGAGCTGGCTGCAGGGATGTCGCAGAGGTTCAATGGAGTGTCTTGACGAACAAGTCGATAGTTATGCCTTCAATCCTCACTGAAGACATTATTTTTGTGCTTCACAAATAGATTCCTAGCATTTTGCATCTGTTATTTGTGTTTCTGAAGTTTAACGATATAGAATGCTTTGAAATAAAACTATTTTTAACGGATTCTATCGCGATTTATTTGATATTATTTTATGTTTTACATTGATCCCGACGTTTCATCGACGATGTAAAATATAAAATAACATCAAATAAACCGCGATAGAATCCGTTAAAAATAGTTTTATTTCAATGTGTGACATTCGCTTAAACTTCCGACAGTATGATATAGAATGATTCTCAAATGTCGACAGTATTTCGAAACATAAGATTACGAAATACATATTCAAATGGACATAAACGTTAAATTATTTGCTGTACCCTAATTGGGTGCTAGTGAGTAAAACTTTTTAAATCAGAAACTACTCTCTTCAAAGGATAGTTATAGGACAAGGACTTTTGACTCTCGACTGTATAGACTGATTTGACATTGGCGTCTTCGCCATTAACATTTATTATATTTTGATACACTTTGAGAAAACCGTACGACGTTGCCGTTAATTTGAAATGCTTAGATTAATATAATTTTATAAACATTTACTATATTTTACTTGACATTGGCGAAATTGCGGTGATTCTGCAGAAGCCATTAACTAAAAGAAGAAGAAGAAGGATAGTTATAAATTTTGAAGTTTAATCAAAAATAAAAACAAATGATTTTCCGAACTCTAAAAATACATCAACTTCGTAGCTCCTTGGGCACACATCGACGAGGCCATTACGTCCGACTGTCAACTCTTTACGACTCGATAGTACTCCACAGGGGGAGGGGTTAGGGAGGCTTCTTCAACAGCACCACGAATCATTGGCTTTTATTTGTCAACAGGAACTGGGCGATGGGATGTGTCTGTTACAGTTGCATTCGTCCTCTGCTGTGCTCACACATTTGTGCTGATAGCAATTGGTGGTTGGCAATGAAAATTATGGGCTATTGTTGTGTGTGTTACTAATTATGGGCTATTGTTGTGTGTGTTACTAATTATGGGCTATTGTTGTGTGTGTTACTAATTATGGGCTATTGTTGTGTGTGTTACTAATTATGGGCTATTGTTGTGTGTGTTACTAATTATGGGCTATTGTTGTGTGTGTTACTAATTATGGGCTATTGTTGTGTGTGTTACTAATTATGGGCTATTGTTGTGTGTGTTACTAATTCAATTAAATTTTTAAGCAATTTGTATGCTTCCTTTTCCTATAGATTTCCAGGACGGATCTTGTTTCCGTAGTTCGCAAGAATTACGGTAGATGGCTCCAGCGTCGCCTTAAGACGTATATAATATATCGGATAATTTCGAATATCTGGGACGTGTCTAGGTAGCTCAGCTGGTCAGAGCGTTCCCCCTGTCAGGGGCTTGTCGCGGGTTCAAGTCCCGTCCTAGATGTTCTCTTTTTCCGATCTAAATCCGTGTTACTACGTTTGCTTTAATACTCAAGGAACACATGTACCTTTTTTCTTGAGGATACCTCCTCATCGAGGAAGTGTTCATGTTGGAATCTAAGTCCACACAGTTTGTCTATTGACGGGAGAGACGGTAGGTAAAGTATAAAACGTACACCAGCCTCCGCACTTAACCGCCATTGCTAATGATCCCGTCATAGAGATGAAATCAAACAAGTCATCAGAAACCTGTATTTCAGAATCCCACTAATGTCTTATTTTAACTCTACCTAAAGTACTCTCTCTACTCAAGTACTTAAGTATACTCAACTCTAACTAAAGTAAAATTGGCGGTATTTCATGAATCGAAACCAAAGATTACTTATTAGTGCAAAACCAGTGAGCCAGGTAGTTATCTAGAATATCACGTCAGTCCACTGCAGGGGCGATGGCGTACTCCCTCAGATACTAAGAGTAGGACAGTGACCAGCCACTGTCTACCAACTGGACACTTTATAGACTATCCACGGAGCTGATAACATTTAAGAAAAAAAAGCGGCCAAGTGCGAGTCCGACTCGCCCATGAAGGGTTCCGTAGCAGCAAGTAACATACTAATGTTTTTTTTTAATAAAATTTTTATATTTGAGTTGATTGAATGAACTCAAATTTAAAAATTTTATTTAAAAAAAAACATTATTATTACATTGGGACCTAAACATAACTGGCGAAACGTGGGTGTAATACACCTCTGCCTACCCCTTCGGGGATACAGGCGTGAAGTTATGTTATGTTGATTGAATGAAAAGTAAATTGCGGTTTACGATTTATGATGTATTAAAAAAAACTACTTACTAGATCTCGTTCAAACCAATTATCGGTGGAAGTTTACATGGTAATGTACATCATATATCTTTTTTGGTCTTATCATTCTCTTATTTTAGAAGTTACAGGGGGGGGGGCACATTTTACCAGTCTCTGTTGATTTATTTTTGCTTTTGGGTACCGTTAACGAATTTCTTCTGTGTTTTAAGTTTTATTGGCAAACACGACATAACTTTACTTTTACATTTCAAAGAGGAAGTAGACAAGTGTCATAAGACATAACCAAAAACAAAAGTAGCTTTACTCTCCACAGACACAAACTCTAACAGTTGAAAAAATGATATTAGAAACCTCAATATAATTTTTGAAGACCTATCCATAGATACCACACACGTATGGGTTTGATGAAAAATTTTTTTTTGAGTTTCAGTTCTAAGTATAGGGAGCCCCCAAAATTTAATGTATTTTTCTATTTTTGTGTGAAAATCTTAATGCGGTTCACAGAATACATCTACTTACCAAGTTTCAACAGCATAGTTCTTATAGTTTCGGAAAAAAGTGGACGGACAGACAGACAGACATGACGAATCTATAAGGGTTCCGTTTTTTGCCATTTGGCAACGGAACCCTAAAAATGAAAATAGATTCTAAGATATTCTGCACAGCGCTTTCTAGACCCAAAGTAAGCATAGTTTAACTAGCTTGTGTTATGGGTTCCGGAATGCTTTTAAAGGACAATGCCCATGTCAGTATGGAAATCGGTTGCACACTTTTTTTTGCTATGTCTCATAAGTATAAACTGCATTAAAAAGCCTGCATTACGTATTATCTGAAATATAAACGCATATTGTAACAGAACTTCGGGTTATTGAGAAATTAAATGATTACAACGAGAAAAACAACAACAACAAGAAAATATTGTGACACTGACTGTTGAACTGACGTTTGAGATTTCTTTTGGAAGGTTTTAAGACAGGGATACCATGTATAAATTAAGAGACAACTACCACTGAAGCATACATTATTTAACAACTTTAACTGATTATCACTAATAAACTACGAATACATACACGAAATATTAAGATTATATAACTGCAATATATTTGAATGTCAAATTGAGAATTATTATCACGTATATTATTTAACCATTTAATTTTAAAAAGATTGGTATATATTGGTATAAATATTGCCTTCTACCACCAATGGTTTATTTTATATAATGGTAACAATTAAATTAAAATGGAAACTAGTATTCATTCAAGTTTCTAATCTTTATAATTTAAATTCAAACCCCAAGTTCTACAGAAGCGATTTAGTGTTGAAAAGTCATACTATAATCAATATTATTTTTTAACATTTGAAATATTGACGCGAACGTCTAAAAGCGCAACCAAGAATGGGCATTCTCCTTTATTCTTTAAATTCTTTTTTTTTGTAAATACGTACATATTATACATAGAAACACCCAGACCAATGCAATTAGACATATTCATGCATACAAATATTTGCACAGAGCGAGCATCGAATCCGCGCCCCCTGTCGTAGCAGTCGAATGCACTACCACTACGTCACAGAGGCCGTCAACATATCACACAGGTATTATATAAATCAATGTAATATTTATGAATGAATAAAATAATGCGTGCTAATGAATAACAGGTGGGTTAGACGAGACAGCAGCCAGAGACAATGCGCGCTGCCACTCACACGGCCCGACAGTCAATGAGCCTCGTTAGTGATCATTAATTACACCCGATTGTGGAGCTGAGCACACACGGGCGACAGCAGCACTTGTGTCAATGTTGCGTAGTGCAGCAGATAGTGTTCATGCGACTTCAATAAATAAAGCTGTTCTTGACTGGTTTGACTTTCAATTAGAATAACATAATTTTATGCAACTGTGTAACTTCATAGGCCATGCTAACCGCTTACCATGAGGTGGTTTATTAGTATAAATTCTATATAACTGTACTTATATTTTGATTAACCGCAACGGTATCAGTCTGCTCGCGCAAGTCAATCGAAGTGTCAGAAATCATACTTCAGAGTTACAGTGCTGATAAGTTTTTAAAAAAGTATCTCAATTATTTTTTTAAACAATTAGTATGCTTACTTTTCCTATAGATCTAGATCTGAGAAAGAGAACATCTTTTTCACCTTAGCAGCTCAAACATACTGGGTTCCCTGCTTAATAAGAGTGAGGGAAACGCGTTTTCCCTGCGAGAGTGAGGGATAGTGATTTGAATTTAGAATGCTGCGAATTATCATTGTTATATACGAAACACGTCATTCGAAGTTCGATTTATCAATTATTTTTTTTTGTGGAGATGGCACTAGTTGACTTTGTGTTTATCAAATTTCAGAACACCCAAACAATAAAACGTTCCGAAACTAATAAACCTTTAAAATGAAAATTATTTGGTAATGTTGTAATTAAATATCTAATTAAATAATAAAATATAATGAATACACTGAAATAAAGAAAAAAATAAAGAAAATATTTTAGAAAAAATACGAATAACTGCAATTTTAAATTTTAGTATATACTTATTGTTTGCAAATATATATGGTTTCATTTTTATTCATATTGTATTTTTTTATCTCTAATAATGTTCTCGCTGCTAAGGTGAAAAGTTGTACGAGTATGTGTCACGCGAGAGAAAAGTTATTTCCAGCTCGCGCCTTTGAATCCCTCGCGACGCTCAGGATTCTAATGTAGAATCACTCGCTAACGCTCGTGATTCAATTATTAGAATCCTTCGCTTACTCTGGATTCAAAATTAGCACTCGCTTCTAAAACCAACTTTCCTCTATAGTTGAACAAATAACTATCAAATTTAATTGAATTAATATGGCGGAGAAATCAAAAAACAATGTTTACAAATGTAAAAATTATAAAGTCATTCATTATTTCCGTATTCACAAGAATTACGGTAGATGACTCCGGCGTCGCCTTGAGACGTATATAATATACCGGAGAATTTCGAATATCTGGGACGTGTCTAGGTGGCTCAGTTGGCCAGAGCATTCCCCCTGTAAGGGACTGGTCGCGGGTTCAAGTCCCGTTCTAGATGTTCTCTTTTTTCGATCTAAATCTATCGGAAAAGTATCTCATCAGTTAAAAGTCCTACGCGGGGCCCGAACGACAACTTGTTTGCAATAGTTGCTGAGTGTAGTGTTGTAGTACCTACAAGAATATATTATTATGTTCGTCCATACTTTGACAATACAAAAGCACTTATATTCTCGTATAAAATCACGAATAACGTAGGTGCCCAGATAATATAAACAAATCAGTGACGGTGAACACAAAACAAACCCTCTTGGTATTGTTGTCAAGCAACCACAGATGGTTAACAGTTCTGATACAAACATTCTTGTGTTGCATGCTACAATATAATGTGAATGTCAGTTGTGTGACAGTGGGTCTGAGCCGACCCGAAGGCTTGTAAGAAGACACCTTTGTTTGCACAGCGCTGCAGCGCCTCCGCGCCCTGGGCGGGTCAGCGCCGCGAGGGTGGGACGAGGGCTGCACAAAAAGTGTCAATTATTCCCACATTTCGTTGTGTTATTGCAATATGATATTAAATATATGTCTTTGTTGATTGGATCTGATGTACAAATATTGCTATTGTTATTTTTTATGAGCTATAAACTCAACCGAAATCATGGTAGGAATCTAACGTCGATTCTATAGCTTCTAATAACCGTTGTATTAATACTTAATATATCTACATATTTTATTACCATCGATAATATAGGTATCTAATCTAAGAATTTGTTGTACAACCTTTTGGATATTTCGCAACGGTACAGATTGATTTAGCCACTGAACAGGAAAAGTCAGTGTCAAAAGTCAGTAAAGTGATCCGTTGCTACCGAGAGATAGTAGTACCGTCGTTTTAACGGATATAAATTTGGACCTTTAGGTTCGTACCTATTTTTTTTTTTTTTTTATCGTGCGGAAATCCCTTCGGATACCCCCCGCCGGCCAGCGGGGGCGGTTATGTCGGGCTTGCACCGACTAAAACCGCACGCCGTCTCGGGTCTTCAGACGCCGGGGTGTAAGGTTACCCATAGAGCATATCCCTCGCACCCCGGCTGACCCTGGGCCATCTCACCACTAACAGCATCGCTCATCCTGTCTCCTCTGAAAGCAGAGGAGTACGGAGAGCGATGTGTTTCCGCCACGTTGGGTATTGGCCGACGATCAATGCCAACCCTATGAAGGGGTGAAGGGGAAGCCATTGACCGCCGCCCAGGGTATACCGGCCGCTCCGATTCCGTTCCCCCCGGACTGCAGCGGGATCGGAATCGGAGCGACACTCGAGGAGGTTACCCAACACACACCCCCCTTTAGGTTCGTACCTAGCGTATGAGTAGATCGAATTATGTTTGTGCTTCCAGAACATTTCACTCTCCACACTTTTCCATCCGCACATATAGTTACTCCACGCGTGTGCTTGGGCGTGGGCTCGGCGTCACGTGCCAGTGATCAGTGCACACCGCTGCGCACACACGGCGAGGAGCCGAGCGTATGAGGCTGCCGTCACTCGTGTGCGGCGCTCATTATCTCCCTGATGAGCTGCTGACGACGGCGCTTGGCGGCGAACGCTACCTGCAGTACCTTTTTTTTTTTTCGTGCGGAAATCCCTTCGAATACCCGGGGGCGGTTATGTCGACCTTGAACCGACTAAAACCGCACGCCGTCTCGGGTCTTAAAACGCCGGGGTGTAAGTTTGCCCATAGAGCATATCCCTCGCACCCCGACTGACCCTGGGCCATCTCCGGTTTCGAAATGGATTTGGGAACCACGTTGTCCCCGTCTTGCCCCGGTTAAGGGTAGTCGTTCAGTTATGCATAGTTCGAGGTAGCGCAGCGGAAGCGAGCCCCACCGGGACTATAGAGCGTTAATAGTAGATTGTTACACAAGAGTTGAAAGTCAGCCATTCCACCCGAGATATCTCACTTCGTTCGAGCGCCAATAGTTCAAGGGTGAAATGGGTGACATTCACCCGAGTTAAACACTCTACTTTTCATTTCGACTATGTGAGGAAATTAAAATACTACACACACATTTAATGAAACAGGTAATATATCTGTTTCATTAAAATTCAGTTAAAATTTAAAGTAAAATTTAAAAAAAATAGAATTAGATTATTAACTACAGCTTTTGCCTGTTCTTTAATCTCATCGGGAGTTAAATTAATATCCATGTCATTGGAATCACTTTTCGAAACCATTTTTAACCACAATTAACACAAGGTATTTATTTAAGTATTAGAGTTAACGGGATATTTACCATGTGTTTCTAAGGTATTTATTTATATTGAATCTCGTTTTCCCGCTAATTATTTAGCAAACTTAAATTGTTGTTTTAATTCTAAAAAAAAACTTATATTTCACGTACATACTGCCATCATTAGAAAAGTTTTGAATATCGAATCTCTTGGTTACATTGGAATCAAGTTGGTCACAAGATGTGCATCTAGGCGGCCATGTAAAAAAAAAGCGTCATGATATCAAGGCATTGACTTAATTATCATGGACTCCATGGCAAAACTGAAAATTTAAAATAAATTACTTTCCGCCCTAGGGATAAAATAAGCGAATGAAATAATACGAGGGATATGCTCTATGGGCAACCTTACACCCCATTTTAAGACCCGAGACGGCGTGCGGTTTTAGTCGGTTCAAGCCCGACATAACCGCCCCCGCTGGCCGGCGGAGGGGTATCCGAAGGAATTTCCGCACGATAAAAAAAAAAAAAAAACGTATTGATCGTCGGCCAATACCCAACGTGGCGGGAACACATCGCTCTCCGTACTCCTCTGCTTTCAGAGGAGACAGGATGAGCGATGCTGTTAGTGGTGAGATGGCCCAGGGTCAGCCGGGGTGCGAGGGATATGCTCTATGGGTAACCTTACACCTCGGCGTCTGAAGACCCGAGACGGCGTGCGGTTTTGGTCGGTGCAAGCCCGACATAACCGCCCCCGCTGGCCGGCGGGGGGGTATCCGAAGGGATTTCCGCACGATAAAAAAAAAAAGAAAAAGGTATCCGAAGGGATTTCCGCACGAAAAAAAAATAAAAGATGATATAAGCTACTTTCCACCCGACTATATCTACCCATGAAAATTAAACTTTCCGAACAGGAGGGATGAAATAGTAGATTGTTCAACAAGGGACTAAAACAAGCCATAATGACACGAGATGTTTTAGCCGACCGAGCAAGGCGAGGGTGGCTAATAGTTCGAGTGTCATTATGGTTGTTTAGTCCCACGTTAAACACTCTACTTTTCACTTTGAATGCGAGGAAAAAAAACGACGTTCTATACAAAATTATAATATTTATAAAAACAAAGTTTCTTAAAATTACGTATTAATCGTTAATCTAACCTAAGAAAAGTTAAAAGTGCAATTTGTACATTTAGTTACATTTAAATGTATGGTTTTCCCCGGTATATTAACGTGGGCCTCCGTACTTTGTATTTGAGCATGTTGAATATCTTCACTCGCAGTAAAAGTTGGAGAGTGTCGTAAAGACACTCTATCCTCAAAAAGGTTGCTTAGATTTTTTCAAATGTCATTTTGAGGTTATTTCTATACACAATCACTAAAAAGGTGATAATCCTCCCATTCACAAACACCGTGATTGGCTGTTTAGGAGTTTTCAAAGTAAATTTAAAAAAATTACTTTAGTCCCTAGAGATTAATAAGGAACTTTAGTCCCGATATGCAAAGACTAAAGTAACATTTTAAGAGCATGAGAAGTGAAAAGTATTTTTATTCTTAAAGGGAACTAAATATAAACATATAATTAGAAATATGTACTTAGTACTGCCAGACCATCTGTGAGTCAATTGGTAATAAAACACTGTCGTCAATTAGTAAATGACATTGTAAGTTGTAACACCTATATGAAATTTCTTTTTGATATTCATTCAATTTGTTTATTATATAAAGAGCAATATTAAAAAAAATCATCAGTTTAGCGACGTACGAGGCGATAGCGAACAACCCCGGCCATGCGGCGCGCGGCGCGGCGCGGCGGGGCGGGGGTCGTCGCATTATGTACTTGATAGTGCATTTTATATATTTTTACATTTGCTCCACAAAACGCTCATTACGAGATGCATTTGCTAACGAAGGAGATGACGCCGCGTCTCCCTATTCCGCCCGCTGACGCCTATTGCTGCCTGGAGTACCTATATACCGGAGATAGATCAGGAGGTGGTTGAAGTGTCTGAGGAACTTAGAGTTGGCCATATCATTTTTAACCAAGCAGATGTCGATGCCAATATAATCATTTTAAAAATGCCATCTGTTTTCAGTCTTGCATAGTTACCTCTTTCAGATCGGTAACTAAGAAAGACTGAAACAAGTTATGGCTCCTTCATTAATAATTTGTACTTAAATATCTTCTTCTTAGTCCGTATCTTCATTACTGAAGGTCGTGTCTAGCTTGAAGTGTTGATCACTCGATGCACTATGCTTCTCCACGTCTTTCTGTCTGCACGCCGAACCAACGTTTCTGTCCGCTGTCCGCCATATGCTACCAGCGCATTCTTAAATACTTCGGTACTTAAATATAAACATGTGTAAAGATGGGGCTTCCTCATTGCTCCTGTAACAGAAATTTGTGCTTATGATTTCGGGGTACCTATATATTCGGGGTTTATATAAGTGCCGCCAGCCTTTTGGGTACGTTACCAGTCGACATCGATGGGGAGGAATTCTTTGACACCTAAACCTATTACTTTGTACATACTCTTTTTTAGGATGTAAATATTTTACTTTAAAATTATAAACTTTTTTATCTAATGTAATTAACCTATAATTTAAATTGTATCAGTAATTAAATAAATTATATTAACAAAAAAAAATCTGGGTCGGGTAAAGTATTATTAGGTTTTAATGATAAAAAATTCTCGTGTAACAGTGATAATACAAAGTCTGGCAAATTGCACCGGCAGAGTCGTTAGCGAAACTTCTGAAAACGAAATCCTTAAAAGTATATCTGCCAAAAAGAATTAAATAAAAACAGGCCAAGTATTAGGAGTCGGACTCGGCCATGAACTGGTTCGGTTGGTTGGATCGGACTGGTTCCGTAGCAGCAAGTAACATAATATAAAAGTTCTTGTAGATCATTGTAACTTTGATCGCAGGTAAATTGAGGTTTACGATTTATGCCGTATTAAAAAAAAAGTACTTACTACATCTCGTCAAAACCAATTTTCGGTGGAAGTTTTCATGGTAAAGTAGATCATATATATTTTTTAGTTTTATAATTCTCCTATTTTAGAAGATGGGGGGGGCACATTTTGCCACTTTGGAAGTGTCTCTTGTGCAAACTATACAGTTTAGAAAAAAAAGATATTAGAAACCTCAATATCATTTTTGAATACCAGACGTATGGGTCTGAGGAAAAAAATAATTGGGTTTCAGTTCTAAGGATGGGGAACCAATATTTATTGTTTCTTTTTCTATTTTTGTGTGAAAATCTTAATGCGGTTCACAGAATACATCTACTTGCCAAGTTTCAACAGCATAGTTCTTAAAGTTTCGGAAAAAATTCGGACGGACAGACAGACAGACATCACGAATCTATAAGGGTTGCGTTTTTTGCCAATTGGCTACGGAACCTTTAAAATCTGAAAACATGATGCTTGACAATCATAACCACATTTTACTTAACCTAGCAGCAAGAAAACTGTCTCCCAGCTCCTGGACTAGACGCCACAGCAAAAATGGCCGAGTACATAACAGAGGAGGCTTTGTCTATAGCTAACGACGCAGTTCCGGACGGTAACGATGTCCTCCCGGTAATGACGCTCCCCCCCCCCACCAGCCTCGCACCCCCGCCCCCGAACGTCATCAACAATGACATTAGTGAGAATAGTTTTTATACACCCACTTCGCATGTGCAGCACGGCGTAAGGGGCGCCATGAGCGACGCGGTAATACCCGTAATGTGTCGCGCGAGAGATTGCTTGTGGAACATTGCTGTTGTGTTGATTGCAGTGCGCGCCATTGTTTGGTGGTCATATATAAATCATGTACGGGGGTTGACGAAAGAGGGTGATACGCGGTTAGGCTATGCTTTTTCTTAGCACCAATAGGTGGTTTGATCAGGAAAAGTAGCAGTTTGCCACATTCCTGTGATTCGTGAGGCTGCCGGTGACTTTATCTTCCTTCGTTTCTCTTGCACAAGTAAGCTCCCGTAAGAAACCAGTGGCAGTGGTTGTGTATCAACGAAGAAACATTGCTCATAAAACAGTGCATCCTCTAATCAAGTAGAATAAAAAAACGTTAAATTCTTTGGCGAACAAAAGATAGTGATGTATTCATGACACTTCACAGCTGCATGTTATAAGACAGGGCATTATGCAAGTATTCTGACTGATGAATCGCGATTTGACGAACCTGGGACCTTTAGGACCTGGTAATGCGCCTGAGGAACGTGAGGCGCAGGGCACTTGCCCTATATATCTAGTATCCAATAGTGAGAACAGGCCTTATGATATTCTCAGAGGAGGTTTTTTCTTTTTTTTTATATTTAGGACACGTCAATTTGACTTCACCTCGCCTGATGGTAAGCTGAAGGTAAAGTCTCAGGAAAGAGGGTCACCATTACATACACGTACCATGTTAACAATGGTGGCACTCAGCTTGACGGCCTCATCAGAATCTGAAGAGGATTGTCGTCGCAACACCGCGTGACAAGCACCGGTGCCACTAGTGCTGCGACCACAATCCCCCTGCCCGGCTATACACTTGCTGACCTCTGAACGTAATCAAACCGAAATCGGATTACTATATGGAGGGTTTTTCGCAATCGTGCACGGTGGTACCCACCCGGCCGAATTTTTTGATAAATTTGTGTCATCAAATTTCTAATGGGTAATCAAATAAAAGGTCACCACAACAAGCTAACTCTTAACCTTAACTATAGTTATTGAAGTTAAAGCGTCTGATGAGGCTAGTGTCTATTTACATCAATACATCGCTGCATCCGTGGTTGCTCATGTATGCTGATAATATCGCGCTGGTGGACAGGGGCAGATTGGTGCGAAGTGTGAAGACTTGGAAGTAGGCGCTTGTATTTGAAGTACTTGGCGTTGAACTCAACAGATTCCACACCTGTCCGCATAGACGATGACTTGGTGGAGCGCACGGGCCAAGAAAAGTACTTGGAATCTGTACTTCACGAGACTGGTGGCATCAATTGCGACGTCAATGCACACGTTGCCGCTGCAGCATGGGCCAAGTGGCGTGAGATGACTGGTGTCATCTTTGACCCCTAACTGCCGCTGAGGTTGAAGGGGCAGGTCTATATAACCATCAAAGGTAAAAGGAAAAGCAAAGGCGTGTGAAGCGTGGTCGTTACTAGAGCGACATAAGCAGGATCTACGTGTCAAGGAGATGAATATGCTGCGACGGATGTGCGGAGTCACGCGTAAAGATCGCGTGAGGAACTCCCGCATCCGCGGCAGCCTCCACGTCCGTGACATTGCAGATAAAATGCACGAGTGTCACCTTTGCTGGGTACGTGGTATGGCAGACTACGTGGGTAACAAATGTCTGGCCATGCCACCTCCGCCGGGCCTTGGTAGGAGGGGGAGACCCGAGAAGTGCTGGTTTGACATCGTAAGAGATGACATGCGTGCCAATGGTCTTACTACCATGGATGCATCGGGATACAACACCGGAATGATGATGATGACATCGCTGCATCCGATGAAACCGCTGAGAAAACTACCCAGGCCACTGGCCTCTTCGACGACGCAGCAACTGCTTCCTCGGCGGTCCTTTAAATTGTAAAACAAATGACAAATGAATGAAATACATACACAATAATATTGGCAAAGATTCCCTTTTCAAATATTCGGCTATTCCAATAAACTGTTGCCAGCGGCACAGCAGCGCCATGATCACCATTGATGTATACCTACGGATGTGGACGACCTTGTCGATCTAAAATACTATCTTGTGTGTCCTCTCATTTTATTAAATAAGCGCTTCATAATTATTATTTGACTCCATGCCCAACCTAACAGAATTTCGATAATATTTAATGAACCTCAGAACTCATGCATAGTCTCTATACTTCATAATGTCTCCACAATCAGAAAACATATTGTTTGATTTACGATAACCGTTCTGAACGAGTCGAGTCTCTGAGGGTGGCTCGAGTGAATGTGATAGTTGTTGATTTGCTCTCGCCTCGGCACATAACTTAGCAGTCAAGTTACCACGTCTTCCGTAAACTTATCGAAACATTTTTCTTACACGATGACCTCCCCTGGTGCCTGCCCTGGCGCTGTGGACGACGCCGTCCTACTGTACATTTTCATATGTATAGTACTCACGTAGCGTGGACTCGCTGGACAATTGATGAATTTACTAGCTGACCCGGCAAACTTCGTGTCGCCTTAGAATCAAGTTATGTTGGTTACCTTATCAGCTGATATTCGTGAATATCTCATATTTTTAATTATCCTAATTGCTAGTATAGGCACAGTATCCCGAGGAGGCCTACTCAAAGCTGTAAATGGCCCAGGGCCAGCCGGGGTGCGAGGGAATTGCCTCAATGCGGTTTTGGTTGTTTCGAGTAATAACTATCATAACAGCAAAATAAAATATCACAGATCATGAAAATTGGTCCGCTTGTTCTTGAGTTCCCACACAACGAATGAGCGACTTCAATAAGTCTAAACACATAGTACATTTTTATTTCAATTAGGTATACATACCTAATGTGTGTGTTGGGTAACCTCCTCGAGTGTCGCTCCGATTCCGATCCCGCTGCAGTCCGGGGGGAACGGAATCGGAGCGGCCGGTACACCCTGGGCGGCGGTCAATGGCTTCCCCTTCACCCCTTCATAGGATTAGCATTGATCGTCGGCCAATACCCAACGTGGCGGGAACACATCGCTCTCCGTACTCCTCTGCTTTCAGAGGTGACAGGATGAGCGATGCTGTTAGTGGTGAGATGGCCCAGGGTCAGCCGGGGTGCGAGGGATATGCTCTATGGGTAACCTTACACCCCGGCGTCTGAAGACCCGAGACGGCGTGCGGTTTTAGTCGGTGCAAGCCCGACATAAGCGCCCCCGCTGGCTGGCGGGGGGGTATCCGAAGGGATTTCCGCACGATAAAAAAAAAAAAAAAAGGTATACATACCTGTTGCCAGAGCAAGCGACATACGCACAGGAAGGAATAACTCATCAAAGAAGGAAACAGAAGGAAAAACATGACTGATAAAGAATATTATCAAATATCTGAATTTCATCATAATACTCAAGTCAGTAAATGCTTGTTCAAGATCATCTAGGCAGCTGCTTCTCCATACCAGAATGACGTGCGATGGTAAATCGTATGAATGTGCAGAATTCGATGTGCAACGTTTTTTGCTATCTAATTTTTTTTTTTCCAACTAATCCAAACTAATTTTAGATTTAAATTAGTAGTTAGTACAAAAGCATGGATTTAACACCAGACGTAGTGGTGATGTATGCTGCAAAATGTATATTTTCAATCATAACACGCTAAATAAAGATTATGTTCAACTAAAATAAGCCGCAATCCTTACCCAATTCATGTAATACTTACTACACATATGAAATAAATGATTGAATTATAAATATGTACCTATCAATAAGTAAGCCGATAGGAATCGTGCTGAATATATCCTTTGAAAGAAAGAAGAAAGAAAATACATTTATTAAACACACACACTTAAATGCTAAACATAAGCAACTATACACTATTACAAATTACCAACACGACAAGTAAGATAGGAAAAGAGGGTTTCCAACAAAATTCTGGGTTCCCTTGCTTTCATCTATGTGTGTTTAAAAGGCCGCAGTACAGCTAATGGTACAGATGAAGTACAATCTGAAACGCAGGTTTTCAACTGAAGCCACAGTAATACACCATTAGTAGTCCTATATGTCTCGTTATATTTCAATCCACACCAACGTCGTTATTCGAAGACGAATGGCTGTAATTAGCTTAGCAAAGAACAAAAGACATCAACGCATTGTCAAACCTGGCGTGGGTACACTGTCGTCACATTAAATCAGCCGGAATATAAGCAGTAACCTATGTAGCCGTGATAACCTGCAGCGTTATTAGATACACATATATCTATACTCTATAATAAGATATGCGATAAAGTCACGCTGTTTCCCACTGGTGACCGAAATTCATATGATCATTTGACGTGTGACCGAAAAAACATTAGGGCATTCTACTACAGTGCCCAATATGCCAATATGCCCAATATGGGCGGCCTCCTTCTGCGAGCATGTAATGCTCGCGAAGGAGGTGGCGGAGCGCGCCCGGGAGAGACTTAGAACTCTCCCGGCCCGCCGAGCCCGCAACTTGCTCGCCGCGCGTCGCAGGCAACTCAGGCGCCGGAGGTCGCTTAACGACCTCCGTCCTCCATGAGCGCAGGCCTGGGGGTGGCGGGTGAGGCCACCTGTCACCCCAGCAGAAGCAGGCCGGGACGGTGGGGCGACTAGCGCCCCTCCCCCAAACCGGGGCAAGACGGGGACACCGTGGTTCCCAAACCCGAGGGGGCCATCTCGAAACCGGAGATGGCCCAGGGTCAGTCGGGGTGCGAGGGATATGCTCTATGGGCAACCTTACACCCCGGCGTCTGTAGACCCGAGACGGCGTGCGGTTAAGTTTTAATAAATACTTTATAAGTAAATTTCATCAATGAAATCAGTAGTAAAAATACCCAAGTTTTGTTTGTTAAATATTCATTAGTCAACTGTTTTTCCACCAAACGTTCATTCGATCAGTAGTAAAAATACCAAATGTTTGTTCGATAAAAACTCTTTTGGTCAATTGTTCATTCGATCAGTAGTAGAATGGCCTAATGTTTTATCGGTCACACGTCAAATGACCAAATGAATTTCGGTCACCAGTCGGAAAGCGCTTATAAATTCGTTATGTCTGTCTGTCCGTCCGTATGTCACAGCCACTTTTTTCCGAAACTATTAGAACTATACTGTTGAAACTTTATAAATAGATGTATTCTGTAAATCGCATTAAGATTTTCACACAAAAATAGAAAAAAAAACAATAGATTTTGGGGGTTCAAGTTTCAGTTCTAAGTATGGACTTTGAACTGAAACTCAAAAATACTTTTTTCATCAAACCCATACGTGTTGGGTATCTATGGATAGTTCTTCAAAAATGATATTGAGGTTTCTAATATCATTTTTTTTCTAAAGTGAAGGGTTTGCGCGAGAGATACTTCCAAAGTGGTAAAATGTGTGTCGCCCCCCTCCCCCTGTAACTTCTTAAATAAGAGAATGATAAAACTAAAAAAAATATATGATGTACATTACCATGTAAACTTCCAACGAAAATTGGTTTGAACGAGATCTAGTAAGTAGTTTTTTTTTTAATACGTCATGAATCGTAAATCGCAATTTACCTTTCATTCACACAACTCAAATATAAAAATTTTAAAAAACATTATTATGTTACTCTTGCTGCTACGGAACCCTTCAGGTGCGAGTCTGATTCGCACTGGGCCGCTAATTTCTTTTTACTTTTTATTTAACTTCCGCAGTCAAATAAAACTAAAATAGTTATTTATGCAACTGTGGTATAATGAGGGGTATTAAAACATGAATGTGGGTTTATCACACGAAGCGAAGCTGAGTGTGATAATAGTATCACATGAGTGTTTTAATACCTAATTATACAGTTGCATACAAGACTTTATCTACACCCATGATGTGTCCTCTATAAAATAGTAAGTAAACAAAACAATTTGCAAAAATAATAGCGAAGAAAAATAGCGGGAATTCGAATTCGAACGAATAAGCTTTAATTTTTTTTTACGGCGCGCCGCCGCCGCTGTGGTGGTGCAATGCAACGCGCGTGAATGACAGTTCTTTTTTTGAAACTCATACAGATTCCACGCATCGGGCGGTAAGAATTTGGCTGTCTGATGAGTACTCCTTTGCGCGGAAGAGATTGAAAAAGCAAAAGGAGTGTTATTATGAAATTTCATACAACATTATAACACCCGTTCGGATGATATTATGGTTATTATGACATTGGATGTATTAATGTTGGCAATAAGCTAACTGTTTCAGAATCTTTTATAGAGGATTTATAGCATGGGTGTAGATAAAGTTAATTAAAGGATTGGTGAAGATATTATAATAATTATTATTATGAAAAAATAGAACCGATTTAGGCGGTTAAGTATTCTAAAACCTTCTCCAGAATGTAAAAAATAATTTTCTGAAAACCACATCGTAATCAGTTCAACCTTACGCGAGAAAATCACGGACAATACATACAAACATACAGGTCAAACAGTGAACCTCCTTATAAAGTCGGTTAAAAAGAGAAATGAAACGTACTTTTGTCATTATATCAATGGTACAAGGAAGTACATACTGCTACTGAAGCCTCCACCATCATGACTTCCAGTGCAGCGTCCTCCTTCCTCGTCTCAGTCAGTGGAAGGACAGACTCACAACGTTCCAAGGTGCCGTCAACTTGGCCGTCTAAATTTAATCTAACAGGGCTGCTGAAGACTACCTGAAGAAATTACACTAAAGCCCCGGCTAAAAGTACCAAACCACTAGAACAACAAGAAGTGGAATGCTCGCCACGCATACGTGTTTCTTTCTTCTTGGAATCCCGGGTTCTTTAAGCGGGGCGTAAAGCATAATGTCAGGGCCATCAAGGTACTGTAGTGTCCGACCTCGTTCGAGCACTACAGTTCATTGACCTGGCCATCATGTGTCAGAGTTTAAATAAAACTATTGTATTAGTAAAAATTATTTTAAATGAGGAACGAGTAAAACAATCGCGGTCTACACAGTCGGAGTCTGGAAGGTTCTAGAGGAGCCGTTCCGACTGAAGCTGAGCAAAGTATCCTGAGAAGAATCTCGCTTTAAGCCCTATCCTTGGGCCGAGTCCGCGTTATACGTCCCAGTCCGCTATTTAAAGTTAAAACAACCGCGTAAATCCCTAATAATATAAGTAGGAAGTGCGTGTGATGATAAATAAATAATATTTTTACCTTCAAAGAAGTCGTATAATTTCGTCGCCTTATACACACGTGGTACCCAAACCCCCGATACCACAGTACGGAACACCATTTTAGGATCGAGCATCGGGGAAGGTTCCGTATCTTCTAGACTTTACCCTAACTTCTTTCAAGCTTGGAATAGAATGGGATGAAATTAATTATAAAAGCACTTTCAGTATATTTTATTTCTTTTTCGAAATACTTTGACAATAACATAATATCAATCTGACTCTCGAAAATAATTATGTAGTCGCGTCAAAGCCTCAAGGTGTACATAAGAAGCACATAAATTATACAACGACGTAATAACGGCGTCCAATTTTCAAAGAAAAGTTCTCATTTGAAGGAGAGCGCCTCGCCGCGTTTGATGTCCGCCACCTTCGTTAGCCCCGAGGAGGCTTGCCTTCTGAAACGCGACCTCTAAACAAAATAATATGGAAATGTTGAAATGAGAAAACATCAGACGACTGATACTCCCAATGCGTTGACAATACCTCTTTGTGGAGCGAAGGAGCGCGATTCCTCGCCACACAGCGCTCGAGGGAATTCTGTGGCGTTTTTATATTGCACTTATGTACTTGCTGATAGAAGTATGGCTGAATGTACCTACTTATGTACGTAACAAACAATATATACATGGTGTATGCTGAGAAACAGAGTAGCCGAATGTCTGAGGATGAAAACTTTATGAGTGGTGAACTGAGCAGCGTGTCAGATAAGGCTACGTGCTCAAGTGCACTTCTCAACTGGTGAGAGTATGGCCTGCTCCAAAAAGAAAAACACGAGCTTGCCAGTAACGGAGGCAGCAGTACGACTGGTATTGGAGACGAAGTGTGGGTGTCTCCTAGAGATTTTCATACGGAAAACAAGATCACAACTGACCTATCAAAAACCATTTTATCTAAGGATTACAACAAAACCTACTCCATACACCAAAATTTGTTTAGGCATTATCAAGTTCGGGGATACAGGCGTGAAGTTATGTTTATGCTATGTTATTATCAAGTTATGGTAGAATACAAAAATCGCATTCATATGATATAAGCCCTGAAAACATTAGGTACAGTTAACAGATTTTTTGGGCAGTTGGGTACTTAATAAAGGTATGTACCACTCACGCATTGCCGACCCTACCCACTTTTGTACCCAAATTAAATCTAGTATTTATCAATTTTACCACAATGCTTTGCTTGCGATGCAATATGTGTTGTATCAGTGATTGATCGAGTCTCAACAAATACAATCAAAGAGTTGTGCTTGTCTGGGGCCGCGGGGGCGGGTGTCATTACTGTGAGTGCCACCTCGGAGGAGGTACCTCTCTCGGTACGCGCGCACTTAAAATATTACTTAAGTACTTCTATATGCTGAAAAGTGCAGATGCGTCATTTAATTGTTTTTTAGTGCTGAATACCTACAGTCCTACGTCTCATAGAAGTCAATATTATTTACAAATAGTTATATTAGTCCCATGACATTCTGTTCATTTCCCTCCATTAGTCCACTGCAAGTAGTATCGCATGGACAACAATTCTAACATTGTAAACGTTGACAGGCCACATAGTACTACTATGTATTATGTGCCGCGCTTACCGGGTGGACCAAAAGACCTATTAACATATTTAGGAACAAAGAATTAATGACTCAAATACAAATACTCAAATACTCAAACCGAATTCAGAAACCAAGAAGGGACTAAAAAGTAGAAAATAACTGTATTATATATTTAATACAAAACGTAAAATGCGCATAAGACTTTTTCATCTCTCCTGCTCGGAAAGTTTAATTTTCATGGGTAGATAGCCGAGTGGAAAGTAGCTTATTTCATCCCTAGGGCGGAAAGTATTTTTTTTTAAATTTTAGGGTTTGCCATGGAGTCCATGATAATTAAGTTACGTCATAATGCCTTGATATCATGACGCTTTTTTTTATATGGCTTGTATACTTGATTACAATGTAACCACTAGATTCGATTTTCAAAACTTTTCTAATGTTGGCAGCATGTACGTGAAGTATAACCTTTTTTCAGAATTAAAAAGAAACAATTTAAGTTTGCTAAATAATTAGCGGGAAAACGAGATTCAATATAAATAAATATCTTGTGTTAATCGTGGTTAAAAATGGTTTCGGAAAGTGATTCCAGTGACATGGATATTAATTTAACTCCCGATGAGATTGAAGAACAGGCAAAAGCTGTTGTTAATAATCCATTTTCAAATTGTTCTAATTTTAACTAATAATCGATAAACCTGTTTCATTAAATGTGTGTGTAGTATTTTAAGTTCCTCACATAGTCGAAATGAAAAGTAGAGTGTTTACCTCGGGTGAATGTCACCATTTCACCCTCGAACTATTGGCGCTCTCACTTCGTTCGAGCGCCAGAAATATCTCGGGTGAAATGGCTGACTTTCAACCCTTGTGTAACAATCTACTATTTTGTTGAAGTTGATGAGACCAAATGTACCAAGAAGGTATTACGTACAAATGTAGGCTAGGTCCACTCACATAGCCCTGCCACATCATAAGTCCCCGAGCCCTCAAATGAATTGTGTAACTGTAGTGACACACATGTAGTTGACGTCATTATCAGACGTCAAATCCATCGAGATTTGGCACTGACTTCAACAGAACATTTCTTTTTAGTGAGCGTCTATACATTTAGATCGGAAAAAGAGAACATCTAGGACGGAACTTAACGATGACGAGGAATGCTTTGACCAGCTGAGCCAGCTAGACACAGTCGGTCAGTTGGTCAGAGCATTACCCCTGTAAGGGACTGATCGCGGGTTCAAGTCCCGTCCTAGATGTTCTCTTTTTCCGATCTAAATCTATAGGAAAATTAAGCATACTAATTGCTTAAAAACTTAATTGAACTAAAAACTATAGGTACGTTAAAAAACAGCATCAACAACGAAATATCGATTGAGTTGAACTAATATATCTCATAATAACGGATCCATGTGGACGACGTGGTATCCATTTGTTGTCTACTAAAACCTTCTCCAGAATGTAACAAATACTTTTCTGAAAACCGTATCAAAATCGGTTCGGACAAACGCGTGAAAATCGCGGCCAAACATACATACAAACATACAGGTCAAACAGTGAACCTCCTTTTGAAGTCGGTTAAAAGTATCATTACTCCGAATTTCACCCACTGTTCCCTGCTCTAAAATACAATAATTGTAAAGAATATTTCTTATAGGTATTTTCAACCTTACACCCCGGCGTCTGTAGACCCGAGACGGCGTGCGGTTTTAGTCGGTTCAAGCCCGACATAACCGCCCCCGCTGGCACGCGGGGGGGTATCCGAAGGGATTTCCGCACGATAAAAAAAAAAGGTATTTTATCAAATGAAACATATTGAAATCGATATGTGGAGTAGACATTAATACCTAAATATGACATCTGCGAAAATCAAGCACATAATCTATGTTACCTATATTGTGTATATTACAAGGGGCACATTCGTTCAAGCAATTCCGCTAAAAGCCTCTCTGGCTATTACCTAAACCGGGCTAACAGATCAATGGGGCCGACAAATTAACGATATAGCCTGCTCTCTGATTTAATGTCATCTAAGTTAAGCGCTTTTGTAAGAAAGAGCATAATGGTCTGTTCCGACAGAAATGGAGCTTGATAATCGAATAATGTACCCTTTGAGATTTATATGTGGTGTATTTATTATTATTTAATAATAATCGTGATGTGAATCTAAATCTCAGCAAAAGTACCAACTCTTCGAAGAGGAATGTCCGGGCGCCGACTAGTGCGGAGAACTCCCCTCGGCGGCGACTTCTCTGTACCACTGAAGATGTAGACCGCAGTGATCGACGAAACGGTTGGAACACAAGTTTCCTATGGACCACGGCCAAACAGCCCGGAAGCAGTATATTCTTCGAAAAGGGTCAGTTGATCAAGATTTTAGTTTAGGAGCGACTCACGAGGTCGAAATTTGGTGATGTCGACCATCGACATTGGGGGTTGGCGAAGTCTTTCATTTTTGTTCATAAATTAGTGTTATATATATTCCTGAGTTAAAAAAATATGGGTAGGATTAGGAGTGGTTACATGTGTAAGTAGTTTTGATCGGTTATCTATGTAATCGTGTATCAAAACGGTTAAGCTAGAATGCGTTGTGTTTGTGGACATTTATACTGTGAACCGTCCTAGTATAGGCAGCAAGTGCAAAGTACGACATAAGGCACTTGCTTTTGAGTGCTTGTTAGAGGCCGAGCCATATTTTCTTTGCATGAATTGGCTGCATAGCCGGGCACTTCGTTAATCGTTAATCCGATACAAAAAAAGTTAGCTTCGTTAAACGTTAAAGCATTACATTTCGGAAAAATTAACGCAAGTTAACGTTAATCGTTAATCCGTTAATATGTGTAAAATTGCATCTTTATATCGTTGCGTCAGTGAACTTATAAAACTTGTTGGTTTAGGTTCTGGAAGTTAACAGGTTAGGAACAAAATAAAATACTTGTATAATTCAAATGAGTCATTTAATCGTCAGGCATAAGGTGCATATTCCCCTTCATGAACATTAACATGTTGAAGTTCTCGTCTGAAAGCGAGGCTCGTTTTGGTGTTAAAATGTACCGTGCGGTAACTATTCGGCATTGGATTAACGATTAACGGACTTCTGCATAGTAACGGAAGTTAACGAGTGCGTTAACATTTTTAGAAGTTAACTTAAAAGTTAATCCGTTAATCAAAATGTTAACTTCGTTAATTAACAATTAACGGACTTCTGCATAGTAACGGAAGTTAACGAGTCCGTTAACATTTTTAGAAGTTAACATAAAAGTTAATCCGTTAATCAAAATGTTGACTTCGTTAATTAACGATTAACGGATTAACGATTTAATACCCAGCTATGATTGGCTGTCTAGTTTCTAATGCGATCACCGTTTACTTAATACAGACGATAAAGATAGGAGGTTTGCTGTAATGAAAACTTACCTCAGTTGTTTTGCTTTTTACATTAATCTCTTTTCTCTCCTCCTGCCCTGCTCTAGGTGACTTAGGTAAGTGACTCCTTTGATGTTGCAAACAAACATAGGCTGTCTAATGGACTTTACCTTGTTGTACAAGCATGTAAATATTTCCCCATTGGAAAATTAATAAACACCAAATCACAGTAGACAAATCACACCAATCACCGATAATGTAGTCAAATATTTAAATAATTCCAAATGTATTCAAATTCGCAACAAAAATCCACAATAGCACATAATGCGGGGGCGCTCACGGCCGCGCGCTGACGAGCTCAAGTCACTGGTGAATTATTCATACACACTCCTTCGGCGGTGTTTACTTTTATATGGAAAGTTACATCCGGCACCCGGGATTAACATAATAATAACTATGTACTTCTGCGAGGAAACGAGTTAGGGTGGAAGGAGCTTTGGTAAGCGACTATTCTGGGCTAAGGTAACCACTGACTTCAGCCACTAAATGTCTTGATTAATGTATTACCTACCCTTGCAACATCCTAAGCCACTTCTAGCTATTTTTGCAGTCTGTGTTAAGTACAATTCTTATACCATAAACAAAATAAGAATGCGTCCCACGCTCTTTTATTTCTGGATGCGTTCAAATATCTATAAGTGACAAAAAGGAGGTATTAGTTTATCGAAATTTCTTGAGGTTTTCCCAAGTTATAGTTAGAATTTCGATATTGATGAAAGGATTAAACCTGATTACCTTGGTCCTAGAGTTAGCTCTTGTACATATTTGAGTGCAATCGTGAACTGAGCTGGTGTGAGGACTGTGTTCCCGTCAGTTTTCCAGTTCAAGACCGCATGTTGTGGAGCGCAAGATCAATGACTTAGCTACGCTACCACCATCTCAGTAGCACTATAGTAAGTAACTACACAACCATTGTACATCTGCTGCATCTGCATCACCCCAAGGTAGACTAGTGGATAATGCCTTTATCATTAAGTCCACCTTTTGCATAAAGCTTTAAATAAATCATTATTTTTTCAAAATACTCCCCCTTGAACACTGGACCAGTTCTTGTACCTATCTTATTTGGTACTTTGTGTTTTTTTTTTTTTTTTAAGTACTGCTTCTAATATTAACGACATTCCCATCGTACGCTTGTAGCGGTAAGCTAAAACACATTGATAGCGGTAACGCAAAATGGCGTCTGCGAATTATTGCATTATATGCCGAACAAGGACCCCCTAATACTGTGACAGGGATCTCCAGGGCTGTCACTGCGACCGAGTGTACTTCTCTTCCTTCAGGAACTGTTTGTAATAAACAAATCCTTTCCCTTTCCTATTTTGTTCCAACGGTACAAATAAGTTAAACTAGGGTCTAGTGTTTAAAACTTGAGAACTTCATATGGGTACAGACTTCTGATTACTGGAAGCACATAATTTAAAGTACTACCTCGCTCTGTATCTAAGGATACTTCGACGTATAAACTTATACGTACTTTAAACTCGATGAATGACTGTCAAACTTACACAAACTCAAAATTATCAGGACGACAACCCGTATGGATATAAAAATGAGCACAAATAGATTTCGTTTAATAGGTAATAGTCCACTACGTCGTCATGCGATAAACTGATCAGCAACTAAAACAAGGCTAATTTTCGAGCGTTCATTACTTCATCATTTCTTTACGTAGTGAACGAAACTTCTGTGACTAATAGCTATAAGGTGAAGCGAAAAACTAAGAACAGGGAAAGGTTTCAAAAACATGGTGGCACAAGCCTCGCATCTAGACTGCCCATTGATGACATAACCTACTTGTTCCTAATGTTGCCGTCATCAGGGCTTCCACATGAACATACTTTCGAATAGATAGCATAACATCTGCATGCCATTTTCCTTCTGCCACCAAAGTCATGCTTCACCTAAGTATTTCAACCAAAATTCCATAAGAAACCCTCTTGTGCAAATGATTATGAAGGACGTCAGCATCCGTACACCCTTTAAGTGGATTTTCTTCCTCTTCCTTTTATTTCAAAGTTATTATTCCATTCAAGCTGATTTTTTTTTCGAAAATAAAGCTGAACTGACAATAATTCTATAAGAGTCATCCCTAACGCAAAAGTTAACAAGATCGGAAGCAATTTTCACTTCTGACAGCCCTAACTGTCCTCAACCAGACCAAGTTGCTGAGGCACTCGCGTTGTACCTTATTTTATTATGTAAAGGTTGCTTTTTGTTCCTGTTGAATGTAGCGTGGGCGCTAGATGAAAGCCAAGATTATTGCATTTGAGGAGATTACAGTAGATTATCAGAGGAGACGGGGCGCGGGCGCCGAGCGATTCATCTAATTTCGTGTAGGAGCGAGCGAGCTGGCGCTAATACTTGGTTGTATAGCAGTTAATGTACATTGTCCAAGCAAAATATTATGCGAAGAGTATTATAGCTTCTGTTCTATGAAAACTCTTCTATGGTAGAAAATACTTACAGATATAATTGGTTTTTAAGCTTTTACCAAATAGGTTCAATGGTACTTATGTCGTAGGTACGTAGGGAAACTCGCATGTTTGACAGCGTCCGTAAGCATAGTTTTCAAAGGAATATAAGCTTGAAAAATCGGTCGAGAAATTGAAAAGTCGAGTTCCGCACCATTGTCCAAGATTGTACTTTTGAATACTTTTGTATAAGTTACAACAAAGGCGGTTTAACAGTATCTTTTATTTCAAAGTATCTTTTTTTTTAATTTAAATTTTTGTTATTATAGTAATCCACTAAGTTAAAACTTGATTGTGATTTATGAGATAAAGTCCTTCAGGCTGACAGACGAACATACAGCGGGGTTTTGGCAATAGAGTTCCGTTAGATACCCTTCGGATACAGAACCCTAAACACCACCTCGGCAAACGCAGCCATTTCACTTTTAACCACCATTAACGTAATGACATAGAAAAAGATTTAAATAAAGCGGCGATAGCCCAGTGGCCTACGTAACTGACAGCTGAGACGAGGTCTCGAGTTCGATCCCCAGTTGCCCCGGGCACACACATCTGACTCTCTACTCTCTCTCTAGTTATGTGTGCATTATTAAATGTTAATTTTCGCCCGCTTAATAATGTGCCCGGTAGATGGCAATAGGCTCGCCCACTATTACATTGGGACCTTAACATAACTGGCGAATCGTGGGTGTATAATACATCTCTACGTACCCCTTCGGGGATACAGGCGTGAAGTTTGTAACGATTAATTTTTTTATAGAAGGTTTTTAAATGAAGTTACGGTGAAGTAACTGAACTGTAAGATTTAATAAAATAATTAAGGTAATTGAAGCTAACTCCGGCTAGGGCGAGCAGAGAAATAAAAGGTTGATTACAATATATAGTATGAGATTATAATCGTGAAGAGAATGTTACATAAATTTATATCTGGTATTGGAAATAATGAATCTCAGGGAATGGATTCGTAATAAATATTCTGCCGTGGCGTTGTTCGGTCCGTTGTGCAAGATGGTAGTATGCACTTAGCTAGTGGACACGTGGCTGGTGGTGATGCCGGCGTGCCAGGGTCTCCGCTGGTGTGCCTCGCTACCTCCATTATGGTGCGAAGCCCGGTGCGAAGACCCTGGAAATAGAAAAAGTGCGGGTCAGTTTGTCACTAGGCAATTACGTCCAAGTGACCCGCTAAAATAGCAGGTGAAGAGAATCTTCCAGCGGCAATGCAGCGTAGCTAGAAGCTATAATAAAAAGAATATAAATAAGCAGCACAAGCTGGTGCCGCGACCTCTGACCGTAGGGGTCATCGGCCTCGTGGCACTAAATAGGTAGGCTGAAATAGCACACAGTAATAAAACAAAATATATTAAGCCATGCATTTTAGCAGGCAATAAGCTGCACCGCTGGAAAGTCTTCACCTGTAGAAAGAAGTAGGAAATGTTGATCTCAAAACTTACCCGGAGCCGACAGCAGTTGGCCACGGGGTCAAAGTGACTTTCCCTAGCGAAGGTTACCAAGGAAAGGAACGATGTAAGAGCCGTCACTTGATGACTGGGCTAGTGCTGTCCAATCTCGCTTGCACAACCATAGATAATTAGTAATATATTATAGAAACATACTAAAATATCTATTAATTTACGGATATTGTTTTAATTGATTTATAAAAAATCCACAACGTTACAATTTATGTTATGTTATTAACGTAATGCGATACAGGAGGTTGTTTTCCGCAATGAAACTCCCAATCAGTCCTTTTTCCTCGCACTTATTTACCATACAGCATGCGGGGCTATGAACAAAGCCCAGGCATATAATGGCAGTACACAGAAGCTATTGCACGTAGTACACAAACAAGCCGTGTCGTCGCGCTCCACGCTCCGCGTACTCGTGTGTTGCGAGCTGGGACTCCTCCCCCCGCCGCGCAGCAGTACCGTCAACAGCACAGGCTGGCGGGACTTTTATGAGGAGATTTTGTCCACATACGAGTAGATATGCACCCCAGGTACCTTTTTAAAATTCATTGTTGCTCACTGTGGTAATATGTTTCTCTCGTCAAATCCTACTAAAATTGTAATGTTGAAGTTACAATATTAGTAGGATTACTGATTATTGAGGATTACTGAGAATCTATGGCTGGATTGATTTATATTTTATACTCTTTCACGCGAAAATATCTAAAAGGATCTGGTTGAAATTTGTCACAAAGATAGATAATTCAGGAATAACACATATAATACTAGTTTAACCGGGAATAGGTTCCTGTGGGCCGCAGGAATGAGATACGCGAAACAGCCAATTAAATTAAAGGTTAGGTTAGGTTAGGTTTGTGTGTATTTTATATATGTATGTAACAAAGATTGTTGATGTTGACATAAGTATTTAATTTTTATCTGGTTTGATCTATTGTGATTGCACCCAACTGTGTACTTCCAATATGAAGGTATCTAAGTATTTGCTGTGCGAGGCATATGCTCTATGGGCAACCTTACACCCCGGAGTCTCTAGACCAGGGACGGCGTGCGGTTTTAGTCGGTTCAAGCCCGACATAACCTCCCACGCTGGCCGGCGGGGAGGTATCCGAGGGGATTTCAGTACGAAAAAAAAATGTATCTATTGGCAATGTTCTGGGTGTTTCTGAATATTATAATAGATGAATAATCACTAAAAGAAGCAAATAGGTATCTACCTATGTTTACGTTTTAGAACTCGCAGCGACTCAGACCAGAGCCACAAATAACCCTACACATGTAAGTATTGTGTAAGTATTTAATGTAGTCAGGCTCGTATATGAGAGCACATTCGCAGATCATTATGTACCCACATATGAACAGTACAGGTACCTACGTAGGCTTCAAACAAGGCGGTTCAGTCTGTCGTCCATTCATAGTGGGTGCTGCGCCCTCCTCCCACGCGAAACTGCCTCGCCGTACATAAAGACACTCTCCTGCGTAATGATCATATACATGTGCACATTGAAGCTGTCATCACATGCTGTAGGTACTTCTTAAACTGTACATCATGTACTTACTTGTTTTACTCTCTGAGATGTTTTTAGTACGTCGTTTTTTATCGTCTTGTGGGATGTAAATTGCTCTTCTTTATAATAATTCGTAAGAAGCTGACGAGAGAGGACAAATAGAATTTTATTTCATTGTACGCTGTGGGGAGAGCGAACTTATAACTAATCCCTTAATTTGTGATAAATTACGAAGTATCTTAGCACAATTTCTTAATTGCGGTGGCTGGCAATGACACCGAGAAATTTAGTTGGTGACATAGGTGTTGTTACACCTCTGTTTACTTCTACGGGGATACGCGGTCGTGAGTATAGGTATGTATGTTGCTATACAAGCACACAATCCACTGCGTAAATGATTACAAATGTCTATAAACAAAAGGCAGTAACATAAACAATGTTTTAGGTATGTATCAATACTTCTCCCCAAGGGAACAGTGTTGTGTACACACGGCACATATCATGGAGCTGCCAGGTGCTTGTGCTGCTGCTTCCAGTTGCAACTAAAAGCGAACAAATACAAGACAATTGGAGCTAATATTTCCTTTTTTTTTGAATTCACTATAATGATTAATTGGTTCTTTATTTTTTGAATTTACCATAATTATTAAAGGGTTCTTTATTTTTTGAATTTACCATAATTATTAAATGGTTCTTTATTTTTTGAATTTACTATAATTATTAATTGGTTCTTTATTTTTTTAATTTACCATAATTATAAAATGGTTCTTTATTTTTTGAATTTACCATAATTATTAAATGGTTCTTTATTTTTTTAATTTACCATAATTATTAAAGGGTTCTTTATTTTTTGAATTTACCATAATTATTAAATGGTTCTTTATTTTTTGAATTTACTATAATTATTAATTGGTTCTTTATTTTTTTCACTACTTAGTGTGTTGTTATAGATATGATTAGTGACATTTCCTATTACTGAGCTGATATTTTGCACTTCTCATTCCTGAAGTTCTTCTAGGTCTAGGTCACTAACCAAACACCCGTCAGGTCAAATTACGTACGCTCTTCGTTTATTCTTATTTGTCTTTTTATCGTGAAACATCCAGAACGAGACTAAAACCCGCGATAGTCCCTCTCTAGGAGGAATACTCTGCAACTGTGCTATCTGGACCTGCCTTGAATAGCTGAAATTGTTGTCTACAAAAGTGTTCAGGCAACGTAAGAGCCGTCTACCGAAATAAGCAGTGTGAAGTATAAGTAGTAAAGGTGGTAAAAATAATTAAAAAAAAAAAACGGCCAAGTGCGAATCGGACTCGCCCATGTAGGGTTCCGTAGCAGCAAGTAACATAATAATGCTTTTTTTTTTAATTTTTAATTTCATTTTATATTTTATACGATTTACGATTAGGTACTAGATCTCCCGAGACGGCGTGCGGTTTTAGTCGGTTCAAGCCCAACATAACCGCCCCCGCTGGCCGGCGGGGGGGGGTATCCGAAGGTATTTCAGCACGAAAAAAATAAATAAAAGGTACTAGATCTCGTTCAAACCAATTTTCGGTGGAAGTTTACATGGTAATGTACATCATATATATTTTTTAATTTTATTATTCTCTTATTTTAGAAGTTACAGGGGGGCGGACACATTTTACCACTTTGGAAGTGTCTCTCGCGCAAACTATTCAGTTTAGAGAAGAATGATATTAGAAACCTCAGTGTCATTTTTGAAGACATATCCATAGATAACCTACAAGTATGGATTTGATGAAAAAAAAAATTTGCGTATCAGTTCTAAGTATGGGGGCCCCCAATGTTTCTATTTTTGTGTGAAAATCTTAATGCGGTTCACAGAACACATCTACTTACCAAGTTTCAACAGCATAATTCTTATAGTTTCGGAAAAAAGTGTCTGTGACATACGGACGGACAGACAGACAGACATGACGAATCTATAAGGGTTCCGTTTTTTGCCATTTGGCAACGGAACCCTAAAAAGAAGTTATAAGAAAAGTTAGCATACTAATCGCTTCTAAGTTTCATCCATTAAAAGTTTCCTTACCGTTTTGACCTTTAATGAAAATAAACTGATTATATAGACTTGGCGCTCTGAAGTCAAATGGCTTTTTTTTTGTTTTTTTGAAATCACCTCGGATACCCCCCCGCCGGCCAGCGGAGGCGGTTATGTCGGGCTTGAACCGACTAAAACCGCACGCCGTCTCGGGTCTGCAGACGCCGGGGTGTAAGGTTGCCCATAGAACATATCCCTCATTATCAGGATGCTCTTGCTTTTCCTGGTACGGATGGGCTGACTCGGTCGGTGAAATACCACCTTCTCACTTAATCATCATCATCATCATCACAACGTTAGTCCCGGTTGGAGCTTGGAGTCCGGTTTCCTACTCCTGCATAATTTGATTTACTTGGATTTTACAGGAGTGAACGCCGTCTGATACCCCAGCTTCGAGAGGAAAGTTAGCGGCAGACCTCGTCCATCTCAGCACGTGTAAGTACTTGCTAAGAATAATGTTGGAGACAATATGCATTTAATTCTTAAAGGAACTTTGCCAAAAATCGTGCACTTGTAGCTTATGGAGCAGTAGTTACTAGAACAACAGACGTTTCGCGGGAAGCTTGTTGTGTTATGATTATTTATTATTGAGCTGAGCGAGCGAAGCTCTTATACGCGGCATAGCCGTTTGTTGGTGGCTGAACTGTGAAGCTCTTATACGCGGCATAGCCGTTTGTTGGTGGCTGAACTCCTCCGTAACCACTGGCGCAATCTTGACCAAATTTACCACGCTGATAGTGTGGACACTGAGGAGTGTTTTGAAGCGAGATGGTTCATGTCCGATTGACGAATAATCACCGAAAAACAGTTTCACGAGCGCGCGGCCTTAGCTAAGCGCGCGACCGTAGTAAGATGTCTTATTTTCCAGTAAGAGTCCGGCTCGCTCAGCTCAATTTATTTCAGTCGCACCGTGCACTGAATTCCTAGTACTTAATTACAAACGAGGGTTAACGTTCAAGGAATGATTATTTACAAGCAGCATGGAAGTCTTCTCCTATGTTGGCAACAGTTACTTATTGATTTCGTTAATTTAAACGTGGTCGAGAGACCTTAGCGATGACCGCAGACCCGGCCAACTTCAGTACCTCAGTAGAGAAGCTTTACGGGAGAATAGGTACTTACACGTTGCACATCGAGAGAGTCAGGCTGAACTGAAGATTAGGTCGCGGGCTTTTCCCACCATCCTGCATGAACATCTTAAAGTTAGGAGGCTTGCAGCAAAAGTGAAAAAGAAATTGAATGCTTTTTGAGTTTACAAATGATTGAGTTTCCATTCACGATTAGAATTTAGAATAAGGGAAACTCGTAAGTAGGTGCGGGTACCTATGCCGATCCAGTACGGACACGAGTTTACATTTTACATTCCAGGTTATAGTACTTTGTAAATGGTACTCTAGAAGAATGAATTAAGGTTGTCTTAGACACTGACATAAGATGCTTATATTACCACTGTGTGTGTGACACGACGTGTCTTAGACTCCATATGAATGTGTGATGATGTACCTACATTTTGTACCATTGTAAACATTGACTTCAAACAAAAGTTCTCAATTCGGCTGTATTTTTTTTTAAGTTGAATAGAACTCAGTCGTTTGTGACCCGATTTGTAAATTTCTATTTGAAACTTCCAAATTGAACCCATTTCTTTTGAAAAATAAAATATAGATATTTCATTTTTCATACAAAACCTTTGAGAGTGCCGCAAGGCGAAAACAGTCAGGTTAAATTCAATAAATATATTAGTGGAAAACTACAGGTGATTAATTATTTGATATAATAGGTAGGTATACATTTGCATTCAGGATGTACCAATTGATGAAGTGGAACTGATTAGGTAGACCAATAATGGCTACTGGAACTTCTTAATAATACCTACACATTTCAAGGCGATATTAAAATATATAAATTTATACACTACTATCTTGGGAACCGCTCGCTCTAACGATTTGGATGAAAATTTGTATTGAGGTAAGATTGTGCTTTTTTAAGTTCATCTACGTATATAGTTGTCCTGCCTTAATAAAAAATAGGTAAAAAAATACAGCCAGGTACTCTCGATTAAGATGGCTAAGCGACTATTATGATGAAGAAAGTTGAACAGGATCTTTAAACATAACACTATTACCGTTTAATAAATCTAGCCAAGCCAATACTTGGCTTCCGATGAATCGGTTATGATTCGCTGAAAAGAGAATAAATAACTAAATTTTTAACAATAGCATTAAACCGGCTTCAAGAAACAATAAAGAGACACTGAAAAAGTGAAAAATAACTGAATTTACAGATCTGCTGGAAGTCAGTGCATCCGCGGGTGTCTATCGGGTCTTTTCTGTTAACTTACTACACAATGATTCAAAAATTATTCCGATTACAGCACTTTCCTATAAGGTAGCGTTCTGTGGGAGTTGTACCTTTTTTTTTTTATTGTGCGGAAATCCCTTCGGATACCCCCCAGCCGATCAGCGGGGGCGGTTATGTCGGGCTAGAACCGACTAAAACCGCACGCCGTCTCGGGTCTACAGACGCCGGGGTGTAAGGTTACCCATAGAGCACATCCCTCGCACTCTGACTGACCCTGGGCCATTCGCAGTGTCCCCTCTGATAACAGCACAACAACACAACAACAACCTGGAGCGACCACTCCTCCCCGCGGGCCTTGCAGGTCCGCCATGGCCCGACCCCCTCGTGCAATGAGGTCTGCTGGCCCTGAAAAGGGCCGGTTGGTCAGACTCTTGGCCGTTGACGTTGACGCCAACTACTCCAGAGGAGCAATCAATGATGCGTCATCGCCCACGTTGCCCAGGGTGCACCAAACTTGGAGGTGATCCAACCAGTCGCACCCCTGTGGGAGTTGTACCTACTGCTGGAATTGTTTCTTACCGCACCTAGAGTGGCCGCTGTGGTGTCACACCGTCGCCTTCGTAACGCAATAAATAGAGCAACACAAAGACAAGCCAATACAAAACAGCCAATCTTTTCTATTTCACTAGACTAGCTACTAACCTATGTGTTTTTCCAGAGTAAACATCCAAACAGATATACACGGCGACTTCTGGTTTGTATCCAGCCAAGCTCGCTGGCTGACCGGTGCTGAACGGATGAGCAAAGGTAAACCAAATATATAGAGTACAAGCTTTGGACGCGACCGGGACTAATGCAGACGATGATATATCATAGAGTTAGCTCGTAAATCACGTGATACAGTTCTAAATTACGGCCTTGAACAATTACTCACCGACGCCAGAATGAGTTTACACGTTATAGCCGCACCTTCTGATATAGGGAGGACATCCCACTTATATTATAAATGCGAAAGTTTTTAAGTATGGAAGTACTAAGTAAGTTTAGTACTCTTTCACGCAAAAACGGCTGTAGGGATCCGGGCAGATTATAGTTTGGAATAGCACATAGGCTACTTTTTATCCCTGGAATAGATTCTCATTGGAGGCGGGAACGGGATCAGAATTCCATGCAGGCGGAGCCGCGGGCAACTGCTAGTATTATCTCTCTCTCATAGAAAGATGTTGAAAAACCAGCTGTACGATCAGAACCCCACATCCACACAAAACATACCTACTTAACCATAGCCGATAACGTCGCTAAAGACACAGCACCAAACATGTTTATTTCAATAGAGACAAAATACATTCTCATTTACTTCATTTACTTTTTAAGTCACAACAGAATTGCTTTCAAACATTAAATCAACATTACTTCCAGCCTCATTTCCATAATGATCAAACAAAAATGTAAAGTAATGCGAGAGTTGGAGGAGTACCTGGGTGTGCAGTACATAGGAGCCAGTACATAAGTACCTACGCCAGATTAAAAGCAGCCCACTGCCTCCGGTCGAGGGCCGCGGACTGCGCGGTACTATCCAAGGAGCCCGCGTCACCGCAGCGGGAGGCACCCCCGGCGCTCTCGGACCTCCTCGCACCCGCCGCTCGCCATCGCGGCGTCCCTCTCGCTCGTGGACCAAAAAGAAATCATTTATAGTAAGAAAGGTGTACTATATCATTAACTTAAATAATTATGTAGACGAACTCGGGGGTGTTAGTCGCAACGGTATCGGGTAGTGTTTTTGTGACGCGTGCACCTGTAGCGCCCTGTAAAGGGAACGTAAACGTGCGCGTTTGGCCCAATGGGGGGTTAGGTGGTAAGGTGTGTGGATAGTTTCATGATTACAGTTTCGTATAATGGAGTGCGGCGCGGAGTGACTGCGCGCCTGTAATCATTGGGGAAATGTTCCGCGCGCTGCAGAACGAGTCTTGACGCTTTATGAAGAAGGAAGTACTCGAGGTATATTGTAAAAGCTATAAGTACACTCAAATTGCTTTTATTATCAAACGAATGCCTCTGATTATGAAGCGTGTAAAGTTAAAGAAGAAATTGAAAAAAGTTTCTGGATAAAACGAGAACTTATTGTCGTCCGATAATATGTTTTCCTTGAACGCCTCGTTCTTAACGTTATATTACTTTACGTTTATGTTCACGTCATTTCTATGTATCTAAAAAAATCTCTATAGCCGCATTGACTCTGATAACGTACGCAGACCAAAGACATAGCTCGCAAAAGGAGAAAACCGATTCCATACAGTCATGGTCGATGACACAGATGAGAATTAGGCACTTGGAGCACTTGGAGCGATTTCTAAACCGCTTTTTCACAACTAAGCAATGGCTAAATCAGTTAAATTCTGCATCATTATGAGTTATTTTTGTTTGGACGAAAATAATGTTTTAACAAAAACATTTTTTTGAGGCTGTGATTTATCGGGATCATCAGATTTGTCAAGCCCGATTATGCGTTAAAATTTCACAAGGATCAGCCATTAAGGAGGAAGAACTGAAGGGGAAATCAGAAGCATATGGTTTTGTTTCACGCAGCAGCAGTAGTAGCACGCGGTATTGTCTGGTTCTAGCAAACATACACCTGTAGGTATACTTAGGCCTATTTAGCCCCAAATGGATCAACAAAGGGGGTGGAGCACGAGACATTTGGCATAGCCTGTGTCATTAACTCATTACTATGGGATGAAAAATTGCCTTATCTGTTAGTAGGTACCTTTTTACGACACAGACTTTGCAGAAGAGATGGATTGGCCATTGTAGTGTACTTTACCAGGAGTCTAGTGACATCCTAATAATATTATAAACGCGAAAGTTTGTGAGTATGTATTGTATCTTTGTTGCTCTTTCATGGCTGTACGGATCTGGCTGAAATGTGGCACAGGGATAGATTATAGTCCGGAATAACACATAGGCTACTTTTATCCCGGGATTAGGTTCCCATGGGTTGCGGGAACGGGATCAGAATTCGACGCTGGCGGAGCCGCGGGCCACAGCTAGAAGAAGAAATACTTCGCTAGTGTGGAAACTAGTGTCGCCATCGCATATTTCGGTTGGTCGCGTCACACAAAACAGTGCCGAGATCTATAGTATGTTATAAAGAGGACAATTTTGTTTGTTTGTAATCGAAGAACTCTGAAACTACAGAACCGATTAAACTAGCTGTACCCCGCGGCTTCGCCCGGGACATGCTTCGTCCCCGTGGCACACATTTATCCATACATTCCCGTAATTTATCAGTTCTACAATAATGTTTAGAAATGTGCCCGATTTGTTGACATTTATGATTACAGCTCCGCTCTTCTGGGTAGTAGCGTGATGATATATAGCCTATAAGCTTCCTCAAGAAATGGGCTATCTAACATAAAATTAACTTTTCAATTCGGACCAGTAAGTACCTGCGATTAGCGGGTTCAACCGAAAAAACAAACACTTCAGCTTTATATTATTAGTAAAGATGAAAGAAAAAAGCCTGTCTCAGAATGTGGCCTCGCTGGAGCGGTAAAAGCGCTGAGCTGCCTGTCACGGAAATAACCATGCTCCGGTGGACATGCGGAGTCACGCGAGAGCATCTCGTAAGGAACACCCGCGTGTACGGTAGCCTCACGTAGCATAAACTGCAGGAGAGTCGCCTTCGCTGGCGCATCCACGTATTGTAGCGACCGCCACGCTACGAGATTAAAAACTGCTGCTCTCGCCCGGCTCCGGTAGGAAGGTAAACCCAGGAAGTGCTGGCTGGACGTCGTGGAAGATAACATGTCCGCCAATGGTCCCATTGCAGGGAATGCCGAAGACCGAGCGTAGTGAAGTAGAAAAAGTTGAAGTTGAAAATTACTTTGGTAAGGTAATTTTGTCACTTGGTGGCTAGGCAACCTATGTAATACTGGTGTTAAGCAATTAATGGGAAAGTAGTGTTAGATGACTTGTGTACGCCTCCAGTGTAAAGATTATTTTGTTATGGAAGGTTTGTTTTTGCAATTATGGATGTAATGTTATGACTAATTGTTATGTATGTATGTTTGTGTGCGTGTGCCGACGCATTTATAAGGTTAATGCAATAAATGTCAGTGCGTTACTAGCAAGCAGTGGTTGTCCCTCGCGTACCTACCTACTTAACACTAATAATATAATTACCGGATGTGCATCTTAAGAGATGGTAGGTACGGTTATCAGGGGTGTGTGTTGGGTAACCTCCTCGAGTGTCGCTCCGATTCCGATCCCGCTGCAGTCCGGGGGGAACGGAATCGGAGCGGCCGGTACACCCTGGGCGGCGGTCAATGGCTTCCCCTTCACCCCTTCATAGGGTTGGCATTGATCGTCGGCCAATACCCAACGTGGCGGGAACACATCGCTCTCCGTACTCCTCTGCTTTCAGAGGAGACAGGATGAGCGATGCTGTTAGTGGTGAGATGGCCCAGGGTCAGCCGGGGTGCGAGGGATATGCTCTATGGGTAACCTTACACCCCGGCGTCTGAAGACCCGAGACGGCGTGCGGTTTTGGTCGGTGCAAGCCCGACATAACCGCCCCCGCTGGCCGGCGGGGGGGTGGGTATCCGAAGGGATTTCCGCACGATAAAAAAAAAAAAAAAAAAAAGGTACGGTTATCAGTTGGGGTGCGACTGGTTTGATCACCTTTTTTTTTGTTTTTTTTTTTTTTTTTTTTTTTTTTTTTTTATCGTGCGGAAATCCCTTCGGATACCCCCCCGCCGGCTAGCGGGGCGGTTATGTCGGGCTTGCACTGACTAAAACCGCACGCCGTCTCGGGTCTTCAGACGCCGGGGTGTAAGGTTACCCATAGAGCATATCCCTCGCACCCCGGCTGACCCTGGGCCATCTCACCACTAACAGCATCGCTCATCCTGTCTCCTCTGAAAGCAGAGGAGTACAGAGAGCGATGTGTCCCGCCACGTTGGGTATTGGCCGACGATCAATGCCAACCCTATGAAGGGGTGAAGGGGAAGCCATTGACCGCCGCCCAGGGTGTACCGGCCGCTCCGATTCCGTTCCCCCCGGCCTGCAGCGGGATTGGAATCGGAGCGACACTCGAGGAGGTTACCCAACACACACCCCACTGGTTTGATCACCTCGAAGTTTGGTGCACCCTGGGCAACGTGGGCGATGACGCATCATTGATTGCTCCTCTGGAGTAGCTGGCGTCAACGTCAACGGCCAAGAGTCTGACCAACCGGCCCTTTTCAGGGTCAGCTGACCCCATTGCACGAGGGGGTGGGGGGGTCGTGGTCGCTCCAGGTACCCCTCTGCTGTTATCAGAGGGGACACTGCGAATGGCCCAGGGTCAGTCGGAGTGCTAGGGATATGCTCTATGGGTAACCTTACACCCCGGTGTCTGTAGACCCGAGACAGCGTGCGGTTTTAGTCGGTTCAAGCCCGACATAACCGCCCCCGCAGACCGGCGGGGGGTATCCGAAGGGATTTCCGCACTAAAAAAAAAAGGTACGTTTATCAGTTTTCGGGAGAGCCACCGTCCCGGGGAATCCCTGACATACGATGTCTGGTTGTTCTCGTCGTGTCAAAGACGAATATTGTATTTAAGTAAATAAGTAGCCAAAATTTGCCATCAATGTATTTTTATCGGTCTGTTGAACCACGTCCACCGACCAACTAGCATGTACAGTTGTTATCTAGTTAGATGTGCGGTCGGGAATGCAAATCGAAAAGCCTTCCCTATGGTACAACCCAGGGTGACTGACAATGAATAAATAAAAATTTGCATGCCTAATATATAATAGGCGAAATATGATAAGGACTTTTATAGATTTAAGAACCAATTGTAACCATATTTCATGCGAATAAATGATCTTTCTTTCTTTCTTTCTTTCTTTCTGGGGATCGAACTCGAGACCTCGTCTCAGCAGTCCGTTACGTACCTACGCCACTGGGCTATCGCTGCTTATTTTTCTATTAATATAAAAAGTAAGCATAGGTGGCCCATTGCGGAAGGCAGAGACCCCGCGTTTGGCTAAGTAGGTACTCGTTTTTAGGGTTCCGTTGCCAAATGGCAATAATCTGAACCCTTATAGATTCGTCATGTCGTCTGTCCGTCCGTATGTCACAGCCACTTTTTTCCGAAACTATAAGAACTATGCTGTTGAAACTTGGTATCTATGGATAGGTCTTCAAAAATGATTTTGAGGTTTCTAATATCATTTTTCTGTAAACTAGAATAGTTTGCGCGAGAGACACTTCCAAAGTGCTAAAATGTGTGCCCCCCCTCCCCCCCCCCCCTGTAACTAATAAAATAATAGAATGATAAAACTAAATAAAATATATGATGTACATTACCATATAAACTTCCAACGATAATTGGTTTAGTAAGTAGTTTTTAGGGTTCCGTTGCCAAATGGCAAAAAACGAACCCTTATAGATTCGTCATGTCTGTCTGTCTATGAACTATGCTGTTGAAACTTAATAAGTAGATTATTCAGTATTCTGTGAACCGCATTAAGATTTTCACAAAAAAATAAAACATTACATTTTGGGTCCTCATACTTAGAACTGAAACTCAAAATTTTTTTTTCATCAAACCCATACGTGTGTGGTATCTATGTATAGGTCTTCAAAAATGATGTTGAGGTTTCTAATATGTTTTTTTTCTAAACTGAATAGTTTGCAAGAGATACACTTCCAAAGTGCTAAAATGTGTGTGTGTCGTCCTAAAATATGATGTACATAAGCATGTAAACTTCCACCAAAAATTGGTTTGAACGAGATCTAGTGAGTAATTTATTTTTTAATACCTCATAAATCGTAAACCGAAATTTACCTTTGATTCAATGAACTGAAATATAAAAATATTTAAAAATCATTAATTATTGTGTTACTTGCTGCTAAGTGCTAAGGAACCCTTCATGGGCGAGTCCGACTCGCACTTGGCCGCTTTTTTTCTACTCTCATTGTGTAATATGCCATTGCATTGGAAGCATATGCACTATACGCTCATGCAGTGCTTGAACATGAAACTTAAAAAAAACAACTTTGGTTCTCTAGAGACGTCCTGCTTCAACTACACTGAGCATTGAGTTAATAAACTTTATTAACCTTGAAATAAAACTATTTTTAACGGATTCTATCGCGGTTTATTTGATGTTATTTTATATTTTACATTGAACCCGACGTTTCGGTTGCTTTTCAGCAGCCATGGTCACGGGGAGACTAAAATTAATTAACCTTGTCTTCCAAGTGGCTATAGTGGATACGTATTTGAGATCGGGACACCAAGGATCCCGGTGCTGCTTGAGATGGTACATAATGATGAAACTATATGCTTAGGTATATGTAAAGTTGTAAGCAATAAGTATGCTAGATTTTCTTATACATTAAACTCGGAAAAAGTGAACATTTGTAAGGAACTGGTTGCGGCTTCAAGTCCCGTCCTGGGTGTTCACTTTTTCCGAGTTTATGTATGCTAATATGTAGGAACTACTTATATGTTGAATTGGAATAAGTTGAAACTTCCTCATTGCAATCAAATCAAACCCTCTAACTAAGACAAAGCGCTTGTGTTAGGAGCGAATTCACTGAGAGCACAGCGGAGCCCGGGCTGATGACAACACTGTTAAGATAATTAACGTGAACATTGCGCCCGAGCGCCGTACTTAATTTGGAGCACATAGAAGTGGTCGCCATGGCCCAAAGCGGTCGGAGGTCTTCATCAGCATCATCATGATGATTATGAGTTCACTGAGATAGCTTTGATCCTTGCAGAGAACCGATGCTAGTGCCGGCATCGTGGAAATAGCTCCATGGCGTGCCACGCAAGACTAGCACCGGATACGGATCACCGAGCCTTGCACCGGCGAGGAACCGCCTCGTGGAAATGCTTGGCCGCTCGATTGCAAATCTCACGCCTTGGCCACTGTGCTTACTATGTGCTATGATAAATATGCGGACAAGACGGACAAGTGAAACAATCACTAGCTTACCATGCACTGATTTATTATATTACGTCGGTACTTCGAGATGTGTGGGGGCGGCACACAGCGCGTACATACCTACGTATACAACATACTACTTCTATTATTACAAGCTAAGATTTAACTACATACATAGTATTGAAGGTTTGATGGATTAGGAAGGTGGCCTTAGGAGCTGCTAAGCTAAACCAGTTAAAGGGCTCGAGTTTGGACTCCTTTGTTTTGTCTTGATAAACTCTCTGCTGTTACATGGTATTCAGGGTCTAATGGTGGAACAGGACGGTAGCCATAGGAACTCCTAAACTAAACAAGATAAACCTAGCGTATTTGGGCTCATTTGTTATTTTTTAGCGGCGATAGCCCAGTGGCGTACGCAACGGACTGCTGAGACGAGGTCTCGAGTTCGGTTTAAAGATGTTTATTTCTCATAAAAACAATACAGTTCACTTATAATGAGATATGATATAGGTTGTTATTATACTTAACAATAATAAACAAGAACGTTGTCGCCTCTAGGCCCTTACATTATTGCTAACATTAGGTACATAATTCAGTTCAATTTAATTTAGTTCGTACTATGGTAGGTAATATTAGTGATACTTAGTTTACATTACGCCTTTCGCATAATATGTTCTTTTAGTTTATAATAAATAATAAATAATAAATATTCTACGACATTTTACACAGCGCATTCTAGACCCAAAGTAAGCATAGTTTAACTAGCTTGTGTTATGGGTTCCAGACTGCGGATAAACATACTTAAATACTTCTTTTTTTGTAAATACATACATATTATACATAGAAACACCCAGACCAATGCAAATAGACATATTCATGCATACAAATATTTGCACTGAGCGGGAATCGAACCCGCGCCCCCTGACGTAGCAGTCGAATGCACTACCGCTACGCCACAGAGGCCGTCGAGTTTGCTTTTGAATATGTTAACACTCTCCGTTTGCTTAATGTCATTAGGCAATTTATTGTACAGTTGTGCTCCCTCGAAAAGTATCGTTTTTTTTTCGTAATTAGTGCGTGGATGAGTAAGTTGTAGTTTGCCTTTATTTCGAGTTCGATCCCCAGTCGCCCCGGGCACACACCTCTGACTTTTCGTAGTTATGTGTGCATTAATTAATGTTAATTATCGCTCGCTTAATAATGTGCCCGGTAGACGGCAATAGGTTCGCCCCCTATTACATTGGGACCTTAACATAACTGGCGAATCGTAGGTGTGTAATACACCTCTGCCTACCCCTTCGGGGATAGAGGCGTAAAGTTATGTTATGTTGTTATTTTTTTTTAATATATTTAGGACACGTCAATTTGACGTCACCTCGCCTGATGGTAAGCTGAAGGTAAAGTCTCAGGAAAGAGGGTCACCATTATATACACGTACCATGTTAACTATGGTGGCACTCAGCTTGACGGACTCATCAGAAGAGGATTGTTGTCGCAGCACCGCGTGACACCCACCGTTCCCACTAGTGCGGCGACCACTATCCCCCTGCCCGGCTATGCAAAACACTGTCTTGGTAAACACTCTAGTAATATATCCAAGGTGTGAAGATGGAGACAATATGTGGTCTTGAACTAAACAAGGTAGACTTGTCGTGTTGAGCTCTTTTGGATGATCTAGGCTAGCACAATGGTGCTACATGACATTACGGAAACTATAAAGTCGAAAATAAAATAATGAATAAACAAGTAGAATTCCTGAGACGAGCCCAGCCGAATACAAGGGATTTTCGATTTTGCGTATTTTTTTTTTGCGATTTTTTGCGATTTTTTTTTTCTTGCAATGGTTCACCCCAGCACGAATCTATTACCGAAAACAGCAACTCGATAGCTCATCTCCTTCATACCCAAAACCGTGACAGAAAATTGGCAACGACGACGTCGACGACGACGTCGACGACAACTCGATAGCAATAGGGCCTAAAAACTTTTGCGATTGGGCCTTGCGCGATACAAGCTTTTGAAATCAGCACAACCCTTGAATAAAAATATTATTTTCGCTTTATTACAACTGATTTTTTAAATAAAAGCTTGTTCTAAAAGAAAATTAATTATTTAGGTGACTATTTGTTACCCACGGCTCCGTCCACGCGGAGGTATGAGCCCATTCCCTAAATGCATGGGAACCTATTTCAGTTATACATAGATGCCAATAAATTATTCCAGACAATGATCTATACCTGTACCAAATTTCAGCCAGATCCGTTCAGCCGCTAGAGCGTGATTGAGTAACAAACAGCCAAACATCTTTACAAACTTTCACATTTATACTAATAGTAGCATATAGGGCGAGAATTTGTTAACTTCACTTATAGGTTCGATGAAATTCTTAAGCAATTAGTACCTTTCCTTACTTTTCCTAAAGATTTAGATCGGAAAAAGAGAACGTCTAGGACGGGACTTGAACCCGCGACCAGTCCCTTTTTTATTCACCTGCAGGTTATAAGTAAGTAACTTTGTAAGTACCTTTTTTTTATGCATACAAATGTTGTAAGTCCAATTAATATCGATTAGGTCCCAAACCAGGGCAAGAGGGGACACCGTGGTTCCCAAACCCGAGGGGGCCATCGCGAAACCGGAGATGGCCCAGGGTCAGTCGGGGTGCGAGGGAAATGCCTCATGGGTAACCTTACACCTTGGCGTCTAAAGACCCGAGACGGCGTGCGGTTTTAGTCGGTTCAAGCTCGACATAACCGCCCCCGCTTGCCGGGGGGAGGAGGTATACGAGGGGATTTCCGCACGAAAAAAAAGGTACTGAGTTCGTTTTGATACCCTGATACCTTTGAGCTGATCTATTCATAGAGACGGGGTGTGGACCTCTGCGATGGCTCTAAAACCCCTCGAATTGGGACTGTAAATTTTGTTTTACGGAATCCTTTAAACTATCGAATATTTTAAACTATAATATTTATCCTATAGATTATTTAATATTTATTATTTAACTAGCTGTTGCCTGCGTACAATTTCCAGTTCCCCCTGTTCATGGCAACTTTTTCTGGAGATGAAACCTAGATTACCTATGTGTTATTTTAGACTATAATATACGCTAGATCCGTTGAACCGTTAGAGCTTGATTAAGTTACTAACATCCAAACATCTTCACTAACTTTCATATAATAGGTATAATATTAGTAAGGAATTAGGAGTATTAAATTGTTAATTAACTAGCTGACCCGGCAGACTTCGTACTGCCTCAATCGATAACAACTTCCATATTTATTCACCTTTTAAACCTTCTCTGGACCTCCACAAATAATTCAAGACCAAAATTAGCCAAATCGGTCCAGCCGTTCTCGAGTTTTAGCGGGACTAACGAACAGCAATTCATTTTTATATATAAAAAGAAGATAATATTAATGGTAGCAAGTAGAATTCCTCTTAATCTGTCTCTTGTTATAGATTCTTCATAATTTTGTACTCGTAGATAGATACCATTTTTTTTTTTCGTGCGGAAATCCCCTCGGATACCCCCCCGCTGGCCAGCGGGGGCGGTTATGTCGGGCTTGAACCGACTAAAACCATACAATTGCAGGATGTCAACTGACGCGATGCCATTGAAATGATTCTGTTTACGGAACATCATCAGCAAATGACTCGTGTGACGTCATCGATAATGTCAAGAAAATCACGTAGATTCGTATCTATAGTATATATATATATATATATATATATATATATATATATAGCCTATAGTAGCACGGCCAAGGAGATAAGTATACATCTTTATATATATGCGTGTGTATGGAACAGTGTTAACCCTACTTGTTACTATATTCTAAACCCGTTCCTGCAAACCATGGCATGAGCTATGTCACAGATAAAAAATAGCTTGTGTATTATTCCAGACTATAGTCTATCCCGGCATTTACCTAGTTCCAGTGATTGAATTACAAACATCTAAATATCCAAATACCCAAACATCTTCGCAAACTTTCACAGACCTACAATGATAATAACTTAGCAGTCTTGTGCTTATATCTACTAGGTAGGATCCAACCAACTAAGTATACCAACCTGTGGTAGGTCAAATAGCAGAGTTCTATTCTTGCGACTTCGGTTCCTATACCTATTATCGTTGCAGTCACTATGACACGGCCTACAACGTCTACGCACAACTGTCTACAACCAAATCATAGCAGGTTGTACAGTCAGCGTCAATAGTAGCTGATTAAAAACTGAGTTCCAAAAGTATTGACTCTATAATTTTTTTTAATAACCTGACTTACTTCTTTTTAATATTAATCACTCGCGTTAAGGTTTCAAAATAATCAGAAAAACTATTTTCAAAATAAGCTGATACAATTTTTTTTCAATATTCATAACTATATTGTGTTTTTAAAGTGACTGATATTTAATTGAATCAAAATAGTCAGACAAAAGGGGAAGTGCTATTATTCAATTATTAGCAGCAGTGTCGGCAGCTCGAGTGTGATGCCCCTGGTGTTGTACATGTCTATAGGCCACGGTAACCACTTTCCATCAGGTAGGCCGTACGCTTGACTGCCATCTAAGTGGTATAAAAAAGTGCTATTCTCTAACTTTTTACTAGTCGACGAGCCCGCAGCAATCGACCAATCACATCATAGAACAAGGTTGTGCTCGCCGACGATTCTATGATGGGATTGGTCGATTGCTCTACGACGAGCCAGCAGCGCTGTGTCCGTCTGCTGTTCGATGTAGTGGGACCACGGGCCCTTAATGGATTAATCACATATTTGAGAATTTAAAAAAAGTAATTAATTTTCGCAACCGATGCTGTATTGTAAAAAAAAACATAAAATTTAAAATTAACATACCACTTATCTAATAAAAAACGTTTACATTGTAGCTAAAAAAAATTTACACTTGCATAATTAAAGTTAAGGTTTTCAATGGCGTTTTTAGAATCGGGTATGGCCTCCTGCATTATCTATTATACAAAGACGTTCCCGCATGGACATGACCATGTTCTGACATGTATACATTCCTCTATAGTGTTCCCATAACTCGAATACATGATTACAAATAGCGGTTGCAGTGCGAGGAGTTGATGGGTCCCAGTTTTGCACCATCAATCCCCACATGTTTCCAATTGGATTTATGTCCGGAGATTTAGGTGGAAATGGCAAAGCAATAATTTCGTCGTTGTGCTCTCTAAACCATGCTCTGGTCAATCTTGCAGTGTGTACGGGTGAATTGTCGTGAACAAAATTAAACGGATCGATGCCTGGATAACAATTTCTAACAGTTGGTATCAAAACGTCTTCCATAATATCAACGTAACCTTGAGCATTCAATCGTCCACCAATTTCTATTAATTCTCCAGGCCCAGCAGACGACATCCAGCCCCAAAATCCAAGGTTTATTCTGCCGCTTGCATGAACATTGACAATATTTCTTTCAAAATACCTTGTGTTATTAATTCGCCACAAGGTGACCCTTCCACTTTCATCTGATGTAAAAGTTTTTTCATCACTGAATATGACATTCTCGAAATTGAAGTCTAGATAGTCTCGTGCAAATCTCAATCGTTCTTCCTTGTGTATTGCAGTCAGAGCAAGCTTCCTGGCCGGTTTGTGGTGATGTACTCCTGCTTTATGCAATACACGTCGGACTGTTGACCGTGATATATTAAAATCAGTAGCCAAGTTTGCGACTGGAGTGAACCCATTGTATCTTGTCCTTCTAACAATTTCGTTACGTGTAGAAGCAGATGTAACAGTCGGTCGTCCTGTTTTTCGAATTTGATTAACATGTCCTTCGCTGTCCCATCTATTGCTCCAAAGAGGAACGGTATTTCGAGCAACACCAACACGTCTTGCGATGTCACCAATTGGTAAGCCATCTTCATGAAGCGTTACTATACGATGTCTTTCATGATCTGATAGATAATGCGACATATCGATGATAAAGGAATTAAGGAAATTTACTAATTTGTAGTGCTATTTAATCAAATTATGACTTCCTAGAAATATATAGGTGCCTAACCTACTTAGGAATAACCAGTAATAGATTATATTCAGTTCAGTTCTTGGTTTATATAGCCACTTCAAGTGACAATTCTTGACAATGCCATAAAACAAAAGGCAGAACACAATATTTAAATCAAAATATACATCAGCTTTCTAAAAAGGTTTATGTTCGACGAAAGTTTTATTCTTAATTCAGGTACTTTTGAAACTTTTTATAGAACCATTGTGTGAAAAACTATTGAAAATTTCTGATACTGCTTTACTTTTGATGGATAGTTTTTTTTGGCATTATGAAAATATTAATGTACCAAACACTTTTGCGACGCGATTTTGTCAGACTATTGTGATATATCTTGCAATGCATTTCTTTGGACAATTCAGATACTACGCTACTATTGATGTTGACTGTACCTCACTATATATACAAGTACGTAGTTACTCCCGTGAGCTCTGAAAAATTATGCAAAATAGATGATCGACATTTAGGCGCTCGAAAGGAGTTCATTAGGCATAAAAAGTCGGCCCCGTGCCGTCGGGGAGCGCCAGCGGGCGGCGACGAGCGGCGAGGCGCTGCGACGTGCGAATTATACAATTTCATTTCAATTTGCGGTCGCAAATACTCTTGTTAGGACGTGCGAGGGGGGGAGGCGGGTCGGGAGGTGGCTATTAGGGCTTAAGGCAGTTGCACACACGCGGCGCAGTTCTTTTTACACCCCGCGCGAGGTGCGCGACATTACACCCTAACACCACTACTTAGGAGCGATTCGAGTACGAGGGCGGGTTGATTAAATTATTTCTCCATTATTTGATTCGCCACCTCTTTCAATATGGCGGCAACAAATTCAGCATCGCTTGAGTGGGTCCGAGTGCGCCAGGGACGCGCCACGAGTGGTTCCTTCGTCGCGTTCGCTCTACAGCGGAGACATTAGCGAAAGATCCAATGCACTAAAATTTAAGTCATCAAAACATATTTTTGGTCAAAAATTACCAGTTGAACAAGTTATGACATTCTTCAAATTGTTTGGATTTGTAGGTACACAAATTAGAGATATAGTTGCCTAACTGAAAGAAAGAAGAAATTAAAGAAAGAAGTTGTTTTAATTCCATTCGGATATACGGACATAGCACATATTAAACAAAATATAAAAAAAAACAACAAAAATTTTTTAATTAATTTAAAAAAAAAGTGACTCAGATAATACAAACAACTCGTAAGTATCTTCATCTACTAACCGCCCCCCATAAAAATTGCTAAAGCTATTCGAGATAATGATTCCCATACATCTAAATCTGTTCAGTCAAAAATGGGTGTAAGTACCCATAGCCAACCTCCACTGCAAGCCGGCACACGTACTGATCGTCAGACGAGGCTCTGACGCTGATCTTCGTCTCTCGGTTGGGGGCTCTAACTGCAATCGTTCCATAAAAGCTAAAATAAAACCAAATTACGTGTAGAAAGGCAGAGCCTGAGAGCGGGCCCTGGGCTCCAAGTGCAAGCGGTGGGCGCCAGCGGGGGCCGCGGGGCGACCACGCCGGAGTACAGGAACATGTAGTTCCTCAACTCTGGACACGTCACACCCCACTAACAAACATATAAGTTGGGTAATATATAAGAGAGAATATATAAGACGGCCTCTGTGGCGTAGCGGTAGTGTATTCGACTGTTACGGCAGGGGGCGTGGGTTCGATTCCCACTCAGTGCAAATATTTGTATGCATGAATATGTCTATTTGCATTGGTCTGGGTGTATGCATTTACAAAAACAAAGTATATGAGTATGTTTATCCGCATTCTGGAAGCCATAACATTAAACTATGCTTACTTTGGGTCTAGAAAACGCTTGTAGAATGTAGAATATTTATTTATTATATTTAACATTAAGTACTGCTACGCGTCTGTCAATTCCTCCACGAACTTCTTCTGAACCACACATTGGATTCGTATACAGTTACACTGTCATTTAGATATTTTGACTATGGGTTCATACTTATATGTAACTAGCTGTGCCCGCGACATCGTCCGCGTGGATTTCGATTTTTAATTCTTTTGCGCGGAACCCCTATTTTTTTGCTAAAATAAAAGTAGCCTTTGTTACATATTATCATATTACCTATCTGAGAGTGAAAATCAAGTCAAAATTGTCCCAGCCGTTCCAGAGTAGGTACCTAAATCCGATTTTATTCACAATTTTGTGGGTTTTAATATTTTTGCGTGGATCCCTTATTATTTTTCTAAAATTACAGTAGCATATGTTACGCCTTGTAACACTATCTATCTGCCAGTGAAAGTCGTGTCAAAATCGGCCCAGTCATACAAGAGATTACCTCTTCCAAACAGACTGACAGACATCAAATTTTAAAAATAATGTTTCTGTTATACCTAAGTATCGTGTGTTCGTGTGCAATCATTAAAATTCTGTTTTTCTAATATTAAAAACACTTCGATTTTTTTTATTTGTATCGTTTAAAACTTTCTACTTTAACTTTTAAAGCTGGGGTGTGGGAAAATTTACGCATAGTTTAACTTAAAACTGAACTAACTAACCGGTTATCCGAAGGGATTTCCGCACGAAAAAAAAAAAAAAAAAAGGTACGGGCATCTCGATCACTTGCTTACTTCTATATTCACACTGGGAACATGTGAAACTCCAATCCTATCCTACTAATACGAGTATTATAAATGTGAAAGTTGTCACTCAATCACGCTCTAACGGCTGAACGGATCTAGCTGAAATTTGGTACAGGGATAGATTAGAGGTTAGGGTTAGAATAGGGTTAGATTATTAGTCTGGTATAACATGTAAGCTATTTTTATCCTGATAATGGGTTCCCATGGGGTTCAAAAATGAGAGCAGAATTCCACGCGGGCGAAGTCGCGTGTATCAGCTAGTAACATTAAATAATGCGATATAATCTTAAAAACTCCTGTTATACTTATTAAATGTTTTTAATTTGTATTATTTATTTTAGTGCAAAGCAAACAAGAATACACAAAAACTGTGTCACATAATCCCTGCCGAATAGCTGCCCTAAGAAAGGGCCAGTGCCGCATTTCGCCGGTCACAAGTAGGTATGTGCCTGGAGCTGGTTTTGAACCGACTTATTACAACAAGAATATGAGAGACTAAATGAGAGTAGAATTATATTCTTCATACTACAATAGGAGACTGCTGGTATTTACTTGACTCTTGACTCCTTTCCGTTCTTCTCTCTCTCTTCTCCTTCCGTTCTCCTTGCAACTTTCCAAGAGACGTTAAGATGTGTTTTTCTTTATGTAGGTTTTTTTACAATGGACACGTCATTATGACTTTAAGTCGTCTGATGGTAAGCTAGTCTCAGGAATGAGGGTCACCATTACACACACCGATAATGTTACTATGGTGGCCCTCAGCTTGACGGCCTCATCAGATGCTGTTTCACGCCCCGCTTAAAGCTCCCGGGACTGTAGGAAGAAGGAAACACGTGTGCTGGTGAAGAATTCCAAGTCTTGATGGTGCGTCAAAGCAAAGAGTTGCTGAACCGCTTGATTCCTGATGGAATTGTTTGCACCGCGTAAGGGTGATTAACATAACCTCACGTCTGTATCCCCGAAGGGGTAGGCAGAGGTGTATTACACACCCACGATTCGCCAGTTATGTTTAGGTCCCAATGTAATAGGGGGCGAGCCTATTGCCATCTAACGGGCACATTATTAAGCGAGCGATAATCAACACGGGTTGTCCTGTATAGGAATGAAAAAAAAAAATAAAGAATCAAGCACACGGTTCAGATGGCGGCAGGTACCGTGGCTCAGGAACGCTTGCAACACTACAGACTCCAGGAAAATAGGAAAGCAAGGGAGGGGATGTTTATGAGGCCCCACCAAGCCAACATCACCTGCTACCCGGTACACCTACTGATTCACATACTATGCTTTGATGCAAGTTTTACACTTGCTAACACAGCCGAGATGAGCCAAATCGAAAGGTGAAGATAGAATTGGTACACGGGTCCTGGGCTCCGAGGTGAAAGAATTGGTAGCAACGTTAAGATGATAATGAGAAAAGCAAGAGAGGAGTGATTAGTCGTTTTTGTCCCATCAGGCATAGTAATACAGCGTAATGTTGGTTAACGCTATGAAAACAAATACCTAGCTCCTCAGTCGAGACAATCATCTGCCTGCCCATGTCCCATTGAGGTCCGCACAAAATGTCATTGGCTTCCACACTCCCCTGTCAGACGACATCTCAGTCACTCCTTTCCTTATCAAGGCGCCTTCCACACAGTACATTAATTTTGTCTTAAGCCTACCTCTGCTCCCGAAGCTCTCTACATTCATACTAAGAAGCTTTCTTACCACACTATCTTCTCATAATACCTGTCCGTGGCATGACGGGCGGCTCGCTACTGTACTTCTCATTCGCTGGCGTAACATTCAAAGATGAACGAATGAGTGCTCTTCGTTATAATGTAATAACTACAAGTAGCCGTCTTTATTGCGTTTTCTAGTTAATTCTAGGTCCTTATTTAAGATTTTACTTCAGGTAAAAAACAATTGTTTTAAAATTGTACTTAATTGTTAAGTAGCATGTGTGCATTAATAAAAGTTAATTATCGCTCGCTTAATATTTTGCCCGGTAGATGGCAATAGGCTTGCCCCCTATTACATTGGGACCTAAACATGACTGGCGAATCCTGGGTGTGTAATACACCTCTGCCTACCCCTTCGGGGATATATGCGTGAAGTTATGTGATGTTATGTTATGTTGGGGTTATCCTTTCGAGGGCTCACCCGGGGTGCCCGGCAACGGACACTTGGGGAGGACACCGTGCGGTTTTAGTCGATACACGACATAACCACCCCCGCTGGCCGGCGGGGGGGGGGGTATCCGAAGGGATTACATCACGTAAAAAAAAATGATACTGAAAACTAAAATTGTTATGACCTATTGTAAAATTGATTGAAGAATTTGATGCTTGAAATCCTGCACGTAGCTCGTGGATTCTGGGCTGGCTCGTTGTTGGCCAATGGCCACATAGAGTGAAGTAAACAATAATGGTCAAGTCAAGATATGATTTATATTTTCTTTCAATTCAATTCAATATAATTTTTGTCTCTTTAATGTAAAATATTGAATACATTGACACGTGATTTATATGCATATACTAGCTGACTTGGCAAAGTTCGTGAGGGTTTACCTCATTTTGCCACCTTACACCCCGTCATTACAGACCCAACACGGCGTGCGATTTTGGCCAGTTCGAATGCGACATAACTAACCCACCTGACCGGCGGCGTTAGGATAACCGTGGAGATTACAGCAAAAAAACACAAAAAGGTAGGTACAGTACAGGCGGAGGCAAATTAAAAATATCAAAGTTCATGTAAATCGGTCCACCCGTGCTCGAGGTCATCCCGGTCATCATTAACATGGCATATTACTTATATATATATAAATGTAGGTATATCGGCAGATATGTAGGTATATCTCCAAAAATTATCTGGGGTATGGGCAGGAGGATGATGATGATGATGATGATGATGTAGGTATATCTCCAAAAATTTTTTACAAAGAATATTAGTAACAAAACATATCTAGCTAAGTTGAATTGGTTGTGTTAGGAGTTGGTTCACGTCGGTACTGTAATGGTCAGGATCCAATCCCGGGACTTCTCGATCGTAAGACTCCTTAACCACTAAGCCACCGACGCTTACTAATTTGTAACTGCAGTTTAAATTTAATCCCGTATGGACATACTCATTAAGGCAGTCATATTTTATGAATAAAATTTTACAACTACAAATATATCTTAACTTAGCCCATCACTTTATCTGCAGGCAATAAGAATTAGCGTGCTCGAGAGAGGAGGCCTTGCTCCTACCCAAGAAGCAAGCCTTCTTCCCCCAACAGCAAAATTAGCCTCGACCTTCTTACGTAAGAAAGTTATTCTGAAAAGTCTACTCTTGTGTTGAAAATGGTGCCAAATTGAGTGGTTGCCCAATAATTTCATCGATTACTAGCATTCATTGCAGATAACTCATTCGTTAACTCGGATATGGTGGAATTCATTGACAAATAGACGTGGCACAAAGCGCAGGTAACACAATACACCACGCGATACCCAAACAGTGAGCTATAATCCACTAATAGCTCAACTAAAACGCTTATTGTCCCAATAAAAGGAAGTGACAGACGAGCCATCAGCTAAACAAACGTACGATTCAGTCCTCACACGCAGATACCAGGACGACGTCTGCGGAAGGGGCGAAGCATCGCAGAGGAGGGGGGCGCATTTGTTTGGACAGCGGCACAATAACGCCGGATACGAACGCGAAAACGAACCATTATAAACGCGATAAAGGAACTTAAACATCTTTAAAAGCTTTAAGGTGTCGTCGCGTCCCCGCCGCCACCTCGCCCCCTTCCCGGAGCCCCTAATGACGTAAATCGAGCTGGCACTCTTTTGTTTTGTTTCCGATAACCGCCGCAATCCGCTCCTTATTGGGTTACCGCCTTTAATCATTGACGCGCGACGAGTTGTAACCGAGATATGCCCCTAACGACGCGCAATCAATACGCACGGCACCGCGCGCGCTGCCCGCCGCCGCCGCCGCCGCGACGATTGTGTAATCAATACTCCTTTGATTCAGCCAAATAAAAATGAGTAATTGAATCTCACCCGTAAGAAGCTTCGCACAAACTAGATGAATGTCTCGTTTGTGCTGCGCCACTTGAGGGTGCGTTTGTGGTGCCAAATGGAGTACCTCTCGGCGATGCGACATCTCTTTAATTCACTGAAATGAATTTCTCAAATGTCCTATTCACCTTGATACACAGTTCGGCAAAATTAAGTAGGCATCTATTAAATTGTTATTACCGAAGTGCCGCACTAAAGGCCACGGCAGGGGTTGCTCAAGTCGTGGGTCGAATACGGCGGCTGGGACTCGAGTCCCGCTAGAGGCCCGTGAAAACACATAGCCTCGGATTTGTGGAGAGCCACAAATCCGAGGCTATGTGTTTTCACGGGCTTCGGAGGGGGCCACCTGCGGGAACCAGCATAACCGTAGGGGGCGTAAGCATCGGCATCGAGCCCACGATGAAGTAGGTACCTTGGGCTCGTACTCGATAGCCGATGGGACTTCGGACCACATCTCCGAAGTCTGAGGCCGAAACTGAGGGGCGACTGCTTGATGATGCCCAACGTTAAGGGACCCAACGCCCTAGGAGACTGTACCTGGGGATCGTGCGAAGCCCTGTACGTGGCCCCCGTATGGGCGGAGACTCTGGCGGCCCGTTCTTTGAATGATCTAAAAAAAAAATATCAAGATTTACAAGTTTTGAAGTAATTTTGCTCACTGGAAGCCAAACAATTTTATAGTAATCTACCTCGTAAATACAAATTTTATATATTTTGCAATGAGAAAAAAATCTAATAAACTATAGGTAAGCCAGTAAAACTAATATTCTGTTATAATTCTGTTAAAAATATCTGGTAAGTAACAATGTAGCTACAGTAAAAAGCATTAACAATGAATGTCACTGACATTCATTGTTATTGCTTTTTAGGGTTCCGTTACCAAATGGCAAAAAACGGAACCCTTATAGATTCATCATGTCTGTCTGTCTGTCCGTCCGTATGTCACAGCCACTTTTTTCCAAAACTATAAGAACTATGCTGTTGAAACTTGGTAATTACATGTATTCTGTGAACCGCATTAAAATTTTCACACAAAAATAGATTATAAATATAGATAAATTTTGAGGGCTCCCCATACTTAGAACTGAAACTAATTATTTTTTTCATCATACCCACACGTGTGGACCATGGATAGGTCTTCAAAAATGATATTGAGGTTTCTAATATCATTTTTCTCTAAACTGAATAGTTTGCGTGAGAGACACTTCCAAAGTGGTAAAATGTTCCCCCCCCCCCTGTAACTTTTAAAATAAAAGAATGATAAAGCTTATAAAAATATATGATGTACATTACCATGTAAACTTCCACCGAAAATTGGTAAAAATTGGTTTGAACGAGATCTAGTAAGTAGTTTTTTTTTTAATATGTCATAAATCGTAAACCGCAATTTGAGTTTCATTCAATCAAATCAAATATGGAATTTTAAAAAAAGCATTATTATGTTACTTGCTGCTACGGAACCCTTCATGGGCGAGTCCGACTCGCACTTGGCCGCTTTTTACATAATTACTCTTTAAGGTATTTTTATTGAATATTGTCAATTTTTGTGCTTACATTATTGTATCAGTGCAATAAAATGTATTAGTTAACAGTTATTTAAATAAAAAGTATTATTAAAATAAATAATAATAGTATTATTATTTATTTTAATATAATATATATTATTATATATATTTAATATAATATATATTATTATATATATTTAATATAATTTATAATAATAGTATTAATAACGGTAACTATTACCAAAACCCTGGAAGCGCCCAAGAAAGTATTATGTCGGAAATTAGATATTTCCTTAAGTTTGTTATTGCTTCCCAGATTCGCTCCTAATCAGCGTCACTATCGAATGGTGGAATAACAGGCTGCATTTTTTTTTAATTAAAATCAACGGGTTTGATTCCTGGCAAGCCCGATTTTGATGAAAACTAAAGCTGCATAATTGGATTTTGGAAAAACAATATTCCTGGCCATGGCATCAAACCTATTAATTTTAGGGAAATAAATTTATCCTGTATTATTACACCATCCGATGGTGCCGCTAATAAGGAATCTGGGAAGTAATGACGTGAGGCAATCTTAGGCAATCTTTAGGACGTAACCTAATTATAGTCCAGTCAACGAATATGCTAAAAAGGGCTCGCGGGTTCAAGTCCCGTCCTAGATGTTCTCTTTTTCCGATCTAAATCTATAGGAAAAGTAAGCATGCTAATTGCTTAAAAATTCCATCGAATTAATGTGGTGGAGTAATCAAAGTTTAAAAAGCGGCCAAGTGCGAGTCGGACTCGCACATTAAGGGTTCCGTAGCAGCAAGTAACATAATAATATATAATAAAAGGTAAATTGCGGTTTTATGAATTTATGACGCATTAAAAATAAACTACTTACTTGATCTCGTTCAAACCAATTATCGTTGGAAGTTTACATGGTAATGTACATCATATACAGTACGTTGTAGTCAAGGGCTTCAAATCCGTGTCATATATAGCTAGCTCTGGTGTACCCCAGGGCTCCCATTTGGGTCCTTGGTTATTTAATTTATTTATAAATGATATAGTGTCTAGCATCGGACATAGTAGCGCTTACCTGTTCGCGGACGATTTAAAGTTGTGTAAGACCATTGCAGACCCGTCAGATTGCGATTTGCTTCAGATGGACCTTGATGCTATAGCAAATTGGTGTGTTGTCAACAAAATGTTATGCTATAACTTTCACGCGCAACCTTAATATAATAAAGAGTCAGTATCAGCTTAATGGGGCAACGGTACAGGAACGGAAAGATCTGAGGGATTTAGGCATCCTTTTCGACTCTAAATTGACTTTCTTGCCTCACATAGACAACATCATAAAGAAAGCATCTAAAATGCTGGGCTTCATCCTAAGAAACGGTAGACCATTTCGCAAACCGACCACGAAAATAACTATTTATAATGCACTTGTGCGGAGTCAACTTGAATATTGTTCTGTAGTTTGGTCAGCTCAGTACGCTGTGCATCAACTTAGAATAGAACGTATCCAGAAGAGATTCCTTCGACATCTTGCTTTTTCTTGTGGGTTACATAAACTACTACCTTCATATAATGACAAATTGAGACACTTCGAAATGGATAGCCTATCAATACGGCGACAATTACACGATATGACGTTCCTTTTCAAGGTGGTTAGAAGTGAATTCGACTGTTCGACGCTCTTGTATTCGTTCGGTTTTAGGGTACCGCGTCGCGTGCCCAGACGTGCTCTCGTTAACGTAGGATTGTTGCATAAGCCATTGGCCAGAACTAACTTAAAACAACATTCAACCATATCCCGTTTGTCCAAGACATATAATGAAATCTGTGGAGGGGTAGATTTACTAGCCGATACACTACCACTTTTCAAAAGGGTTGTTGTAGGGTTGCTTAGGATTAGTAGCAGAAATTAAATTAATTTAGCTCATATACAAAACTTTTAAACAAATTTTTAGTCTATCATTTGTACTCAGTTTTGTTTCTTTTTTTTTTCTTCTATAGGTACCGATGTTACTACTTGCATGATGTGACACCTTAAAATGTTGTGCATTAAACTTAATATTATAGTTGCATGTTTTAGATGTAAGTGATAATGTAACAACTACTGGTTGTCCAAATAAATAAATAAATATATTTTTTTTAGTTTTATTATTCTCTTATTTTATAAGTTACAGGGGGGGACACACATTTTACCACTTTGGGAGTGTTTTCAGCACACGTTTACTGGTGGTAGAAATTTGATGACACAAATTTGTCACAAAATTCGGCCGGGTGGGTACCACCGTGCACGATTGCGAAAAACCCTCCATAGTAATCCAATTTCGGTTTGATTGCGTTCAGGGGTCAGCAAGTGCATAGCCGGGCAGGGGGATTGTGGTCACAGCACTAGTGGGACCCGGTAGGTGTCACGCGGTGCTGCGACGACAATCCTCTTCTGATGAGGCCGTCAAGCTGAGTGCCACCATTGTTAACATGGTACGTGTATGTAATGGTGACCCTCTTTCCTGAGACTTTACCTTCAGCTTGCCATCAGGCGAGGTGAAGTCAAATTGACGTGTCCTAAATATAAAAAAAAAAAAAAAAAAAACAAACTATTCAGTTTAGAAAAAAATGATATTAGAAACCTCAATATCATTTTACAAGAGCTATCCATAGATACCTCACACATACGGCTTCGATGAAAAAAAAAATTTTGAGTTTCAGTTCGAAGTATGGGGACCCCCAAAATTTATTGTTATTTTTCTATTTCTGTGTGAAAATCTTAATGCGGTTCACGAAATACATCTACTTACCAAGTTTCAACAGCATAGTTCTTATAGTTTCGGAAAAAAGTGGCTGTGACATACGGACGGACAGACAGACAGACATGACGAATCTATAAGGGTTCCGTTTTTTGCCATTTGGCGACGGAACCCTAAAAATGATTGTAAAGTCATTCATTGTTTCCGTAGTTCGCAAGCATTACGGTAGATAGCTAAAGCGTTGCCCCGAAACGTATATAATATGTATATCGGAGAATTTTGAATATCTGGGACGTGTCTGGGTAGCTCAGTTGGTCAGAGCATTCACCCTGTAAGGGACTGGTTTCGGGTTTAATTCCCGTCCTAGATGTTCTCTTTTTCCGATATAAGTCTCTATTGAAATTTTTAAATGTCATTTCCTAGATCATAATTACCCAATATATCCCCAAAGTCTATGAATGTGACAACACTAAATAGTACATATATATATATATATATATCGCCTTAGAAGGTATACAAAGAAGATTTCTAAGGTACATTCAATATCGTTCTAACATATACTTACCTAACAAGTCAGCTCGATGTAAGAGATTCTATATACTCCCGCTCTATGAGAGAAGGAAAATTGATATTACGAATGGCCATACTGACAGGGGATCCGATCTTTCACTTTGAATCGATCTTTTGAATCGTAATGGATCGTAACCCCGTGAATCGATCTACGATCTGAATTGTATTGCTTTGAATCGAATTTCTTCGATATTCGAAGATCGTATCATAATTTAAGAAAAAGACAGTACCAGTGCATGTAAAGTTATATATTTAGTGTTTCAGAAAGACAACAACTTTTTTTATAAGTTCCAATACTCCGCATTTAAGCTTTTTAAAAACAACAATTTCGACAACCGAGCTGGATCTAACCTATTACGGCTATCTGTCAAGGTGTTGCCAGCTAAAGAAAACAGACGTTCAGAAGGGACAGATGTTGTAACAATAGTCAAATACTTCAATGCCAAACAGCTTAAGCCCGGCCAGATAGTAGATCTGGTGGTCCAGTATAGTATTGGGTCTGCTTGTCGAGCAAGTAATGGTTCTTTAAGGTATTGTTTTAAAATGTCATCCAGTCCTTCCTTTGAAGTATTTAGATTAGATTCTGACACCAACTTGCTATGAAATTTCCAAATCTTATTGTCATCATCGGGTAAAACCATACTTTGCTCATTCTCTAAGGGTTCCTTATTGGCGTCCAAGTCCGATGTGTTTAGCAAATCGGTGATATCATTAAGTGATTTTGCACAAGATTGAGCATCCGTAAAATATATTTTTTTAAAACGAGGATCTAAAATTGTTGAAATTGCTAAAAGATGTACTTTTTCAATATTCTTAAAGCGTTTATTAATTTCACTCAGTATTTTCGCTTTGAATTCTGCCGCTAAGTCAGAAACTTCAGAAGTGCTTTCCGTATTGGCGGATTCGACCGATTTTGTCATGCAGAAAATAATTGGTATGATAATATTGCTCGTTACATAATCTTGACCCGAGATTTCTTTAGTAACGTTTTCTATGGGACTCAAAACGTTAATAATTTCCTTTATGATGGCTATTTCGTTGCCACCAAGCATAGCAGGGGCCTTTGGGTTTTGGAGTAGAATAGTGCTGACGAACTCATAAAGTTAAATAAATCGTTCTAACATAAACAGCTTAGAGTTCCATCTTGTTATAACGTCTTGTACTAACTTTTTTGGTAAGTGGTTATTAGATTTTTGAAGTTTTGTTAATTCACTGACAAACACTGTGTTTAAAAAAGGTTACAATGGTTTTGACCTTATTTACTAATGCATCAAAGCCTCTTGTCTCTTCCACGGCTTTTTGCACAACTAAATTAAGGGTGTGTGCAAAACAAGGCAAGTGCTTATTTTTGCCCAGTAATTCGTGGATAGCTTTGACAATATTTGCACCATTATCTGTGACTATAGCTAAAATTTTTTGTTTAGTGATGTTCCATGCATTGCAAAGTGATTCAATCACTTGTTTGAGATATTCAGCAGTGTGTCGTTCGTCCAGTTCTTTTATGGCTATAACTATTGATTTCAAACAATTTTTGTGCAAAAAATGACAAGTCAAACCTAAGTAGCTCCTTGTGTTCATTGTATCCGTCCAGACATCGGTAGTTAAACAAAAGCTATGAACTTCCATCAGCTGCACTTTTATAACATTAGAAATATTCTCATATTTTTCGTCAATAAGTCTTGTAATTGTATTTCTGCTAGGTACCGAGTAAATTGGACACACGGTTTTCATAAAACGTCATCATCAAGTGTTGAAATCCTTTCTTTTCTGTAGCATTGAGAGGTAAATCATCAACCGTAATAAAATACAGCAATGCGTTAGTCAATTTAAGTTCCTTGGACCCACCTTTTTGAAATGCTTGACTATTAGAAATCATGTCAACAATACGGGGCTGAAGTTTTCTCGTTGATTTTGGCGTTGACGTATTGAACGGAGTTATATTAACCGATTCATCGCTTGAGATAGCATCAGTGTTCATTCCGCTGGTCGAAGGGGTGGGTTCAATAGACTAAAAAAGAAAAAATAATATGCATTAGGTAATTCATCTATTCATCATTATACATCTTCTGTCAGGCCTCCCCAAAAGTCTAGCCATGGGGAGATTGGGGAGTGTAGGCTAATGGTTCAAACATATCAAACGGACGGCAGCGCATCGGGCAGCAACGGATTGTAGTGACACACGCACCCGCAGTGTCTAGCTGCTTTGTGTCATTTGATAATATAGACTTACGCTCAAGGTACACAAGATTTAATTTCGTCTAAAAATTGTACAATCCGTTCCTGTCCGATGCGCTGCCGTCGTTTGATTTGGTTGGACCCTTATTTGCACTTGGTAGATCAGAGAGGGTCGTTCTCCAGCTCCGGTAGAGGAAACAAATATAACCTAATATGATGATGATGCACTCATCATTAGGTATAGGTATATTAATCTATTTTAAATAATAAAAATTTAAGGGTAGGCTTGGAGTGTAGGTACGCTTAGCTATGTATTAATTACGAGATAAGTTACGAGTTTAAAAAGTAGGCATGTAGATGCTGCTTGTCACCAATAGCATTTAACATAGTAATTAATATCTTAATTACCAAGTTAATACGTCACGAAAAGAAATGGGGTTATCGGTTTAAAGTAAATAACATATACTCAGAGTCCATCTTAGCTTTTGCTGACGATCTCGCAATAGGTACTGACGCGCAATCCAAAACAATGTCAGGAACTATTAAAGGAAGTCGATGAGTTCTGTTCGTGGACAAATGGACTGAGGACGAAGCCCAGTAAGTGTCACTGTCTATGTCTGGGTAGACGGGACACCAAATTTACCTCTTACGACCCGGGACTCTTCATTGGGGGTAAACCAGTTTCCATAGTCGCTGAATCGGTGCCATTTAAATTTCTTGGGAGAAAGATAGACTTTAAAGGACGCACACCATCCTTAGATGAAGTTGTTATATATTTATATACGTTATACGTTTATAAATGACCTAAATAAGATAGATCAGATACCACTAAACAAAGCTTGGATATATGACAACTACTTAACATCACGTCTGACTTGGCCTTTTCTGGTGTATGAATTCGGTAAAACCTTACTGGCGAAAATAGATGCAACTGTCATAAAATCGCTAAAATCGTGGCTTGGACTAGCGCACTCTGCTGATTCCTCTGCTCTATTTAGGGATCAAAATAATTTTGGGATGAAACTTAAGATACCATCGGAGCTCTATAAACATCTTAGAGTTACCAAAGCCCACATCTTAGGAAAATCCCAAGATGTCACAATCAGGGCACTCCCGAAAGATAATAACGCGTCCGAGCTTGAATCTAGACTCCTATTCCATAAACGATTTATGATAGGGGCCCAGTCGAACAGAGTGGGGTTGGGAGTACGAGAGTCAGAAAGGGACCAGGATATACTTAAGTCCTTTCTAAAACAAGACGAAAATGATAAATATCGAGTGCACGCGATGAATTTGGAAATCCAAAATGAATGGTTGACAATGGGAGAGTTCTGCATACCGATGGCCTTAAAGTGGCGCACCTTGATCTATGACTGGTCGCCGGCCCTGTTAAAATTTTATCTTAACGCCTTTCAGATGACCCTCCCAGACCAGAGTAATCTGGTAAGGTGGGGGAAGGCCACAGAAAAACAATGTTATACTTGTGGTGAGGCAATAGGGACGGCTAGACACATATTAGTAGGATGTAGGGTGCTTCTCGATAGAGGCCATTACTCACGCCGCCACGATAAGGTGCTTATCATCATACGTGAAGCAATGAGTCTGGCAGTAGCTAGAGCCCAAAAAGGATTGACTACTAACAGACGTCATATCAACTTTGTGTCTGAAGGTTCATCCATAACACCCAGGAACAAACCTTATTCAATCTTAGATACTGCCCCAGATTGGACTCTCCTAATCGACACGTATGAAAAGCACTATAAAATTCCGGAGGATGTTGGGGTTTCGTCATCTAGACCTGACATATTCCTATATTCTAAGAGGTTAAAACATGTGGTTCTTGTGGAACTTACTGTACCGTGGGAAACAAATATAGCGAAGGACCACACAATAAAGAAAAATAAATACTATGATCTCACAAACGAATTAATCAAAAACGGTTACGTGGTTAATTTGTATGCAGTGGAAGTGGGAGCGAGAGGTATACCAGCAAAATCTCTCTATAATCGACTTAAAGATCTAGGCCTATCGAGAGCTACAATAAGCTCATTACTAGGACGAATGTCTAAAGCGGCACTAGTAGGTTCGTATCAAATTTGGTTAGGCAAGGAGGGGAACTTGGGTAGTGAAAGTGAGTGTTGATATACATCAACAAAAGGGGCCCCTTCTAAACCTACACTTGGGTCGCAAGTCCCAGGCACTGTCCCGAGTTCCCAACCCAGCAACGCGATGGACCCGGCACCCGCACGGAGAATCCATGGATTGCTAAGAATATCGGTCTCTAAAGGGTTGGCATATAAAAAATCACAATATAAATAGATAGATAGGTACTTACGATTTCGGATTCGGACAGTGCTGCACTTTCTCCACCTTTGTTTAAATCAGAGTAAGTATTTTGATGATGTCGTTTGAGATGATTTTTTAAATTCGTAGTATTGCCTTTGGTTTTAACATTCTGTTTACATAATTTGCACTCTCCGCCAGAGTCATTTCTAATAAAAAACGTCCAAACACTTGATTTTACTGGTGGAGCCATATTAAAAACAATATTAAAAAATAATAAGCCACACTGACAAAATAAAATCCGTCGTATTCAATCGTATTACTATCTACAATGAACAAAGTATCTGGCCTACCTACGAATTACGATGATCTTGCGGCGGTATAAAATAAACGGCGGATAAAATAAACAAATTTTTATACTACCTTCATATTATTGTCATTTCATATTTCATACTCACGGCAGTTTTACTCAGGTACGTAACTCAAGACTATATCAACAAATAGATGTTACTTTGTTTTTGTTGTACCCGCTAAAATGAGAGTGTTATCAAAGATCTTAAACAAATCCTCAAAGCATACGATTCGATCTGAGCAAAGATCGTATCCTGTTGAATCGATTCAAAAATCGACAGATCGTATTGCCTGTGAATCGATCTTCTAAAAGATCGATTCAGATCGGGCAACCCTTACTGACGTCCCTGAATTGGTAAGCGAGATTATCCTCCGCGTGCGTCTGCATTTCTGCGAAGAGCAAATCTCTTAGATATACCGGTTGTTACAACTACGTATAGACAGAACTCATTTCTTATTAGAGCATGTCGCTCATACAACACGGAGTGGCGCAAGGTCGATCTTGACTTGTTTGGAACTAGTATTGCTAAGATGAAAAGCGTACTTAGCTCGTGTTCTTTCGAAAATGAACCGTTTTTATTTGTTGTTATTTCTTTATTTTTTGTTTTTGTTGTATTTTTATATAATCTTTGCTTTTGCTTTTTGTGCGTCCATATCAATAGCCTGTCTACAATATAGTACACATTACTGTCAAGCTAATATATAAGTAGAAACTTGTAATTGGCCCTCTTCTAGTATAAGTACCTAGTCCAGCCATAAGTTTTGTTACATTTTTTTCACATCTCATTAAATATGTGTATCAAATGAAAGGACTTGACCAGTTATTTTTTCTTTTTATAGGGTATCACGTTCATATCTTTTTGAACTATTGTGTGTCGGGGTTTTTTAAATTTTTAATTAAATTTTGTTACTTGACACCGGGCGCGAACAGCTACTACCTACCTAATTCAATATTAATGGCTAGCTAGCTTAATTTACTTTAACCATCCATCACATTTTGCGGTTTCTAGCATATTTCTCTCTTTCTTCTCTGGATAATAGATATTGTAGATAGGTATTTGTTATCTGTCACAAACTCTTATGTAGAACCGGCACTCTTCAAGTTTTTCAGAACGAAATATAAAAGTTCTAAATTCATGAGGCCATAAAATATCCAAAAAAAAAAAAAAACTAAATTCATGTCATGTGTCATAATTGTTAAAAAATAACCTTTTCATATGCATAATTTAATTTAGTAAACAGTGTAATAAAATGTTAAAATCAGTGATCAGTAAAATTTGCCAATCCTCTTGCGGGTTCCATACAACGGCATGTATGAATGAAGTGAGGCTGCTAACTCGACTGCGAGTTGTGGACAACTCTGAGATTGGCAAGCGAGCTATGGCCGAGGGCAAACCTCCCAGAATAATTTGCGTTTATAATAAACAACGTACGTTCTCAGGGTTCAGTTCAAATAGAATAAACAACAATAAAAACTAAAGCCAGTTAGTCTACAACACTTTTATGAGATTTTATAAAACAACTTTTTTCCTTACAGGTGTAGGTTATATTGGCGACAGAGTTTTGGTTGCAATCAAAGGTCAAAAAAAGAAAGGTATTCTGGTAGGACTGAAACAGACACAAAAAGTCAAGGTGCCAAAGTTTGACAGCAACAATGTTGTTCTTATTGATGACAATGGCACTCCACTGGGCAACCGCATACACGTGCCTATTCCCACGATACTGCGCACTATACTCAAGGAAAGGACTCACTCTAAAGGTGCCGATTACACTAAGTTATTATCTATAGCAACGAGATTTGTGTAGTTTATATAATTGTACTATTAGTCATAGGGTAGTAATAAATTGTTATCAATTAATTCCTACAGTATTCTCATTCAGTTAATATAAGCCTGTGTAGTTGTCCTTCCTAATTTTTAACCTTTCATATACTTAGTAGCAGATCTGCTCCGTGTAATAGTACGAGCAGATATGCCTTCTCTGCATACGAAAGGTTAAACCTACGGAAAGGTTAAGCTAAACTGATGTGCATTGTATCAAAGATTTAAAATTCTTGGCAGCATCAACATGAATTTAAACTTAAATAATCTCTGAATTACATGCATGTGTAGGAATTGCAATAGTTCGCAAATTTCCAGGCTTAGCTTCATGCTATAAAGAAATTATACAGCTTCAATACTTTCTTAGTAGGGTTCACTGAAAGGGTTATTATATATATTATTGCGGAGGTCTCGCAGACCTTCGTGTTAGGTCACTTGTAGTAACGAACTTAGAAATAGGAGCCTCGCGAATCGGGGCTCCGTCGTAATCGTTAATTAATAACTAATATATAAAGGAGGAAAACTATCTACAGGTAACTTATATTTTACAATAATATTGTGATTATTGCATTTTGACTATCGGTCTATAGCGGAACGAGTGGGAAATAAAAAGTTCAAGACTTCATTTTGATTTGAAAATGAATTTAAACTGCATTCATAGACTTGCAATGACATCAATTGATAGGGTCAATCAAAAGAATCAAATCTCTCTCAGAAACTTGGTTAAATAAATAAAAGGAAATCCATGAAATTAAACCTTTTAATTTACTTTTATTACTAATACCATTATTAACAATTTTTTACGTCATTTTAGTCTATAAAAAATTCACATTTTTTATGCTTACCGTACAATTCAGAGAAGGATACAAATGGTTTTTACGCTATATGGGCTGGGCAAACTATGCATCACACAGAAAATTAGCAAAAACAGTTTTGTTGCAAATTAAATTTTCTACAACTTTAGTTGTACCTTTTACTCGTAGAACCAAAGATAATAAAGTTATTAACGAAAATACATAGAAATTTAGGAACAAAAAGTCTACATTTCGTGAATTTCCTTTTATTCAATTTACTATGATTTTTAGAGATTTAATCCTTATGATGACCCTATCGATTGATGCCATGACAGGAGTGTTATTTTTTCAGATTTTAGCCAGTTCGGTTACAGAGTGTAGCGATGATTATCGAAAATTTTTAAATGCGGTTTAAATTGTTTTTAAAACTGAAGTCTTCTTTCAGTAAAATAGTCTATTTACATTATTAAAGATACTTTCCCCCATTGTGGCATCGCCGTTGGACGCCCTGTATTTACCCAAACTAAGCATAGTTACTATGGGTTATAGAACACAGGTAAATATACCTACTTGAATATGAATTTTGTAAATACATACACATAATACCCAGACCAATGCAAATAGACATGTTACACAGAGCAGGCATTGAACCCGCAACTTGTATGGAAGAATTTTATTTAAGGCTAAAAATTCCACAATTATAAAGCATGTTTACAATTATGGATGGTGTCCTCTGTCAAATCATAACACACATGGAATTGCCGATAAATAAAAACAAAAAACCGTGATCATTGAAATTTGAAAATTTAATAAAACTTATATTCAGTTTCACTTTAGAATAGACTTAATTAAGACACGCTACCTACCGATGGAGACGAGCAGACGACACGACATCAACATTTACAGTGTATATCATATATCACCCTTCGAGTAAGTATATATTGCGAGCGGCGGCCGCGCGCGGCCTGTCGGACCTGGGGGGAGGGAGGAGAGGGGCCTTGGTGAGGGAGCAACAGGCAAACCTAAGTGTAGACTCTTCTATTTATTGCATATCACAGTCACATTGAATTCCGTAGCTCGGTGAACCAGCCGCGCGCGGCCCCGGAGTGAGGCGCAGGAGTGGCATATTGCTAATGCGACGCTGCGGTGTCGAGGCGACGGTCGCCGCTGCCGTAGTAGGTACCATATCATTGTATAATAATGCACAACAGCTGTGACTAGATATTAAGATTCACGTGCCTTCACTGCTACGAGGTTCGTGAGGTGCCGCCGACGACTCGGTAATATGTAAAACGATTGATTATCTAATTATAAACAACACACGGCTATAAAGAGAACTATGCTAAATCATTAAAATCTTCTCGATAAATAACTATGCGGGCGGCGCGAAGGGCTCGGCCTCCGACCGCCCGGTTCAACGAATAAACATTCCTACATACAGTTTGATACAAAAACCAGTGTATAACACAAATATAGTCGAATACATAATTATTTATTTGTACATTAAGTGGCGTTACATCTAGAACCGACCCACGGTCGCGGTAGGGCACTGGGCGTGGGCGTGGGCGAGGGATCATTTGCACAACGCTTTGAAGGTGGAGATGGCTTCGGAGATCTGCGGACAGGCGGGACGGTCAGTGGCGCCGGGGGACCCACCACGCTCTACTGCTGGGCCAATTTACCAATTATATTATCCATTTCACACTTGTCCCTTCGTCGCTGTACTTAGACATGTACTTAGTCACAAATATTTAAAAATAACCTCCTTTTCGTATAATATGAGTGATCAATAATTATACTAGTGAAAAAAACATGAGTGCATTGTAAATTTAAATGGGTAAGTCAACATTGAGGACGGGTCTACAAGTCGTCCCTTTTTAGGGGGAATAGTTTACCAACTGAGCTACTGGATACCATGTATATTTGCGTCTATATATGTTTACGACTGATATGCAAATTTAAATGTATGACTAATAAAATGGCACAATAAATGCTTAAAACTCCTTCATATTTAAGTCATATACATAATTAAGTTGCAATAAAATAAATGTTGATTCTACAACATACTGTATAGGTGTATAACAAGAATCAAGTGCTGATCTAGGGCCAGCGGACACAATCCAAGTGTAGTACCACCGGGTAGCAATATGGCACTGAAGGTTATTTTCCAGACCAGTACATAGCACCACAGAGACTTCAAGGGTGCCCGACAGTGGCGTGGCTTCACCACAAACTGGCGTGGCGGCGCCCCCTCGGCTGCGCAGGAAGGAAGGTGCTGCAGGAGTTTGTACATCACACATGTCTCTCGAAGGCTATATATACTCAAGTGTATGAACTCTAAACCGCTAATATCGTAAAACTTTAATTGTATAAAATTCGGATAAGGCGATAAGATTAGTATATAATACATTAAAAATACACGGCGATCGTGTCCCCTGTCCGCTGTTGCCGTCCCGTGGGGGACAGCGACGGACAGCGGACAGGGTAGCGACGTGTACGTCTCGACATGCACCTAAAACCATAGATAGATTTAATCTTAACGATAAAAGAATTCCTCTGTTCAGTGTTCGATTGCTAACAGATGACAAGTCGACAACTAAGGGCCAATTTAAATAATCAATCTCCGAGATTGAAGATATCTCGTCGACATTTCGAATGACTACTATTATATCTGCATCTAAATACGGGTCCTTTTATCTGAAGCGACCGCGGTAGATATCTTCAATCTGTGGATAGCGGATCGATTATCGAGAAGTGGCGCTCGCTACGTCGGCTACATGATATGCCACGTTCGCTTAACCGATGAGTGCGCGTCGAGCGAAGTGGGGCGCGAGTCAGCGGACTACAGAGACTACCGTGTGATGGACTCGTCGTAATCGTAAATAAAATACTAAATAACAAAATAAACTAAAATTACTGCAACAAAAAACTACAATAAAAAATCTACGTCCGATTCGACTACGATAAAGATCGTCTAATGATGTATAACTATAATATAATGTATGTATATCTTAAAGTTAAATAGATTTTTTTTAAACGTATTACGATAGATCTAGCGCGGGTCGGTCGCGGCTCGCTCCCCGCCCCTGGGCGCCGCCTCGTGTGCGGTATAGTAGTATATACACTCTCACAGTCTGACATTGTCTTTTTATAATAAACATTCACAATTAATTCATTTCAATAAATAAAAAATGGATCTTCAAAAAAACATATAAAACTTATCAAAGTAACAGACAAAGACTAATATTTGATGAACCCGTAGCGTCGCTAAGGCTCCCTTGGCCCCTGGCGGCTACCGCGGGCCGTGAGGCGGCGTCCGTCCGGTATATTGCACAATACCGGTCCACGCCTGCGCTCCGACATTCGCCACAGGCAGTGCCCTCCCATGTGTCCACATGACCTTCGTCTGAGGCAATTAAGTTTCCCCCAGAACGTATAATCGACGTGAACGACGCTTATATAATGTTCGTCGCAAATAATGGCTGTGATTATGAATGCGACTATTATGCCCTCGACGCACCACGCTGTATATAAATATAGCATTTCAACTATACGTACACGATAACAACTCGTGTACATGATCTAACACCGTAAACACATCATCCATATAAATAAATCACGACTTGTCTTTTTTTAACAAACAACCGACAGTAAATTTTCGATTATTTCCAGAATTATATAAATTACAATTTAAATAGACAAGAGAGAAAGAGAATTTAGCAGTCAAGGAAGACGTTGGGAGTCGAGTACCCCTGCAGGCTCGCGCACTCAAGGGGAGAGCACCTCACTCAAAAGCACAAAGACATAGTTTTCACCATACGAACAAGGAATTCTGGTAAATCTAATTGGAAGGAAGAAAGACTCACCTCTCGCTCGCATAGAAAATACCCAAAGAATGCAACATGCCTACAGTCTTTGTACCTATTCGTGAGTAGGTGTACCCAACTGCCAACGCGTCACCAGAGGGGGAGAGATTGTCGCGACCGACTTGCAATTTGAATAGTGATCTAGCTAGAGCGTGAGTGTAGTCGAGAATGGTTGCCTAGACGTCGACAACCATCTTCTTGTGAATGTCAGTGTTGCCCACCACGTTGCAGAACTCCTCGAATGAGATCTTGCCGTCCTCGTCCTTGTCGGCGAAGAGAATAGTTTTGTCCACAATCTGCTGCAGTTGTGTATCCTTTAGGTTGTTGCCGACCATCATCTTGAGGACCTGGAACAGTACCATCGAACTTGTAATCAGATATCGCGCACACGTGCTTTTAATAAAAGTAGCTGCTTCATGATGTCATTTTTCACGATATGTATAGTGTATACACATACTATACTATGGCTTCAAATACTAGACTAATTATTATATTGAGAACAATGAAACAGTTGATACGTTTTCATAATATGTAGGTTTAGGAGCAAGACCCTACAGTAAGTAGGTACTACTTGCAAATCAGAAGGAAGGAAGAAATCACTCTGCTCGCCTTGGCAAGCCTATCACTATTAACCGGGACCTGTTTTCTGATTCCGAGCTGCTACTAACAATTTATAATTCTAACTAGAAAATTCAATAACCCACCCCCGCTGAGGGTCTCTACTTTATTTTTTATAAGTTAGTGCATTCTCAAGTTGAGACATAATACAAAGATGTACATGTTACCTGGAAGAGTTCACCATTGGATATGAATCCGTCATTGTCCATGTCGTAGATTCGGAACGCAAACCGCAATTTTGATAGCTTGTCGCCCTTCACGCTGAACTGCGAAACACCCTGAATGAACTCCTTAAAGTCTACCTGCAATGTGACAAAGAACCATGTTACACTTACACCAGATTTGTCGTGTCCCTACTGTGCGTGTTCGATATAATACCATCAAACACGTTTTGCTGCGTAACATCAGTGTCTGCACGGATATCAAACCGTGTGCATCTGTATTAGCTATCCCCATATATTATGGTTTAGCATTTAACGTAGCAATTAGCATTAACTGTACCATGGTTTCATAGCCATCGTAACGTGAACAGTGTTGCTCTTCTCACTTCATGTACTAGCTGCCCGTACATTAAAAATATCCTAACTCTAAGTCGCTTTGTACGACACCCGTCGGCAGAGATGGGTAGCCCTTTTATTATATTCTACTTTGACTGAAGACACAAGGATGAAATGTCTGATTAAATAGTGTCATGGCTGATTTAACGGTTTTTGAAGTTTCCTTAAACAAACAACAGAGTCTATTGTAACCTAACTCTCGAATATATCATAAAAGCCGTGTCTGTTCAATATTTATGGATATTATCAAGTGAAACCAGTTATTCATAAATAGATGAGGCTCTTAAACGTTATGTAAACACAATCATTGCTATCGTCGTGGAGAGCCACTAGAGATGTCCCTGCATTGCCGTCCGTTACTATCCCCGATATATCAGCAATAGTGGTCCAGCTCAGCTCTAATCAATTTGTTTATCAACAAATCGTTCCAATCCAACACTCCGGATCTCAATCACGGCGCTATTATGCTACCATTTATCACTTAATACAACGGTGCGTTCTTGAACTTAATACCCAATGTTAGAAGCTTACGTCACAACCCACTTGTTTGGACAACTAAACCAATGTTCATGTTTCTTACTATTTGGTGATATGAATTCTTCCAACATAAACGTATATACGTCGGTTCTAAGCCAAGCGAGACTTATTTACACGGCGATGTTTTATGGGAGACATTACCATGCCTTACGACATGGTGGGCAGCTCATAAAAAGGTTGGGTATATAGGTACACAAAAAGATTTGCAGTTTGTAATTTATAGGTCGTGTGGAGTATAATAATAACTCAATAACCAAGACAAGGTGCATATACAGAAGATTTTAGAATACTACGCCATGATACTGTGAGCTTAGACGTTATCTCAAGACAGTCTATTGAGAGGTGATTCTGAGGGACTATGCGCTATAATCCTTCCCTTACTCAAAGGAGGCTCGTTAGAACATGGGTTAACACTTCGCATACCGAGTAGACCCGTGCTCACAAGTGGCATAGTTTATAAACAGGCCTGATATTTAATATTATTAGTAGACTCCTCAGTAAACTCTGTAACATCTGCGACCGCTTTCCTTTCAACTTTGGTTTTTCCAATTGTATACATAATTGAATTCTTTAAAAGGGGCCTATGGTTTTTGGCAACGCGCAACAAACCCCCTGCTGTTGGATTTCTTAACAGAAAAACCCAGTGATTCTTTGCACGATACGGGAATGGACCGGGACGTTTAACAACAAAATAAAAATAGAAAACGCGAAATCTCGTAATATTTATTCAATACAAGAATGAGAACAATAAAGTACTAGGGCCACCCTATCTATTCTATTGTGTCGTACAAGACGATTAAGGGATAGGGCTGTCCTCGATCCGTCGTAACATACGTACACTACATCCTATGAAAATGCCAGCTCGGCCACTTGTATGAATCATACATAGTTTGAGAAATGTATACTAATAGAGACATCCCTGTCTAAGCCCCGTAGGCTTAGACAGGTATGAGTATAAGTATGTGCTTATACTTATGAAGTTAGAATAACATTTTGGCGTGAGATGGCTTATTTGTATTCCGTAGCCATTAAACCTCAAAGCTGTATTTCTCCTTGTTTGGACAGACAGAGATAGCACGAGCCCAGTAATGGTTCAAGGAACTGGCAACTATCTGCTATAATCGCGCCATTAAACTAAACGGAAGTCGCCCGCGGCAACTGGTGGCTGTGCGGGGCACGCGTTTGACACAACGCTTCGAACAGTGCGTAAGTTATTTTAGTCTGTTTCTATTTAAAATTGTGCTCACGTATTCCAATATATTGCCTCGTTAATCCCTTGGCATAAGTTCGTAATTATGGGAGCGTGCGTGCGTGATGTCATGGGTTCGATTCTAGGATTGGACAAAGCGTTCAGGCAATTAAAGATTTTTGAATGCTTGGCAACGGCGGTAACCCGAAAATAATTGATAGGTGCAGGTGTACGCTAGTTTGTTAATTTATGTTTGGTTTTTAGTTAGCGATTTTAGCAAACGGTCCTACTGTTGGTAAGCGGTTAACGAAACGAAAAAATTAAACTTCTACGTCAACGCAATCAAAAGATTATAATTACGCATTGCAGCGCCAGGCGCGACCCTTTAATTTTTGTTGTTCGAAAGTTTTAATATTACTATATTTCTGAATATCTTTTGAAATATCGTAATATTAAATCTTCTTAAAACTTCGGTTTTCTAGAGCGTTCTCTCTGTCGTACATCGGACTGACAGGTAAAAGTAGATAGATCATGAACTATAGACTGGCTATCAGCATATACGAGAGAGGAATAGCAATAGTTTTAGGTAGATTTCGATGAAATCGATCTACCTATTGGTTTCTTGACTACTGTCGAATTTAAAAAAAAATTCTTCATAGGAGGTCTAGTTATGACCCCCTGAGTCCGAAATGACCACTGGTCAAAAAGTTTATATATATATATATATGTATGTATGGTTCCACTTCCCAAAATTTGCGGCACTCTCACGGTCGCATTTTTGCCCCGATCGCTTTCAAACTGCGGTCAAAAATTGCTTGGGTGTAAACTTAGTTTAAGTTCGTGAACGGGTGGAATCCGGCCTAAGGGGACGGTAGGGCCTGACTTTTTGTGAAATCAGTTTTTCCTCAAAATTTCACGTTCCATGAAAGATATTCGAACCGTTCTAATTTTATCCCATAGTATACATGAATACCAACAACTTTTAATTATAAACCTATAAGATTAAAACTTTAACTAAAAGTGGAGGGGGGGAAAACCAAAATTTTTCGGGAAAAAAATCATAACTTCTAACCGGTGAACATTCTTGCTGTAGAAAACATTTTTAATCGATAGGCCATTTTTAAGTCTAAAATAAATGTCTGAAAAGTTTTTCGCTAAAAGTTACCGTTTTCGAGAAAAAAAAAATAAACTGTTTAAAGTCCGTAATTCTCTATATAAAATAATATTAATTGCTTCACGAAATCTACCTGTGCGTTCCCCCTGCGGGAACGGATTTTTTTTATTGCCAAGCTATGAATTTTACCCATAATATTATACATATATTATAGGTTACCTTATAATTCAGAATTTTTCGTAATGTTACCTCTGATCCTCTAAAGTCGATAGCTTCGTGTAATTTTGATTTGGGAGATTTGATGGTACGTAATAATTAGGAATTCAGTGCAGGGTGCGACTGAAGTAAATTGAGATGAGCGAGCAGGACTCTTACTTGAAAATAAGACATCTTACTGCGGTCGCGCGCTTAGCTAAGTCCGCGCGCTCGTGAAACTTTTTTTCGGTGATTATTCCTCAATGGTACATCGGACATGAACCATCTCGCTTCAAAACACTCCTCAGTATCCACACTATCACCATGGTAAATTTGGTCAAGATCGCGCGAGTGGTTACCAAGGCAGTAGCTCTTACAATGTTGAGCTGAGGGTGCCATGTCTGAGTGATTTGGAAAGGAGCATGTTTTGCAAATTGTAGTTTTTGAGAAATCAGCTTTAGAATTTTTTGTTCGGTGATTATTCCTCCGTGTCTTGTCCAGTTTTCTTTTTTTAATCGGTTATAGGTTACGTTTTGGCACCAAAACTTAGATTATTACTAATTGTGGTTTTGAGAAATCAGCTTTTGAATTTTATGTTCGGTGATTATTCCTCCGTGGTACTTCATAATTTAAATTTGTATAGCCTATGTCCGTCACATCACTATCATCTATGATTATACTAAAAATCTAGGGCTCTAGGCGCCAGAGGGACACAAACGAAATACATCGAGTGGAGTGAAAGGTGCTTTCGCTCGACTTCGTCTCACTCTCAGCTCAACCAATTAGGTACAATCAAACGTACGGCAGATTATAAGTCAGACCACGACTTTCAAACAGAAAAAAACACATCAAAATCCGTTCAGAAGTTTTTGCGTCAATCGCGAACAAACAGACAAACAGATAAGAATTCCAAAAAAAAACCGGTCAAGTGCGAGTCGGACTCGCCATAAAGGGTTCCGTAACAGCAAGTAAAATTTTTATATTGAAGTTGATTGAGTGAAGAGAAAATGCGGTTTACGATTTATGACGCATTAAAAAAAATTACTTAGTAGATCTCGTTCAAAACAATTTTCAGTGGAAGTTTACATAGTAATGTACATCATATATTTTTTTAGTTTTATCATTCTCTTATTTTAGAAGTAGGTACACATTTTACCACCTTCGAAGTGTCTCTCGCGCAAACTAATCAGTTTAGAAAAAAATGATATTAGAAACCTCAATATCGGTTTTGAAGACCTATCCATAGATCCCCACACGTATGGCTATGGCGAAAAAAATTTTTTTGAGTTTCAGTTCTAAGTATGGGGACCCCCAAAATGTATTGTTTTTTTTCTATTTCTGTGTAAAAATCTTAATGCGGTTCACAGAATACATGTACTTACCAAGTTTCTACAGCATAGTTGTTCTTATAGTTTCGGAAAAAAGTGGCGACAGACAGACAGGACGAATCTATAAAGGTTCTGTTTTTTGCCATTTGGCAACGGAACCCTATTAAGATTTTTGTTATTTCAGAATCGTTCATTTAACATAACCCAAGCCCATATATATAACCCATTTTTTTTCTTAAATATCTCCAATATACAGACAACTAATTTAAAATTTTATAATAGTATAGATTTACTGTTAAATTTATACGCACTGCGTTTACACTATATGATTTCATAGCTGTATATTTTTAAAACGATTTTTTTTATACCACACGAGCTACCTGACGGGAAGCGGTTACCGTGGCGGCGTAGCCTATGGACGTGTGCAACACCAGGGACGTCATACTTGTGCTGCCGACCCTATAGAAACCTTCTAATACCTTCTTCTCGTTCTTGAAGAACCTCATATGTGGGAACTTCGGTTTTAACATGGCCGAACACTGGCAAATCTTCCTGTATGATTATGAGAATAATTTAAGACGACCCATCAAAAACGGCGTAATTGAACTAGTACTTTATATTCTAGTCGAATAGTATATTTCAGTTTTTTATTTTAGTGTGTATTTATTCTCTGTCTACAACTAAATGTCAGACTAATGTGCGAGAACGCTCTACAAAACCGAAGAACTCCGATCTTAGCCCGGACAGTCTCTGCCGACGTACCAACCAAAATGCCGTTTACTGTATGTTACCCACATCACAAAAGATATCTGTACCTATGTCTGTCTCTCAAGATTAAAAGCTCTACAGCAACGTTAAGTGCGCCCCTCAATGCAGTTTTGTACGGAACCCTCAGTGCGCGAGTTCGACTCGCACTTGACCGGTTTGTTTTAAATTACGTCTATTAAGATTACCGCAAAAGAATGCAGTAAGCATTGGTATACTATTTCCATTTCTTTATTTTCTCGATGACAGCTCCTGTGGAAACTTGAACGAACGTCTTTTTTACATTATGTATACATTATTTAATAAAAATATGACGCTTACGCACGTACAAGTTCATAGCAGAGTCGGAGAAACTGATAGGGATGCAGCTCTCGATAAACGTAACACGATAACAGACCCGATATTTTTTTACAAAATGTAAGAAACTAAACTATTGCCGGATAAGTTTGTACAAATTTATTAACTAGTATTACATTTCATTAGAAGATGTAATTATATTATGTTGATTCTTTATTTATTTATTTAATCAAAATCTGATGAATCGTCACTATCACTCGATGAGCTCTCCTCATCATTTATTATAAGTTCCTGTACTTCTATATTATCGAATGCCAGATGAATTGCCCAATCCGACGCTATGTTTTGGGTTACTTCCGCACATGCATTTTTTAATAAATCTAACATCTTGTTTGCCGTAAAAGGGGGGGGTGTATTGTTTCGAGCGGCGTGTTCATTGATTTGTGCTCATATTAATTCTATAGCATTGTACTGGCAATGATACGGCGGAAGTCGAAGAACCCAATGACCACATTCGGCAGCTATTTCGTCGATAATATATCTTTGAGGGAGGCTTTTTTTTCGATTTTAAAATATCCACTAATTGTACTTTTAATAGAGTATTATCCACATTTTCGCCATGACGTTGGAGCCAGTCAATTATCTCTTGTTTTTTATTGGCCTGTGTCGGCATTTTACCAATTTGTCTGGAGTGATATGTAGCGTTGTCCATAATAATTATCGACGGTTCTTCCAGAGATTGCACCATTTCTTTAAACCATCCTTCGTAAATCTCCGCGTTCATTTCTTCGTGGTAGTCCACTGTTTTCTTGGATTTAAAGGCCACTAAAGCATCTGACACGAATCCTTTCGTAGACCCTGCATGGCATATGATAAGGCGTTCACCTTTACCCATTAGCACTGAACTAGTGGAAGCGGCGGTGTCGTCAGTCCAGTTCTTAGATACTTTGTGGTTTGCATTTAACCAAGTCTCGTCAGTGAAAATAACATTTGACCAATCTGATGTTTTTGGCTTCGCTCAAAAATTCGCAGCGAGCCATAGGAACGTTGTGACGCTCCATCAATATTTTACGTTTGTCCGATATTTTATAAGAAAATCCAATTTCTTCCAAAACCAAGCTTAATGAAGATTTTTGGCCATGGCACAAAATACATTCACGTAAAGAAACAACAAGTTTTTTAAGTGTTGGAATTTCTTTGCACAAGTAATAGTCATATATATGACGGCGAATAGCGTCAGCGTCGAAGTTGTCAACCGATGTCACACGACGTGGTTGGCGTTTTTTCTTCTGCGTACGAAGCTTATTTTCCTGCATGCCGCTTGTACCGTAAGCTTCGGTAGTAATTTTTGAAACAGTAGCTCCACTAATTTCTAATGCGGCCGAAACATGCTCTCGCACTTTCGACAGTGGTAATAGCGGGCCATCATTTTGATACCCTGCTTCAAAGTAATTACATACCTTGATCACCAGTTGCCATCGCCTGCCGTTTCAGAACAGATCTTTTAGGCATTTTGATATTTGACAGCTGGGCAGCAATCAATACGGAGGAACACAAAATACACAACGTAACGTATGGATAATGTGAAAAAACTCAGCGAACAGAAATGTAGTGACTATATAGCACGACCGTCTTGTTGCGAGTGACAGATTAAAACAAACACAACATGGCGGAGGGCCATTATTTGTTCCCACGTTGAAAAAATATATTTGAATGTTTTTGTTGTATTTGTCTTTGTTCAAAAAATAATAAATATATGCGACCGATATCATTACTTATTTGGTCACAACACTACAACTATCAAATTAGAACTGTCATCGAGAAAATAAAGAAATGAAAATAGTATATTTATTTATTTATTTATATATTCTATAGTAAAGTAATTCTAAGAAAAAAAAGATCTACGTGTAAAGTCGGCTGTATACATCGGCCCAAATTGCGCCTTGTTCGTTTACGAAAATGGCGGTTCAATGTTCTGTATACTGTGGAGCAACGTATACAGCCGGTTTAAGATAGAGCAATCGGACAAGTGCATACCTCTCCGTTGCCGTCAGCGTCGAAGATGTCGATGACGCGCTGCACGAGCGGGTTCTGCTGCAGCTCGGGCAGCGACATGAACTCGTCGATGGACAGCGCGCCCGAGTTGTCCAGGTCCAGCTTGCGGAAGCGCTTGCCGAGCCGCCGGATCTCGTCCGCGTCGACTGCCAACACACACGCACATCACACCATCGCGGCTCGAGTTGGCCGCGCGCTCTAGCGCCTACACACTTACACATACCTACAGCGGTGTATGTACACACGGCTCCTCTGTATGCACTCTACTTCGTCGCTGTCATACGACGACATCATATAAGAAATATCGATTGCGCGGCTGGGATTGACCTCGGCCTGTATCGATGTAGCATTCAACTCGAATGTGTCGCGTCTCCAGCATGCAACGCGGCAGGTGTATATAGATGCATTCCATTCTCATAAGATAACATTTCTAACATTTCTACTCATTACAGTTCATTCACTAAATAACAAGTGTCAACTCGTAAGTCGTTGGCAATGTTAACATATATATATATCTAGGTACCTAAGTGTGTTGACACAACACGAACGAACACATTAGCTATGCGTGTACTGGTAACAAAAGATTATAATATATACGTCATAAATATACATTATTCTAAGTGGCCTGTCCTCATGTACGTACAAAGAATCTGTCCTTTCAGAGGTGACTGTCTTTGAACTAATTAGATAGTCTTTACAAGTTATCTGCGGACGCGACGCGAGCGTTTTACACCAAAATATTCATGAATACTCTTACCACGAGTTTCACCTTATCGCAAAATGCGTCATTCATTACGTACAATATACAAGGAATTTTGCATAGAACCAACATGTTGTACAGTCAGCCGTTAGGAGACGACGCGGCGACGGCTCGAGCCGGGGGCGAGCCGACCAGGCCCCGGCTCGCCGCCGGCGCGAGCCGCCGCGCGCGGCCCGGGGACTGCACGGCTGCGTCGCGTCGTCATGTATATCGTGTAGCAACAAAGTGTACAAACGCAAATTATTATAACACGTGAGCGCACACAGATTAACTTTTATCGACCTTCATTGTTGGCTGTTCCGTTCTATAAATAACATTCAAAGCAATGCTAAGGATGCGCACTGATTACAGCTTCCCCTATAATGTACAAGTATAATTAAAATAAACAAACAGCTGAATTTGTTTTATTTCGATATACCCTCAATTTATAGATGAATAAAATGATTCTTCGCAAAAAAGGATCTTACGCCATGCATAACAGAGAGCCGAACGCTCTGCGGAATGTCAGCATTATGAGGAAGTATATACGAGTGCACACCCTGATACAGACATATCGAGAGTAAGGCGAACGGTCTCGCTCGTGCCCTCGGCTCCAGGCGGGCGGCAAGTAGCGGCCGCGGTGCTGCGCAGCGGCGAGCGAGAGCCCGCGTCTCTCACACACACACACAACAATAACTAACACAAGCCACGAAAAAGGTCAGCATCAGGTTATGGCAGTGCATAACAAGTAGGACTCCCTAATGGCTTTAGAATCTAAGTATTAACTGCAAAGGTTGCTGAACGCTTAGTGCAGTCAAGCGTCAACAGGCGAGAGCTATTTATGTGCGCCAATAATACGTCGACGCTACCGATCGGCCGCGCCACAGGCGACTACAAGGGCGGGAGGATACCTCGGCCAAGTTTGTAATTGGGTAAATCAGAAAATGACATTTAAAGAGCACGAAACTTAGACAAATTTAGGTACAATCACAAAAAATGAATAGGTGACCAGTGCTTGTGGAGTCCACATTACTATGTACAACAGCTGACCTCTCTCTTCCGCTTGCATAGATTCCTCACACCTGAATGGTATCATAGTAGCATCTAATACATCCATAGCTTAAAATATCTAACTAGAAGGCTGCTGTGACGCGGGATGCACTAACAAAACATAACTATGGATCTTATATTATCCATCCAGAACAATTTTTTACACTATAACATTTCATCAAGGCGGAGGAATTATGCAGAATGTGAGTGCAGTATCTCAATACTACATCATTCACATGTGTAGTTCATAAAAGATGGAAACAATACAACATAACAAAGTGTATGAAGCACTCAAACAAGCACAAGGAAGAAAACATTAACATAACCTCAGTGCCATTTCGGTAAATATAATACCGATAGCCCCACTGAGTTTTCATGTATTAACCTTGAAAGCCTTCACACGTAATAATATATTATAATTCGTAGGTACAAGGTAAATAGACTAGTATTGCACCGATCACTTCCACGCTTGTTTGAGATAGTACTTTACAATGTGTTCATAGTATTACAGAAAAATTGTTCTGGAGGCTAATGTTATGTGTGCGTGCGGTACTCTAACATGGAGATGAACATCGGAGGCGAGTGACACTACGACACTCACAGTTCTCCACCTTAAAATCAATGCAGTTTACACGGGCTGAAAACAAACCTCTTGTTATGCTTTATTTGCACACCCTATATGGCAGGTATACTGTATGTTATATGCACGGGACTCTGAAGTGTCTGTTGCAACAAACTTGTTAGTTGGAGATGAGGCAATGTGTTAGCCACACAGATATTAGAATACATAGAAAGCATTTCATTGATTACTAAAGTTACTGAAACATACCAGATTAACTTTATGGTTAAATTAATACTTTTAATAGATTTATTCACCAAATATTATATTTAGACTACTTTAAAGTATCTCAAAACACTTTAGGCAAGACTTAAGCATTTAATATCATAGTCTTAAATGAAAAGAGAAAAAGATTAGAATGGGAAAGAAGAGACATCAGAGGGAATAAAGAAATTGAATACTCACAATTTGAACATAGTTCCATGGGAATAGAATTCTCGTTACCCTGTAAGAACAAGTATTGGCATCGGGTTATCGATATGTAATAATTAATGAAAGCTTAAGTAAATCAGTTCGTGCACTTGAATTAATTCATGATTCTGTATAAATGGCAGAGATCTGGGGCACCATAGGCACCGGTTTCATTCTCAAACTCGGACCCTCCTGTCCCTAAGATCTGAACCCGTAATCTTCTCATCACTGAACGCCATGCACAATAGCACTAGTACTAACCATTTTCTTTGTTTTAATTAGGCTTTGAAATAAATACACACAATCCTTGCGATGTGTCGAAAATTTAACACAAATTCTATTAAGTCGCACAAATGAAAGCTCACTACACCTTCACACCATCGATCTAAATCTAAATAAACGCACAGATTATACAATATCTACGGACCACAGTACACAAAACAGCACAGCACTCAACAACGACTCAACAGAATTAATTGATCACAATGATCACAGTTTATACTGTAACATTTCTAAACGAATAATAAAATATATTTTACTTTATTATGTTATTAATTTTTTTATTGAATTTATGTACACACAAACACAAAAATTAAAAAATATTATAAAATGGATTATGGATGATGGACATATTAGTACAAAATACCATAGTACAGTAAGTTGAGTACAAAATAATACAGTATAACTTCTTATAAGCTTAAGTTGTGTGTGTACTTGTGCAAAATTTTTAATGTTGCTGCACCATCGGGTCTTACAGTCGATCACTCGCTAAAAAATGTTCATCTGAGGAATTACTAATTATGTAATTGAAATTAATTATTTGCTAATGCAGTAATCTAGGTATGTAATATTTTCAACTATAGTCCCAGTTACCAGTGTTTGTTTCAGCTCGCTGATAAATATTCCTCTATGGAGCCTTTATCTCCAAAAAACAATTCTTCTCAACACATCCCATTGTATAGGCGGTAGAACACGCACAGAGATACAAAATCTCTCCTAAGGCTGAGAGGTTCTACATTGCCTGTAAGTATGGGATTGTCGACGATCCTCGGCGCCCGTCTTTGCACGGAGTCGATCTGGTCAAGTTGGTAAAAAGTTAATAGCAGTACTCCACTTACTGGACTTAAACGACTTAAACAGAAGAAGTCTTTGCTCCGCAATGAAGTACTGTTTCGCAGGCACTTGCAGTACTGGACTTCGCTATATATATCAACACCGAGGATCCGGATACTATTGGAGATGGTAAGTGGTGTGTCCAGGCATTGTAGCACTACAATAAATGGGGATTTCATAGCGGTGAATGCACATACTTGTGTCTTAGTGGGGTTGAGTTGGACCAGGCAAAGTCTACCATAATCAGACACTCTTGTGAGAGTTGTTTCGATTTCAGACACAAGTTATTCGCGACCATCTTCCAATGTGGACCGACGGATGTTAGCCCGGTCCGTGTAAAATGCATCTCCGGTATTGTTGTCCGCATAGGTGGTTTCACTGGTGGTAGAAATTTGATGACACAAATTTGTCAAAAAATTCGGCCGGGTGGGTACCACCGTGTACGATTGCGAAAAACCCTCCATAGTTATCCAATTTCGGTTTAATTGCGTTCAGGGGTCAGCAAGTGCATAGCCGGGCAGGGGGATTGTGGTCGCACTACTAGTGGGACCGGTGGGTGTCACGAGGTGCTGCGACGACAATCCTCTTTTGATGAGGCCATCAAGCTGAGTGCCAACATTGTTAACATGGTACGTGTATGTAATGGTCACCCTCTTGCCTGAGACTTTACCTTCATCTTACCATCAGGCTAGGTGAGGTCAAATTGACGTGTCCTATATATAAAAAATAAATAAAAATAGGAATGAATGGAGTCATCAGACAACATGCCATTCATATACAGCAGGGACAGGGTCAGAGACAACACGGAGCCTGGTGAAACACCAGCGTTTATGTCCATGCGGTCCGAGCAGCTGCCGTCAACGATGTTTGAATGCTTCTGTTGGGCAAATCCCACCTTCCTCCCATGGTCCCTCCAGTCATCCTGGCTATATGGACCGAATCACGGGAGATGCGCGCCGTATTTGCGATGGCTCTTTCCGGCGCGCACTTTTTGACTCTCTACAAATATTCTATTTCTGTCCCGAGCCCTCTCCCGTCTTTGTCGTCAGCCAGGGTCCTTTCCTCTCGTCCCAGCCTGCTCCTGATTTTATTCCAGGCATGCGCGAAGTCTCTCAATCGCCGGAAGTTCACCTCTGAGCTCACGAGTTCACAGTAATATACAGACCTTTCCGACTCGCGGGTGATCCCATCCATCATCTTATCCCTCAATTCCTCATACAGGGGGCATCTCCACAGAATGTGGTCTCGGCATTCATCCTTCTCGCCGCAGTAGCACAAGCTATCCTCACAGAGCTTCATGTCTGACAGTTTTTTCTTGAAACTTCCGTGGCCAGTCAGTATTTGGGAGACCTGGTAGTCCGGCTCGACCCAAGCTGCCTTGAGACGAGACGACACGTCCGGGAAAAATCGGAAGAGCTCCCTACCCTGGTGCCGAGCGAGGACTCACTCGCATCCATTGAGTCATTCCGTGACTTGCCCAGGATGCCCGCAGCCCCGGACGCGCCGGACCTGCGCTTAATCGTTAAGCGTCGCACGAAGGCGACGCCAATGGTGACCGACCCTTCTGCCCCCGGACCTGCGCGTACCCCGCGCAGCTCCGACTCCACCGAGAAGGAGGTCAAGCGTCCCAAGACGCGCTACTCAGACGCCGCCGCCAGAAGCAGCCCCGCGTCACAAGCAGACGCAGTCCCCGCCGCCGCTGAAGCCACGACCGCAGCGCCCGCAGCTAGCCAGGGCAAGAAGAGGTACCCCCCGATTATTGTGGAGGAGTTGCCTCACTTTGCCCAGCACCTGCGGGAATTGAAGGCCCAGTTGGACAGACCGGCCAACGTGCGCCCCTATGGGAACGGGCTGCGCTTCATCCCGACGGACGCTGATGAATACCGCCTGTTGCAGGCGTACTTTACAACGCTAGAAAGCCAGGAGGGAATCGCCTGGCACTCCTACTCTCCCGCCTCGGACAGAGGGGTAAAGGTGGCCATTCGAGGGCTGCCAGTGAACGCCACGCCGGAGGTGATTGCGGACGAACTTCTCGAGCTGGAATTCGACCCCGAGTACATACGTGCTATTCGGGGTCCCGGCGGACGACCCGGCTGCATGTTCCTGGCAGTCCTGAAGAAGACTCGAGTTGTCATCCCAGACATCTACGAGGTCAAGGAGCTTCTCGGCATGCCCGAGATTCGCATTGAAGCCTGTCGCGGAAAGCGGAAGCCCGCCCAATGCCACCGATGTCAGCAGTTCCGCCACAGCAGCCATCACTGCCACCGCACGCAGGCCTGCGTGTGGTGGCAGTGATGGCTGCGGCGGTGAACACGCTGCGCGGGACTGCCCTCGGCCGCGGGAACAACCCGCCACCTGCGCCAACTGCAGTGGCGATCACCCCGCCAACCACTTCCGGTGCCCCGTCTTCCGACGCGAGGCCCGGAATAAGAAGGTGGTCACAGCCGCCGTCACCGGCGCGTACCGCAAAGCCGGCCCGCACCTGTGAACCCACAGCCTCTCGGGGAGAGTCAAAAAGGCGCGTCGCTCATGGCGGAAGCGGACGCGTCCTCCACCCGAGGGGCAAACACCGCAGCCTCTTCCGGAGGAGGAAGACACCGCAGAAGAAGGGGCAGAAGGTCCCGCAAAGCGCAGCCCACGACAGAGGAGGAGGCCGCCACGCCGGCACCTTCTTCGCGAGGCGCGCCGTCCATCCCACCGGAGCCCGCCTTGGAGCTGGTGGAAGCGGCGTGCCAAATGGATCCTACTCCAAGGAGGGAGAAGAGGACCCAGACGGCCGCCGCAGCGAACGCCCCAGCGACCAGCCCCTCCGCCAAACTGGCGGCAGCGCAGGCACTAGTCGCGGAGCTAGCGCTGGCCGATATTAATTGCGACGACCTCAGCGAGTTGATCCTCAAGTGCATCGGCGTGACTATGGATAGTCTGGCGAGCCGCCTGCAGGGCGACCGCCATTGAAGAAGAAGAGAAGACACACAGACGCTGGAGGTCGCAGGAAAACCGCCGCCCCGTCGCTGGTCACTCGGAGCTAGGCCTTCACTGGGGAACCAGTGATCTCACCCGGCTCGGGTCGACCGCCGGGCGGCCTGAAGTCTAGCTGCCTACCGGCGTCACAAGCCAAAGGGGACTAAAACCCCCGCCCCCAGGACCATAGAGTGGAGAGCAAAATCGTGTTTTATGTAGGGCTTTTTGTGTAGTGTCTAGAGTAAAACCTGCGTAGGAGACGGGTACAGTACGTACTAGTATACACCGCGCCCGTACGTATGACACTGTTAAGGTGAGGGTCCCTGAGGAAGGGTTTTTTTAGATTAGGATTCTTCGAAAATGAGAAGTGCCTGTATTCTGAAAATCATATAATTATGTTACTCTAGGCTATTCAATATATTTTCGGTTATCCGATATACGATGACTTTCCCTGATAGAATTTGCTCTCAAAGATTGTTTAACCCAAAACGGATTCCAGTTTTATTTGAGTTATGTTCAGGTAAGAAAAATAGAAATGATACCAAAATTAAGGTTATTTATAAGAGAATCAAAAACATAACATAACATAACATAAACTCAGGCCTATATCCCCGAAGGGGTAGGCAGAGGTGCTAGCACCCACATTTCGCCAGTTTATGATTAGGTCCCAATGTAATAGGTGGCGAGCCTATTGCCATTAACCGGGCACTTATAAACCTGCGATAAATACACACATAACTTCGAAAAGCATCGAAAAGTCATTGGTGTGTGCCATGGTAAAACCTGGAATCAAACTCGAGACCTCGTCTCAGCAGTCCATTACCCATACCACTAGGCTACCGCGGTTTTACATACATTCTGAATTATACCATGAAAATTCAAAATATTTACGTTTTCTACCTATATGACGCGTTCGGACAGTTAATTAGTCCCGAGCGCAACGTGTTAGAGGCAGGACGTGTGCCAGTTTGCGACAGATGCACTGCGAAATCGTATAATTTTTGATCTGAGTGAGACGAAGTCGAGCGAAAGCTCCTCATACTAGACTTCAGGATTTTCTTTGTCACAGGTCTCCTCCTAAACTACTAATCCAATCAGAACCAAATTTGGCATGATTAAAGAGGTCAATCAGAGGAAGGTTTATGGATATATTTTGAAAAAATTAATGCTACCACAGAGGAACGATCACCGTTAAAAAAATCCAGATGGAATTACATAATAACCGCTCGAGACACTGTGACCAAACTTTATACGCTCAGAAAGCATGTCCAGCGTTGAGACTTTCAAAAAGAATTTTCAAAATCGGACTTTCCACGGAGGAATGATCATTGTTCAAAATTTTCAAAATCTGATTCACGATGTCTCACTCAGCTCAACATTGCAAGCAGCGATTCGCCTTGCACACCTAGTTAAATGTAGGTACTTAGCGTAAATGCCACATCGTAGAGAATGTGCCAGATGTAGAAATCCAATGATAAATAGTTGAGACTCGAACTTTTGCGAATGCGATGCTAGTGTAAGTAAACTGTTTCCTGTAAAGTATAAGTTGTGTAAATAGGTAAGTAGTTACTCATTGGCCAAATATTAAAACTGGTTGACAAAAAGACATTGGTCGATTCAATACAAGAATTTGTAATCATAGACATTGGTACTAATAGATGTATATCGAATGGTGGTACTAAATATTGGGAATATTACCTACCAGCGGCATAATTTAAACTGACATGAACCTTCTACACTATCAAATACTACTACTACCTGCCTCTGAATATTTATATTATAATGATTTCATTGCTGATGAAGCTTTTGCCATGGGGCCTAACTTCATGAATCCGAAATCCAATCCCGGTTGCATCCAAAGCTTACAGTTTGGTGCCCAGGGTACGCTTTTCAACTTCTCCTTTCCATAACCTGGTTCATTGTGACTTTTATGGGAGCAACTACCGTCTCACATCTTGCTTGGGCCCAGATGCTCTATGGATCTTAATTATTATTATTTCCAACGGGGACGCCGCCGGTGACCTGGCGGGTGATCAACCCTAGGACAGCTACGGATCTTAATTCTGCCCATAGATATATGGAACCCATGGGTGTATGGGACCCATGGATATATGGGCCCCTTGGGTGTATGGGCCCCATCAGTGAGGTATGTGTATGGGGCCTCATAGACGAATGGGGCTTCACGGGCTTATGGCCCCACGGGTTACATATATGTATGAGGCCCCATGGGTTACATATATGTAGGGGGGCCCATGAGTGTACGGCCCCATACGTGTGTGGGGGCCCATTAGTGTATGGCCCCTCATGGGTTAAGGGACCCCTATGGGTATATGAGACCCCATCAAGATCTTGCAATTTGGCGCCCAGGGGCCCCTCTTCTATTTCTTTTTTTCAGTTTTGTCCATATAAGCTTTTACGGGAGCGACTTTCTGGTAGCTATATTACAACATTATAATTATTATAAGCTTGATTTCCTTTATATAAAGTGCAACTAGAATATCTTTTATGTAATAGTTACGTCATTATTTGTGTTGATACTACAACAAGACCTTAAGTTATCCCTCGTTGTTTTACTGGATATTGACGCGAAAAACTGGACGCGGACCGCCAGCGTCTCGATTATACTATACCAGAAATACCTAAAATCGTCGAATACCCTTGCCATAATGACTGTTATCTATCTGTATCATTTGCATCAGTGTTTCGGCCTTCCTATTATATGTCTGTGGCTCTGTGGTTTCGGTGTTCAAAATATTTCGAATGAGCCAGATGCAAATGTCCCAATCTCATGAATGAATGATATCTGCCAATTCTACATCCCTATCACATAGGGTACGTTCGGGGAGCATGCTTTTAGTACAACAAACGGGCTACGCAGCCCTTAGGGAATTGTCCATTATGCGCCAGTAGCGCAAAAAGCTTGCTCTCCAAACTTTCCCAATGTCATTGTCCAAAAAATGTCAATGTCAAAGTCAGCCGCGCGAGCCGCGGCCCCTCCTCCCTCTCTACCCTTGCCCCCTTTTCTTTCCGAAGTTTCAACCATGGCGGCCGGGGTAGGTTAAATTTTATCGTGAAATATCTTCATGATCGGAGTGTTATTTTATTCGATGATATTAAACAAACTAAATTTTTATTAGTCTTCATGTGTGGTGTCTTTATTTTTTATAGGTACTTTACACTTATCCGGAAAACTTCCGTGCTTACAAGGCGTTGATCGCCGCACAGTACTCCGGAGCAGATGTGAAAGTAGCTCCTAACTTTGTGTTCGGTGAAACCAACAAGACAGATGCTTTCTTGAAGAAGTTCCCAGCCGGTAAAGTGAGTGTTATTGAAATCCTCCGCTGCAAATTCCGGTACTCGTGTCGGCTTATTTAGTGAAGGTGACGTGTAAATTCTGTGATTTTTGTAGGTGCCAGCCTATGAAAGTGCCGACGGCAAAGTACTTCTTACAGAAAGCAATGCTATTGCATACTATGGTAAGTTTGAGAAGTTGTATGTACTAATTATAATACTTTTCGAATTATAACCCACAAACATCTGTATGGCCAGAATTTGACTTGAAAGGTGCCAATCCCTACTTGAAAATAATGAGTATAGCTATCGCTGAAACGTGAAATTAACTAACTGCATTATAACAACTCTAAATCGTGAGTCTGAAAGTACTATATCTTAGAGTTTTATTGTCACAACAAATTTGTTTGGGTGTGTTACAGTTCAGAATAATTCTAGCTCGTGTGACTATTTAAAAACATTCCAAGCTGTGACATTGATGTATCAGTTCAAATCAACAAAAAAAAAGAATTACGATCATACTTTAAATTTCTTATCTATCATAGGTATAAATTTATTCCAAAATTTATAAGATTTTCAATTAAGATATATATAGATAGAATAACATTACCATAAAATTTGTGTCTTGTCATAAATAAGTCCTTCATGTTTTTCTGGAATACATAGTATATCCTTTGAGTAAACATATTATTTTCTAAATTCACATTTAAAATGAAAAAGTGCGAATAACATTTTCTGCCATCCCATGTTTTGAATGCCTACATGCTGTGTTTATTCTGTTACTTTGCTCATACTTCTTTTTAACTGTCCTTATGAAAGTACTCTGCATAATAATGAATGCTCCATGTTTCATTACTAACTCTCAGGTCAGCACTGAGATTTAAAGATGCCTACAGTGAAAGAAGAAATTACAAAATAAACTAAATCTCATCCTTTAGAGTGGCAAAAAGCTTGCTAGCAATTTGTTGGAGTCTACTATAAACTTTACATGCTTAAAAAGGAGAGCTCTTATACTCATATGGATATGCAACTTAGTGTATACCATACATGCCAATAATAAATCTTTGAAACACTAGCTAAATGGGCACATTCTCTGGGTGTCCAAATGGAAAATAGGTGTGACTAGGTATGAATTAGCTGTATAGACATACCAAAACTCCCATGCTATATGGTAACGATAGTTGCAGGTGTGTTGGTAATTTAAGCAAACAATTGTTTTACAGTGTCAGATGCAACACTACGAGGTGGTGACCTGGCCACACAGGCACGAGTTTGGCAATGGGCCTCCTGGGCTGACAGCGAGCTACTACCTGCCTCCAGTGCCTGGGTCTTCCCCTACCTCGGCATCATGCAATTTAACAAACAGGTTGGTAATTTTCTATCTACTACAAATAGAAGAAATAGTCTAAAACTGGATGTAATTTTTTTTGGCCCTCCTGATACAAGGGTTAGTGTTCAATGATGAATTCTGTTTTTTTAAAATATTGTTCCACTTATCGGTCATATATTTAAAAATCAAATTCACCGTGTTTGTGTGTTGAAAGTTAAAATAAATTCATGATATTAATTTGTCTCGTAGAATGTTGAGCGTGCAAAGCAAGATCTGTTGGCTGCATTGAACGTTTTGAATTCTCACTTGCTGACACGCACATTCCTCGTCACAGAAAGGATCACACTGGCAGACATCATCGTCTTCTCCACACTGCTGCACGCGTTCCAGGTAATCATTTAGTTTCACAGAACAATCTGTTCACTTGCAGTATGAGTGCGTCACATATCCATGACGCCCGGGGTGTGATGTTTCACAGGATTTATGTTCACCATATATTTATTGGCTGAAATTTGCAACATTTTGATTGGCATGGAATCAATATCTGTAACGGTTGGGAGAGCCATTTCCAGACATTTGGATGATGCCACAACTGATGGGCTCCTGGCATGCGCAGCACGTGCTGGACCCGGGCGCGCGCGCGGCGCTGGGCAACGTGGCGCGCTGGTTCCTCACGCTGGCGCAGCAGCCCGCCGTGCGGCGCGTCGTGGGCGACGTGGCGCTCGCCCGCGCGCCGCCCGTCTACGACCCCAAGAAGTTCCAGGAGCTGGCCGGCGCCGGCGGCAAGAAGGTACCCACTACCCACATTACACTTACGCACCAATAGATCAAACGTTTGACGGGAATCCAGTACTTTGATATCGGTGAATCTTTCAATAATCGTGAAATAAGTAGCAGGCTAGGCATTCATCATTTCAGTACAAAATATGTAATATAATAATATGTCAGTTCTGACCGACTACCTGGACGCGACCTAGATATGCGAAATTCTCCGATGTATGATGCGTCTTGGAGTGTTAGCCTACGATCGACAGTCCCCGGTTCGAATCCTGGCCATTACACTACCGTCGTGAACCCACTCCTAACACAAGCAATAATTAAGCTTAGCTGGACCCCTCCAGCTTAAGGGTTAGTAATTTCGGTAACTAATATACTGTTAAAAAAAAAACAAAAAATAGCTTCAAAAATTCATAGGACATAGGTTACTTTTTATCCCTAGAATAGGTTCCCACGGGAAGGGGGAACGGGATCAAAATTTCTGCGCGGGCGGAGCCTTCTTCAGCAATAGAGTGGTTCATAATTGGAACTCACTGCCAGAGGATGTTGTTTCTGCCACTTCTATAAACTCATTTAAAAACAGACTCGATAACTGGCTACGACTGGACAATTCAGTGCTAAAAAAAGTGACGGACTGTTAAAATGAAGCAAAAATACTACTAAAATTGTATCACTAGATGTGAACGAACAGCTTGCAGCTGCTCGTTCATAATAAAATAAATAAATAAATAAAAAAAATATCCTGTTACCTTTCTGGCTCTCGTACTCCCAACCCCACTCCGTTCGACTGGGCCCCTATCATAAATCGTTTATGGAATAGGAGTCTAGATTCAAGCTCGGACGCGTTATTATCTTTCGGGAGTGCCCTGACTGTGTCATCTTGGGATTTACCTAAGATGTGGGCTTCTTAAGTTTCATCCCAAAATTATTTGATCCCTAAATAGAGCAGAGGAATCAGCAGAGTGCGCTAGTCCAAGCCACAATTTTAGCGATTTTATGACAGTTGCATCTATTTTCGCCAGTAAGGTTTTACCGAATTCATACACCAGAAAAGGCCAAGTCAGCCGTGATGTTAAGTAGTTGTCATGTCATATATCCAAGCTTTTTTGATATTGTTCGGTGGTAGCTGATCTATCTTATTTAGGTCATTTATAAACGTATGGACAACTTCCAAGGATGGTGTGCGTCCTTTATAGTCTATCTTTCTACCAAGAAATATAAATGGCACCGATTCAGCAACTATGGAAACTGGTTTACCCCCAATGAGGAGTCCCGGGTCGTTGGAGGTAAATTTGGTGTCCCGTCTACCCAGACACAGACAGTGACACTTACTGGGCTTTGTCCTCAGACCATTTGTCCACGAACAGAACTCATCGACTTCCTTTAATAGTTCCTGACATTGTTTTGGATGATGCGTCAGTATTGCGAGATCGTCAGTAAAAGCTAAGATGGACTCTGAGTATATGTTATTTACTTTAAACTGATAACCCCATTTCTTTTCGTAACGTATTAACTTGGTAACTTGGCGACTAGCAGCATCCCTGAAGCAGTCCCACATTATACCGTATATAGTAAATTTTAGCTGCGAGTAATACGACTCGATTATCTCTATGACCACGGGTGGAAAGTTATACCATTGCAACGCGTATACCATAAGGTATGATACTGCCAGTGGGGACGCCGTTTGACCAGACGGGTGATCAGCCCTTCTATATGGGGCCATTTCACCCATTTCCCCTATAACGACTGTCATACATATTCGTATGGCAACCGGGACCGACATCTTAACGTGCTCTCCGAGGCACGACCAGACCAATGCAAATACTCATATTCATGCATACAAATATTTGCACTGAGCGGGGATCGAACCCGCGCCTCCTGCGTAGCGGCCGCTTTCAATACCGCCACGCCACGGAGGCTGTCCATAAGGTAATGTGGAATTGAGCCAAATGCATTTTCTAGGTCTATCCAACATACCGTTATCTGTCTTTCGTATTTTCTGGCATCTTTTAAGCTTTTAATTAAAGTAAAAATTGAGCGAAGTTGTATTGCATGTTCTAATTATGTGTGGTATTCTTGGAATTATAAAATAATTGATTATCTTTCAGTTAGGAATGGAAAGCTTCTCGAAATCGTTAAAAGTAATAATTGTAAATTACTAAATTAGCTCTCAGGGAAATACCATTAATAACAAATCACCAATAACCACAATTTCAGTTTGAATAAAGCTTTTGATTGGTTTTTATGTTGTAAAAGATAAAAGCCCTAATAAAAAGCATGAAAGTTCTTTGAAAATGATAATGGAAATATTTACAAGAACAGACTAATCTATAATAGGAGAACAACATAATATAACCCATAATAGCCATTTAGTTAAATCCTAATCAAGTCTAATTCTAGTCTTCTATAAAATTCACATCAATTTAGTTAATTGTTGTATGGTTGTAGGATGGTGGTGCCAAAAAAGAAAAGAAGGAGAAGAAGGAGCAGCCCAAGAAAGAGAAAATAGAAGAGCCCACCCCCGACCTAGCGGACGAGCCCGAGGAGAAACCTAAGGAGTCCAAGGACCCCTTCGACCTCATGCCTAAAGGGTAACTACTTACTGCACTAGCTTAATTACTTTTTTCTTTTAAAATTAGTACTACTAGTAACTGCAATTATTAGTATTCCCGTTAACCCCCTCCAGCTAAGCGACTTGTGTTAATAATGGGTTCACGTCGGAAGTGTAATGGGCAGGATTTGAACCCAGGACCTCTCGACCGTAACGAGTTAGTCGACTCCTTAACCACTAAGTTATCGACACCATTTTGGTTATACTCACTTCTCTATAGTTTTATCAGTTCCAAGCAATATTACCCACTTTCCATCACTTTTATGGGTTAATTTACCTCCATTTCAACAAGCAACATGATACTATATAGATGTAAATTATATAGTGATTCCATTCCTCACATTGTTATATTCAGGACTTTTATGAGTACTTGTTAAAAATTAATTTATCACTTGTTTGGCTGGTTGGTCAATGCCTCGCACACCAAAGACAGCAATGGGACACTCATATTGGCCTGTAACACTTTGCAAACAAGCAATTTGGTCGCACCCATATCATACAGATCGGAGGAATAGCCTCGGCAGTCCCATATAATGTATGGATTGCTACTTCTGGTTGTTAAATAAGAAAGTTATTTCCCCTGTGGAGCCATTCAGTCTTGCTGGGCAAAGCATGACTCTGCTAATTACAATTGCGAATAATAATAAAAAGTATAATTCTATTAAATTTTTAAGCATTTTGTACACTTACTTTTTCTAAGGATTTAGATCGGAAAAAGAGAACATCTAGAACGGGAGTTGAACCCGCGACCAGTCCCTTACAGGGGGAATGCTCTGACCAGCTGAGCTATCTGGACACGTCCCAGATATTCGAAATTCTCCGATATACTCTATACGTCTTAAGGCGACGCTGGAGCCATTACCGTAATTCTTGCGAACTACGGAAACAATGAATAACTTTACAGTCATTTTTAAACATTGTTTTTTGATGACTCCGCCTAATTAATTCAATTAAATTTTTAAGCATTTTGTACGCCTAATTTTTCTAAAGATTTAGATCGGAAAAAGAGAACATCTAGAATGGGACTTGAATTTGTTGCCTTAAGACGTATAGACTATATCGGAGAATTTCGAATATCTGGGACGTGTCTCAGCTGATCAGAGCATTCCCCCTGTAAGGCCGGGACTCCATCAAAGCGGAGATGTGTGCAGTGTGCTGCGTGCTGTGCGAGAAGAGATATTTTTCAGCTCGGGGGACTCCACCAAAGCGGAGAGGTGGGCGGCGTGCTGTGTGCTTTGCGAGAAAAGATGTGCGGTGTGTTGAGTGCTCAGTACGCATTCTGACACGAAAGGTAGACGATGTCGCTATTATTACAAAAAAAGTATCTTCTTTTACTTGAAGAAGAACTACTGTCTGAAGAAGCAGAATTGATAGCTTTATACCACCTAAACAAAAGAAAACATCGGTTTTGGAGAAGAAGTCACTTGAATTACCATACCAGTCATAGAGAATTTTTTACTCTGTTTAATGAGTTAGATGATGAAAGTTTTACCAAGTCCTACAGAATACCGAGGAATATATTCTACGAACTACGTAATTTACATCGCTCACAGCACACCGCTCACATCTCGCCTGCGCTGCGCGTCGCCCGCGCGCAGCTCACATCTCCGCTTCCACCGCGCCATACAAATATTCCACATCTCCGCATAGCGATCTCCATTGAAGCTAAGCGGAGAGGAGACGTATCAAAAACGCATTTTTGTTGGTTGTTTAAAAAACATCTCTCCGCTCGTCTCGTCTCCGCTTTGGTGGAGTCCCGGCCTAAGGGATTGGTCGCGGGTTCAAGTCCCGTTCTAGATGTTCTTTTTTTCTGATCTAAATCTTCAGAAAAAGTATAATTCTTTATTATTCAATTTTTTTTATTATATAAAGTATAATAATAAAAAGGTTGCATCACAAGCACTATCACTGTTCTGAAAATATGTTTACCTGTTTCAGAACTTTTGTAATGGACGACTTCAAAAGATGTTATTCAAATGAGGATGAGTCAAAGTCCATCCCTTACTTCTGGGAAAAGTTCGACCCTGAGAACTACTCCATCTGGTACGCTGAGTACAAGTACCCCGAGGAGCTGGCCAAAGTGTTCATGAGCTGCAACCTGATCACTGGTATGTTCCATGTTGTCAAACTATATTTATGAGAAACTCTATCTTTCCGAACCACTGCCCACTTGTCTTTTAAACCTGATCCACCTCAATAATTAGAGGGCGTAATTTGACGGTGTTTATATGCAGTTAGAACTATTACTTTTAGAAATGTTGTAATTGGTAAATCACTGCTGTCGAAATTTTTACTATGTACAAAAGAACATTTCTCATTTTTAAAGTGTACTTATATGTATGTTGATATGATAAAAACGGCTAAAAAGCGGCGATAAAAAGCCGTCCATCTTTATTGAAATTATTGTTTTGGCTTTAGACCAAAATGTTATAAAAAACTAGTACTTTGAAATAGAATAGAGAACACTAGTATTTCCGTTGACCGCACCAGCTAAATTGTGTTAGAAGTGGGTTCACCAGTAGGATAATGGGCAGGATTCGACCCGGGACTTATCGATAGTAACCACTAGCTACCGGGGTTGACGAACTGACATATGTAAAGGTTGATGACGGAGCGTTCGTCGGCAGGCATGTTCCAGCGGCTGGACAAGATGCGCAAGCAGGCCTTCGCGTCCGTCGTGTTGTTCGGGCAGGACAACGACTCCAGCATCTCCGGCGTGTGGGTGTGGCGCGGCCACGAGCTGGCCTTCCCGCTGTCGCCCGACTGGCAGATCGACTACGAGTCGTACGACTGGACCAAGCTGGACCCGGCCAGCGAGGACACCAAGAAGCTGGTGCAGGACTACTTCTCGTGGTCGGGCGTCGACAAGCAGGGCCGCAAGTTCAACCAGGGCAAGATCTTCAAGTGAGCGCGGAGGCCGCTCGCTCCGCGTATTGTAAAAAGAAGTCGCATTTATTCGATACTGCCGCCCGCGGGCCGCCTCGTCCTCCGCCCTCCGCCGGAGCCGGCTCTAATAAACTGTTTTTTATTTATTTATATGTGTTTTAGTTTCCCTCGAGTTGTTATCTTTCCGTCGTCTATTGATCAGTTGGGCGTTCGAGGTCCAAGCACGCTTGTAAGGTCTCTGCTCATTAGGTAGGTATAACCAAAATGTTGCAATAATATACACTTCTCATCAGAAAAATCGAAACACTTTAGTTTTTATGATATCTGTCCTAATTTAACACAAAAGGGTTTTCATTCCATGAAAAAAATCACATGATTATATAGCTGGCAGTTTGGCCATTACAGTTGTAAGCGAAAATTCTAAATTAGAATTTCATTGGTTTATCCTAAAAAAGAAATGAATCATTGTTTTGAGACAAAATGTGTTTTTAGAGTTGGAGTACATCTCACCTTTGAAACTAAAAATTTGCGTTTATCTTAAAACTTTTTCTTCTTTATTTGTTTACTCTGCCTTTCGGACGTCTGAAAAAAAGTTTTTTATGATCAATAATTAATTAATTGATAATGATAATAATAATAGGGAGGCTCGGGATTAGTGGGAAGTCAGTGGCGGCCACGATTCAGAGAGCGGTGTTGCTTGACAATGCCCGAATAGTCCGGCGGTTCCTCTGCCAATCGTCGTAATGCCCTAGCCGACTGCTGCTTGCCTCGCCGCCTCTCCCTTACTCAAGGGTGAGGCGTGATATAGCTCTTTCTATAATAATAATAATTCTTAAAAAACATAACTTGCAAGGTGTTTCGATTTTTCTGATGAGAAGTGTATTTTAGCTTACAATATATGTTCTAATGCGCCGTGATAAGGTTAGTGTGACCGTTGTGTTTTAGTGTACGCAACAACTCTGCTCTCAGTTATGAAGTACTCTTCTGTAATAGCACAGATTACATAATATTATTCTAATAGTTTAATAGTCAGTAAATAATATTATTAGTAGAAGATAGTTCTTTTTCACATTGCTCAAAGTTTGATTACTCAGCAGTCTCTGAAAAGCACTCATAATATTGTTGTACGCAACTACTGATCTGGGGGCTCGGTAGTGCCTCTGCCAAGGTGAGATAGCGGAGTGCTTTTGTACCCTTATAGATTCAGTCTTGACAGTTGCTGCACAGTCCAAATTCTCAGGATATATCTAATAGAGTACTTATTAAATATATCAAGTTCCAAATGCATAGTTATTATACTTACGAGATTATTAATGTCTAAAATACGCAGATTTCGTCAGTAACTATCAAAACTGTTAGGGCACCTACTTCCTGAAGTCGTAGAAAGCTGTAATTTGGTATGCGAGCTAAGATAAGCACGCAAATAACATTATTGACACCGGAAGCCGGACGGACGATCCACCCACGAGGTTTGCGGGCCTCTTCATCCATTTCCCCAACCCTCCCGTTGGGGAGAGCGTGGTTATTCCAGCATTCACGGTACCGCTTCAAACCTTTTTGTATCCTTGCAGAATCTTGCGATCTGTTCCACCTTCAGATCCTTCAACTCCTCCGTGTCCAGTGTGTCCGATCCCAGAAGTTCCCATCTAATCAGTGAGTACATGGGACACTCGGCCAGCAGGTGGAAACTGTTCTCTTCTGTCTCCATGCACTCCGGACAATTGGGGTCAGTCTTCACTCCGATCACTGTTAGGTGTCTGTTTAGTCTGCAATGTCCTGTTATTGCTCCTATGACGAGCCTCATGTTCCCTCTTGAAAGTTTGGTCAGTTGGGTCGTCTTTTTCTTATGCCTTTGATAAAGATCTTCGACTGCCTCATGCCTGCCGATGATCTCCATCTTCGGTTGGTTTCTGCTGTAATACTGCAGCTGATTACTCCCTTGGTGATTGTATGCGATATTGGGAGCCAGTGCTCCGGCCCCACCAAGTTTTTATCGGCGCCGTCTCTGGCTAGTTTGTCAGCTGTCTCGTTGCCCTCATGTCCGGGTACCCAGGCGATCGTTAAGTCGACTTTGTTCAGCTCAGCACATTCCTGTATGGCGTAGACTTCCGCTTGAAAGACACTTGCGAATCTGCCTAAAGGTATTGATCTATTTATCTCTGATCCGACTTCGCACTTAATGTGTATTCCAGATCCAGATAGCTTTGTTGTTTCCTTCCTAGAGCCGTCCGTGTAGCAGACAGTGCCGCTAGCATCTGTCCTCCAGTCGTCTCTTGGTCCTATGTGTACTCTATACTTCTTGTCGAAGATTCTCTCCTTCCTTATAAGGTCATTGTTAGAGAGGATCATCGACAGCTTCTCTTCGTAGTTCTTGCTGATACTGGCATGGCCTTTATCCATGATGGTTCCAGTCCATTGGCCAGTACTCCTGAGTTTGAACCATTGTTCGGTTGCTTTTCTTTTTATTTCTAGATCCAAAGGGTTGAGCCCCAGAATGATTTCGAGTGCGGCTGTGGTAGTTGTCCTCATCGCGCCCGTGGTCATCAGAGCCGCCAACCTTTGAACTTCATCTAGTTCAGCTTTGTTTCTCCCAATGGCAGTATTGTGCCACCATACTAGGGCACCATGTAGGATTCTTGGCAGGATAATGGCTTTATAGATCCAAGGCACTATCGCTGGTTTCATCCCCCAGGTTCCTCCTATTGCGCTTTTGCACTGCATCATGGCCATTTTGGCCTTTTGGCATGTTTTGCTAATGTGAATCTTGAAGGTAAGCTTGCTCCCCAGTATTACCCCTAGATATTACCCCTATTCTTTATTTCTTTCCAAGCTTCCGGCCTACGGTCTGACTACTCGATTGTGCAACTGGGTTGCCAGCTTCCTGCATGAGCGCAATATCCGAGTTCTCTGTGACGGCCGGGCTTCAGAGTTCATGCAGGTTAATGCTGGCGTGCCTCAGAGGTCCGTCCTGTCACCCACTCTCTTTCTTCTGCATATCAATGTCATGCTGTCTACTGGCTGCTTTCATTGCTATGCAGACGATAGCACTCTGCATGGGGGATACTGCGGACACCTTGCGCCCAAGCGGACCGACATTGAGGAAAACAGACGACAACTTGTCACTGAGCTCGACCGGACCGGGACCGCTTTTCCCAATGGGGATCTGAGAACTTGGTCGAGTTCAATGCCAAGAAAACACAAGCGTGCGCGTTTACAGCTAAGGTATCCTCCTTCCTTCCTCTCCCAACTCTTCAGAACACACCGTTACCACTGCAAAACCACATTAACATGCTCGGAATGGACGTTCGCTGCAAACTGAACAATAAAAACTACATCGAGAGCGTCATCAAAACAGCTTCGCGAAAACTCGGAGTTCTGAACAGGCCGGAACAGCGGTGTCTTTTGTACAAGACACACTCCGCAAAGCATTTATTAGACGCTCTCGACAGATTGCAGCGGCGTGCCATCCGTATCATTGGGAGTCCTGAGACTACTAATAGCTTAAAACCTCTGCGCAGCTGTCTAGAGATATTGCCTCTCTGGCTGTATTTTACCGCCTCTACCACGGCTAGTGTTTTGAGGAGCTCTTTCAACTAATCCCACCTTCTCCATTTCGATCCAGAACAACACGTGCTGGACTGCGATGACATCCGCACACAGTGGAAATCATACAGTCCCGAACTCAGCAGTTCGGTGCTTCCTTTCTTTCTCGCACAATAAAGAGCTGGAATGCTCAGCCCGCGCACGTGTTTCCTTCTTCTTACAATCCCGGGTTCTTCAAGCGGGGCGTGAAAAAGCATCTTTTGAGGCAGTCAAGGTAGGGGCTACCATTTTAGGATCGTCAGCATCTGGGATGGTGGCCCATATCTTCTGGACTTCACCCGAGCTTCTCACCATCCAGCGGGGTGCACTCAACTGACGGAACAAATATAAAAAAAAAAGATATTTTACTTCCTTGACTGTTTCCAAGTCTTGGTTATCCAGGCGCACCGGTGCAGTTCTTCCTATTTTTCTTTTCTTGAACAAGACTATTTTGGTTTTATCAGGGTTGAGGTTAAGGCCTTTGCTCCTGCACCATAGTAATGTTTCTCTTAGGCCTCTGTTCATGATGTTGCACATGAGGCTGAGATCTTTGCATGTGATCAGGAGCACTCCAACGTCCGAATACACTTGTGTGTATATGTGCCGTTAATCTTGTTTACTAATTCGTCTATTAACAGGCACCACAGTAGTGGTGATAGACATCCTCCTTGTGGGAAGTCTCTTCTCGCTATCACCGTGTGTGTTGTTCCTGCAATCTCTGCTTTTATCAGCCGGTGTCTTAGCATAGCTTTTACCCATTCTGATGTCTTTGTCAATTCCTTCACGATTAAGTGCGGCCTCTATCGAGTCTGGGGTGGCTCTGTCAAAAGCGCCCTCTACATCAAAGAAGCAGCCCAGTGCGTATTCTGTGTTGTCTATTGATCTCTGCACTCTTGTCACCAGGTTATGGAGGGCCGTTTCGCTGGATTTGCCGTCCATATATGCGTGTTGGTTTTGGTGGAGTGGAGATCCATTCTTGTTTATTTGTTTTCTTATTAATCTGTCCAGGATTTTCTCTAATGTCTTAAGAAGAAATGAGGAGAGGCTAATGCACCTGAAGGATTTGGCCTCTTGATATGATGTCTTCCCTGGTTTAGGGATGAACACTGCTCTTACCTCTTTCCATTTCCTTGGGATATATCCGGCTCTGTTACGGGTATTATAGAGAGCCAGTATTTCCTTGCCTATATACTTGCTAGCTACTTGTAACATTTTAGGGAAGATTTGGTCTGGTCCAGCCGCCTTGTATGGCTGGAATGATCGTATGCTCCACTGTAAATGTTCCTCTGTGATAAGGGCCTTTGACTGTGGGTCCTCTATGGGATTTGAGTCTATTGGCGTGTTATCAGCTTCATATTCTTCGCATTCTGTGAAGTGCGTTTCCAGCATGACCTCGAGTATCGCCTTGGGGTCCGTTAGTAACTCTTCCCCTTTCTTAATACTTCCTAGTTTACATGAATTCACTTTGGAGAATGTTTCCACAAGTCGCACCGCGTCATGTTGTTTTTCAACTTATTGAAATGGCAACAATTATATTTCTTTTTGTGTGTTGACAACACTGCTTGTACTCTGCCTGTTAAGCATTGTCTCGTGTGATTGACTCGTTCGTCCTAATAAAAGTTTTAATATCTCAAACCTGCATTTTCTTCAAATTACCATCAAAAGGTTATGGGCCCAGTCCCGCAATCGAGGTGCAGCGTTTGAGATAAAATCTGTTGGTTAAAAACAGTATCTGCGGTAAAGCAGTGGTGCGGTCAGTGCGGTGTGCACAAATAAAAAATGGACGTCGAGTGGCTTTCGTCGAGTTCAGCGAATAATCCAGGTGTTAAGCTGGAAGGGCTGAAGAACTGGAACAGCTGGAAGTTCCAAGTTAAAATAATCCTTAAGGCTGCGGAGGTCTTCGAAGTTGTTGATGGCACAATCCCTAGGCCGCCAAAACCGACCGGTGAAGATAAAGATGGCGCGCAATTAAAAGCATGGCAAAGATGGCAAAGAGCGGACACAAAAGCGCAAGGAATCATTGTAACACGGTTATCAAATGCCGTAATCATGCAAGTGCAAAATGCAAATACCGCAAAGGAAATGTGGGATAAGATGTGTACCGTATACGAACAAAAATCAGACGTCTCTTTACATATTTTACAACAAAGGTTTTTTGAGATGAAAATGAATAAAGAAGACATGGCATCGTTCCTGGCAAAAATCGATGATATAGTCGCGCAGATTCGCCAAGCGAAAGGCGACATTCCAGAGAATATGATCTTAACAAAGATTATAAGCTCCGTGGGAGAAAAGTTCCGCCATTTTGTATCTGCGTGGGACTCAGTACCTGCAGAGAAACGTAATCTGTCAGAACTAACAGCAAGGCTATTAATTGAAGAACAAAGAAACAAAATTTACGAAGAAAATAGTGATGAACAGTCGGCGTTTAAAGTGAATGTTACGGACAGAAAGTGCTTTAAGTGCGGTAAGCCCGGACATTATAAAAAAAACTGCAAAGTAAACATGAACAATGTAAACAAAGACAAACCGTTTTGTAAACAGTGCAAAAAACGCGGACATACACAAGAACAATGTTGGTTTAACAAAAACAGTGCTAAAAAACAAGTTCAGAACGACCAAACGTCTAGTAAACAAAACGCATTCATAACTTCTTCAATAACAATCAGTGCTCTAACCTCAAAATGTACAGTAAACAATAACTGGTTCTTGGATAGTGGGGCATCTGAACATATGTGCATGTCAAAAGACTATATCACGAATTATAAACAATTATTGGTGCCAAAGGATGTTTTAATTGGTGACGGAACAGTGATAAAAGCTATAGGTTATGGAGACATTGAGTTGAAAGCCTTTGATGAAGAGAATTGGATCCCAACTAAGATCCATGATGTGCTGTATGTGCCAGGACTGCAAGTAAACCTATTTTCAATGAGTGCAGCATTGGACAAAGGTTATAAAGCAGAATCGACTGCTGATAAATGTCTTTTAATGAAGAACAACAGTGTTCATGCAGTGGCAGAAAGACAAGGTAAAATGTTTGTTATGAAATTCAAAACCGATAAAGGAGTGGCCTTAGTTGGCAAATGTACATCCGGTCTAAAGGAATGGCATGCTAAGATGGCTCACCAGAATATACAACAAGTCATTTCTATACTAAAAAGAGAGGATATAACCTATGAGAAAAATAGTGAAGAAGAAACCTGCATATCTTGCTTGAAGGGAAAGCAACATAAATTTCCTTTTTCGTCAGAAGGGCACAGGGCAACAAAACCTGGAGAAGTAATTCATATTGACATAGGAGGTCCAGTTGAAGAAATATCTTTAGGAGGGGCAAAGTTCTTCTTGCTAATCAAAGATGACTACACTAAATACAGAAAGGTTCATTTCTTGAAAAACAAATCACAAAGTGTAGAATACTTGAAGCAATACATAAAAGAAACACAGAGAGTTCAAGGACACAAAATAAAGATTGTCAGAAGCGACAATGCGAAAGAATTCCTCGGTCAAGACATGAAAAAGCTATTAAATAACTATGGCATCATACATCAAACAAGCGTTCCCTACACTCCGGAGCAGAATGGCTGTGTGGAGCGAGAGATGCGAACAATAGTAGAATCAGCAAGAACAATGCTCTTAGAGAGTGGTTTAGAGAAAAATCTATGGGCAGAAGCCATAAATACTGCTATCTATGTTATCAATAGAACTGGCCCTAGCCGTGTCAAAGACAAGACACCATATGAACTTTGGTTCGGAGAAACATATGATATCAAGAACCTACAGATCTTCGGAAGGAAAGTGGCTGTACACGTACCTACACAAAGAAGGCTCAAGTTCGATAGCAAAGCAGAGATAGGATACTTTATAGGATATGGAGAGAACACAAAAGGATATCGAGTGTACTTACCTGAAAAGAAGAATGTAGAAATTAAAAGAGATGTGGTGTTCATTAGTGAAGAAAAGTCTACAATAGTAAATGAAAAAACAGGAAATGAAGATATGTTTTCTGAAATGTTTACAAGTTTTGATTTACAGAAAGAATCTACAAATGAAAGAATTGAAAAGACAGACTATGAGGATAATGAAACCTTTGAAAGCGCAAGTGAGCAAGGATCAATCAATTCCTTTCATGAAGAAAGCATGATACAAGAAGAAATACAGGAAGTGCCAGAAAATATTCTACAAGAAGAAATTTTGTCAGATGAAATACCAGAAGAAATAATACAAGAAGAAAACTCAAGACCCAAAAGAAAAATGAAGAAACCTAAGTACCTAAAAGACTATGTAGTCGAAGATGAAGGAAAATCAAGTAACTTACTTACCTTTTCATGTGACGAACCCAGTACTTACCAGGAGGCGATGAAGAGGCCGGACAGGTGTATGTGGGAAGAAGCTGTAAGAAAAGAACTGAAAACATTAGAGGAAAATAACACATGGGAAGAAGTATCAGACATACCCGAAGGAGAAAATATAGTAAGCAGCAGGTGGGTCTTTAAAATAAAAGAAATGGATGGAAAACCTATCTACAAAGCAAGACTGGTAGCGAGAGGCTTTGAGCAGAAGAATTGTGATGACCTTACCTATGCACCAGTTGCCAAGCTGACCACCTTCAAACTGCTGATGGCTGTAGCTAACCAGAAGAAATTACCAGTCTATCAGATGGATGTGACAGGGGCATTCCTTTATGGAGATATCAACGAGAATGTTTATATGAAACTACCGGAAGGACATAAGACATGTAAGTTAAAGAAATCAATTTATGGCTTAAAAAAGTCTCCTCGATATTGGAATGAGAAATTTAATAATTTCATGTTACAGCAAAATTTTCAAAAATCTAAAAATGATCCATGTTTGTATGTAAAACAAAGTAACAATGATTTTATGTATGTTTTGATCTTTGTTGATGATTTATTATATTTTGGAAATAACACAGTACAGGTTAAATTGTTTAAAAATGCTTTATGTAACAATTTCCAAATGAAAGACTTAGGACTTGCTAAAAATTACTTAGGAATAAATATTAGACAGGATCTTGAACAAAATGTAACTGTAATAAATCAAAAAAAATATTTAGAAAAATTGCTAGATAAATATAATATGTCTAATTGTAAAACTGTTGCTACCCCTATAGAACAAAATTTTAATTTTGATTTATTACAGAGAGAAAATCCTGAAAGTAAGGAAATAGAAAAGGACTGTAGGAGTTTGATAGGCAGTTTGCTTTATTCTTTGTGTACTAGACCTGATTTGTCAGTTGCAGTGGGATTCTTCAGTAGATATGTTCATTGTGCAAGTATGGCTCTATACAAATGCTTGAAAAGAATACTAAGATATGTCAAGGGTTCCATTGATTTGTCATTAATTTATAAAGCTAATAATGATGTAAAATTACAGGGTTACAGTGACGCAGATTGGGCAGGGGATATTAAAGATAGAAAATCCACCACTGGTTTAATATTTTATATTTTTAATTGCCCTATTTCTTGGGGAACAAAAAAGCAATCTTGTGTGTCATTGTCGTCCTGTGAAGCTGAATATATGGCCCTTAGTAATACAATAATGGAAGGATGTTTCTTAAAAAAACTACTTGTTGATTTTGGGTATGAAAACATTTTATTTGAAATATCAGAAGACAATCAGAGTGTAATAAACATAGCTTATAATAATGATAGTAACAAGAGGCTCAAACATGTAGATGTTAAGTATCAGTTTATTTTGGAAAAGGTGACAAGTGGTTCAGTTAATCTGAAATATGTATCATCCAATAATAATGTTGCAGACTTGTTCACTAAGCCCCTAGGCAAACAATTGTTCTTAAAATTTAGAGATGTAATTTTGTTCTAAACTTGTAGTCTAAGCTATAGAGTCATTTTTCTTAATTTTCATGTGTGGTGTAAATGTTTATAAGGTATTGAGGGGGTGATGGTTTTGAGGTGAAAATATAACTGTTGAGGGGGTGTATTGAAATGGCAACAATTATATTTCTTTTTGTGTGTTGACAACACTGCTTGTACTCTGCCTGTTATGCATTGTCTCGTGTGATTGACTCGTTCGTCCTAATAAAAGTTTTAATATCTCAAACCTGCATTTTCTTCAAATTACCATCAAAACAACTCCTGCGCAGAACGCCTTCCAGGCTGGAACCTAATTCCTACTATATTATAAACGCGAAAGTTTGTGAGTATGTATGTATGTATCTTTCACTCAAAAACAACTGAACGGATCTGGCTGAAATTTTACTATATCAGGCTTATTGGCTACAATAATCCAGTCAGTGATGACTGATGATTGATCGATCCCAGTAGGTACAACGTGACACGACCATTATCAAGAATTGGGTCGGCCAAATAGGTACCTGTAATACAGGTTTTAGTCGGTTCAAGCCCGACATAACCGCCCCCGCTGGTCGGCGGGGGAGGTATCCGAAGGGATATCCGCACGAGAAGAAAATACTGTAATACAGGGCACGCCTCAATAGCGGCGGTAAGGCCCATTATGGAGTATTGGCTAGAGAGGCGACACGGAAGCCTGTCTTACCGACTGATGCAGGTGATCTCCGGTAAGGGGAGCTTCGGGGACCACCTGCATCGGATCAGGAAGGAGCCAAGTGTCATCACTGCGACGCGAGCGAGGACTCGGGGCGGCACACGCTGGCGGACTGCCCGACGTGGGAGGTGCCGAGGCATGACTTCGTGGCAGCCATCGGGGTGGGAGTTCTCTCGCTCGGCAGCATGATTGCGGCAATGGTGCGGAGCGCGAGCGCGTGGGCCGCCGCCACCTCCTTCTGCGAGCATTTAATGCTCGCGAAGGAGATGGCGGAGCGCGCCCGTGAGAGGTTTACAACTCTCCCGGCCCGCCGAGCCCGCAACAGCCTCGCTTTGCGTCGCAGGCGACTCAGGCGCCGGAGGTCGCTTAACGACCTCCGTCCTTCATGAGCGCAGGCCTGGGGGTGGTAGGTGAGGCTGTCTGTCACTCCAGCATAAGCAGGCCGTGGCGGCGGGGTGACTAGCGCCCCTCCCCCAAACCAGGGCAAGACGGGGAACCGTGGTTCCCAAACCCGAGGGGGCCATCTAGAAACCGGAGATGGCCCAGGGTCAGTCGGGGTGCGAGGGATATGCTTTATGGGCAACCTTAAACCCCGGCGTCTGAAGACCCGAGATGGCATGCGGTTTAAGTCGGTTCAAGCCCGACATAACCGCCCCCGCTGGCCGGCGGTGGGGTATCCGAGGGGATTTCGGCACAAAAAAAAAAGGTACCTGTAATACGGTACCACCGAATCTACAAGATCGCACTTCAGAGCAAGTTGCTGATGAACGATTCTGGCTACTTGGTTGTGTCTATTCAAATACACTCCGTTGGCAAGACGAGCACAACCAGAGATAATATGTCTTAGGGATTCTCAGGGACGGTGACACGTTCGACATACCTCCGATAATTATACGTCATGATTACTACCGGTTTGTGCCAGTTCTCTTTAGCCAGAATGAGAGGAGTCAGTCCGTTGTCTATTGTCACTACATCTCGATACACACCCACGTCAACATGTAGAAAATATTCCCTAAGGTTGCATATCTCACGGTTGTGGAGAGTCCTGGCGTTTAAAAAAAGCGACCCCCACACTTCCGTGGGATATACAACCTCAATTACTACTGAACGTGGGTGGTGCATGCAATTTGCAGTCAGTAACGTGCGGACTATTTCTATCCAGTCCATCTTAGTATGCCAAAGGAGTATACTAAGACGGGCATGACCTAGCCGTTGTAGGCTCGTACCTTGTTACCGCCCGATAAAAGACTCTTCAGTACTTTTTTCAGGCGGCCAAAGAAACGAACCCGCCACGTCTGTTTCATGGCAGCCTCGGTTATAGCACCTAGCGCTTGTACATAACAGCATAACCAAGATATTTATAGATTTCAGTTGCCGAGAGAGATCTCACACAATCCCACCCTTCTTAACATGCATGACTGCACATTTATCTACACAAAACACAAGCGTTTGAAGTAACATTTCAATAGGATGGCAGAACCCAGTCGCCCACATAAAAGCCATAGTAGCCCAGTGTTAGGTGCAATAGGAGGGCAGAACCCACTCGTCGGCAGTCGCCCCCATTAAAGCCATAGTAGCCCAGTGTTAGGTGCAATAGGATGGCAGAACCCAGTCGCCCCCATAAAAGCCATAGTAGCCCAGTGTTAGGTGCAATAGGATGGCAGAACCCAGTCGCCCCCATAAAAGCCATAGTAGCCCAGTGTTAGGTGCAATAGGACGGCAGAACCCACTCGTCGGCAGTCGCCCCCATTAAAGCCATAGTAGCCCAGTGTTAGGTGCAATAGGACGGCAGAACCCACTCGTCGGCAGTCGCACCCATAAAAGCCATAGTAGCCCAGTGTTAGGTGCAATCGGCATCGTAATCAACCGTCGGAAAAGAAAATAATATTCAAAACGACAGCTCAAGAGGTGCCGTAATGAAATGACACTTCAAAGCGACGCCGTCGATTTTAATTTTTTAGGCGGCAGCTATTGAACTGTCGAAAACAGCGTTTCATTCATTCTTACGCCGCGCCGGCATCGATTATCAATGAGGCGGTACAAAATGGCCGTCGACCTTGACCAACGCAACATTTCGACGGCTGTGTGCTTGTCTGCCACCTTAGTGGTATAAAAAAAAAACGCAAAAGCTTCAGTAACCTTCTTATTTTTCTACACTTTGGCGCGCCTATCTGGCTGCGGACTGATATGACTGCGGCGTAAGGCCTTAATATCAAGTAAAAACGGCAAAAAATCACGTTTGTGGTATGGGAGCCCCCCTTATAAATGTATTTTGTGATATTGTCGGAATATTAGGTACGCAAATGTCACACATTGAAATAAAACAATTTTTAATGGTTTCTATCGAAAGTCTTAATCTTATTTTAATTTTATTATTTATTTCTGAAGTCAATATAAAACTAAATATTCTTTTAATATTTCAAGCGTCTACCTGTTGCCGTTATTAATATCGAACAAAAAACGGCAAAATTTCACGTTTCTTGTATGGGAGCCCCCTAAATATTTATTTCATTTTATTTTTAGCATTTTTGGTTATAGTGGCAACAGAAATAAATCTGTGAAAATTTCAACTGTCTAGCTATCACGGTTCATGAGATACAACCTGGTGGCAGGACGGACGCACAGCGGAGCCTTAGTAATAGGGACCCGTTTTATCCTTTTGGAGCAGGCCGGGACGGTAGGACGACTAGCGCCCCTCCCCCAAACTGGGGCAAGACGGGGACCCCGTGGTTCCCAAACCCGAGCTGGCCATCTCGAAACCGGAGATTGCCCAGGGTCAGTCGGGGTGCGAGGGATATTCTCTATGGGGCAACCTTACACCCTGGCGTCTTAAGACTCGAGACGGCGTGCGGTTTTAGTCGGTTCAAGCCCGACATAACCACCCCCGCTGGCCGGGAGGTATCCGAAGGGATTTCCACACGAAAAAAAAGGGGTATACGTAACTCTAAAAATGGTCCAAGAACCTTGCGGAACTCCCGTCGAAACCAGAGATCTTCTACGTAGTATATCAATTACTCTGAGATCCCACTGAATATTCACATCGACCCTCTGAACTCCATTGGTCAAATATGAAGTCCGAGAGAGCCTTTGTCCTTGTTTTCAAATTCGGCACCCACGCATTGCCTTTGCCTGTGTTGCCCGGCGCCAAACAAGACAGTCATCCTAGCAAGGGAATGGCATCACGGCTAGGTGCTCTGCCGGATAGCCTCAGCCGACATGAAAAATGGTTCAACGTCATTTAAAATAAAAATGCAATAAATGGAAAGCAAAATTCATATTTTCATCTCTCAGACTTTTGCCTAACTGAAAATTTTTTGTTTAACATTATTACATAGTATATTTCTTACATAATATTGCGTTATTAAAATCAACGTTACAATAGAATCGCTAAAGTAAAAGTTGCGAGCGAAAAGACAGGTAAGTAGACATACGTAAGTACAAAGATACAAAGAAGATCGTGAAGCGACGGGATAGCTCGACCGCAGTGGCGCCGCATTAAAAAAATAGGTGATAACATTGAGAAGTATTAATAAGTATATACCTAGTAATAATAGTTAGTAATGCATTTGGTTGTTGCGCGTGACCGCCGAGCGCCGCCGGCTGCCGGCAGGCCATCTTGGTCGGGTTACATTATCACAATAATATTATTGCAATCGCCGTGCTCCAAGCCCCAGAAGCTCAAATGGGAACCTAAGGCCTCTGTTTCATAGAATCCTAACTTGGTACATCGATACATCGGAATTTAACACGTAGCCTCGTCGGAATGAAGACTCAGTCTGCCGATATCACCTCGAAGAGTTTCGGTTTTGTAAAACGTTCTCTATATCGTATGCAGCGCAGCGTATGCTCAACAGCTTGCTATGTAGAGTAACCCGTGCGATCGTTTTAATATTTTGTAACCACATAACTTAAGTAGGTAGGTACTGTTTTAATTACTTTACAAACGTATCCAGGTACAAAGGTATCACCCTCCTCCTGCCCATGGTCTTCCCAGCCTCTTGGCTATTAAGACCGAATCACGGGAGGTGCGCGCCTTACTTGCGAAGGCTCTTTCGGGCGCGCACGATCTTGACTCCCACAAATTTTTTGTCCCGGCCCTCTCCCCATTCAGGGGCGGCTACAAGCGAGATGCCGCAGTTGCGGCCCACAACACAGTACGGCTTCGCCGCCCGCTCGGGTCCTATGTTGGTAATTACGCCACCAGGTTGTCGTCAATTTGGCTACGACGCGCGTGCCACTTGTACGCAAAGGATCGAAACTGCCGGAAGTTTGCCTCCGAGGAGACGAGGTCGCGATAGTACACCGGTCCCTCCTCTTCCCTCGTGATCGCATCGAGCAGGCGTTCCCGGTCATCACTGTAGAGGGGGCAGTTCCACAGGACGTGGTCCAAGGTCTCCTCGACTTCCGCGTCGCAGGTGCACGCCGGCGACCGCACCAGCGCCATGTCATGCAGCCTTTTCCTAAATGCTCCGTGTCCTGTCAGAAGCTGTGAGACTTTATAGTCAGGCTCGACCCATGTAGCTTTTAGGCGAGCCAACACGTCCGGGAAGAACCGATGGAGGTCCCTACCCTTATCCTCCTCTTCCCATCTCAGCTGCCATGAGGCAACCGTCTCCTCCGAAATTTGTTTACAAAGTGTACAAAGTGTTGTGTACAAAGGTATCAGTCCAATGTGCGACACAGACGGCCAGAACGCTCTACAAAACCGGAGCAGGCCGATGTTAGCCGGACTCTAAGTATTATTCCCGACGCGCGACGCGACGCGCCAACTCACAAGCCCGCTACTGTACAACCTACCACTCTGTGCCCATACGCTTGCATATTATTCCCATGTTCTGAGTATAAGAAAGTGCTTTGCGTAGCTGATGTGAAAGTTTATGCAACCAATATTACTTATATCCTATTACCTATACTTATGAGTATGTAATGTATCGTAATGGTAACTCCTGGTACCCACCCATATATCTTGTCTGAAAGTTATTGAGCTGAGTGAGACGAAGTCGAGCGAAAGCTCCTCATACCAGACTTCAGGATTTTCTTTGTCACAGGTCTCCTCCTAAACTACAAATCCAATCAGAACCAAATTTGGCATGATTAAAGAGGTCAATCAGAGGAAGATTTATGGATATATTTGGAAAAAATTAATGCTACCACAGAGGAATGATCACCGTTAAAAAAATTCCAGATGGAATTACATAATAACCGCTCGAGACACTGTGACCAAACTTTACACGCTCAGAAAGCATGTCCAGAGTTGTGACTTTCAAAAAGAATTTTCAAAATCGGACTTGCCCTCCGTGGCATGATCACTGTTCAAAATTTTCAAAATCTGATTCACGATGTCTCACTCAGCTCAACATTGCAAGCAGCGATTCGTCTGCAGACCTAGTTTGTTAGCTTTTCTTCTGTACGTAATGCCACTGATATGTTAAAAGGCGGCACCAGTACACTCATCAAGTCACTTGTCATTGGGTTCGCATTGAGCTTTCGGGGCGGTCACACTTATAAACATTTAAAGATCTTAACAATGACAGTCGTGCAAAGCGCTGACATACATGATAAACTATAACTAAAGTCAATTAAATTTAACTAGACATAGAAGGTAGGAGGTACTTTTTCGATTTTCACCAGAGGCACCTGCGTGGACAGTTACAGTTCGCACTACACCTACTTATTTACTTAGTGATCAACCGTCAATATGCCACCTACTGTTTTATTTGTAGGCATCAACAAATTAAATTATAAGGTTATAATAATAATATGTAGGTCATTCTTGTCTGGTACATCCACCTACATCCGCAAACATTTGCATTAGGTAGGTACTTTTTGGCCAAAACAAATCTTAAATCTTATTCTGAATGCATCTTATTTACCGACCAAATAGTTGATATAGGTACTTGGCAAATGTTTGCGAACATATGCCATCTGTATGGGTATTTAGGTACTAGGTCTATATTGTATCTATATTAATTGTTATAAGGTATCTTTTAAAACCATTCTAAAACACGTTGGTCTTTTCTAAGAAAAGGAAAAGTTAGAAATACAATAGATAAATTCATCAGAAAACAGATATTCAATAATACCGGATGTAAAATTTAACAATTAATAATAAGATTCAAAGTTTTCATGAGCTCTTCATAAATGGGTTGTTTAAAAATATTCACAACTCGGGGACAGTGTGAGTCATCATACTCAACGCATCAAATAGATACAAGTACCCTTTGGATATCTCCCTTTCCTTCCTGTATCGGTAGACCTGCCTCGGCAGGCAGAACCTGAACCTGAGATATAGTAGGTACCGTTTTTTTTTTATAGGTTGTTCTGTGGACGCAACCTATTATTTGAATTAAATTTATTTATGTGGTTAAAATTGTTCGGATCTTTCAACAATTAAAATGTAGCACAACAGAAAGTTTACAGAAAATATACATTCACTAAATAACTTGTGGCAAGTTGAATGTGCCTGGCGACAAATCGATCCTGGGGCTCGATTCAGTAAAATTACGTTTTTTGAACGTACGATTTCAAAACTAATGAACATTAACATATCAAAATCTAATTGAAAACGAAATCAACTATGAGTGGTTCTAAATGTTTAATAACCTCACTGAAGTGAAGATAGATTTTGTTTTGATAGATCATACTTAATATTTAATACAATTTTTTTTCCAATCGGATTGAAATCACGCATTTGAAAACGTAGCGTTACTGACTCGGGCCCCAGATTCGCTACAGTGGCCCGAAGTATGAAGGCTACATACTGTCCCAAGTGTTCAGTGATGACTCTCCACAAATCTGCCCATCAGCCCACGTGGGCAAATACCTACAGGCAGTGACACGGACGCGAGGCGAGAGCGCTTCGCCGCGCTGTCGAGCTCGAGACGTTCGTTTAGCTCGTAAAAATCACAATGTACAGTCGAACAGTTCAATAAACATAAAAAATGCGAAGATCAACGGTGGCTAGTAGGAGAATATAAACGACGCTATAAATATACACGTTATATACCTAATGAACCGGGTAAATTTACATCTCAAAAATGATAACATCTTCCTCCAGTCGCTAGAGAATATAATTTATAAAACCTTAAAGTTGCAGAGTGCCTGCGGCGGCGGCGGCGGCGGCGGCGGGCCGGGCGGCGCCGGCGGGCGGCGCGGGTCAGTGCGGCGGCGCCTCCTGCGGGCACACGCGCGGTCAGTGGCGGCCTGCAGGCAGGCACTCACGGCACTCACGGCACTCACGGCACTCACGGCAGGCCTGCGAGGCCCCGCCGGCCGCGAGCTCTGCGCTTCCACCACTCCGGTAGAAGCCATTCATGAGTGTAAGAGCTTATAGATACTACTGAGTCGAGGGTGTTTCAATAATATTTTTGCAAAAGCGCAATAAACTGAGTACTAAATTAATTAGCAATTCGAACCGTTTCCACCGCAGGGCTGGCCGCAACGAGCCCTTTTCCTTTGTTTCAAGTTCTTAGAATGTTAAATGAAATGACCACTCATTATATAAACATATTGTGGATTCATCATTTCTTTAAGTTAAGGATATTCCTTATTCATGAATGCTGATTTAGAGATTTTATTGATTGACAGTTTTCAATTTAAATCTTACTTATTATTTTCCCTACTGTAAGGTAATATACATTTTAGTGCCTACAGGCATTGTTTGTGCGGGGGATGCGAAATTGAATACTAATGCGATGACCAAAAATTTTGCGATATAAATTTTGAAAATTTGCATATGGCGGCACGATGTGTGAAAACCGTGAATAGAATAAATTATACTTATTAATTTGATTGGCAAGACAAACCGATGGGAATAATTTTGAACTGCCGGGATTATGAACAAATGCAGTTCAGTGAAGGATGTGAATGCACAATACCTGTTGTCTGATGGGTGGCGAAGATGGCGTCGCGCGTCTTCTGTTCTGCGGTGCGGAGTGCTAATCAGCAGCTATCTAAGTCCATACACAATCACGGGATCACACTTAGTTTGACGAATTAACACATATAAGTTCTAAGATGCGGAGCGCTGCGATATTACGCTATTGTTTTTCGACTCACACGACGGAAGTGAAGATGTCAAGCAATTAGTCTTGCATTGCGATATTGTGCGGGAGTGGGAAAAGGGGTGGGACGATTGCTTGCCATTCAAATTATTTTGACGCGTTTATGATGATTGAAATTAACAAAAAAATCCGCGCAACCAGGCATATAAACATGCTCGGAAGATGTCTCTACATCAATTTTGTTGGTACCTTTTTACAAACTGTGTTGTATGTAATTACAAGTGAAAATACAAGAATAACTGCCCGCAGTCCATTAAGGTGGGCAACGCAGGTGAACCACGGGCAATAAAAGAATGTAACTAACTGCCCGCGAATCTGAAAAAATATTCTTTCATTTTTCATGGTGCGCAACTTCAAGAAAAGTAGAGCGCGTAGAGCCGTAGCATGAGCTACGCTTGCTACGCTTAGAGCGCTACGTGGCCAATAGCAAGCTTATTCGAGTATAAGGTTATTTAATCGATTAGGGCATATTTTTTCGGCGGTCGTAGATAACTACGAGCACTAGCTCTAACGCTGCGGCCGAGCAGTGTGTGAAGCTAAAATAAAGTCGATTAACCGACAAAAAATCCTTTACTGTGCGTGCAGCTCAAAAGTCGATTAATTATAGACAGCAGTACTAGATTGCACCAATCGCACGTCACCGGGCCGGGGCCGCGCGGGACTCACCTCGACGCCGGACTCACCTCGGCGCGGGACTCACCTCGGCGCCGGACTCACCTCGGCGCGGGACTCACCTCGGCGCGCAGTTGCACGTCGGCGGCGAAGGGGCGCGCCTGCGCGGCCTGCGGCACCACCTCGCCCCCCGCGCCGCCCGCGCCGCCCGCGCCTCCCTCCGGCGATGGCGAGCTGTCGGGCAAAGTACACGATGGAACCAATGACATTCTTAACCAAAGTTTTCTTTTATTTCTGCAACCTACCCCTAAGTCTATCGCTGACTATTACATGACATAACTTCACGCCTATATCCCTGAAGGGGTAGGCAGAGGTGTATTACAGACCCACGATTTGCCAGTTATGATTTCGTGGGTGTGTATCGCTGCTATTATCCCATTAATTTCTCATCGTTTGCCACCAGCCCTGTTTAATTGTGCTGTATTTTATCTATGATTTAACTCAACATCTATACTACGCCAAGCGCACTAGAGAGAGGTAGCGAGGGAAGGGGTGGACCTCCACTCGCTCCAGTCATGACGCGTGACCGCTCAGGGCAGGGTCGCTCGAGGTGAGGTGGACGGTCAAATACAGTTGGGTCTTATACGAAGTATAGCCAGCCCAACTCCTAACCCTAACTAGCAACGTTTTCTGTGGCAGAAAGTTATTTGTTTTTTATAGGTATAGGACTCGACTGTCAATGTGAGATCACTCTGTTAGATGGTATGAAGCTGTAAGTGAAATCTACGGAATGAAGGGGATTAGTAAAGATGCCAGCAGTGAGCAATACTAAAATGGTTAGTCGTCAGTTTCACGGCCACGATAGATGCTTTTTCACGCCCCGCTTAAGATCCTGGAATTTTAAGAATTCCAAGTCTATATGGTGCGGAAAAAAGGAGTGGCCGAAGCTTTTGGTGCTCGATGGAATCGCTTGCACTGTTTAATGGTGATACCTCAGCCCTGCACGTGTTGATCAGAATACGAAATGAGAGGGGGGGATGAATTGGAATATTGCATTAGAACACTCGCCATTGTAGGAGGCAACGTTCCTACGTGACTGCAGTATCGGTTACCTCAGGACGCCCAATACTGCGGACTACACATCGTTGCAGCCCGCCGAGAGCATCTAATAAGTCCATCCCGCATCCCGCAGATGAGTATAGTATTCCACGCAGGATCGAACCTGTGTCTTATAAAAGACCCCGCTGCTTCGACGTGAAAAACCGTCTCACCGGCCTGGACAGAATTCCAAGTATACGCGAGGCCAATAGAATGACGCTCTCGATGCAGTTCAGGGCGCGCTAGCAGCCGGCTACCTGGCGGGCGGCGCGTGGCACTCGCAGCGGCAGTGCTCGGGCTCCACGTAGCTGAACACCACCTCGGCGCCGGCGCCGCTGGCCGCCGCCGTCGGCAGCGTCTGGATCCGCTTTGGCTGCTTCCTTCGCTCCGGTACCTCCTCGAAGTCGATCCATTCTGTTTTCGGACGTGATTCTGGAATCGTAGGCACCGTGGTATCAAAAACTTATACTGAATACTATTACAATCTGTAATTTAGTGGATATCATCACTACATAGTCCCTGCTGTCCCTATATCTCTATGTCCCTATGTATGCTATATTATAACGGGAAAGTTTATGTATGGACAGATGGTTGTTACTCTTTCACGATGCTACTTTCAGATGTTACGGAACGGATCTGGATAAAATGTGGCACAGAGATAAGTTAAATGATTGTAAGTGTAATATAAATGAAGCAATTTTACCGTCTCCACCGCTGCGCGTGCGCACGCGATCGCTGCGCGGCGCCGGGCCGGTCGCCGCCCGCGCCGAGGCGACGGACGCCGTGCGCGCCCGCCGCGGCAGGCGGATGCGCAGGCGCTCGGCGGGCGCGGGCGCGGGCGCGGGCGCGGGCGCGGGCGCGGGCGCGGGCGCGGGCGCGGGCGCGGGCGCGGGGCGGGGCGCGCGCGCGGCGGGCGGCGGCGGCGCGGGCACGGCGGCGCGCGGCCGCTCAACGGCGGCCAGCAGCACGCCGCCGCGCTCGCGCACCGGCACCATGGGCAGCGCCATGGAGCGCTCCTGCGGCAGGGTGGTCGGCACGTAAGGCAGCTCCTCCTCGAATGACTCCTGCACGACCAGTCCGCGGCGCTCCACGTCGTTACCGCCTCGGGGCGGAGCCGTCTCCGAGCTCGGCTCCGATTCGGAGGAGTCGCGAACCGCCTCCTGTGGGGAGGGTGGCGTAGCTGCGCAAACGTTTGCCACGGCCGTCGTGTCATTATTGCCCTCCGACCCGAAAGTAGCCCCGTCGACGGCTCTGGTGTCTCGCGCTGCCGACCCTCGCGATTCTTCGGGGTCGACGAAGCTCGGAAAGGATCCGGAGATCTCACTCGTGACGCTCGGTGTTTTCGTTATGCTGAATTGTGTGCTGAAGACTTGCTCGCGACTACCCACGTGGGTTGTGAAAAGAATCCTCTCTTTTCGTCTACGTCGGCCGTCATCGATAGTAGGTACGGTATCGACGTGTTCCAAGTTAGGGGCCGCCTCCGGGGTGCAGTAGGCGGGGCGTGCGCTCGCTGTAGAGGCGGCGCCGGCACTGGCAACGCTCGTGACGCTAGGCGACCTACGCTCCGGCTCCACTTCGGTTGGTCTTTGAACAGATGAAGAAGTGGTTCCGTTGGACGGTGGACCTAGCGACCGCTCTTCGGGTGTACGCTCTGTCGGTGACCTGAGCGGTATAATGATACTACCGTCCGGGAGAACAGTTCGATGGATAGGCTTCTGCGATGAAGAAGGTAATGCTATATCACGCTCGAGTGGAGCACGGGAATGTGGCGCGGAGGCGGGGCGCTGTATCTCGCGTTGGGACTCTGTCTCGCCCGTAACGCGCTCCAGTTGTGGATCACGGCGAACGTCGCTCGAGCCGGGCTGCTCATCTGGAGGCGTCCGTAAAGGTATATGGATAATTCCATCTCTGGTATCATCGTAGTATTTCAGTTTTTCACCGCGACGCTGACCGGTCGGGGGCTGCGTGGCGGGGGCTATGGCCCGCTGCTGATGAACTACCGGGGATCCTTCACGAGAGCTAGGTGAAGGGGAAGTTCCGCTTTTTCGGGGCGTTTTGAATAGTGAAAGTACAGAACCTCGGATTTTGCCAGCCGAAGATGGAGTAGCAGAGCGGTCGCGACTCTTACTGCGAGATCGACCTTCGGTAAGACTCCTTTTCCGACGAAGTGCATCCGATGGTGAATCCGGTGACGCGATCGTCTCACGTGACTTAAATAGTGAACAGAACGACGATTTTCGAGACACCGGGACTCCCGACGGCGATGGCGTACGACTGTCTCGTGGAACGCGGCTACGAGCAACTGGACTGACCGGGGCAGGTTCAGTGCGGCCAACGAGCTCTGTAGGGCGCACGGCCCGGTCGCTGCGGACCGCTAGCTCCAGCGAAGCGGGCTTTTGCACCGTTTCGTCGCCGCTGTCATTGACAATCAATTGTCGACTCGTTATATCTTCCTCCGTTTCCTCATATTCGTTGTCAGGTTTTAATTTGATACGAATGATATCTTTCGTGCGATTCCCACTCTTATAGACTTCGGGCTCGGAAGGCTCCCTGCGGACGCGTGGTCGCGCACGTCGTTCTTGCACACGTGCTCTATTTTGGTTCTCCTTTTTTAGTTTTTCATCGGTAGGTGTAACCGGTGTGACGACCACGGTGGTGACGGGAGGGACAGGCGCCGGTGAGGACGCAGGCGCCGCCGGCGCCGGCGCCACAGGCGCGGGCGCTGGAGCGGGCGCGGGCGCGGGCGCGTTAACTGGAGCGGGCGCGTGCGCGGTCGCTGTCGCGGGCGCGGGCGCGGGCAGCGGCGACGGCGGCGGCGGGCGACACGCGCGCTCCACCGTGGCCTCGGTGCGCACCTCGCGGCGGTCCCGCGCGTCCACTGGCGCCGCTATCGGACCTGGGGGTGAGTTAGCGCTCAGTTTAGCTATTTCAAGTAACCGCTCCTCAACAGCTGCAGCACAAATCTCCGGGTCCGTTTCAATGGGTTTCGGACCACAGAAGGAAGTCTCGAGCAGCATTCTATGCGGTGAGGGCGATCGCGATACCCCCGACACCACGGACAAGCGCGATATGTGCGACGCGTGGCTGAACGCCGATATCGCCGAGTGCGCCGAGCACTGAGAACCGACACTGGACAGACGACTGGTGCGGCCGGACACAGCCAGGAGCGCCGCTTCTGAACCTTGACTATCCTTGCGGGAATGGCGCCGCGAAACGGACGGTGGCGGTGGCGCAGCGGGACGTGGCTCTCCCGGGGCTCCTTCGAGGAATGCGAGCTCCTCGGTGGACGAACGCAGGTCGAGTGCGCCGTCCTCACGGAAGCCGAGTTCGAGGCGGGTGCGCGTGTCTTCGCCGCCGCCGGCGAACAGCGCCAGCTCCGGGGAGCTGTCGCGCGAGTCGTGGTGGCTGGAGCTGGAGGCGCGCGAGATGTCGATGCGCGGCGCGGCCGGCGCGCCGAGCGCGGCGGGGGCCGCCACCGCGGGGCTGGAGTGCGACCGAGGGCGCAGTTCCGGCGGCGCTAGCGACGTCGAACACGCCGGGTCCTCCCGGATCTCGGGCAGCCGGCACGTCTGCTTCGCCTCCGGACTCGACTGTGAACACGGCAAGAGTGACGTTCGGCAAAAGGATTCGAGCGAACCGGTAAGCGAGCGACAGAGGGAAGAGAAGAAGAATTAGGATACGTACTGGTCTCACCTCGTCAGAGCCGTCGTGGTCGAAGGACGCGATGGGCGCGGGCCCGCGGCGCAGCTGGCGCACGGGCGCGGGCGCGCCGCCGGCCGCCATCCGCCCGTCACTGCGCGCGCGCCCGCATCGCGGCCCGCCGGCGCGCCTGCGCACCTGCGCACCTGCGCACCTGCGCACCTGCGGGCAGGCGGACAGCGGTGGTCACGCGGCGCCTGCTACTCAACCATTCGGCGTTAGTCAGGGCTTATGTGGGGGCGCCCAGGGTAACGCAGTGCCCACAAAAGGAATTTTCGAAAGCATTGCCATATGAACTGAAAACGAGAAAGAATTTGAAAAAATATAAAAATTTTGGTGGCCTTTACAAAAACTTTAAGTTTTACTTTTAGGTAATTTTAACTTTAAAATCGAATGTATCTTTCTTGGGTCGGTAGTCATCATATTTTAACTTTAAAATCGAATGTATCTTTCTTGGGTCGGTAGTCATCATCATGAATGATGATCATGCGTTAGTCCCGGTCGCCTCCAAGCTCTTCATCTCAGAGTAACCACTTCGCACGGTCTTTAGTACGCATGTCGTCCCCGACGACACAAATCCCCGCAATCCTGCATTAACCCCTTGCTTTTGAAGACTGGAGAGCATTCTTACAAATCTTTGTAACCGTATAGGTTACCAAGATTTGTAAGGGACCCATCGCCTCCCAGGCCTCAATGGGGACTCCATCGGGTCCGACAGCTTTCCGATTCTTCATGCGGCGAAGAGCAGTTTGGTCTTCTACAGGCATTATTGGTGGCACTAGTCCTTGATTTATAGGGAGATTCGATGGCTGCACCTTTTTATGCTGCTTGTACAGCAGCTCGTGGAAGTATGGGCGCCATCTCTCCTTCACCGCGACTTCCTCGTAAATTAGATTACCTCCAGGGTTTTAACGATGTGGCACTTGGAAATATAGCCTCTGCCGCTTTGACCCTGAAACGCGCCAACTTATAGATGAGCTTACGCCCGCGCCTCCTAGACAATACAGCTTTCTTAGTAGCGCGCTTTGCAGCTCTGTACGCATCGCGATCTTCAGGAGATTTGAACATTTAACATTTTTTAAAGAGAGCTTTCATCACTGCTTCTTCTCTGGACCGTTCCACCGCCAAGTTTCTTTGTTACACTTGCGTCCACCTTTGGACATGTCAAGCACCGCCTTTGCCGCGCCAAGAATGGCTGCCTGAATCTTGTCCCAGTAGTCCAGAACAGTTTCGCTGTCAGCATTGGTGCACTTGTCACCGGCCAAGGCAAATTTCTGGGATGTGACAATGTGTGGGGGCGACAGCCGCCTGACCTCCCAACCGCGCCAGAGCCTCGTCCGGTAACCAGCTAGAGTACCGACTTGTAGCTGAAGTTAGCTGGGGCCCCAAGGATCTTGGTGGGTCTCAAAAGTCGGGAGTCTTGACATTTGTTATAATTTGACGATTTATCGGTAGCTCTTTGCAAGTATTTATCGGTAGCTCTTTGCAAGTATTTATCGGTAGCTCTTTGCAAGTATTTATCGGTAGCTCTTTGCAAGTATTTATCGGTAGCTCTTTGCAAGTATTTATCGGTAGCTCTTTGCAAGTATTTTTTGATATTTTTAGAGGTTATGAAATATGAAAATTCATCAATATAGTAGTTAGTATTCGTCAATATACTCATCAGAATACGGCATGTATTCTGATGAGTATTTGGTATACAATTTGATTGAGGTTCAACACAGGCGTGATATTATCATCATTACAAAGCTAGCACTTTGGAGTCTGGGAATAGGTTCCTGTGGGTAATGTGGGCACAGGAACCTATTCCTGGGATAAGAAATGGCTTGTGTGCTATTCTAGACCATAATCTATCTATCTTCAACTTTCGAGAATTAGCATGCTCCCTGAAAAAGAAGTGACATAAACAGGCATATTTTTAGTTATTCTAATAACCAGTTCCCCTTTTTACTACTCACACTAAATCAATGTAGGGCTGGATCGCTCGCAGACGATGACAAAAAGTCACATTAACAACTCCGACTAAGTAAGATGTGCAAAGTAGTTTTATATAACTACTTGATTACTAAACTTACAGTTAAAATGTGCTATTTTATGGAATAAATAGAAATCTAGCTGGAGCGGTCTGCACATTTAGCGACACGGAGCGATGTAGCTTATCGCGTCGTGCTTATTTATAGTCATTTTTAACGGATTACAACAATTATCATTAAGTACATATCACATAGAGCCCGGAACACTGCACCATAAATATCCATGACACATAAAATTTGAGATATGCCTGGGTGTCATCGGGTCGACTACCCCGTACATTTATATTAGGTAGTTAGACTAGTTTAGATATACGCGAGGACTGCGGCCGTGGGGCGGCGCTCGTGGGGCGCCGCTGGAGCGCGGAGGTGCCGCGGAGCTCCTCGCGGCGGGCGGCGGTCGGCGGTCGGCCGGCGCGCAGTGGCGCTGGTGGCGGGCCCGCCCCGCCGCACGGCGCAGGCGCGCGCACCGCGTCGCGCCTGCGGCCTGTTGCACCGCTGCGCGCGGTGGAGCGCTCCGTGCGGCCGAGCCACGTCACGCGGCGGCCGGCGGCCGGCGGCGCCGAGAGCGGCGACCCGTCGCTTGCAGCGCTGCAGCCCAACGTTGGATCGATTCCTGAGCTCGGCCCCTCGTGTCAACGTACGATTGACATCAATTTCGGTGACATCGCGCCGCGTGTCGGTGGAGCCACGAGATAAGTGCGTGTCGCACGTACACTTAGGTCACCCTACTGTTAGGAAAGCGACAAGCCGGTTACTCGTTTATTGTATATTGGTCTCCGAGCGGCGACGTCTTTGGACTGCGTTGACGTAGAAGCTTCATTTCCTCATAATATCAAGACGTTACAGACTTGATTAGATATTTTATATTAATTTCAACTTCCACGCGTGCCCGAGAAAATGGTCTCTACAGACACGCATACAAATATTTTTTTCTGATGTGGGTAACTACGTGGAATGAAGAACTACATTATATATTACATTCTTTGTCCGTCTGTCTGGCAAGACCCTTTTGTCAGGGAGACGTGGAGGCATCAAGTTAAAATTCATACCACGTACTCGGGGACAGGTTCGATTCCAAAGAAAAATAAGAAAATCAGATCTGTCAAAACTAAACATACCTACCTACGTTTTCATGAGGTAATTAAACCTTCAGAAATAAACGGTAACATAAAGTAAACGGCAATATATATATAACTTCATACCTATATGTTTTTAAAAGGATATGTGGGAACTTTGGTTTTATCATGGCCGAACTGTGAAAATCTAGCTTATGAGAATAATTTAAGATGACCCATCATAAAACGGCCGTCACCTACTGAACTAGTGCTTTCTATTCTAGTCGAATAGTATGTGTCATTTTTTTTTTCGTGTCAATATATTCTCTGTCTACAACTAACTGTCAGACTGATGTGCGACAGAGAGAACACTCTACAAAACCGAAGCACACCGACCTAGGCAAGCAGTATACGACTGTGGCTTTTTTTTTTTTTTTTTTTTCGTGCGGAATTCCCTTCGGATACCCCCCCGCTGGTCAGCGGGGGCGGTTATGTCGGGCTTGAACCGACTAAAACCGACCTACTAACATTTTTGCTTTCTTTTAGGAATGACAAATCAAAATTGTATGATTTTATTTGTGTATGAATGAGACAACATTAAGCTAACAAACAGCAACTTTTATTACATTTTTGAAAAGTGACAGCTGTTAAGTAATACGAAATTTATCATCAAAATGGATAGCATTTAGGAAGTACTGTTTTTGAAGATCGAATTAATTTATCAAGCGGCCAATAAAAACAAAATTTAATACAGAATTGTAAAATCTTGAAATCAACTTTCAAACAACACATAAATAATGGAAATAGCTATTAAATTACAGGAATATAACGAACTCATGAATTTGTAAGAAAATTTCGGCAATTTCATAGGTAAAGACCTCTTATTTTAATTTAATAAATTTTGGTAAGTTTGATGGCACAGACAATCTATAACAAAAATATGTTTGTTTCCTTTTAATTCATAATATAGAGATATTGTGTTTTAATAAGTGTTAAATAAGATTCTTTAAAAGATTGTTAACGTTTCCTTAGAATTAAACTATTATTAGCATTATATAAACTTTGTAGGCCGCAGTATGTTGGCAACACCAACATTAAATTTATGTTGTCACATTGTTTCCGCTCTCTCTTTGCTCCTGCTTACATGGAAGAATACACGCTTTGCTTCAATTATAATACTTTTAAGTATTTTTTTTTTACCTGCACCTATGTTTGCTACTGAAGGAAGAAGGAATTACAGTCCATTAGGAACGACCAGCATCAAACAATCACACGTTTTACAAACGTAATTTTACTGAATTGGAGAGGAGGTCTACAGCATCTTTAAGCTATGAATAAAATAAGACTTGTAAGTCAATGCAATCAAAAGGTATTGCCTTGCTTACAAGGCAATACCTTTTCCTTGCAAGTGTCTTAACACTTGCAAGGAATTCAAAATCTATGAAGCATCCAATATATCCGAGCTACGGATGTGGCCGAAAACCCCCTCGGGCTTCACGTCACCGGAGCTAGTGATGAGGACCTTACCCACCTCACCTCATACCCATGTCGGGGTGGAACCAACTAAAACCGCACCGTGTTTTATTACATTTTAAACCTGTGTGGCCGGGAAATGTGGCGTGTGGAAATCCCTAGAAAATATATCAACGTGACCCCAACTGGCCTTGGCCACCAACATTGGCGACCCCGACGTGTTGTTGGGGATCAAAATGCCCCCTCCTCTAAAGAGAGGTGCGCGCGGAAACACGTTGCGCCGCCACCCTGGGCCTGTTCTGGCCATCACCCCCAGTTGTATGATTTTTATGGAGGAGGAGATTCTATGAACTATATTCCATACAATTTCAACCACGTTTTTCAGAATGAATTAAAATTGCATATGGAATCAATAACCAAATGTGAGGACGCTTTCGGATTCTCAGTTGTTAATAGCAAAAACACGTGAAAACTTTATCCAGTAAGTATCATTGATGTCATTGCTCCCCAGCTACCAACTGTGTTTTTTAATGACTGTGTCACTATTATCTGTCCACTTTTCTTTTTGACAGTTTGAGACAGTTCAAAATTAGTGACGCCCTCGCACGTTTTCGATTCCATTCAAAATAATTATCGATTTTATTTAAGAACAACTTTCAATCGATTTAATACATCGACATAATTTAATATAAATATTAACTAGCATTTATCAGGTTTTTAAAAATTATATAAGAAATAAATAAATAATAAAACAATAAAATTATACTATTTATACATATAAAAAATATAAGCTATAAGCGCATTATAAACAGGTTATCACTAGCAATATCATAACACATTGCGTCACTGACCCGGCGACGCCATATTGTTGTTACTTGCCATGCGACGCTTGTGTCACAGTCACTGTTTTTCGGTTCATTGTGTATTCTTTTACAATAATCATAAGTTGAGTTGAGTATTTATATTCCTCCTTATCGATACGTAAATTCTTCAGTTGAGCATACTTAAGTTCTCAATATGCCGAAAGGAACTGTGTTAAAAGGACAATCAAGGGAGTTTGTGAGACGCCTTCAAGAATACTTTGAGAAGTAATGTCGTAATGGTGCACCGCTACTACCAATATCGCAGGTTCGAAACCGTGTAGCTGCCGCCTTAGGAATCAGTGTTCCAACAGTTACAAAAATTGCCAAAGAAGCCTACGGCAGCAGTGGTATGCAGCATAATACGCTCTCTACACCCAAGAAAAAACGCCAGCCCTGTAAAGTTACAAACATTGACGATTTCGACGCCGATGCTATTCGTCGTCATATATACGAGTACTACCAACGTAAAGAAATTCCGACTCTAAGAAGAATGGTAATTTCACTGAGGAATAGTGGTTTGTTCCGTGGCCAAAAATCGTCGCTAGCTAAAGTGCTGAGACAAATTGGATTTTATTTCAAAAAGTCTGATAAGAGAAAAATCTTATTGGAACGCCACGACATAGCGCTGGCTCGATGTGACTTCCTAAGAAAAGCTAAACAAATCGAAGACTGGTCGAATGTGGTTTTCACCGACGAGACTTGGCTCAATGCTAATCATACTATATCGAAATCGTGGACTGACGACACTGCAGCATCTACTTTGGCTGTACCTATAGGCAAAGGCGAACGCCTGATAATTTGCCACGCAGGCAGTGCAAAAGGATTTGTATCAGATGCTCTACTCACTTTCAAATCCAAAATATCTGGCGACTATCATGAAGAGATGAATTCAGAAGTATATGAAAATTGGTTCAGGGAAATGTTGACATTACTAGAAGAACCTTCAATTATATTTATGGATAACGCGCCCTATCATTCACGGCAAATAAATAAAAAGCCAACGCAATCTAATACCAAAGACGAGATTATTAACTGTCTTCGTGATAATGGCGAGGATGTGACTAATTCATTATTGAAAGCAGAACTAATAAGAATTTTAAATTCGAAACGTCAACCTAAAAGATACGTCGTCGATGAAAAGGCAGCTGAATATGGACATACTGTTATTAGAATCCCACCGTATCACTGTCAGTACAATGCCATCGAATTAATATGGGCACAAATCAAAGGGAAGGCAGCAAGAAACAACACAACGCCGCCGTTTACAGCGGATAAAATGATGCAATTATTAAATAGTGCGTGTGGTGATGTGACTCCTGAAAACTGGGCCAGTGTCGTGGAGAGAACAAGAAAAATAATAATATCTGATTGGGATCGAGATGTTGCAATTGACAATATAATAACAATCTGTTTTATAGTCTGTGTCTGTTTGTTATACACAGGGTACTTCACTAAGTTTTCGGTACACTATAACCTTGTACGTGCATAAACGTCATATTTTTATAAAATAATCCATACATATTGTAAAAAAGACGCTCGTACAAGTTTCCACAGGATATGTCAAAAAGAAAATAAACTTTTAGCAGTACCTATATTTTCTGAATTAATGAAACACAGTAAGTCATACCTGTGTTTAAGGCTGGCAGCGCCACCCCTCTAATTTGAGACCCATCTCTGTGTTGCCAGCCTTGAGTAACTATTTAACAGTTTTAAGAGTAGTATTTGAGAAATTTATTCTGGAACAGATGCTGACCCATTGTAATAAACTAATAAACATAAATTATTTCATGATAAACAGTTTGGGTTTACTAAAAGACGTTCAACGATAGATGTTGAAATATATTTTTTACGAGGCCTGGGAGGATAAGAAGGCTTCATTAGGTGTTTTTTGTGATCTATTCAGAGCCTTCGACTGCTTCCAACATGACATATAAGTCAGGAAATTAGATCATTACGGAATAATGAACAAAACTCTCGACCTTCTTAGTTCATATTTGAACAATAGAATTCAGAGGGTCGATGTGAACGGTACACATTCAGTGGGCTTCCACAGGGTTCCACACTTGGACCATTTTACTTTGACTTTTGACTCTCTTAGGTAAACCTCCAAACTCAGATGGAAAATATACAGTTATTCATAAAAACTTAACTAGGCTTTCCTTAAGACTTTTTGTAATCAACTGCCTTGCGAAATATTAGGGATTCTGTCTACACCCGGGACTATTATTTTTTATTGATACCTCTTTCAGCATATCGTTCAGATGGTGGACTGCTTGTTGCGCTGTAATTATAAGGACGAAGTGGGCGGAGTTCTAATAATACGCTCTTAGAATCATATTTAAACTTTATTCACAACAGAACATAGGGTCGCGATGTAAGTCAGTACTAGGTACGTGTAACACATCTCAAACACCGGGTAGAACAACACCTATAGTTTATCATCGTAGTCATATAATATATATTATAATATGTCGTTTTGTGTAACGCGACTAGCATTATGAGTAAGTATATAAATAAATACTTTATTTGACTTTTTACAAGGAGCGAGCGGGCGCGCGGCGGGGCCGGGGCGGGGCCGGGGCGGGCCCGGGCCGGCCGGCCGACTCGCGGCGCCTGTAGGTACTATAGTATGCTAGTTCACTAGTGAATCGTTAACATCAGGTTACAATATACAAATGGTCTAACAGCGTAACACCTAGCTACTGGTATACATTATATTATTGTAATAAATATGTCAACATCCTGTGATCGGCTACATCCTTACACGTTCATTTATATTAGCGCGTACTTACTATATAGCTTTATTTATTGTTGCATTTGTTCTAAAAGTAATGAGATCAATATCGTAATATCAAGATACAAACATATATAATACAGAAGCGGGGGCGCTCGCTACGTACACCTACGTAGCTCGGAGGAGCTGCCGCGGGCGGCGCGGGCGGCGCGGGCGGCGCGGGCGGCGCGGGCGGCGCGGGCGGCGCGGGCGGCGCGGGCGGCGCGGGCGGCGCGGGCGGCGCGGGCGGCGCGGGCGGAGCCGCCCCGCGGTGCTCGCTTGTCGGACGCACAACGCACAACGCACCCGGCGCTGGCTCATAAGCGCTGACGCTTACTTCGACGGAAGAAAACCACATCCCATAGGTACATTTTTCATACTAAGTACCACAAAAAGTTCATTGTAGTGCCGTACGTTCCGATCACGAGCTCAAGCTTTAACTGCACTCGAAAGCTCTCGAGAAACCTTCACTTTAAACATTTGTGCTCCGCGTGTGGCAAACACGTAAGTACAATGCTGTGAGTATTCTCCTTACAAAAACTTAAGTACATGTATGTTTATCAGCGTTAAAATCTAAACTAATTCTCTTTTTACACAGAGCCAAGAAAATATTTGGTGTTGCAAGGTGTTGCAATAAGGAAGTTAACACCAATATCGATTTGTACCTACGCATCCAACAGAGACATCGTGAGCCTTAGAGTATACGTAAGCAAGTTGCAAACAACGCACGCTACATATTATATAATACTAACTATAATTTATATGTATTTTTGTCGCAATGAATACATTATTGCTTAAATTGTAGTTTACATTCCAAGAAACGAGTGCCGTGCGACGTTTTCCATACGTCCATGCCGTCTCCGCGGAACGCGCGGCCGACGCGACTCCCCGCGTGGGCTCGCGCTCCGCCCGTACGCTCGCACGGCGACGCGCGGCGGTGGGTTCCGTCCTTAACCAGTCGTTTACGACCAAACTCTACGCATTCAATATATCACAAACATTAGGTATTTACAAATCAGATGAACGCTACGATCTTATGTCGAGAGTTACCCTTACGATGCTACAAATCAACTTGTAACCCGATTTGACTACCAGCCCATATATATAGATATGCACGCTCCACGATAACTACAATACAATAGTTAAATATAATATCATTTATGTATCAATATAATTATATAAAAATGATAGCTTGCGGCTCGCGGCGCAGGTGCGGCCGCTCCCTGTACGGCGACACGTCATTAGCATCAGTCGCTTTACAGCAGAGCGGCCCCGCAGCAGCGGGTGCCGGCGCGCGCAGGTGGCGGCGCGCCCTCTAGTCGGAGTCCGAGTCGGAGGAGGGCGGCTGCGGCGCGGCGGGCGCGGGCGGGGCGGCGGGCGCGGGCGCGGGCGCGGGCGGCTCGCGGCTCGTGGCCAGCGCGTAGGCCGGCGCCGCGCCGCCCGCCGTGCGCTCGATGCCCACGCTGCAACGGCACGGGCGCACCGGTCACTCCCGCGCCCCCGCGCGTCGCACGGGTATACGTAGAGGCAAACATCTCTAGGAGCGCAGTTACGAGTCCGCAGGTCTTGGCGGTGAGCGGGGCGCCAATCGACCAACCATACATATGTATATAAAACTTGGTCTTCCGTCGTGGTTCACCTATTTGGTTCACCTGGGTGTACTACGGGCACTTTTTCTTGCCCGATGTACAACTCATTATTGAGGATCAAAATGAATTAAATTATTACATGCATGAGAATATACAGAAGAGAAAATACTATCTTTACTGGTGGTAGAAATTTGATGACACAAATTTGTCACAAAATTCGGCCGGCTGGGTACCACCGTGCACGATTGCGAAAAACCCTCCATAGTAATCCAATTTCGGTACGATTGCGTTCAGGGGTCAGCAAGTGCATAGCCGGGCAGGGGGGTTGTGGTCGCAGCACTAGTGGGACCGGTGGGTGTCACGCGGTACTGCGACGACAATCCTCTTCTGATGAGGCCGTCAAGCTGAGTGCCACCATTGTTAACATGGTACGTGTATGTAATGGTGACCCTCTTTCTTGAGACTTTACTTTCAGCTTACCATCAGGCGAGGTGAAGTCAAATTGACGTGTCCTAAATATATAAAAAAAAAATATTTTTGACAGACTTCCAAAAAGGAGGTAGGATCTCAATTCGCTGGATTTTTTAAAATGTATGTTGTACGATTTAAGTCGCCTAAACCGATAGATAAATCAACCGTGATTGCTGCTATCGCATATCTAGGCATTGTTTATCCTATTGCATAACAACATCACACCTATATTCCTTAAATGGGTTCGCAGTTTAATATACATGTTCGGTATATATATATATCCATTGTTAATAAACCGATTTTTGCAGCTCTATCAACATCGCGTTTGGTTTAGCTCCCGGGTGCGGGTGGTGCCATATAAATTAAATTACGATCACTAAAAATAAAAGAATAAGTAAAATTATAATAAACAAAATGAAACCGACTTCATAAACCACCAAGAACAAGCAATGAAAAAAGACAAAATAACTGAATTACTTACAGATTTTCATTTAAAAGTAAAATAATTATTAATCGACATCTCTCAAGCTGAAATCCATTGAGCCGTTCAGGATGCAGAGCGTGCCAAACAATTATACATAGATACATACGTACAAACTTATTCTCGAAATAGATAAGTGAGTACCCCTCTTTCTGGTGCAGTCGGGTAAAAATACGCTTAAGACCTATTAGGAAGCATGTCTCCCCGCGCAAAATTAGATATTGAATTGTTACGTTGTGATTCGGGCTTTGCACTGATTTCAAAAGATAAGTCTTACGCGTATATTTGTCTTTTCAATTAAATCTGTAATTCAGTTTCCTTTTTGTTTTGTGCATGTTTTTAGTGGTTTTGAAATCGGTTTTATTTTAAGAAATATAATAATAAATCAAGGACGAAAGAGGTTGCATATTATTACTAGGAATTCAGTGCAGGGTGCGACTGAAATAAATTGAGCTGAGCGAGCAGGAGTCTTGCTTGAAAATAAGACATCTTACAGCGGGCGCGCGCTTAGCTAAGGCCGCGCTCTCGTGAAACTGTTTTTCGGTGATTATTCCTCAACGGTATATCGGACATGAACCATCAGGCTTCAACACACTCCTCACTGTCCACACTATCACCGTGGTAAATTTGGTCAAGAACGTGCGACTGGTCACGGAGGAGTTCAGCCACCAACAAACGGCTGCCGCGTATAAGAGCCACAAAAAAGGTGAACCACTGACAAGATAAAGATAGAAGAACCGCGACCGAAGACCAATAAAACTAATCAGGGGCTCAAAGAGCTCACGTCAATGGTTGATCAGTGCTTTTATTGGCTTTCTGATTGGCCAGTTAGTGCACATGCGCGAACCTTTGGACGTTATTTCAAGATTTTTGCCTCGAGGTATACATTACGTGAAAAGCAAATCTCAAATCGTAAGTAAGGTTGACTTATACGAAAAACACATAGTAAATGACTTGTTAAGTATAGTACGGGACAGTCTCGTCGGAGCTGCACAAGAAGTGCGGCGGAGGTGAGGAGGGGTACTCACGTGTACTCGTGGCGCGCCAGGTAGCGCACGTACTTCTCGGGCGGCTCGCCGTCGTGGCCCTGCAGGGACACGGAGCGCACCGTCATGTGCGACACCTGCGTGGCCGGCATGGTGAACTCCACCAGCGCCGCGCGCGCCAGCTCGGCCGGCACCTGGTCGTACGACGTCAGCGCCATGCGGCACACCAGGTTGTGCGTCGTGTAGGCGCCTGCAACACGCTGCTGCTCACGCACCTGCCCACCTGCCCACCTCCCCGCCTGCCCACCTCCCCAGCCACCCGCGGCTGGGGAGGTTCTTATCCAGGGGGGGGGGAATAAAAATAGTAGGTACATCTTCCTTCCCTTTCCCTTTTCCAGGTAGCGAGCGAGTGACGGCCTCTGGTGTCGCAAGTGTTCACAGCCTGCTGCGGTATCCGCGGTCAGAAAGGCGGGTAGTATACTAACGTCAGTGTAGCTATATAAAACAAATCCAATAAAGTTAAAGACTCACCCTGTCCCTCCTTGGGCAACCTCGGCATGCGCCATACGATGGCGCGATGTTGGTGTTCGTACTTTGCCTGCCCTGAAGTCACTTCTATCAATGATTCCTGTAGATTATCCACGGCGCCCAGGAAACGCTCGATGCCCTTGATTTTGCCAGTGCGTCTATGAAAAGCGAGGGATGACATTATCTTTTAAGGTACCCAAAGGGCTTTCTTGAATTTCTATTCTCATTAATAATTGCACAGAGTTTCGTTTTAAAAAATCATTTAAATATTATTTTGTCGCCCAACATGGGACCTAGGCAACTCGAATTAACAATTCATTAACAAATAATATTTCTTGATCGACTGGTACCGCGCCAAATATTGGACACTCTAGATGTTAGATGATCGAAAGAGCTATAAATGAAGACTTACCTATGCGCAGATTTAACGGATCCGTATCGGAAGTGCTTCTCCACGCGGAACAAGTATATCCAGCACTCGGGGATGGGGAAGCGGATGGCCACGTCCTCGCACGGCACCTGGCCCAGCTTGCGCGACGCGAAGCCCGGCACCAGCACGTCGGCGCGCAGCTCCACCTGCGCACCACGGGCGTCACGCGTCAGTCGCGGGCCGACCGCCGGCCGCGCCGGCCGGGCGCCGGTCGCCGGTCGCCGGTCGCCGGTCGGCCCCTTACCTTGTTGCCGGTGACGCACCACGCCGCCTTCAGCTGCAGCGGCAGCTCGCGGTTCTTGGGCGGCCTGACACGGAACCGCATCAGCTCGATATAGCAGGCGTCGGGAGGTTTGAACCTGACACATTGTTTTATGTAAGTAGTCACACTAGTGATAATCGTGATGGTGTTCAATGTCAGAATGGCAGTTTTAACCATTCGTTGTTATTTATCATCATTTTATTAAAAAAAAATATTTTCAATTTAAGATTGCCCAAATAAGGAAACACCTCCATCAAACACGACTACCTGCACACAATTAGCTGACGAAGTATCCTCGGTGATGAGTTTTACATCTCTACCTTTTGGTATCTATTACGAATGCTTCTAGCCAGCAGTGAGTGCTTACTACCAGACAGGCAGTTATCAATTAGTAAGTAATAAGATCTGCAAGACTTGTAAGTAGATACTTAATGATCTGCGTCTTGTCGAACTCTTCCGGCTGCACGCACGCATGGAACTCAGCGTTCTCCACCCGGATCCACTCCTCGGTGACCACGGGGATGATGTCGTGGCGCCCCACCACCTCCTTGCCCTGGCGCCGCAGGTCGTTCACGCCCAGCTCCACGTCCGGCATGCCTGCCATTGAACCGCACTGTGAGTACAGACCTAGAGAGTCTTCTAACCAATAGAGTGTCACATCAGTAGTTTAAGTTCCAATTCCTGTGCTGCACCAATTAAGTAAAATTTTATGATTACTAGGTTCAAAGGTAAAAAAATACTGCTCTATAAAGTTTTCGAAGGCTGACCATCAGCACTAGGCTAGTGCGAAGGACCATGGCCTAACCCCTCGCTTACTGATTGACAACCTGTGCGTTTGTTGAGTTTATAAGCAGCTCAGATAAAACAGTTTATATACGAAAAACTTACTTATCCCTTCACTAGCCGATGGCCGATGGCACATTACATCGTACCTTTTTTTTTGTGCGGAAATCCCTTTGGATACCCCCCCGCCGGCCAGCGGGGGCGGTTATGTCGGGCTTGAACCGACTAAAACCACACGCCGTCTAGGGTCTACAGACGCCGGGGTGTAAGGTTACCCATAGAGCATATCCCTCACACTCCGACTGACCCTGGGCAATTCGCAATGTCCCCTCTGATAACAGCAGAAGGGTACCTGGAGCGACCCCCCCGTGGGCCTCGCAGGACCGCCATACCCCGACCCCCTCGTGCAATGGGGTCAGCTGACCCTGAAAAGGGCCGGTTGGTCAGACTCTTGGCCGTTGACGTTGACGCCAGCTACTCCAGAGGAGCAATCAATGATGCGTCATCGCCCACGTTGTCCAGGGTGCACCAAACTTGGAGGTGATCCAACCAGTCGCACCCCCATTACATCGTACCTACAAGCGGAATAAAACAAAATGTTAAAATAGGAATGTTTTTGTACAGTACCGCTGAGGAAGCCCAAGAAAAAGAGACGGACGCGCGCGATTTGCTTCATCACGGAGCCCTCCGCATCCTGCTCCACGAACAGCTCGTCCACCGCCGTGATCTGCACCTGCATCACCAGCCGCGCATTACGTCCCAGCGTCTTCCACCCAGGTGTTGGGTACCGATCAACGCATCTAAGTATGCCTAGGCCTAAGCATCGCGGGCAAATCACGTCGTAGCCATTTAATTGAAAAAATTAACACTGAACATAAAAAATATTGATAGCTTAGGACACCCTAGATCTATTCTGTGACCCTAGGTTTATCTATTTATACTATAATAAAATTGTAAATTAGTTGTCTGTACATTGGAGATATTTAAAAAAACTTGGGTTATGTTAAATGAACGATTCTGAACGCAAAATATATAAATGTTCGAATTGTTGTGGCTGTTAATCTGTTTCGTCTGTTTCTTCGCAATGGACGCAAAAACTAATGAACGGATTTTAATGCAGTTTTTCCTATTAAGATGGTCTTGGTCAGTCTTAAAATCTGCTGTATGTTTGATTGCAATTGGTTAAGTAGAACTGGAGATTATGGCCAAAAAATCTGCAAAAGGCCCCGGCGCGGGCGTCAGCAAGTCTTATAAAAAGCGCCAAGAACATCACACGACAGGTCGAATCGATAAATATCTACCTAATTAAAAGCTGCATACTGACTGATTTATGATGTAACCGGGGAAACAAGCGTGTATACGCAGATTTTAGCACATGGCGGAACGATAACAGTTACATAACACCCTGTACCACCAGGCAGTGCTTAGGTTTTGAACAACATCTATGTATTACTAGCAATAGTTTCGGAGCGCGGTGTTACCGACGGAGGCAAGGTTGGCTCAGTCGGTAACGGCATCAGAGCCCTTTCACACCGGCAGTAAATATTGTAGCGTCAAGGAAATACACGATTTAAAGGTCAGTAGTTCATAATGAGTGATGTTACCTCCTCCATCTTGTAGGTGAGCGCGCGGTCACGATGCGCGACAACCCGGAACAGCGCCTCCTCTATGCAGCACGAGAACTGCTTCACGTCTTCGTACGTGAGCGAGCCTAGCTTGAACAGCTGCGAGACCTACGACAGTAGCAAACTAATTATGCCATGCCACCATTACCTATTAACTCGACATTGGCCGCGACGCTTTAGCGTCGTCTGTTATCTATTCATTCCTCAAAGTGAAATTCGAAATGGAGATAGCCTATATCCTGGATTAACACGTTCCCATTCACAAAAAAGTAAACCGCAGGATTCAGTTATTATTCCAGAATATATAAGCTGTTACTACTTTGAGTTAATCAAACTCGTTGTATCGATATATCGCTTGTGATTAGGTTCCTGTAACAAACATATCTATACTCTGAAATATTTGTAATGTATGGCAAGAAGTGCTAGCACAGAACCGTTGTGCTGTGCCTTACCTGCGGCGCGTGCTCCACGGGCAGGCCCAGCTTGCGCAGGTCGCTGCCGAACTCTTTGACGCCCTGGTAGTCGCCCTGGATGGCGTACGCGGCGAACTGCGATAGCTTGTTCGTGATGCGCTCCGCCTTCGTCACCTGGCCCGGCCTGCGCCACACTTCCACATTACATTCTATCTTGAAGCAGACAGCCCTCTTCACGAAGAGAAGCTACCGTGGAATACCAGGCGTATCAGCCATGCAAAGGGGAAGAGGAATGAACGAGAAGAGAATTTCCATATTTCACATCTGCTGCGTAGCATTAACATCTTTTTCATCGAAGTTTGAATGTAAGAACGTTTAGAATAGATGTAACATACGATGTGGGAGTATACGAAGAGCACTGTATGCTTGGTCCGGAGCGCGGAGGGGGAAAAGCCCCCATTATGCAACAGGAGGTAGGTCGGTACATAAGCATCATTCCTGTTTACGAAATGTGATAAATTCTGCAAACACGTTTTACTTTACGAGAGCGAGTGATTTAAATGTATAGGTAGATGACGGCTGCATTTTAGGGATTTTCTTTAGAAAAGCCCTATTGCTATCGAGTTGTCGTCGACGTCGTCGTTGCCAATTTTCTGTCACGGTTTTGGGTATGAAGGAGATGAGCTATCGAGTTGCAGTTTTCGGCAATAGATTCGTGCTGGGGTGAACCATTGCAAGATAAAGAAAAAAGAAAAAAGAAAAAGAAAAAAAAAAAAAAAAAAGAAAATCCCTTGTATTCGGCTGAGCTCGTCTCAGGAATCAAACTTGTTTTGTGTTTGGTTTTTAATTTATTAACGGGAAAATTGTACAATATAAAAAAAAAAATAGGGGCCCAAAATCAATCCTTGCCATTTTTGTTGTAAAGATTATTATATATTGGCTTCTGACTTCGTTTTAGGTGATCCATCCGAGAAGTTAATTTTGGAATTTAGTGGAATCTCTCGTTTTGGACCAGTGCGTTGGCCACAGATCGAGTGATTGGACTCCGTTCTACTATTTTTTTGTGGAGGTACGTCACATCTCTTTTTTATGCCGATAACTCAGCATCGATAATAGCACTAGAAAACAACATTACAGTTATCGGTGATGACAAACCGATATGCTCGAAAAAGAGCTACGGTTTCGAATCAAGATTAGAAAATTGAATTTCACGTATCTAGATCACTTAAAATGTAGTTGTGGCCAACATTTACATGAAATAATCTCTAAAACATAAATGACAAGAATTGATTTTGAAACCGCAATGTATTTATATAATATTTCACTATTTTCCTGTGTATTTTGTTGTAAATAAAAAGCCAATCACCAAAAAAAAAAAGAAGGGGTGTATGTTGGGTAACCTCCTCGAGTGTCGCTCCGATTCCGATCCCGCTGCAGTCCGGGGGGAACGGAATCGGAGCGGCCGGTACACCCTGGGCGGCGGTCAATGGCTTCCCCTTCATGGGGATGGCATTGATCGTCGGCCAATACCCAACGTGGCGGGAACACATCGCTCTCCGTACTCCTCTGCTTCCAGAGGAGACAGGATGAGCGATGCTGTTAGTGGTGGTGGCCACCGTAGGGTCCTGGGGCATCCAGGGGCGGGTTGGCCCACTGCTAACGCAGGGGCCGACGGGCACTTGTGCCGCCGCCGGTGAGAGAGGACTAGCCATCCTCTCGCGTTCCGTAATCGGTAGGTGATCAGCAACGACCTGACTGGTGGCTCCAGAAGGGTACGCTGAGAACTTGCTGACCGGAGGGCTTGCCTTTATTGGCCGGCCCACGACAAGGAAAAGTCTATAACACCCGACAGCGAAGTCGCAAAAACCTATGGATACCAGCCGACCTCCATAGTATATAGGCTTATCCAGGTGCAGGGGGCTCCGCCTGGATGGACCCTCTTTTCCCCCATACTCGTGGGACTTGATATGGCAAATTCTGAAACAAATATCACAAACAAACCGGACGGATATAATAACGACGACTTAGGCATAAATAAAACTGATACCGAAAATGACGGTGTGGTAGTGGTTGGGGGTGAAGAGGAGGTGAGGCGGCGGCCTCACTCGCGGTCGGTTAAGGCCGTCTTCACCAGACCCGCTACTCCACTACCGGTAGGCGGGGACGCGGACGCGGACATTGCGTCTGCGGCGTCGACGGCGGGTACTGACAATGAGTCAGTATCCAGCCGTATGGAGACCGAGGAGGGTCTCCGACGTAAGCGGCCTCGCTCGGGTGGACCGTCCCTTGACCGGAGCAGAAGCTCCGGGCAACGGACGATCTCCTCGAGCGAGGATGATCGGCCGGCCAAAATTTTGGCCACCGCGGCGGCCAGAAAGTCTAAGCAGCCGATTCACGTCCCTCCACTACCCAGTGGCAGGGACCAAGGCGTCCCCGCGGCGAGGGAACTCCTCGCAGCACTTGCCCGCATAACGGATACCATAAAAGGGTCCAAAAATGTGTCGGGCAAGAAGAAGACGGTGGCGGAAAACGTCGCCGTCGCCAGGACAGCGCTGGAGGAGCTCCTTGGTAGGAGCGTCTCCGAGGAGGAGGTCAAGCTCAGGGCCCGGGTCACAAGCCTGGAAACTGAGCTGGCCAACTCCTTGGAGCAACAGCGGGTCCTCCGGGAGGAGGTCAGGCAACTGACCCAGATGGTCAGGGGATTCCCGGAGGCCCAAAAGGCCCCAAGAGCCCAGGAGGTGGCGGACCACCCGAGGGCTCTTGCGCCGCCAGGGGGGGCGCCTACGTCGGCGCCAAATCCAGCGCCAAAGCCGGCCACAAAATCGGCACCTAAGCCGGCGCCGAAAACAGCGCCTAGGCCGGCGCCCAATCCGCCGCCGGAGCCTGCGCCTAGTGTGGTGCAGCTCTTGGCGGCCATCGAGAGGCGGCTCGGCGTTTTGGAGGACCGGGCTTACCGTCCCCCACTGACACGGGCTGCGTCTTTCGCGGCTGTTGTCAGTGGTAAACCCGGCCCCGCCGCCCCAGTGGCTCCAACGCCACAAGGGAAGGGGAAGAAGCGCGGCACCCCCGCCCCCGCCATAACCGCCGCTCCCGCTGCACCCGAGCGTTCCTCCAGAGGGGAGGAATGGGTGGTAGCGGGAGCCGCCAAAAAGGCGAAAAAAGCCGCCAAAAAGGCGGCTAAGAAGGCGGCAAAAGCCGCTGCGGCGAAGGCGCCGAAGAGGCTCCGCGCCCCACGCTCCACAGCCGTCGTCCTAACGGTGACGACGGAGGGTGTGGAGAAGGGCGTGGGGTACGCCCAGGTCCTGAGGCAAGTGAAAGCCTCAGTGGACCTCAAGGCCCTCGAGATTGAGGGGGGGCTCCGGTGCAAAACAACTCGCACCGGAGCTCGCCTCCTCGAGGTCTCCGGCGCCACCAGCGGCCCCAAAGCCGACGCCCTAGCGGCCAAGCTGAGGGAGTCGCTGGACAACGAAGCCGTCCGCGTCACCAGACCCAACAAATGCGCAGGTCTGCGCATTTCGGGTCTGGATGACGCGGCCACGACGGAGGAAATTATCTCCGCCGTCGTGGAGGCGGGCGGCTGCCCCCGTGATCAGGTGAGAGCCGGAGAAATCCGGTTCAGCCCCACCGGTCACGGCACGGCAGTCATCAACTGCCCCGTCGCAGCGGCTCAGATGATTGCGGACGGACGGAGCCTCCTCGTTGGGGGCTTCCTTAAGGCGCGGGTGCAACTCCTGCAGCCCCGCGAGACTAGGTGCTTTAGGTGCCTGGCCGTGGGGCATGTGGGGGTGCAGTGCACAGCGGGAGACACCGTGGGGGATCGGTGCTTCCGCTGTAGTCAGCCCGGGCACAAGGCCAGTGCTTGTGATGCTCCGCCACGCTGCTACAAATGCGTAGCGGAGGGCAAAGCGGCGGAGCACCGGGCGGACAGCAAAACCTGCGCCGCCTCGAGGCCAAAGCCCCGTTCGTCCGCAACGGGTAGCGGGGGTGCCGCTCAGGAGCGGCCACATACACGGCGGGATGCGGAAATGGCAGTCCAATAATGGACACACCAATCCGCATCCTGCAAGCGAACATAAACCACTGCTCCGGTGCTCAGGATCTTCTGTACCAGAGCACCGTGCAGTGGTCTATCAATGTGGTCGTGGTCGCTGAGCCGTACTGGGTCCACCCCGGAAGCCCGGTGGACCTGGACGGCGTAGCGACCGTCTTCGGGGGGTCCGCCGCGGACACCTCGCGCCTTGCACTCATTGCAAGGTGCAGAGGCTGTGTCGCGGCGGACTATGAGGGCTTGGCTGTCGTGGCCGTCTACTTCTCGCCAAGCCTTGACCAGTACGAGCTTGAGCTAAGGCTCGCTGAACTGGACATTGTTCTCGCTGCGTGCCGTCCTCGTCCTGTCTTGGTCCTGGGAGACTTCAACTCCTGGTCTCAGGCCTGGGGCTCCCGGGAAACCAATGACAAGGGGCGAGTACTGGAGGACTGGGCCAACACCCGTGGTCTAGAGGTCCTCAACCGGGGGAATATCGCCACCTGGGAGCGGCGGGGGCTCAGTTCGGTTGTGGATGTCGCGTTCGCGACCCCTGCTCTCGCCCGCCGCGTCCAGGGTTGGCGCGTGGTGGAGGAGGAGGAGACGGATTCCGACCATAAGTACATTCGGTTCAACGTCTCCCCTCCAACTAACCTGCCGCCGACTATCGCGAATCCCCCGGATCCACGTTGGGCGCTCAGACGCCTGGATCGGGAGGCTCTCCTGGAGGCATCCATAGTGCAGGCCTGGATTCCGTCACCGGCCAGGCCTGCCGATGTCGACGCAGAGGCGGAATGGTTCAGGAGAGCCATGTCGCATATCTGCGATGCGGCGATGCCTAGGGTTAAGCCCGGCCCGGCCAAGAAACAGGTGTACTGGTGGTCAGCGGAGATCGCACAGCTGCGAGCAGCGTGCGTGACCGCTCGCCGCCAGTACACCAGGTTTCGCCGGAGGCGTCGCCGACCAGATGATGCGGCAGCCCGAGAGGCGGAGCTGTATGAGGCGTACAAGGGGGCCAAGAGGACCCTCCAGGAAGCCATAAAGCAGGCCAAACGGCGGGCCCGCGAAGAGCTGCTGGAGTCTCTGGAGCAGAACCCATGGGGGCGTCCTTACCTTGCGGTCAGAGGCAAAATCCGCCCAAGGGCGCCCCTACTGACCCAGAGCCTCCAGCCGGAGCGGCTGGAGGGGATACTGGGCTCCTTGTTCCCAGCGAGAGCGGAGGAGCATGTCCCTCCGCGTATGGCTCCGCCTCAGGCGCCTGACGCCCATAATAGCGAGAGCGATGTGCCCGAAGTCAGGGAGAGTGAACTGGGGGTAGCAGTGCTCCGGCTTAAAGCCCGGAAATGCACTGCCCCCGGACCCGACGGCATTCCAGGCCGAGCATGGGTCCTGGCCCTGGAGGAACTAGGGCCTCGACTGGTGGCGCTCTTTAGCGCATGCCTCGAAAGGGGCCAGTTTCCAAAGGCTTGGAAGACGGGGAAACTGGTCCTTATCCGGAAGGCGGGGCGGCCGGCGGACCAGCCATCCGGTTACCGGCCGATCGTGTTGCTCGACGAGGTGTGCAAGCTCTTTGAGCGGATTATTGCAGAGCGCCTCGTCGAGCATCTCACGAACGTGGGGCCAGATCTGGCGGACAACCAGTTCGGTTTCCGCCGGGGGCGCTCCACCGTGGAAGCGATCATGCGCGTTAGGCGCCTGGCGGAGGAAGTAGTCTCGCGGGGTGGGGTGGTGGTGGCGGTGTCTCTCGACATCGCCAACGCCTTCAACACCCTACCCTGGAGCTGCGTTAGGGAGGCGCTCGCGTATCACGGAGTGCCTCCTTACCTCCGTCGCATTGTCGAGGCATACCTATCCGAGAGGGCCATAGTTTACCCGAGCTGGCTAGGGCCAGGGCGGCGAGAAGTGTCGTGCGGTGTTCCGCAGGGGTCGGTCCTAGGGCCACTCCTGTGGAACATCGGATACGACTGGGTGCTGCGCGGTACGTTGCTCGAGGGTGTCAGCATAGTGTGCTATGCTGACGACACCCTCGTTATGGCGCGGGGAGCAACGCACCGAAGCGCAGCACTGAAGGCCACGGCAGGGGTTGCTCAAGTCGTGGGTCGAATACGGCGGCTGGGACTCGAGGTGGCTCTCCACAAATCCGAGGCTATGTGTTTTCACGGGCCTCGGAGGGGGCCACCTGCGGGAACCAGCATAACCGTAGGGGGCGTAAGCATCGGCATCGAGCCCACGATGAAGTACCTTGGGCTCGTACTCGATAGCCGATGGGACTTCGGACCTCATCTCCGAAGTCTGGTCCCGAAACTGAGGGGGGCTGCGGCCGCGCTATCGCGGCTGATGCCCAACGTTAAGGGACCCAACGCCCCCACTAGGAGACTGTACCTGGGGATCGTGCGAAGCATGGCCCTATACGGGGCCCCCGTATGGGCGGAGACTCTGGCGGCCCGCAACGTGGCTGTTCTTAACAGTCCGTTAAAGGCGATGGCCGTCAGAGTCATCAGGGGGTATCGTACGATCTCCGTCGAGGCGGCATGTCTCCTAGCTGGGACCCCTCCATGGGACCTGGAAGCGAGAGCCCTTGCGCTGCTGTACCAGTGGCGCAAGGAGGTGCTGGAGCAGGGCCATAGGCCGGAGCCCCGAGAAATCAGGGCTCAGCGGTCCCTGCTCCGCCAGGAACTCATGGAGACATGGAGGGTGCGACTTGAGCACCCAAGGTGGGGGGAATCCACCATTGCGGCGGTGAGACCGATCATGAAGGAGTGGTTGGAGAGGGACCATGGGGACCTCTCCTACCGGATGTGCCAGATGGTTACCGGACACGGGTGTTTCGGTAAGTATCTGTGGTGCATCCACCGGGAGACAACGCCGCAGTGCCAGCACTGCGAGGATCCTGGCGAAGACACGGCGCTCCACACGTTGGTGGAGTGCCCTGCGTGGGCGAGTCAACGCCGGGATCTCGTTGCGGTCCTGGGCGTGGACGTTCTCTCGTTGGAGACCATGGTGAGGGCCGTGGTCTCCGACGGGAGCAAGTGGCACGCCGCCGCCTCTTTCTGCGAGCAGGTTATGCGCGCGAAAGAGGCGGCGGAGAGGGAGCGGGAAAGAACCCTGCCCCCCGAGTTTCGCAGTCTGCGGCGAGGACGCCGCAGACTCATCTACGCCCGGGACTACCGACCTCCATGATCGGGGCCTGAGGACGGCAGTTGGCCGACTCGCCGTCCTTACAGAAGCAGGCCGTGGCGGAGGCGTGTCGCGTGTGCCCTACACACGCCTGCCAACTCACCGAAGCGGGATAAAACCCGACCCCACCAGGCGAGGCCGCGGTGGCGGCCAAAGTCCGCCGGCAACCCTGGGGTTATCCTTTCGAGGGCTTACCCGGGGTGCCCGGCAACGGACACTTGGGGAGGACACCGTGCGGTTTTAGTCGAGACACGACATAACCACCCCCGCTGGCCAGCGGGGGGGTATCCGAAGGGATTTCCGCACGTAAAAAAAAAAAAAAAAAATCACCAAAAAGAAACACCCGTTACTTATATTTAGTACCAACCTTTTGCCTGACACTTACTTTTCTCGCCTACTGCGAAACTGTATTTGTTGTGTTTATTGTACATTATATTATTTAGCTTACGTTACATTATGTCCTCGTAGGTGACACTAAGACAATGCGTACCTGACACCTGGCCGCTCCTTGTAGAACATGTACTGCAGTTTGACGGTGAAGATCTTGCCGAACTGGTCGAACTGCTGCGCGCCGATCTCGGACACGGAGTAGCAGGCCTGCAGCGGCAGCTCCTGGAACGGCTCCTTGTCGCCCGGCGCGTTGTACAGCTGTACCACGGGGTTGTCGCCCTGGTAGCTCAGGCGCACGAACACTTTCTTCCAAAATCTAAACCCATGTAACATTGTAGTTCGTTTCATCTCTCTCGTTTCTCTTCGATCTGTTCTATGTTCATCCAGAATAATGTATCTCCCCTTCAAATAGTGATCGAATTTTTAAATAAGTGCTTTACATGTGGTCCAAAGATTACCTTCCGCATATATAAAAACTCACAAAATTCACACTTTATCTTTATAACTAATGTTAAAAGCATAGATGTCATCGTCATCACCTTGGCGTCGTGCCGGGTTGCATCCGGGGCTACGCCCTCGGCGCCCGGGGCCGCGTAACCCTCCTCCTCCTTTTGGTTTGACTTATACGGCTTTTGTGTGAGCGACTGGCGTCTGACATTTGCGCGAGACCCTCGTCCTTCAATCAACAGGTGGGGCTTGCAGGTGAGGTTGCATGGGTTGGACCCCACACTCACCCAGTTAAACGTATTAATGTGTTACTGGCAACCACATCATGACTATAATTGTGTAAAAGTAGTATCTTGCAGAATACATTAATGCTTCCGTAAAACTGAGATACCCCATTACATTTTCCTTATTTTTTTTTCATCTTGTAATCCCAAAGTTTCTGCATACCCCTTCAAAGACAGATATTGGTACACCACGATACATGGAGGAGATATGGGTATACAATGTAGGTACGTATAATATTGGGTGAGAGGTGAGGCCGCCTGTCACCCCAGCAGAAGCAGACCGGGACGGTGGGACGACTAGCGCTTCTCCCCCAAACCGGGGCAAGACGGGGACACCGTGGTCCCCAAACCCGAGGGGGCCATCTCGTCCTCGTGGCAGCCATCGGGGTGGGAGTCCTCTCGCTCGGCAGCATGATTGCGGCAATGGTGCGGAGCGCGAGCGCGTGGGCCGCCGCCGCCTCCTTCTGCGAGCATGTAATGCTCGCGAAGGAGGTGGCGGAGCGCGCCCGGGAGAGACTTAGAACTCTCCCGGTCCGCCGAGCCCGCAACTTGCTCGCCGCGCGTCGCAGGCAACTCAGGCGCAGGAGGTCGCTTAACGACCTCCGTCCTCCATGAGCGCAGGCCTGGGGGTGGCGGGTGAGGCCACCTGTCACCCCAGCAGAAGCAGGCCGGGACGGTGGGGCGACTAGCGCCCCTCCCCCAAACCGGGGCAAGACGGGGACACCGTGGTTCCCAAACCCGAGGGGGCCATCTCGAAACCGGAGATGGCCCAGGGTCAGTCGGGGTGCGAGGGATATGCTCTATGGGCAACCTTACACCCCGGCGTCTGTAGACCCGAGACGGCGTGCGGTTTTAGTCGGTTCAAGCCCGACATAACCGCCCCCGCTGGCACGCGGGGGGGTATCCGAAGGGATTTCCGCACGAAAAAAAAAAAAAAAAAAAAAGGGGGCCATCTCGTAACCGGAGATGGCCCAGGGTCAGTCGAGGTGCGAGGGATATGCTCTATGGGCAACCTTACACCTTACATCTGTAGACCCGAGACGGCGTGCGGTTTTGTTTTAGTCGGTTCAAGCCCGACATAACCACCCCCGCTGGCCGGCGGGTGGGTATCCGAAGGGATTTCCGCACGAAAAAAAAAGGTACGTATATTATAAACAGTATGTATAATGTATGTGCGTATGTATAATATAGGTGTGTTATATCATATAAACAAGTGCGGCATTGTGTTGATATACAAAGGTACAGATGTAAAAAGTACCTCTGTCCGGTTATTTTCTTCTTGTTAGGCTGGCGAAGATGCATCTCCCAGCCAGGGCCGGTGTACGTGACGCGTGGGAAGTCCTCCAGCGGCATGGACATGTCCTCGTCGAACAGCGGCGTCGGCGGGGTCTCGCCACCGCTGCCCGCGTCCGTCTCCCGCTCGCCTGCGCGACAACCACACAAATCTTATAGTTAACGTCTGCGACGCTTTAAATGTCGTCACTTTTTAAACTGATTACTTACAGTATTCCTCGATACGCGGTTGTTCTTCAAAACCAGTTTTATCGAAGGGGTTGGCACGTGGGGACTCCGGCAGCGCATGAGGTCGTGGTGGAGGAGCAAGCACAGGTACAGCTGTTTCTTCGCCACTAGTCTCACTATCTTTCGGCCTACGTAACCAAATACATTTGCTATGATTGTGTCCAACATTTGTTATCAAAAATTAGCAGAAAATACATAATGTATAATTTACCTAATGAAAACAGAGAAGGTGTCATCGGTAGATTCGCGAGAACCTTGGTGGTCGAGACGTGGAGTAGCAGCGGGTGGTGGGGGCGCTTCCATATTCAAGAATGGATCAAACGCCTCTGCTTCGAAGCCACTCGGCGCCACGTCACCTGAACCGTCGTCTCCCCATGCTCCTGTTGCGTTAATTTACACTTATTAAAGAACTCAAGATAGTACATTATTTGAATTTGACTCTTCTCTTCTTAGACCCTTGAACTCACTGACTGAATTCACAACAGACTCACCTGAATTTAGATTGTTGGCACCAGTTGCATCAAATTTAGCGGAGAATGCGTCAAATGCATCTTGGCCGCTGCAAAATGCATCTTGCATCATTCCTTCTGCTGCAGCACCCCAACCGGCATCCGGAACAGCAGTAGTTTCGAAGGCATCTTCGTCAATATTAAAAGCATCAATTCCTGCTGCCTTTTTCGGATCAGTGCCGAAAACATTTGCATGAGAATCAATCATTCCACTTTGTGACATTTCTCCAAATGTATTTTCTTTGGCGTTGTTGAACACATCATGACTAGGTGACACATAAGTACTATTAAATATATCATTAGTAGGTGCCATGACTACGTCATCCGACTTTACACCAAATATATTGGTAGTGGGATTGTTGAACAGATCTGTTACCGACTCCGTGCCAATCGCACACTCAAAGGGATTTCGTTCTGCATCATGGCTCATTGGCTGAGTTTCAAACTCGTCTCTAGCAATATCTGCAAATGGAGAAGTATTAGATGCTGCTAAAGCTATTTCCATGTGGGGCTCTGAGCAGTCCATTGGTGCTACAGTATCTATCATTGATTCTGCAGTAGCAGTGAAGGTGCTAGCGCTGGATACTGTTAAGGCGCTTGGTCTTTCCATCTTAAGCTCGGGCTCACTGATAACCGTTGAATTCGACATTGGTTCACTAGTGAAGGTATGCGGAATTTCGGGTGTTGCGTCAGTGCACATATCTTCTGTTATATCATCACTAAGGAAATCGATCTGTTTCTCCTCTGTTTTTGGTGCCGAATACAAACTCATTATGGCTTCCTTAGTAGGTTTAATCGCACGAGGTACAGGCGCATCAAACAAATTAATGTCAGTATTGTGATCGATAGGCGCTGGTGCCGGTGGTGCGACAGGCGGCCGTGGCGGTGGTGGCTGCGGGCGCGGTGGAGGTGGCCGAGAAGCCGGCGGAGGGCGCGCCGGTGGTGGTCGTACGGGTTTATTGCGGTTAATATCAAAGCTCTCAGGTACTACTTCGTCTTGCCGCTCGGGCTTTAGTTCTGGCTCTGGCTCTGGTTCTGGCTCCGGTGTGGGGCTCGGAGAGTGTATGTCACGGACTGAGACAGGACTTGGCGTTCGTGTCAGTGGAATCCGGTCTAGAAGGTGCGTACTAGTAAAATCCATTTGACCAGTGACACTCAGAATTAAATTTTGAGTTTCAGTGGGTAAAGGTCGTGCTGGTAGCAGTGGCCCCTGCGGCTCCTCCTCACTCAAAAAGATATTATCCGCCCTAGTTGACACTAAATCCAAGTCTGTAGGTTTAACCATTCGTTCGATATCTGCGGGACTACTGGCAAATATATCTAGAGGGACAGTTGTATCTTCAGAAAATTCATCAAAATGTTTAGCCCCAGTCGGCTCTGCGCCGCCAAATATATCGACTGGTACAGTGTCGCCAACAGGAGGTTCATAACCGCCACCAAAATCTGAGAAAGGATTACTAGTGGCAAAAGGATTATCACCGCTAAACTCAGGAGGTTCAGTGTCAGTCATAAATGGATTAAGAACTTCCGTTGTTATTGAAGAGCTCGGCTCGTTCAAACTTAAAAATGGATTGTAAGCCATTTTATAATCCTTTTTTAGTGCTGCTTATATATCTATCAACCAAGTAATTCAGACTCCAGCAGTTTCAGTTCTGTTTTTCCTGGATTAAGATCACTAGCAAAGGATGTATCAAATGGATCAAAATCCTGTCGTGGTAATCCAGTAACGTCGGATGGTTCTGGAGTTAGCGCTTTTGCATGAAAGATATCGTCTGATGGGTCCAATAAATCTTTATCTTCTAAGTTTGTTTCCTCGCAAGAGAACTCTTTTGCTAGAAGTTTTAATTCGGTTCTACTTGGTGCAATATCACTTGCAAATGATGTATCGAAAGGATCAACTTGCGCAGAGACCCGTTCCGGCTCCGAAGGTGTTAGTACTTTGGTTTTGATGTCAGTTTGAGCACTGTGAAGCAAATCACTCGCTTTGAATTTTACGTTACTGGATTGCGAATATTCAGAATGTCTCCTCCTGTTTTGAAAATTACTTTTGTGGGTTAGATCTTCATCAGACCTCGTACGTGTTAAAGTATCAGGTAGAGTGTCAGCTGCTTCAGCTTCATCAACGTCTTCCGTAATAGATAACTCTCGAGTGTAGTAGGGAGTTAGTGGTTTCACAGTTTTGGTTTTAGATGCCGAATCAATAGTTTGATCTGAATTTACGTCAAAAACAACACTCTTATTAACAATGAGATTTTCAGGTCGAGATGCACGTCTTTCAGTTTTTTTAGGTTCATCAGCTCTAGGATCGAAATCAGGATCACTTGGAACTCTGTATATTGGTGAAGAATTAGAAGTAATCAACTCTTGTTCCAAAAGTTTCAGTTCAGCTTTACCAGGTGCTATAATTTGATCAACGATAGTTGTATCGAAAGGGTCGATCTCACAGTTATTCACATCAACAGGATCTAAAGGAGAGTCACCTAACTGCGTTAAATCAGTAGTACTTCCACCTAGGAGATCGTGAACCGCATGAGTTTCTTCTTTATCAATAATATCATCAGATGTTATAGATTCTCGTATACCTGAAGGATCTGTTAGATGAATACGAACTGAAGACTTACGTCTATTATTGAGAATAAGTCGCACTTCATCAGCTCTAGGATCAAAATCGTCGTCTTCTTCTAAAATTACAGTTTCTTTTTTCGCTTGGAATTGAGTTGAAGGAATTACAGCATCAGCAAAACTTGTATCAAATGGATCATCTTGATCCAAATATGGCTCATCAATCTGATCTTCAACTAAGGGCTCTGTAAATACCACTTCATTTTTATCTGCTTCGAATGCAGACCAAGATTCTTGTACAACTGGTTCTAAATTAAGATTAGTTTCTGGTAATTTTGTTATTTCTGAGCTGACTTCTAGTGATTTTGCAGCAAGAAGCGTAAACTCATCAAATTCATCAGCAGAAGGGTCTTCAGTATTCGTGAAACCTGGTAATGAAAATATTTCTTGTTCACTCCTATTATTTTGTTGTATTAGTGATGTGTGAAGAGATACACTCAGATCAATGGGTGTTGTTATAGGAATATCAGCATCGATATCTAATATACTCTTTTCAACTGGCTCACACTGTACAATCGCCTCAATACGTCTATCAACGTCTCGTCCCTCAGTATTTTCTAATAACAAATCACCTGGAATTATTCTTTTAGATCTCTTGGTAGTGACAGTAACATTATCTATTCTACCAGTGAGTACACCAACTGCCAACCCGATATCGAGCGCTTGTTTTCCCTTGGAACTTTTGACTTCTTGACCTTTTATTAATGCATCAACGTGCGATGTGTCAAAAATATCATCATCTTGAAATTCCTCAGGTGAATCAGGCACATACGCGAGTTTTACCTCTCCACGTTCGACCGCTTCCACATAAGAAGTATCAAAGATATCGTCTTGGTCTTCCTCTTCAGATTCGTCGTCTGTGGCTCCGTATTCACTTTTGTCAACGTCGTCAGTTTCCGCACCTGAAGATTGGATCAGCTGTGGGAAATCAGCTTCTGTAACCTCGACTACTGGCCTACGTGGAGCTTCCTTTTGTTCAGGCTCTTCTTTCTTCGGCGGTACGCGTTGAAAAAATGAAGTGGATTTAATGCGGTCTAGATCTCCTTGTGTTTTCTTAAGAACAGAATCGATACCAGTTGTTAAATCTTTAAATTTAGACCACTCTTCATTCTCTTTGGCAGTTCCTTCGCCGTTTTCAGTACTCTGTTGTTGATGTTCTTTTCTGTATTTTTTTAATTCCTCTTCGGTGAAAAGCTCCTCTTCTCCTTTACGTTTGGATTTTTTCCCCTTTTTCTTCTTTTTAAGACCTTTGGGTAGCTTTAGCATTATACGAGTTTCTTATCAGAGCTTCGTGTTGCTGAAACAAAAGATATTTATTAATCACGGTTTTACACTCATTATAATTCTACTTTTCAAACTAAGATTTTTAACCAAAACCAAGATGCACAAAATGCCTGCGTACATAAATGATACTCCATAGAGTATTCAAAAACTGGGACGTAAGGCCACTGATGTTTCTTTGTATTGATCGCGAGATGTTTTTGATGTTAAGGTTTAATAATGTTGCATACGTAGTTAGATACTATAGACTTTTCGTATCTTGCCAATGAAACGATTAATACACTAGGTAGTCAATTTCTATGTTCAAATAGATATAAACCTAATAATGGTAATCGGATAAAGAATGAAATGCGAATGTCAAGCAGTGGGTAATGGAATTATGTACATGTATCGTATTCACGATGCATGAGCGTGCAGATGAGCGGAGAGAAGGATGCATGGCGATGAGAGCTCCTCGGGGAGAGGAGCCGAGTTTGCGATGAGCGGGCGAGGGCGCGGTGCTCGGCCCCCGACGGCGGCTAGCTACGGACACGTACCGGGCGTCGTCAGCCGCCGCTACTTACAGATTAGGCATACACTACCGCCTACGGTAAGGGTCTCTATACCTTCATCGCAACACACGGACAGTCGCGGCGGGCGCGGGTCGCGGAAGCGGACGGGGAGCTGAGTTGCTCTCGGCGCCTGCTGGCGGCTCACTAGCGGCGGCGGGCGAGGCGCGCAGCCTGCCCCCGCCCCCCTCCGCGCGCCATCGACCGGCGCGTCGCCCCCGTGCGCGCGCCGCCCAACGCGCCACGGGTAAAGTTCAAGTGTCATCGCACATTGGAACACTTCGGGGTTTACGTAATCGGCATGGCCACCCTCAGGATATTGATATCCGACTAATTTTATACAACTTCACCCATTACAGTAGATATAATGTTTCATTAAAGTTATTCAAGTTTTTATACATTCTAGGTACAGTCGTATACTGCTTGCCTAGGTTAATCAAGATACTTAATATTTTAATAATAATTTAATATATTAGGTAGGTATACCTACAGTACCTACCTAATATATTAAATTCTATTTAGGTAAGTCAACGACAAAAGTAGCTTAACAAATTCTAATTTATTAATCACCTGAGCTCTTAAACCTTTCATAAAACAATTAACAAAACATGAGGTATATTAACTTTGTCCTATGAGGATTATAAAATTACTCATACAGCTGTTATTGCTACATACACATGTACTCAAAAATAAAAAATGGTTTGTAAATCTTTTAGTGTTAATCAACTTTTGTCGTTTACTGTATCTACGTATGTGTGGAAATTCAATTCACTGTATGTGCAGGCAGGTATAGTTAGAAATCCTAAACAATATCCAAATTTTAATTTTTAGAATACAATCTACTAGAAAGGAAGTACGTACCAACCTAACAACCTAACAACCTAACAACCTAACAACCTAACAACCTAACAACCTAACAACCTAACAACCTAACAACCTAACAACCTAACAACCTAACGTTCTAAGTAGGTATAGGTAATGCATACCTCAATTACAGGTTATAAAATAATTAAATAGGTAATTTCTTAGTAGCACGGATTTACTCGTGCCAAATAAGTAGGTGCCATTATAGAAACGAATAATTTAATTGCTGGCAGAGCTCAGAAATGAGCGTAAAATTAAACGTTTAAAAATTGAATGAACCTCTTATGTACTTCAGACTGAGCAAGACAGATTTTACCTTTCTAAATAAAACGAAGGAGTACTTAGATTAATAACCGAGATCAGTTCAACCTATTTTCATCAGCCAATAAAGCTTCTGTGTGCTAGATACACTAACTAATTTGGACGAAAATCGATTCTAATACCTCTAGCCCGCTACCTTATTCGCTAGAGACACAGATATGACGGGTTCCACCACGCTTTCCACAGCACCCGAATTGAAAACAAAGGCTATGCAATAAATTGCTTTATTTCATAAAGTCAAATAATATAAATCGGGAAAGCTGTGAAGGCTCCGTCTAAGGGGAGTGGACCAGCGGAGCAGGAGCCTGCGTCGCCATGCTCTCACATTGACCCCCGTTGAACTCTTCTACTGGGTGCGCTTTAAACACATGTTTAATTCTTTGATTTGTAGGTTAATACAAACCACAGATTCAAACCAATTCAAATGATTTTGTGGGTCACAATTTCACAATGTGACATTTATGAAGACTAGCATTTACAGTGAACTATGCAGGTGCAGATTACTAAACTTACATGTTCCTAGGCCTTCCAATTGATATCTCCCAATGAGCCTGAATGAAATTCCAGCAGTAATTGCATACGTACAACTTTGCCCAACATGAATGGGCTGAACCCTGTAGAAGTGTCACCACCATAATTATGTATGTCTAATAAAGGAAATAATAATAGATAATAATAGGTAAAAAATAATAATAGATACCTATGTGTTCTAGGAGGGATACCGATACCGAAAATGTGATTTTTAGAATTTTTGTCTGTTTGTCTCTGCATTACATTGATGTACGACTAAATATTACTTACTACATTATCGATTGATTAGAAACTCATCAACGTTTCACAATTAATATTATCACATTGATCACGCTACAGGTAGAATTTATTTCGATGTCACATATAAACCTCTTTTTCGAAAGGTCAAGTCAATGCTGCGTATTTCATTTGGACCCCGTTCGAATCTACATATTTAAAGTTTAAGTTATTTTTTGGGTCATTTTTAGGGTTCCGTTGCCAAATGGCAAAAAACGGAACCCTTATAGATTCGTCATGTCTGTCTGTCTGTCCGTCCGTATGTCACAGTCACTTTTTTCCGAAACTATAATAACTATGCTGGTCACAAAATTCGGCCGGGTGGGTACCACCGTGCACGATTGCGAAAAACCCTCCATATAGTAATCCAATTTCGGTTTGATTGCGTTCAGGAGTCAGCAAGTGCATAGCCGGGAAAGGGGATTGTGGTCGCAGCACTAGTGGGACCGGTGGGTGTCACGCGGTGCTGCGACGACAATCCTCTTCTGATGAGGCCGTCAAGCTGAGTGCCACCATGGTGACCCTCTTTACTGAGACTTCACCTTCAGCTTACCATCAGGCGAGGTGAAGTCAAATTGACGTGTCCTAAATATAAAAAAAAGGTTAGGTTACAACGGTGACAATTACGACGTGAAGGCGAGCGAGTGAAGCGATGGGGCCGCGGAAGCAGGTGTCGAGCGCCAGATCCCCTCTAGAGACCAATGTTAGAAAGGAATATGACTTGCAAATGCGTGCGCGAGATGCCAACGGTGAAGGCGTGCACTTCCGGCTCAGTTCCTTGCCTCGAATTGAACATGTCTTTGTAAGAACTATTGGGTAACAAATTCGATGGATGCAGGACAAATTCGTGTACGTAGGCAATATTATGATACTACCCTCTGACTTGAGATTGATTTTAATTACCTATTATTAGTAGGCACGTATGTCTACCTTCTCCATTTAATTCGGTTTATGAGAGCCCCGGACACCTCATCTCCGTTCGTCGTTTATTTGTTTGTTGTTTGAACTTGGAAATCGGTGAATGATTGATGGATATTACAGAAATGTGGGACGTTTCATGTTTTACGTGACTATTTTATTAAATTGTTACGGACGGTCAGAACGGGTGACCGCCTTCCATTTTTTGAGCGTGACTCATTGTCATTCCTTAAATAAATTAAGTAGGTAGGTAACCGGGAACCTATACCTACTCATGTCCAAAATCTTAATATTATCGCGAAGTAAATTTAAATGGAAGCAGGTCAAATTTTCTTATTTTCGGCAGTTTTTACGTGCGGAAATCCCTTCGCGTGACACTCACCGGTCCCACTAGTGCTGCGTCTACAATCCCCCTGCCCTGCTATGCACTTGCTGACCCCTGAACGCAATCAAACCGAAATTAGATTACTATGGAGGGTTTTTCGCAATCGTACACGGTAGTACCCACCCGGCCGAATTTTGTGACAAATTTGTGTCATCAAATTTCTACCACCAGTTGCAATATATTTTTGAAATTCTATTTTTTCTGAATATTGTATAAACCTTTCTTGTATACCAGCGGACCTGTCATGAGCCATGACGCGCATTATGCCATCCAGGTTTGGGCAGTGGTTTAGAGGGAGCGAAATGGAACACCTTATGTATGGTAGTAACACTCGGGTGGGGCAAAATGATGCTAAAACTTATTTTGAATTAAATAAGTATATATATATCTCTATACCTCGTCACTTTTAGCGCTATGTCGTATCCAAAATAATAACTACCTTTTTTTTTTTTTTTTTTTTTTTATCGTGCGGAAATCCCTTCGGATACCCCCCCGCCGGCCAGCGGGGGCGGTTATGTCGGGCTTGCACCGAAAAATAATAACTACCTAACATTTTAGTCAATGCATACGTCAAAATAATTTTTCAAATATGATGCTTTTTATCCATTAAAAATGTAGGTGAATTTTTGTGCATCAAAGTGACTGATTTCCTCCTACCGGGTGGAAACATTAAGTGTGTCCAGGTGATATTGTAAAACTTTAAACTTATATGAAATGTGTATTTTTAATGTATAAAATAACACAATAAAAAAAATAGCTATTGTGATGTCCTGTCACTGTTGTATAAACTGAATCGATAATAATAGAAAATATATTAGTGACTAAAATCTTGGGACGTAGCTAATTAAGATACACACACAATACACAGTTTAAATAATAACATGATGAAATAATAAAAAAAAACTAAGGTCACAGTAAGGCATACAGCAGGTTCTAAACGCATCTTTTAATACATAGACAGCGCTCCTGGTGGCAGACATATCGTACTAATTTGTCAAAATAGGATATTATGCGACTAGTTGTAAAGGAGTATCGTAGTGTACCGAAATAGTCGGACCTCTCATTTTTTCCTGTGTTGTGTGATATATTATCCTCTTCTCTCATTGGCCAGACAGTGTTTATGTAAATTGCTTCAGTAAGACCGCGAGGCTACGTACCTACATATTACCATCGCTTACGTTCATGTTTTTTGAGAAGAAAAACGTTGGTATCTGTACATTATTGTAATATCAATCGAAAAAATGTTCGGTGGCAGTGCGCCCGTCGTGATTCAATCCAGGTGAAACACGCGCGGTGATAGGGGAGAGGAAAACGTGGTGTGTCTAACACGAGCTTCGTTCGCTTCGAGTTCGTGTAGTTTGTTATCAAACAGCGAGAAGCGAGGTGGAGGCGGCGAGGACCATGGCGGAGGTACCGCCCGGGAAAATTAAGAAGGAGGGTTGGCTGCAGAAACGCGGCGAGCACATCCGCAACTGGCGCGACCGCTACTTCATCTTATTCGACAACGGTGACCTGGTCGGGTTCAAGACACAGCCCGAGCGGAACAACTACCGCGACCCCCTGAACAAGTTCACCGTGCGCGACTGCCAGATCATGGCCGTGGACAAGCCTCGCCCCTACACCTTCACCATTCGTGGCCTGCAGTGGACCACCGTCATCGAGCGCAACTTCTCCGTCGACACAGAGAAAGAGCGGTCAGTGGTTTTTGGTCCCTTTAACAACTATGCTTTGTGCGCTTAGAAAAGTGGTTGATGGAAACCACACTTTTTGCTTATATTATCACATCAATATGTTTTGTCATAACCAATTAAATCCTAACAGTAAAACTAACATTATGCGCTGAAAAAAAAGGTATTATGCAGGGAGACTCACAATACACCCTCCGTTTGTTGACCCAGGAACTGCTATGCTTCCGTCCTCAAACTAGAAAGTGGTTAAGTGAAAACAAATTTTGAGCTAGGGCTGAAAAATGAGGCATTTTATCTTAAAACTATGCAAGTATTTTTTATAAATCTGCAGTGACATTCACATATATCATATGATGGATATTTTTTTAGCCTTTATATAAGTAAAGTTACCATTGATATATATATAAATATTTGTTTAAAATTAAGATGTGAAATTTGACTTGAAATTTGACTAGTTGTCACTTAGCCGCCTTTTAGTTTGAGGATGGCAGTGTGATGGAAACAGCTAAGGATAGTCTTAATTAATTGCAGTTGCAATAAAAGTATAAAGATTCACATCACACTTAACAACTAAGCTTACATTTCACTCACGAGAGGTCCCTTTTGATCTGCCTTATTAGGTATTACAATTTGTTAAGCGCTATACTCAGCTTTCTCCTCTGCTGGGGCTGATACACTGAGGGTCCATGGTGGGTATCTCACCTCAGTTTTATTATTGTTAAATAGGCGTGTCCTTCAATTGTTCAGTGGATGCTATTTACATGATTGAGTCACCGATGGTTTTGGTGGATTACCTCCAAAACTTTCCTGTTTTGGTGTTTTCAATATTGTTGCTGTTGTAAATATCAATGATAGGTATTAAAATTTCTTTGTGGAGAGGAAAAAGTATGAGTATAATATGTATAGTATGTATTTATTATGAAATAATGTTGACTATCATTAGACTACTTTATTGCCATTTTCATCTTATTAGTGATATATTGTTTTCGTTTTTCTTAAAACTATGCTCTAAGGTGTTTCTTAGCTCTGAAGTCTAGAGTTAGTGCTTCTATTAATATTTTGAAAATAATTGTAGAGAAGATTCACATGGTGCTTACAGGTGCAGTTACAAGTTGAGATTTGTCATTGTTAATGAACAACAAATAACACTTGGCTGTAGTTAGAGCACTTTTTCAAGTAGAGAATACCACACCTACCTACCTGTTGATGAAAGTGGTTTTTAAAATAAACATGAACCTCAAGTAATTATAACTTCATTTAACTGATTATCATTTGAAACAAAAAAAAAACAGGTGAAACTTTAAGTATCATCCCTTATTGTTTTCCATCGAGGCGGCATGTCTCCTAGCTGGGACCCCTCCATGGGCATCTGCACCAGACTGACCCATCGCGTGGAAGGTGCGACTTGAGCAACCAAGGTGGGGAGAAACCACCTAGTCAGGCTAGTCATGGAGGAAAGGTTGAAAAGGCACTGCGGTGACCTTTCCTTCCGGATGTCACAGATGATTACCGGACACGGGTGTTTCGGTAATTATCAGTAGCGCATCCACCGGGAGACAACGCCTCAGTGCCAGCACTGCGAGGATCCCGGCGAAGACACGGCGCACCACACATTAGTGGAGTGCACAGCGTGGGTGAGTCAGAGCCGGGATCTCGTTGCGGTCCTGGGCGTAGACGTTCTCTCGCTGGAGACCATGGTGAGAGCCTTGACCAAGTGGCATGCCGGCGCCTCTTTCTGCGAGCAGTATATTATTATTAATGCATGCGAAAGAGGGGGCGGAGAGGGAGCGGAAGAGATCCTTGCCCTCGAGTTCCGCAGTCTGCGTCGAGGACGCCGCAGACTTGTCTACGCCCGACTACCGACCTCCATGATCGGGGCCTGAGGACGGTAGTCGGCCGTCTAGCCGTCCTTACAGAAGCAGGCAAGACGGAGGCGTGTCGTGTATGTCCTACACACGCCTGCCAACTCAACGACGCGGGATCAAACTCGACCCCAAAGCCGAGGCCGCGAAGTCCGCCGGGAACCCTGGGGTTATCCTTTCAAGGGCGTACCCGGGTTGCCTGGCAATGGTCGCTTGGGAAGGACACCGTGTTGTTTTAGTTAGTTCGATTCCGACATACCCACCTTATCGCTGGCACCGGTGGGGTGAAGCCGCATGGGCTTCACCACGTAGTGGGTTCTCATTCACTGGGTATTCACACATAAAAAAAAACACCCCTTGTTTTTATGGGGGGTTAAAAATAATACAATATTTGGGACCTAACCCACTGGTACCCTTATTATGTATACAATATATAAATATTATCATAAATGGTAAACAACAATCAAAATAGATTAGGTGAGTCCTTACAGCACTAGGAAGTGAAGTACAAGTAATACATAATGTATCATTCTTGAAGAAACCAAGTATACATTTCCACAGGCATATTAACATAGGAGTAGATAGAGGTGTATTAACATCCATCATACATTTTACAAATGATGTTTGTAGTCCCGTGTAATAGAGGAGTATATTACAGTCAGCTGGGTTCTTGTGCCACTTTCGGCTGCTGAGGATTGCCCAATAAATATTTTTAATATCCGGCTTGCCTTGAAATATGATCAAGCAATTGTGCCAGGTGTGTACAACACCTTGTTGCTGTCCCTATTTATACTGCCAGTTTGACCAGGGACGCCGTTTGACCAGGCGGGTGATCAGCCCTTCTATGTGGGGCCATTTCACCCATTTCCCCTATAACGACTGTCATACATATTCGTATGGCAACCGGGACCGACATCTTAACGTGCTCTCCGAGGCACGACCAGACCAATGCAAATACTCATATTCATGCATACAAATATTTGCACTGAGCGGGGATCGAACCCGCGCCTCCTGCGTAGCGGCCGCTTTCAATACCGCCACGCCACGGAGGCTGACGCTGTCCCTATTTAATATGTCGAGCCCTTGCCACTTGTACTCATTTATTTATTTACTTTGACTGAGCACCAGTAATTTTGCCAACTCGGGGTCAACATTTTAGAACCTTCATAATATATGTTAGTTCATAAATATGTTATAATATGTCTGCAATTAAAGAACCATTTAAATAATTGTTTGAAACATGAAATATTAAATTAATATTTTAATCAATACGACCATATCAATACCTCCGTGGCGTGGCATTTGACTGCTACGTCGGATGTCGCGGGTTTGATTCCCACTTAGGGTAAATATTTGTATACATAAACGTGTCTATTTGCATTGGTCTGGGTGTTTCTATGTATGATTTGAATGTTTTTAAAAAAAAAATGTATCTAAGTATGTTTGTTAGTAACAACGTTAGCATAGCATTGTGTAGAATGTATCTAAGTATGTTTAGTAACAACGTTAGCATAGCATTGTGTAGAATGTCGTAGAATACTTATTTGTTTATTTAATATCAATATTTCAATAAATATTACGCATATGAATGAAAAGAGAAGTGGCAAGTATATTTGCTAAACTGCTCAGCAAATATATGTGCAACTTCATAATAAACATACTCTAAATGTGAGTCAAACTAAAGAGTCAAATACTTTTCTTCAAGCGAGTAGTTGCAGGGTTACCAAAGACATGGTCTTATCTTCAATTATACCGGAGGAAGTTGGAAAGATAGTGCGAGGAATGGCCAACAAGACATCAAGTCGTTATGACGAAATACCAATAGAAGTAATTAATAGCATTCGCACTCTCATGTTTTTCCAATCAATGTTTGAAGCCCTTTTCTTGTACAGCCGAAATTAGCCAAAATAGTTCCACTGCACTAAAAAGACGATGCAACAGATCCAAAAAATTATATAGACCGATATCTGAATGGTCATCCCAATCAAAAAAAATTAAAAGTTAATTAGGACTCGTCTGGTCTCCCGTCTAACTACAACTCAAATTATAAAATGACCACATTTCGGATACAAGGATGTAGGAACTTCAGATGCTATAAATAGCAGTGGCCAGGGGCCCATATATGCCGATGCCTTACGGTTTCCCTCTGCAGGGATGGCAAAGATGTAACTAATAAATAATATACATGCTGCATTATTTAAAACTCATTGTATTTACAGACCAATAAGCTAAACAATAAATTATAACAAAGGCCTTGCTAACATTATAGCAATTCTCAAGTTACTTATTCTACCGCCTATCTACTACTCTACTACCTATTTCTTTTTTTCATAAAAATTGTAGGTAAACGTTCCAGGAGCCCCGAACATCTGATTCCCGCCACAAAGATCGGTTTATAAGAGATATTTTTTCTCACTGCTTACCACAGTTACCACTACTTGACTACATATATTTCTGTAATTTCTTCCTCTTACCTTTATCGGTTAAATTTCGGGAATACTTCGCCCGTTATAAACCATGCGCCCGCGGCTTAGAGAGATGTTGTTATAACAATATGAAAATAAAGAATAGTAAGTATTTGTATTGATAAAAGACAGAAGTCAAACAGATTGACATTTCCTTGATCATAGATATTGTTATACTTTTTTGTGCAGACAACGGAGCAAAATAGTAATTTCACGGCAAGGGCGCTACTTTGAACCACGAGCGAAGCGTAGATTCTCAAATAATACATCGCCCGAGGGAAAAATTAATTTTCCCTCGAGTCATCTTTTCATTCAACTCTTCAGCTCTTTTAGCAACTTTTCAGAATACTTTTCATCCCCTTTCTATGAGTCATGCAATTCATACAAATTAGCGTTCGATTTCTATGAATGATATTATTATTATGTTCCAAATTCAAATCTCATTTCCGCCCGCTATAAAGTTCCTATCGGAAAAGAGCTATTTTGCTCCCACCTATATAGAGAAGCAATGCGACACTTCGAATAGAAGGCATAACATATCGCCAACAGGTTGTAGATCTTATGGTATTTTTTTTTTATACCAATTAGGTGGCACACATGCACACGACACTGCTGACGGGAAGCGGTTACCGTGGCCTATGGACGCGTGCAACACCAGGGGCGTCACACTCGCGCTGCCGACCCTGTAGAAACCTTCTAATGTCCTTTTTGAAGAACCCCATATTGTAGTCGCTTGGTAAAACCGCAGCAGAGAGATCATTGCACAGTTTGAGCGTGTGCGGAATGAAGTTTCTTTCAAATCTTACTGTGCGCACGTTGCGTCTGTGGCGAGCGGTGCAATGATAGAATGTGGCCGTGGGCATCATATCGACCAATTCTTCTGAATACACCCCATTATACAGAGAGGCATCCATTTTGGGATCAGTACTTGTTCTTCTGTTTATGAACAATAAGCTTAATTATGCCGAACAATAAAATTGAACATCGATGCTGTAGTCTAGTGGTAGTTTTTGTAGATGCAACAAATGCAGTAATAAGTGCAGTAGCATGACATTGTTGAGCTGAAGAATAAATACGCAACGTATAGTTATTCAGACTTGGTTTACAGTTAATAGTTTGATAATAAATAGGAATTAATCAAGGTATTTAAAATAACATCTCCCAATAACGACATTCTTAATATTACCTACTGTTAACTGGCGATAGGATAGAATCTGTGAACACTGTTAAATTAAAATAATAAATAAAATACTCTATGACATTCTACACAGCGCTTTCTAGTCCCAAAGTAAACATAGTTTATCTAGCTTGTGTTTTGGGTTCCAGATTGCTGATGAACATTATACTTTTTTTTGTAAATACTAACATAACATAACATAACTTCACGCCTGTATCCCCGAAGGGGTAGGCAGAGGTGTATTACACACCCACGATTCGCACGAACCCGCTCCCCCTCTCGTACCAGTCGAATGCACTACCGCTACGCCACAGAGGCTTTTTTTTACGTGCGGAAATCCCTTCGGATACCCCCCCCCCCCCGCCGGCCAGCGGGGGCGGTTATGTCCTGCATCGACTAAAACCGCACGGTATCCTGCCCAAGTGTCCATTGCAGGGCACGCCGGGTAAGCCCTCGAAAGGATAACCCCAGGGTTACCGGTGGACTTTGGCCGCCACCGCGGCCTCGCCTGGTGGGGCCGGGTTTTATCCCGCGTCGGTGAGTTGGCAGGCGTGTGTAACCCCTGCCGTGGCCTTTAGTGCCGCGATTCGGTGCGTTGCTCCCCGCGACATCACGAGGGTGTCGTCAGCATAACATGTTATGCTGACGCCCTCGACCAACGAACCGCGCAGCACCCAATCGTATCCGATGTTCCACAGGAGTGGCACTAGGACCGACCCCTGCGGATCACCGCACGATGCTTCCCGTCGCCCTGGCCCTAGCCAGCTCGGGTTAACTATGGCCCTCTCAGATAGGTATGCCCCGATAATGCGGCGGCGGTAAGGAGGCACTCCGTGAAAAGCGAGCGCCTCCCTAACGCAGCTCCAGGGTAGGGTGTTGAAGCGTTGGCGATGTCGAGAGATACCGCCACCACCACCCTACCCCGAGAGACTACTTCCTCCGCCAGGCGCCTAACGCGCATGATCGCTTCCACGGTGGAGCGCCCCCGGCGGAAACCGAACTGGCCCCAAGTTCGTGAGATGCTCGACGAGGCGGTCTGCAATAATTCGATCAAAGAGCTTGCACACCTCGTCGAGCCACACGATCGGCCGGTAACCGGATGGCTGATCCGCCGGCCGCCCCGCCTTTCGGATAAGGACCAGTTTCCCCGTCTTCCACGCCTTTGGAAACTGGCCCCTTTCGAGGCATGCGCTAAAGAGCGCCACCAGTCGAGGCCCTAGTTCCTGAAGGGCCAGGACCCATGCTCGGCCTGGAATGCCGTCGGGTCCGGAGGCAGTGCATTTCCGAGCATTAAGCCGGAACACTGCTACCCCCAGTTCATTCTCCCTGACTTCGGGCACATCGCTCTCGCTATTATCAGCGTCAGGTGTCTGAGGCGGAGCCATACGCGGAGGAACATGTTCCTCCGCTCTCGCCGGGAACAGGGAGCCCAGGATCCCCTCCAGTCGCTCCGGCTGGAGGCTCTGGGTCAGTAGGGGCGCCCTTGGGCGGATTTTGCCCCTGAGAGCTAGGTAAAGGCGCCCCCATGGGTTCTGCTCCAGAGACTTCAGCAGCTCTTCGCGGGCCCGCCATTTGGCCTGCTCTATGGCTTCCTGGAGGGTCCTCTTACGCCACAGAGGCTGTCAAAAAAAAAATCTGGGTATTCACATAGATTCATTACTAACTCGGAAAGATTAACTAGCTGCCATTGATGGATCAATTTCATCAGATTGTTTTGCCCAAAGTAACACGAGACGGCACTCGGACGAACCATTTGAAAACTGTTTTAAATCCGAGAACTAACGTAGTGTGATGCATATTGCGAGACATCTTTCAAGAAAACGTTAAAGTCCTTACCGTTGGAAAAATGTTATTACAGATACCTAGATGTATCATGAGTGGTGCTTGATGCTTCTTCAATGTCATATCATTTTATAAATGCAATGTACCTACTTAATGATATTATTTAATGCATTGTTTATTTGTTCTGTTCTAGCATGTTAAGTTTTACATTCAACCGTAACTTGTAATTGTTTTTTAATAAATCAATTGAATTGAAAATTACTTGTGGTGCCATGAGGCTGTGATCCTGTTCAACTCGCTTGCATACAGTTGGCTACAAGTTGACATTTACTTTTAGGACTATTTTCTGTTGAACATTATAACTAAAAACGTCATTGTTTCATGTCACTTGACCAATCATAATATGCGAAAATTCTGACAACACTCGTTTTTACCAACAAGGTTTAAGTGCCCAGCCTTAAGTAAAACCAACATTGTTATGGTCTGTGGTTTGCAGCCTAGATGTGTTATAACTATTGTTGTTAGTGAAGATGGCAAGTCAGAAGCACTCAACACCAGCTAGCAAGAATTATGGTAGGTGGCGCCGGTGTCGCCCGAGACGCATAATATATCGGAGTATATGATATATATATATATCTAGGACTTGCCCAGGTAGCTCAGTTGGTCAAAGTTTCTCCCTACAAGGGACTGGTCGCGGGTTCTAGTCCCGTCCTGGATGTTCACGTTACCGAACTAAATCTATTGGGAAAGTAAGCATACTAATTGCTTTAGAATTACACTGTGTTCATCATTATGCTATTTGTTTGTTTACTAGAAAGAAAGAAAGAAGAAAGAAACTTTTATTTGGTGCAAGTAGGTCACATTAATTACTTATTACTAGTACATATTCATTTAATATATATTATTGTGTGCCTAACTGTTGCATCAAATGGGTGTCCAGTATGCCAGGATACAGAATGAACCTTGGCCCTGGTTTTCGACTGGAACCCAGATGTTTGCGGCGTGTGGACGCCGAAATGAATGTAACTATGTCCATTGTGAATATCTCACTCATTATAAGGATCTATGTGTGAGAGTATAATACCATATATGTATTATAGATACATTGATACTATGTATATATATACTACATTATAGAGGTATGGATTTGTGATAATTATATTAACACTAGCTGACCCGGCAGACTTCGTACTGCCTCAATCGATGACAAACCTTTTAAACCTTCTCTGGACCTCCACAAATAATTCAAGACCAAAATTAGCCAAATCGGTCCAGCCGTTCTCGAGTTTTAGCGAGACTAACGAATAGCAATTCATTTTTATATATAAAGATAATACTATATTATTAATATTTGTTTATATTATTATATATATATTGCTAGTACATGTAATGTTATCTGTAAAGACTAATAATTATTGTCATTTTTATTTGAGCTCTTATTAAAGCTCTAATTATAATTCATATTTTAGCATAGACAGCCATACATAGAACGTATGTAAAAACAAAATTTAATAAAATTAAATAAGCAATTTATTGGCATTCACGCCATCCAGCCTCCGTTGCGCTTCCGAAAGATATGACCGTAATCGTTTATAGAAGGTGGTGATCGATTTGATGAACTGCAACGGTGGGGGAAGATTGTTCCATATTTTAGAGGCTGCATAGCGAAAACTACCCCTAAATGTTGCAGTTCTGTGCAGTTGTATCGAAAGTTGCTGTATCGAGCATTGTCTTCTGTCGCATTGCCTTTTGCTAGCCACCCAACGGAGTTTGTTAAATAAGTAGGTACTGCGGTTCTGCAGATCTGATAACGCCGAAAAGAAGGCATGCCATGCCAAGTGCATCTTTCGTCGAGTTTTCATTTTGATCAACGAATGCTCGCTGAGAAACGCTGTGACACGCCCTCTAGGCAGTATCGAGAAACAGAACCGCGCACATGCATTTTGTACCCGCTGAATAAGCCGGTCCGTTCTTGCTACGCGGGCCGTAAATGACATCTGTATAATTAAGTCCAGACAGTATTAGTGACTCAACTAGTTGCATTCTTAGTTCCTCAGACAGATACGGTCTCATTTTGTACAGCACTTTGAGTCGATAGAAGCAGTATCTGCTAAGTGTTGCTCAAATCTCAGGTCAGTGTCAACATAAAATCCCAAGTTACGGGCGATAGCTACTCGGTCTATTGACTCTCCTATGAGTGTAAGGTTAAGGGACGAGGGAACTTTCCCAACCTGACACTGACTGTCAAAAAGCACATATTTTACTAGTAGGTATTACGCCATTGTACTGGAATGTACAAGTAGAACAACCATATAATATATCTGTATTACAAATCGGTGTGGCGATAGCCCAGTGGCGTACGTAACGGACTGCTGAGACGAGGTCTCGAGTTCGATCCCCAGTCGCCCCGGGCACACACCTCTGACTTTTCGTAGTTATGTGTGCATTAATAAATGTTAATTATCGCTCGCTTAATAATGTGCCCGGTAGATGGCAATAGGCTCGCCCCCTATTACATTGGGACCTTAACATAACTGGCGAATCGTGGGTGTGTAATACACCTCTGCCTACCCCTTCGGGGATAAAGGTGTGAAGGCATTTATTAACATAAATACCAATAGAGGAGGATATTATCATACAAATTAGAATATGACATTTTAAGGAAAATAACATAATATTCTATTCAGGGATATGGGAAATTATAGTTTCTAATAGTTAGTTCGCACCTCCTTCCTGGGGAGGAGGTGCGAAGTACGGGGCTAATAGAGTCCAACACTTTAACCTCCCTATGCCTAGGGAGGTTAAAACCCAAATTCTAGTTGTTTTGGTGAAAGAGATCTGTGCCGTTCATTTTTTTTTTATCTAACAAGCAGTCCCTTTCCCAATAACTTGTTTACTATTGCATGTTTTTGTACCCCAAATTGTTCACATTTTTAAAACCTTAAATGTATAATTTCCTTGGTGAGGATGATTTTACTCGCAGCAGCAATATTTTGTTCGATCACACCAATAGGTACGATTCACACCGACCGGCTCGCATCGGGACGGCTTGGGACGGCTCCGGGCGGACTCCGCTGTGGCCGGGCCGATGCGAGCCGGGCGGTGCGACCCTCGCCACGAGCGTGTATCATGCTACGGTGTCGTGCTCCGTCACGTGATATTAGATTGTATGTCCAGCCCGTGCATTGCCTACAGCGCGGAGTGGGTGGCGGCCATCAACGCCGTGGCGCAGCAGCTGGGCCCGGTGGCGGCGGCGGGGGGCGCGGGCGGCGCGGCGGGCGCGGGCGGCGCCGACGATGGCGACATGGCGCAGACAGGCACCAGCTTCCGGGACCCGCGCCGCGTGGTGAGTGGCCTGCGGCGGCACCGCGCGCGAGCGAGGCCGCCTCACAGATCAATTCCACGTACACAATAAATTCCCTTCACTCCTGTGTAAAAGACAACCGGACAGTGATCTCCCTGCTGTGGCTCTCCCAAGCGACTACAATATGGGGTTATTCAAGGAAGGCATTAGAAGGTTTTTACAGGATCGGCAGCGCGAGTGTGACGCCCCTGGTGTTGCACGCGTCCAAAGGCGCGGTAACCGCTTCCCATCAGGTGGGCCGTGGCCTGAGTGGTATAAAAATAACCGGTGAAAGTAAAGAGAGATGGCACCGCGGATACAGATTATACAGCCGAGAAGAGTGGCCTCACGATTGGACTGCACTGGGTGGTTTCCCGAGTCCACTCTTGTGGTTGGCGACGATGATGCATGCGGCTCGTACCGCTTTAACTTGAGTATATCATAAGTGCTACCCGAGGCTTGGAGGACTGGGAATTTTTATGGTAGGCGACGCATCCGTCCTTGCGTAAATTAATTCCTACGATTGTCAACACATCCGTCGTGACCCAGCATATGTGCCACAACAAATTATAAGCACAGTTCTGCCTATTCTACATCTACCAATATATCACTAAGTAGTTGTTTGAAAATATAAAAAGGTAATTTTAGGGCTTTTAACACTGAGACCGAAAGAGGCAATTCTTTAAAAATTCTTGCTCAGAGAATACTCTGCTGTCCCCACGTCTCTCCGCACTGAAGATGACCAACCACTACTTAAGGAGTTGCTAAATAAAATAAAACGCGCTCAAGGTTACACTTATAACCAAATTATAATGCCTAGCAGGCTGCTTAGCCAAGCCTGCCAATTACAATTGTTTTTTTTTAAATTCAACAAATTGGAGCGCCAAGCCCGTTCTATTTTCCATGGTTTGCGTTATTTTGGATTTTATGGGAGCGACTGCCCTCTGGAGCAATACGAAAGTAGATTTATTGTGCGATCCAACGTGAGAGCGCTGAGCGCTCAGGTGGTCGGCCCATAACGTGCGTGTCATGAATTAAACTACTTTTGCTGCCCGCGGTTGATTCGTAGAATAATACGATTTTGGTACCGCAATGTACCGTACCGGAATGACCAAATCTTTGGCTATTTTGTCTGTTTTATTGTTTTACACGCGCAAATGCGGTTTAATCTAAATATTAAAATGGCCAGTCACCGACAAAAATAACTGTTTTCCTTTCCTTATTTTCAATTTAATATATGTCCTAATGTCAATGAAGCTAATTGGATTAAGCACCTACTAGAATGTGGAATAGTTATCCCCGCTACATGCCCCTTCTTTAACGATCCTAGAGAGTGATGGGAAGCGAGCAGTTTATTTCCGCACGCTTGACTCGCACCAAATTACGAGTAAGTTCGCGTTAATCGTTTAGGGATGCCTCTCGTATGTATGAATTGGGCTCATAGGAACGATTTGTTCAAGCTTTTTAGGCGTACAACAACTGTTATCCTTTCAGTAAATTGCTACGATAATTAAAAGTTAACTAAGGACAACATTCTAAGTAGAACTGTGATTAAACTAGCGATTATTAACAGGATCTGCGATGCAAAGAGCAGCACCTGGAGGGCAGAGGTATGTTACCGCTGTCAAAGGTAACAATATATAATGTATCCAACTCTAGTGCCCAATGCAGCGTTACACGAAAAACAGGTGAACACAACTACCATGTGTCAGAGATGATGACGCTACTGAAGGTGCGATCCTTGAAGTCAGAAAATAAAACATAACATACCTATGAGGAGGATCAGGGGCAAATAGAAGTCACAAGCTCAGAGAACATATAGCTTACGACAATTTGGGCAAGTCGTAAGACATCATGATAATGACTTGTGGAAATGCAACAGTTTTAATAGAAGGCATTGTCACCCCGAGTGACGCAATAGGATTGGCAGGGCCGCAGCCGGCCTCTGCACGCGCGGCATATCTACAGGAAAAGAAGGAATATAGGATAAACATACATAATAGAATAGTAGACGTCAACGCTATGTCCAGGATATAACTGGTTTTTCTTCCTACGAAGACGGACAAAGGATATAATTATGCATTTAGCGTTAAATGATAAAGTGTTATCTATATTTGATGAAGCCATTTTGGCGTACAGGAAAATGCATGCGTTATTCACGTTGCCGTACCTATAGCGCCCGCCTCGGCGCTCAACACTAGCACCTCCTGCGGCGCTGCCTGTCTAACAATAACGAGTTGCGAGCGCAGTCTCGCAGATATGCGACATTCCTCTTCGACGACATTTTTGCATTACCTAACAGCCGAACAAAGAGATACCAAAATAAACATGTATCTGCATATCCGGCCGACGCACACTCCAGTTCTGCTGTGTGACTCAACGTATTTTGACAACGATGAGCTTTTTTCCTGAGCGCTGCGTGCTGCTCGCTGGACTAATATGTTTGATGAGTCACTTGTTTACGACAACTGTTAAGGCAACCGTTCCTTATTGTGTAACGAACACATGCTTCTCTGTGCATCGGGGTGCAGAGGCCGGCGGCGGAGGCGACTCCTCGCGACATGTTTGGTGCCGAGTGCGAGCCCGCAATGACTCACAAGTCATGTGTTACATAAACATCAATTGTTTATAAATCGATTAACATTAGGCGCTAACTATCATTTTTAGTTTGGACTTGGTCACTTTTACGTCTTAATTTGTTTTGGTAATTTGTGTGACGTTATGATAACAACTTTTGTTTTGTTTTTTCATGTACACCAGAACTTGTGGTCCATATTACAATAAACTGCAAACTGTGGGCCTACCGCCCAAGTGTCGTCGATATCATAGCCGTCGAAATGTTGCGCTGGTCAAGGTCGACGGCCATTTTGTACCGCCCCATTGATAATCGATGCCGGCGCGGCGTAAGAATGAATGAAACGCTGTTTTTGACAGTTAAATAGCTGCCGCCTAAAATAATTCAAATCGACCGCGTCTCATGAGCTGTCGTTTTGAATATTATTTTCTTTTCCGGCGGTTGATTACGATGCCGATTGCACCTAACACTGGGCTACTATGGCTTTTATGGGTGCGACTGCCGACGAGTGGGTTCTGCCGTCCTATTGCACCTAACACTGGGCTACTATGGCTTTTATGGGGGCGACTGCCGACGAGTGGGTTCTGCCGTCCTTTTGCAACTAACACTGGGCTACTATGGCTTTTATGGGGGCGACTGCCGACGAGTGGGTTCTGCCGTCCTTTTGTACCTAACACTGGGCTACTATGGCTTTTATGGGGGCGACTGGGTTCTGCCCTCCTATTGCATCTAACACTGGGCTACTATGGCTTTTATGGGGGCGACTGGGTTCTGCCATCCTATTGCACCTAACACTGGGCTACTATGGCTTTTATAAGGGCGACTGCCGACTATGGAATTTCGTCCTCCAACTCCTTCGCTTATTCCTTCTTTCTGAAACATACGAAAACAACAAACAACACAGCATAAACGTTTAAGTAGGTAAGGTAAAGATTAAAGAGTGTTTTAATTAGTCGCAGGTACAATAGGAGGGCAGAACCCAGTCGCCCCCATAAAAGCCATAGTAGCCCAGTGTTAAGTGCAATAGGAGGGCAGATCCCAGTCGCCCCCATAAAAGCCATAGTAGCCCAGTGTTAGGTGCAATAGGAGAGCAGAACCCAGTCGCACCCATAAATGCCATAGTAGCCCAGTGTTAGGTGTAATAGGAGAGCAGAACCCAGTCACCCCCATAAAAGCCATAGTAGCCCAGTGTTAGGTGCAATAGGAGGGCAGAACCCAGTCGCTCCCATAAAAGCCATAGTAGCCCAGTGTTAGGTACAATAGGAGGGCAGAACCCAGTCGCCCCCATAAAAGCCATAGTAGCCCAGTGTTAGGTACAATAGGAGGGCAGAACCCAGTCGCCCCCATAAAATCCATAGTAGCCTAGTGTTAGGTGCAATAGGAGGGCAGAACCCAGTCGCCCCAATAAAAGCCATAGTAGCCCAGTGTTAGGTACAATAGGAGGGCAGAACCCACTCGTCGGCAGTCGCCCCCATAAAAGCCATAGTAGCCCAGTGTTAGGTACAATAGGAGGGCAGAACCCAGTCGCCCCCATAAAAGCCATAGTAAAGCCTTAGTAAAAGCAATCGGCATCGTAATCAACCGTCGGAAAAGAAAATAATATTCAAAACGACAGTTCATTGTGTGAAGTGTCATTTCATTACGGCACCTCATGAGGTGCCGTAATGAAATGACACTTCAAAGCGACGCCGTAGATTTGAATTATTTTAGGCGGCAGCTATTTAACTGTCAAAAACAGCGTTTCATTCATTCTTACGCCGCGCCGGCATCGATTATCAATGGGGCGGTACAAAATGGCCGTCGACCTTGACCAGCGCAACATTTCGACGGCTGTGATATCGACGACACTTGGGCGGTAGGCCCACTGTTTGAGTTAGAGACAACAGAGTTCCCTCGTTCTGATCGAACTGTGTGAGCACACCACTTCCGCAAATGGTTGGGAATCTCTGAATTCGAATCTGATAAGATGTTCCGGAAGCACTAGAAATAGTTGGCAGCTGTTTAAATTCCTCGAGTCTCCTTAGCGTGTCTAGTAATTTCAATTTAAAATTTCAGAAAGTTACCTAACCCGTTACCAGATGAGCCAACCTCCAAAAGTTCCAATAATCTCATTTGTGTTTCAATTTTCGTGGGGCTCGCTGTTTGTCTGCTGTTCCTGGCATACAGGAGTGACAGTGGTTGTGTCGTGGTTATGAAGCTCGATTCGTGATTACCAGGTCCGACAGATAAATTGATCTGAATGTAATGCGGTTTTGAAGCTCTGTCTTCGCGACACAGTGCATTATTTGTAGCGAGTTGTGATGCTTGCAGACACTGGAGAAGTTCGAGTTCGTGAAGGTGCTGGGCAAGGGCACCTTCGGCAAGGTGGTGCTGTCGCGCGAGAAGGGCACGGGCAAGCTGTACGCCATGAAGATCCTGCGCAAGAACCTCATCATCCAGAAGGACGAGGTGGCGCACACCATCACCGAGAACCAAGTGCTCAAGAACACCAAACATCCCTTTCTTACGGTATGTACGCGTAATTACTTTATTGCTTACTAGCTGGCCCGGCAGACTTCGTACTGCCTCAATCGATGACAAACCTTTTAAACCTTCTCTGGACCTCCACAAATAATTCAAGACCAAAATTAGCTAAATCGGTCCAACCGTTCTCGAGTTTTAGCGAGACTAACGAACAGCAATTCATTTTTATATATAAGAAGAGAAGAAGAAGAAGATATTCTAGAGCTTGGACATTTTTGTTGGAGTATTCTGTTCATTGCTTAAAATTGTAATGTTTTTACACATATCTAGAGGCAATGTAAGCATAGCTCGTAATATGGGTTGGAGAACGTGGAATGCTTAGATACGAGGGTCAAACTGAAAGTTCTTAGAAAATCAAAAACTGATTACATTAGCCAGTTATTAGTTTTATTATATCTTTTCAAAATATTGTCCATTCACGTCAATACACCGCTGCATGCGATGGAACCACTGGGAAAAGCACTTTGCCCACTCGTCCTTAGGGGTCTCTTCAATGGCATCGCGATACGCAGCCACCGCTTCTTCAGCATTCATAAACCGCTTTCCTTTAAGTTTTTCTTTAATTTTTGGAAATAAATAAAAATCACAAGGCGCGAGGTCGGGGCTATACGGCGGGTGACCCAGTAATTCAACGTTTGATGTCGCCAAATAGTCGATCGTTCGCTTGGCGGTGTGCGACGAGGCGTTGTCGTGGTGAAGGAGGATCCTACTGCGAGGTCGTTTCTCTCGAACTTTTTCCAAGACAAGTGGCAAACAATTGGTAGTGTACCATTCTGCAGAAACAGTTTTTTGATCCTCTAACACAATTGTTACGAAATGACCTATCCTTCCAAAGAACGAGGCCACCATTTTTTTTCCCGCACTTCGATCTCTCTTCACTTTAGTTGGCAACTCCTCGAAAGGAAACACCCACTGAGCAGATTGTCTTTTGGTTTCAGGATCATAACAGTAAATCCAGCTTTCGTCACCTGTTAGTATGTCGAACACAGCATTAGAGTCACCTCCGTTAAATCTTTCAATCATTTTACGGCACCAATCCACACGATGGAGTTTTTGAGCCCCAGTCAAATTATGAGGTATCCACCGGGCGCAAAGCTTCCTGACCGCTAAATGTTCGTGGAGGATTTTGTGCACTTGACTCATACCGATGCCTAAGCTTGTCCGAATCTGCTGATAGGTCACTCTTTTGTCAGTCTCTATCATACGCCGCACAACACAGATGTTATTTTCAGTCGTCGCCGTAGAAGGCCGTCCCTCACGTAAATCATCAGTGAGATTAGTGCGACCACGTTTAAACTCATTAAACCAGTTGTAAACAGTCGCACGAGATGGGGCTTCATCGTGAAAGGCCAATCGTAGTCTATCATAACTTTCTTGTTGACTTAAATGACATCGAAAGTCATAAAAAATCATTGCACGAAAATTTTCTCGTGTTAAATTCATGTTAACGTGACACAGACAATTTTCAATTTGCCGCCAAATCGTAAAACAAATGATAAATGAATGAAATATATACTCAGTAATATTGGCAAAGAGTAAAGGCAAACATAGTAAAGGCATACCTTTGTTCAAGGCGGGAGCGTCTCAGATCCCTCGAATCTTAGACCCATCTCTGTGTTGCCAACCTTGAGTAAAGTATTTGAGAAATTAATTGTAGACCAGATGCTAACCCATTTTAATAAATATAAATTATTTCATGATAAACAGTATGGGTTTACTAAAGGACGATCAACGACGGATGCTGGTATAGAGTTATTGAAATGTATTTACGAGGCCTGGGAGGATAAGCAGGATGCATAAGGTGTTTTCTGCGATCTATCCAGAGCCTTCGATTACACGATACACCATGATACATTAGTCAGGAAATTAGATTATTACGGAATAAGGAACAAGGATCTCGACCATTTGACTTCTTATTTGAACAATAGAATTCAGAGGGTCGATGTGAACGGTACACGTTCGGTGGGATCTTTGGTTTCGATGGGCGTTCCACAGGGTTCGATACTTGGACCATTTTTATTTTTTATTTATATAAATGACCTCCCTTACTACGTAAGGGATAAAAATAGGATTGTTTTGTTTGCCGATGATACTTCCTTAATATTTAAAATTAAAAGACAATTAGATAATTATGATGAAGTAAACAACGCAATCTCAAGAGTGGTTCATTGGTTTAATATAAATAATCTTTGCCTCAATGAAAAAAGAAACAAATGTATTAAATTCACTTTACCTAATGTTACACAGGTGGAAACCAATGTACAACTCAATGGACAGTTGTTGAGCCTTGTGGAATCGACTGTGTTCTTAGGTTTAAGTATCGTTACAGTGGGGATCACATATTGAAAAAAATAGTAGGTTAAGTTCTGCTTCCTACGCTGTGAAAAAGATTAGGACTTTAACAGACATAGATACCGCTAGAATAGTTTATTTCAGTTATTTCATAGTATTATGAGCTACAGCATTCTCCTTTGGGGTAATGCCGCAGATTTAAATACAATCTTCGTATTGCAAAAGTGGGCAGTGCGGGCAATTTATAAGTTGGGCCCAAGAGTCTCCCTCCAAGAAAAGTTCAAAGAAATAAACATTCATGCTGTAGTGTCTCAATATATTTTTTAAAATCGTTGGTATGTTAGAAGAAACATTGCCAATTTTTTAAGCTAGACATAAAAACAATCTTGTGGTATGTAATAGTCGACTCCACAAGATCAGTAGTTCCTTTCAGGGTAACTGTATACGCTTCTACAACAAGCTTCCTAGTGAAATGAAGAATCTACCTCTTCATAAATTTAAAAGCCAAATTAAAAGTAAACTCTGTCAAAAAGGCTATTATAAAATTCAAGACTATTTAGACGACAAACAAGCTTGGATATGAACTGTTTGCTCTCTCACTATGCTAATCAATTGAAATATTGTACTTAGGTTAAGTAAACATGTTTGTAAATAGATCAAAAAAAAAACAGCCCGCTGAGTTTCTAGCCGGAGTCTTCTCAGGACAGGGCCGCGTTTCGAACCGGTGGTCCATTTGCCAAGCATCGGTTTACTTAGTTTGGACGTGTTGTAACGCGGGGAGGGGGGGGCTTGCAGGCGCTGCGCTACTCGTTCCAGACGGCGGACCGCGTGTGCTTCGTGATGGAGTACGCCAACGGCGGCGAGCTGTTCTTCCACCTGTCGCGCGAGCGCTCCTTCTCCGAGGAGCGCACGCGCTTCTACGGCGCCGAGATCGTGTCGGCGCTGGGCTACCTGCACGCGCGCGGCATCATCTACCGCGACCTCAAGCTGGAGAACCTGCTGCTGGACAAGGACGGCCACATCAAGATCGCCGACTTCGGGCTGTGCAAGGTGAACATCACGTACGGCCGCACCACCAAGACGTTCTGCGGCACGCCCGAGTACCTGGCGCCCGAGGTGCTGGAGGACACGGACTACGGGCCGGCCGTGGACTGGTGGGGCGTGGGCGTGGTGATGTACGAGATGGCGTGCGGCCGCCTGCCCTTCTACAACCGCGACCACGAGGTGCTGTTCGCGCTGATCCTCAGCGAGGAGGTGCGCTTCCCGCGCGCGCTGTCCCCGGCGGCGCGCGCGCTGCTGGCCGCGCTGCTCACCAAGGAGCCGGCCGCGCGCCTGGGCGCCGGGCCCGACGACGCCGCCGAGGTCATGGCGCACCCCTTCTTCGCCTGCATCAACTGGGCCGACCTGCTGGCCAAGAAGGTGCGTTCTCCTCTCGCTTTGCGGGGAAGATTACCTTTTGAGGTACGGAAGCCTCTCGTACCGACTGACGCAGGTGATCTCCGGGAAGGGGTGCTTCGGGGACCACCTGCATCGGATCAGGAAGGAGCCAACGCCTGAGTGCCATCACTGCGACGCGAACGAGGACTCGTGGCTGCACATGCTGGCGGACTGCCCGGCGTGGGAGGGGCCCAGGCGTGACCTCGTGGCAGCCATCGGGGTGGGAATCCTCTCGCTCGGCAGCATGCCTGCGGCAATGGTGCGGAGCGCGAGTGCGTGGGCCCGGGAGAGGTTCAGAACTCTCCCGGCCCGCCGAGCCCGCAACATGCTCGCCGCGCGTCGCAGGCGGCTCAGGCGCGCCTCCATGGGCGCAGGCCTGGGGGTGGCAGGTGAGGCCGCCTGTCACCCCAGCAGAAGCAGGCCGGGATGGTGGGGCGACTAGCGCCCCTCCCCCAAACCGGGGCAAGACGGGGACACCGTGGTTTCCAAACCCGAGGGGGCCATCTCGAAACCGGAGATGGCCCAGGGTCAGTCGGGGTGCGAGAGATAAGCTCTATGAGTAACCTTACACCCCGGCGTCTGAAGACCCGAGACGGCGTGCGGTTTTAGTCGGTTCAAGCCCGACATAACCGCCCCCGCTGGCCGGCGGGGGGGTGGGTATCCGAAGGGAATTCCGAATGAAAAAAAAAAAAAGTACGGAACCCGTATAAAACCACTCTCATGTCCGTCTGTCCGTATGTCACCACCGATTTTCTCTGAAGTGAGGTGGACCCAGCAAGAAAGCTATTAAAATAGCTGTAGCAAGCTTTTCTTGAGAGATAAATATATGCCATCGCGGACTTTTTTCTAGACCTATAAAAGAGGAACAATCGCACCATACATAGTTGTGTTACATCTCGTAGGGATCATTAGGCAGCGTATTCGATGCAAGCTTCGTCATCTTGAACAATTATCGTCACATTTCAACAAATCAACACAAAATAGTATAAAACTATGGTCCCTCTATCAAAATCCGTCGGATAGTTCAGGAGAGAGCTGCCCGCTGACTGCTAAGATCAGCAAACAGCCAGCGGGCAGCGACTTTCGTTTACTCTGCCTTGCACATGACAGGACAAGTGAAATTATTTCGGCCGGGTGGTTGGATTGGAACTATGTCGTGTACAGTTCCTGGAACTGTCACGGGCCGGAACTACTCACCTCTGACTGCCGCAGATCCCGCCGGCGTTCAAGCCGCAGGTGGAGTCGGAGACGGACACGCGCTACTTCGACTCGGAGTTCACGGGCGAGTCCGTGGAGCTCACGCCGCCCGACAGCGACGCGGGCCTGGGGCGCATCCAGGAGGAGCAGTTTGCGCAGTTCTCCTACAAGGTACGAGTGCACTGTTGCCGTTGCCGCACTATTGTAATGGTGGCCCATTGGTGTTTCAATGTCTTTCCAAAATTCTTCTCCTGCGACGCTTCGCCAAACACATGCCAATTATTTTAGAGAAAGAAGTTCGTTCACTACGATGATATCATGGATTTTAGTCTACGCCAACAGAGCACACGCGCCGTATTTAATACGTTTTGTGCAGGTGACGGTCTCTGTGGCGTAGTGGTTGTGCATGCGACTGCTACGACATGGGGCGCGGGTTCGATTCCCGCTCAGTGCAAATATTTGTATGCATGAATATGTCTATTTGCATTGGTCTGGGTGTTTCTATGTATAATATGTATGTATTTACAAAAAAAAAGTATATTAGTATGTTTATCCGCATTCTGGAAGCCATAACACAAGCTAGTTAAAACTATGCTTAATTTGGGTCTAGAAAGCGCTGTGTAGAATGTCGTAGAATATTTATTTATTTATTTATTATTTATTTAGGTCAACACAAAGTAATAGCTACATTGCGTCTTTTCATGTTGATTACAAACGCCGCGCCGTAATTCGATAGATAGAAGACTGAATATGAATTAAAAAGACTTCATATAATTGTTTATGTTCGTAGGACATGCCCTCATCGGCGCACTCGGCAATGTCGCACCACTCGGCGCTGGCCGACAAGCGCCAGTAGCCCCGCCTGCCCCCGGTCGCCTGCCACAGGTAAGTTTGTGCGAGCAAGACAATTGCTCTTCGTGTCGCGCCACTCGGCGCTGGCCGACAAGCGCCAGTAGCCCCGCCTGCCCCCGGTCGCCTGCCACAGGTAAGTTTGTGCGAGCAAGACAATTGCTCTTCGTGTCGCGCCACTCGGCGCTGGCCGACAAGCGCCAGTAGCCCCGCCTGCCCCCGGTCGCCTGCCACAGGTAAGTTTGTGCGAGCAAGACAATTGCTCTTCGTGTCGCACCACTCGGCGCTGGCCGACAAGCGCCAGTAGCCCCGCCTGCCCCCGGTCGCCTGCCACAGGTAAGTTTGTGCGAGCAAGACAATTGCTCTTCGTGTCGCGCCACTCGGCGCTGGCCGACAAGCGCCAGTAGCCCCGCCTGCCCCCGGTCGCCTGCCACAGGTAAGTTTGTGCGAGCAAGACAATTGCTCTTCGTGTCGCGCCACTCGGCGCTGGCCGACAAGCACCAGTAGCCCCGCCTGCCCCCGGTCGCCTGCCACAGGTAAGTTTGTGCGAGCAAGACAATTGCTCTTCGTGTCGCGCCACTCGGCGCTGGCCGACAAGCGCCAGTAGCCCCGCCTGCCCCCGGTCGCCTGCCACAGGTAAGTTTGTGCGAGCAAGACATTTGCTCTTCGTGTCGCGCCACTCGGCGCTGGCCGACAAGCGCCAGTAGCCCCGCCTGCCCCCGGTCGCCTGCCACAGGTAAGTTTGTGCGAGCAAGACAATTGCTCTTCGTGTCGCACCACTCGGCGCTGGTCGACAAGCGCCAGTAGCCCCGCCTGCCCCCGGTCGCCTGCCACAGGTAAGTTTGTGCGAGCAAGACAATTGCTCTTCGTGTCGCACCACTCGGCGCTGGTCGACAAGCGCCAGTAGCCCCGCCTGCCACAGGTAAGTTTGTGCAAGCAAGACAATTGCTCTTCGTGTCGCACCACTCGGCGCTGGTCGACAAGCGCCAGTAGCCCCGCCTGCCCCCGGTCGCCTGCCACAGGTAAGTTTGTGCGAGCAAGACAATTGCTCTTCGTGTCGCGCCACTCGGCGCTGGTCGACAAGCGCCAGTAGCCCCGCCTGCCACAGGTAAGTTTGTGCGAGCAAGACATTTGCTCTTCGTGTCGCGCCACTCGGTGCTGGTCGACAAGCGCCAGTAGCCCGCCTGCCCCCGGTCGCCTGCCACAGGTAAGTTTGTGCGAGCAAGACAATTGCTCTTCGTGTCGCACCACTCGGCGCTGGTCGACAAGCGCCAGTAGCCCCGCCTGCCACAGGTAAGTTTGTGCAAGCAAGACAATTGCTCTTCGTGTCGCACCACTCGGCGCTGGTCGACAAGCGCCAGTAGCCCCGCCTGCCCCCGGTCGCCTGCCACAGGTAAGTTTGTGCGAGCAAGACAATTGCTCTTCGTGTCGCGCCACTCGGCGCTGGCCGACAAGCGCCAGTAGCCCCGCCTGCCCCCCGGTTTCCTGCCACAGGTAAGTTTGTGCGAGCAAGACATTTGCTCTTCGTGCCGCGCCACTCGGCGCTGGCCGACAAGCGCCAGTAGCCCCGCCTGCCCCCCGGTCGCCTGCCACAGGTAAGTTTGTGCGAGCAAGACATTTGCTCTTCGTGTCGCGCCACTCGGCGCTGGCCGACAAGCGCCAGTAGCCCCGCCTGCCACAGGTAAGTTTGTGCAAGCAAGACAATTGCTCTTCGTGTCGCACCACTCGGCGCTGGTCGACAAGCGCCAGTAGCCCCGCCTGCCCCCGGTCGCCTGCCACAGGTAAGTATGTGCGAGCAAGACAATTGCTCTTCGTGTCGCGCCACTCGGCGCTGGCCGACAAGCGCCAGTAGCCCCGCCTGCCCCCCGGTTTCCTGCCACAGGTAAGTTTGTGCGAGCAAGACATTTGCTCTTCGTGCCGCGCCACTCGGCGCTGGCCGACAAGCGCCAGTAGCCCCGCCTGCCCCCCGGTCGCCTGCCACAGGTAAGTTTGTGCGAGCAAGACATTTGCTCTTCGTGTCGCGCCACTCGGCGCTGGCCGACAAGCGCCAGTAGCCCCGCCTGCCCCCCGGTCGCCTGCCACAGGTAAGTTTGTGCGAGCAAGACATTTGCTCTTCGTGTCGCGCCACTCGGCGCTGGCCGACAAGCGCCAGTAGCCCCGCCTGCCCCCCGGTCGCCTGCCACAGGTAAGTTTGTGCGAGCAAGACATTTGCTCTTCGTGTCGCGCCACTCGGCGCTGGCCGACAAGCGCCAGTAGCCCCGCCTGCCCCCCGGTCGCCTGCCACAGGTAAGTTTGTGCGAGCCAGGACATCTGCTCGTCGTGAGCACTTTGTACGTATTTGTGTCCGAGAAACATTTGCTACTTTTTGTTTATAATGAGCGACATCCGCTGCAACAGGCAATACTTCCATTATGGCAGCTGCCGATCCTTCCAACAAAATATACCTATAATACTTACATTATATTACATAGATCACGTCTTTCTCCTTCCGGGGTAACAGAGGTAGCGGCCCGCCATCAGCTTCTGTCACACTTCACCACCCTCCTGAACTGTAGTACTATATTGGCCGATCAGATGCGGAATGTGTTGACATACATATCTCGCCTCTGATCGGTCAACAGAGTCTAACTGACGCTAAAACTGTCGTGTTTTTTAGTCTAGTAGATAAGTTGAAAATGGTGTAAAATAGTGATACTGCTCTTAAAATTATGTGTGATACCTCATTGGATTCGGAATGACGCCTAGAAAAATGTGCCAAAAACTTATATTAGCACATAAACAATTGCTGAAGTTATAAACAATTAAAGATGAAAAAAACAAGGCATTTCGTTTTTCGCCAGTATTACATAGACTGTTAATATTTAAGGAAGTTTTAAAAAAGGTTCTCAAAGATGTGGAAATTTCCAACAAAACACTCGCAGCTTCCGAAACTCTATCTCTATTATTTATAATTCTATTTTCTAGTCTCTGTTCGACATTTTTAAGTTGCGCGCGCGGGGTTATGGGCCAGTATGACCCATTGATTATTTTTTTTTTTTAAATTTGAAAAACGTGATGTATTCTGAACACTTGAAAAATGTATTCACACATTTAACAAGTTACGATTGTTATCTAACAAAATTCTCGAACTTCCGTCTGCATTATAAATGAAAAAAAAAAAGTTTAAATAATTGTCGTGAATATGTTTCGCTTCATGGAGCCTTTCTGATATACATACAGCGAGGGTCCCTGAGGAAGGGTGTTTATAGATAAGGATTTTAGAAAATGAAAAGTCCCTGTATTCTGAAAATCATATATGTTATTCTAGGCTATTCAAATTAGTAGTTTCGGTTATCCCATATACTATGACTTTTACTTTCCTCGATAGAATTTGCTCTCAAAGATTGCTCTAACCCAAAACGAATTCAAATTTTATTTGAGTTGTATTCAGGTTAGAAAAATAAAAATGATACCAAAATAAAGGTCATTGATAGGAGAATGAAAAACGGTTATCAAGATTTACATAAATTCTGAATTATACCATGAAAATTCAAAATACCTACGTTTTCTACCTATATGACGCGGTCCGAGAGTCCAATCAGTCCCGAGCGGAACGTGTTGGAGGCAGGATGTGTGTCAGCGAAATCGTACGATTTTTAAATGTAGTTACTTAGCATAAATGCCACATTGTAGAGAATGTGCCTGATGAAAAAATCGAATGATAAAAAGTTGAGCCTCGAACTTTTGAAATACACTTTTTTTTATTTACACTATTTGTTCAGTGCGTGAACCGAGCGAGCGCAGTAATAAAAAAAAACAACAGCTCTGCTACCAGTCTCCTTTACCCGGAGACAAGGGTGAGGAGTAAGACCACGAGCAGGTAGTATTCAAGCCATAGCCCCACCACTCACTTTCACGCAATCACTACTTCGTTCCGAAGCGTCATCTAAAACCGACAGTGGAAACGCAAATAAAAACTATAACTTAATCTTTAACTAAAATAAAGTGTCTAATGATCCGGATCTACACAAACGTGCAGTCAACAAACGGTACAAATTCATTAATCAACGAACAATAAAAAAATACCGCAATTTTATACAAACCGGTTAACCGAACCTACTAAAACCGCACGAAGCATCAAACACCGGAAGTCGGCACGAATATAGAACGGTTCAAACTGCAAACTACCGCAATTTTAGAATAACCGGTTAACGGAAACCGACCAAAACCTCACGGGTACAAACAAATCAAATCATACAGTACTTTCAATTTTATAACAAGTAAACACAAATAAATATTTATTCAGACCTCCCGGCGGCATGTCAAATCAAACATGAATAAACAACAATTCAAAGTTAAACAGATTTTAACAATTGACCGCCGCAATTGACACCCGATCGACATCGACCAGGAAATATTTAAAAAAAATCGGGTGATCAAAATGAACTCCCGCGTCGCCCCCACGTTTACAATTATTACAAACGAAGTCCTCGTGGTATTTCCATCGAGATAAAAGATCGATCGATTTCAAACAAAATAGCACGATTACACAAGCAAACAAATAAATATAACAAAGATATATATAAGTAGGTTGTTAACTAAACTTTTTCATGACGGCCCCGTATTCAAAACAAATGGCCCAGTGATAATGTACCTAATCTAATCCTAGTCTAATGTTAATATGTTGAGAATGTATTATACAATAGATTACAAAAATTATAAAGTATTGCACTTCCCTTTAAATCGGTAACGGCGGTCCAATCTTCAGACCAATCCCATGAAACCGTTTAAAGTTCCAAACCAACATTGTTCACAACAACCCTGCGCGAGGTCGTGTGCCAACGAGCGAACCCCTGGCGCATCGGCGCATCCAAATCCAAAACTTGGAATATCAAAATGTCCAAACAGATGTTTGCCGGCGCGCGACTCGCTGCACTCCGCGCTCAACCCGCCAAGTACGCGCGGGAATGTAAAGGAACAATATGGTCGGTGTTGGTCCTATCAGTACGCGGTACCAACATCAAAACAAAATAAAACAAACATTAAAACTAAACACTATTATTAATTTATATTTATTGAAATTTTTACTACTATTCTTAATTTAAATTTATTAAAACTTATTTTCTATTTTTTAGTTCGGTTTTCTATAAAAAGCGTGTTTTTTAGTTTTTTAGACTATTATTTATTCATAGTTGGGTTCATATAAGCTTTTACGGGAGCGACTTTCTTTATCTAAAGTGCAACTAGAAGATCTTCTATGCAAATAACAGTTGCGTCATTATTTGTGTTGATACTACAACACCACCTTAAGTTGACCTTCGTTGTTTTTCTGTATATTGACGCGAAACACGGGACACGGACCGCCAGCGCCTCGCTGTGGCATAAAGTGGCAACTATGCCAAAAAATAACTAAACTCGTCAAATACCCTCGCCTTAACAACATCGTGCCATGAAAGTCAAGAAATGTACTTTGTTTATAATAATTTTTGTTCTTGAACAAGAACTGAAAGATCCAAGTAAAAATTGTTCAAGTATGTACAAGAAGTTTATTAATTATTTAAATAGTTTATTTTTTCATTTACAATGAAGACGGAAGTTCGGGAAAAAAGTTCCAAAATGGAATAAAAATTTTGAAGTGTTCAGAATATACGATATTTTTCGAATCTTTAAATGAATATCCAAGTGCTTGCAAAAAAATTAATCAATGTGTCGGACTCGCTTTTGACGCCGCACGCGCAACCTAAAAATGTCGCAAGGAGACCCATTTTCAGTGTTCAAAAAAATAAATTGTAAAAGATTACCGCTCAGTGCAAATATGTATATTTTGCATTGGTCAGTGTTTCTATATATGATATGTATTTATTTACAAAAAAAAATATTTAAGTACGTTTATCCGCATTCTAGAACCCATATGACAAGCTCTGCTTAGTTTGAGTCTAGATGGCGTTGTGTAATTTGTCCTTTATTATTTAATTACCTGCGAATTTTTCCTCCACTTCAAGATTCTTTTTTTTGAAAATTCTTAATGCCTTGTTTATCGTTAATTGTTTACAATAGCAATTGTCTAATATAAGTTTTTGGCACATTTTTCTAGGCGTCATTCCAATGAGGTAACACAGAATTTTAAGAGCAGTATCTCTATTTTAGACCATTTTCAACTTGTCGACTAGACTGCGAGGCCTTCCTGTCACGGCCGAACTTCCCGTGGGTCACGCGGGTTAAATGCGGGTGGAAATAAAACTCACTTTAAAATTTACAGTATTAATATTGTATTCTTTTAAAATAATATAAATAGCCTGAATAGTTGGAAACTGTCTTATATCTCACAAATGATACAACAAACAAGAGAGCGGGACAACTGTTCGCCCGCCCAACCCCCCCCCCGCGGCGTGCTCACAAGGCACTAGAGACGCCGAGCCCCCCCCCCCCACTGACGCGTCTGACGCGGCGTTGTTGTGCGGCCGGCAGGTGGCGCGGGCGACCCGGCGCCGCGCGGCCGGCGTGGCGCTGCTGGCGGCCAGCACGGCGCACCGGACACACCCGCCGCGTTGACCCGCACGTCGTGTTCGACTTGCACGGCGAGTTCGACCCGCACGTCGTGTTCGACTTGCACGGCGAGTTCGACCCGCACGTCGTGTTCGACTTGCACGGCGAGTTCGACCCGCACGTCGTGTTCGACTTGCACGGCGAGTTCGACCCGCACGGCGTGTTCTACCTGCACGGCGTGTCCGACCCGCACGGCGTGTTCGACTTGCACGGCGAGTTCGACCCGCACGGCGTGTTCTACCTGCACGGCGTGTCCGACCCGCACGGCGTGTTCTACCTGCACGGCGTGTCCGATCCGCCCTACGTGACCGAGTAGTGCGACGCAAGCCGCGCGGCGCCGCCGCTCATGTATTTCCTTTTGTATATATTATTAAACGTTAGGATTAAAGCTAACTTGTTTTTTTATTTTTATATATATCCTGAGTCAGCGTGTATAAATTAATGCGTTTTGTATATTCTGTATAGTAAATAGTGGAAAGCGAACAGACATGTGTGCCGGCCGCGGGCCGCCCGCTCGTTCGCGTCCCGGTGGCTGCCTACGCTTAGATATCGAATATCTTTAATAAACTTAAAAAACGTTAACATCGAATAACTATACAACAGTCGCGCCGCCGGTCGTGTCGGCGTCGTCGCGCCCTTCGCGGGGAGCACCGTGACGTCACAGGGTGGGCGCGCGCGAGTGAGGGAGTGCGCGCACTCGGATATGTATGCGCCCGCGCGTGCGAGCGGGACGGCGAGCGCGGCGGCACGTTGTGAATACTAAGCGTATAAAAGTTGCAGCGTACAAAACGATACGAGCACGAGCTCGCCCCGGGCCCACGAGTGGCTTTCAAGATGCTTCGAATGTAACACGAAACTAGCGTACCGTCGAACGGTGCTGCATGCTGTACAGAAGGTATAGCAATCATATAAAAATATTTGGTCGTCCACGTGTCGTCTGGAAGTGAAAACAAACGGTGGAAATATTGCTTCTTGAAAATGTTAAACGTAGCTTAGCTTAATTTATAGTAGGTACACATTTTTACAAGTTCGTTGATTTAGCCCGCCGAGGGTGGCGCGGTATTCGCGTAAGGCATCGTGCGTACTCGCGCGGGAGCGAGCTCCCAAGTTTCTCTACGAAATCGTTTAGGACTCCCCGGCGGCTCGTGGAGTGTCCGCCCGATAGATATTATGAGCGTTTAAGGCCCTCGCAGGCCGGAGGACCGCACCGGCCGGCGGCCGTGCGCCTCACGACGGCGAGGAAGTACAATCGATCAGCGATTCAAGTTTAATTGAAAAATGTAGGAACAGCGCTGCACGTGTAGCGCGCTCGGGGCGCGCGCTACACGACGTCGCGGCGCCGCGCCGCCGCCGCCCCGCCCGGCGCCACGTGCGGCGCCACGCCGCCTCCCAGCGCCACGTGCGGCGCCACGCCGCCTCCCAGCGCCACGTGCGGCGCCACGCCCGGCGCCACGTGCGGCGCCACGCCCGGCGCCACGCCGCCGCCCGGCGCCGCGTCGGGGCTGGCGGGCGCGTCGGCCGGCGGCCCGGGCGCCGCGCCCTTGCGCAGCGCCTGCGGAGCGACACGGCCAAGTAGTGGCGGTGCGGGGTCGCACACGCTGAGATACACTTCATGTTCGTAGCGGGTGATCTTAGCTGCCCCGTTATTCCTTTCGGTCCATAAGGTCCCATGTATCAAAAGGTCCGGAGTGTCAAAATGTTCAGTTCTACAAAATGATCGATATTGAATTGTCCAGAGTATCAAAATATCCAGTGTATCAAAATGACCGGAGTATCAAAATGACCGGAGTATCAAAATGACCGGAGTATCAAAATCACTGGAGTATCAAAATGAAAAGTATGGTTTATAACTTAAGGCTTTAATAGAATGAAACACTTAAAAATACACTCTCCCGGTATAATTTGTGAATTTAAGGCTTGAAACACTTAAAAATACGCTCTCCCGATATAATTTGGGATAAAAAATGGTTTGAGTACAAAATAAAGTAGTTAAGTTCACTTTTGTAAAGTTAGCTTAAAATATATAATTTTCCTTAAAAACTGAAGAGGTGATAGTTCTTTGTTTTCAAGCTTATATAAAAAAATACTGTATTTTTGGTCAAAAAAAAATGTTTCGGTTTCTTCTGTTCTTCTTTAAAGGTTTACATAAAACATCCCGTATCTTAAAGTCATAATGTATAGATTCTTTTAGTAAGCATTTTATAAAAAGGAATTTATGTTTGGTGTCCTTGGAATTCTAGAATTTACCCTTCTATGCTACCCTTAAACTATTAGTCGTGCGATGTTCGTCAGGCACAAGTATCTATTCCTGTTAACATAGAATACCACTGGCGATGGAAATATTTTTTGAAGTTTTCCATTTTCTTAATGTTTGGTGAAATATTTAATATTGAAGACCAAACTTCTTGTATGAACTGTGACGGAAGAAGGGGCAAAAGGGAACACAGTGTTGTACTGGTTCTACCTTCTTTTGTTTTATCAAGTCCCAGATCCGCGCTCTTTCTTATGACCGCATCATTATAATGAAGAAAACAGCCCGATATAATAACATTTGATTAGTTTTAATCTTTATCTACACCCATGCTATAAATCCTCTATAAAAGATTCTGAAACAGTTAGCTTATTGCCAACATTAATACATCCAATGTCATAATATCATCCGAACGGGTGTTATAATGTTGTATGAAATTTCATAATAACACTCCTTTCGCTTTTTCAATCTCTTCCGCGCAAAGGGTTACTCATCAGACAGCCAAATTCTTAGCGCCCGATGCGTGGAATCTGTATGAGTTTCAAAAAAAGAACTGTCAGTCACGCGCGTTGCATTGCACCACCACAGCGGCGGCGGCGCGCCGTAAAAAAAAATTAAAGCTTATTCGTTCGAATTCGAATTCCCGCTATTTTTCTTCGCTATTATTTTTGCAAATTGTTTTGTTTACTTACTATTTTATAGAGGACACATCATGGGTGTAGATAAAGTCTTGTATGCAACTGTATAATTAGGTATTAAAACACTCATGTGATACTATTATCACACTCAGCTTCGCTTCGTGTGATAAACCCACATTCATGTTTTAATACCCCTCATTATACCACAGTTGCATAAATAACTATTGTTTTATTTTGTTTTGATGTTGGTACCGCGTATTGATAGGACCAACACCGATCATATTGTTTCTTTACATTCCCGCGCATTATTGTACGTGAGCTTGACGCCGGCGCATCGCGAGTTGAGCGCGGAGTGCCGCGAGTCGGCGCCTCGAAAGATCTTTAATTATTTTCAGGTATGAAGACATTGGTATTTTTTGTTAAATGAATAATATAATATATTGAACAATGACATATATAACAAGGAAATAATGCTTGACACTTGAAAAATATCAACGAGTACAGGAAGGATAGTTAGGTGGCCAGTATGATTCATTTATTTGAAGAAGTTTACACTAATTCGTCCTTTCGAAACATTTACCAAAAGTCAATGAGGTCGAAAATCGCTTGCACCTATTTTTTACAAGCACTTTCGATGTCTGATCACTTTCCGATAGTCTTTTGTTTTGCCGTCATTCATTTGTTTTGTCAGCGTTCATTTGTTTGAATTTATGAAACTGCGGACATTTTGTAAAACTGGACATTTTGACACTGCGGACATTTTGTAAAACTGGGCATTTTGACACTCCGGACATTTTGTAAAACTGGGCATTTTGACACTGCGGACATTTTGATACATGGGACCTAATGGACCGAAAGGCCGTTATTATATGGTAAGAACGATGGCGATTTCGTATGTGACCCAATTTTACATACATACATAGTCACGCCTCTTTCCCATTGGGACTTCCACTTGTTTCTTTCAGTTCCTGTTTTTTGGAAGTGAGACAAATATACTTACCTACGACGAGACGAGTACCTACTGCGCCTGATGGATGCGATTGACTCGGATATCATTTCCGCTCATGCCATAATGCTTTACCGACGCATTTGACATGCAGTTTTTTAGCTAAAAGGAAAAACTTGTCGCCCAAGTGATTGGAAGGTTACGGCGGCTGGGTTTCGATGTGTCTCGCCATAAATCTAAGGCCCTTCGTTTCCGTGGGCCTCGGAACAGGCTACCTGCGGGATCCTGTCTTATTGTAGGGCGCGCTTACACCCGCATCGAGCCCTTAATGAGGCATCTAGGGCTCATACTCGATAGCCGGGGTACCACTTCCGAAGTTTGGTTCCCAATCTAAAGGGGGCGCCGGCTGCACTCTCGCAGCTGCTGCCTCCTCTCGCAGGAGATTCTACGCCAGCGTCGTGTGACCAGTAGGCAGTGAGCCCAACGGTAAGCAACATTGCGGACTTGCGACGCCCACTACGAGTGAGGATACCGTGCGGTATCCTCCGAAGCAATAAGTCTCCTAGTCGGAGATGGAACCACGGGTCCCTGACTCTGGAGACTTGCATAGTGATGCAATATCAGTGGCGCATGCAGGCGCTGGAACTGAATTACACACCTGCACCTCGGGAACTCGAGATGCAACGAGCCCAGCTCCATCAGGTTCTTGTGGAGGAGTGGAAAGAACGACTCGGGCGATCGAGCACCAGAGCTCGCCGCAATCGAAGCGGTGAAGCCCGCCGTGAAGCACTGCTGGAGAGGCGACACTTTGGCCTCTCCTACCGCTGTCACGAGGATACTGCACTTCACACGTCGTAGCGCCCAGCGCGGCCGCAGTGACGCTACGACCTCGCGGCAGCTATCGATGGTACATGGTACAGAGCAAGAGTCCATCGGATTCCGCCGTTTCGTTTTGCGAGGAGGTGATATACGTAAAAGAGGTGGCATAAAGGGCACGGGAGGAGACTAATACTCTCTCGTCCCGCAGAAGGCGCACCGAGCGCCGGAGATAGTTAAACGATCTCCGGCTCCATGAACGTGGGCTGAGGGCTAAGGGATGCTCTAGCCCTCGCCTCTGCAGAAGTAAGTTGGGTGAGTACCTTGGAGCGCCGCTTCCTGGCGACCGTCGCGCCGTCGGCGGGCGGCGCGCGCGCCTCCCCGCCGCCCGCGCCGGCCCCGCCCGCCGCCCCGCCCGCCGCCCCGCCCGCCGCCCCGCCCGCCGCCCCGCCCGCCGCCCCGCCCGCCGCCCCGCCCGCCGCGCCCGCGCGCTCCACGTCGCCGGGCTCGGCCCCCAGGCGCGTGGCCAGCAGGGTCAGCAGCTCCTCCACCCGCCCGAGCTGGAAATGCAAGGTCAAATTCATGGCAGTGGGTAACATAAATACCTACATTACTTAGCAAACATTAAACAGCTAGGTATAACTTCCACCAACTTGGTCGCTAAAGTTTCTTTCGGTCGGGATCATAATAGTTTGTTCGAAACAGATTTAAAAGATACAGACCGAACATTTCCTATTTATTTATTTTGAAGTCAAATTTACCACATATGCAATGTAACTCAGACGGGGTCGAACTAAGGCGGACTACCTCAACGAATAACTGCGTAACTGCATAGGTTCATGAAACTGATTGAGAAAGGCCAAAATATGAGGCAGGTCACTGGAATTAGACTAGAAATGAGTAAAATTGTTTAGTCATTTAATTTTAAACAATATTCTATAGGTGTATACCTATATTAATATTAGCTCTGAATCCGACCCTGTTAAACAACTGACAACAACAAAATTGTTATATTTCTTACTCGTGACTATGGCGACGACTGGGACGACAATTTGCTCCTTATTCAGAACTCCGACATTACGTGAGGTCCATTTTATGACCTACGCTATAGATGTAGTTTTACCATACATTAGATGTAGTTTATACCATACTATTTAGCACACCGAGATATTGATATGATCCTGCAGTGGTAGTATTATGATGGATCCTGAAGAGTAGGGAACAGTAGATTCAGGAATAAAACTTGATGGGTCTACAATATCTGGATACGTTACCAGGCGACATCTAAGTAGGTATATGGAGGAATTCTTTGACACCTAAACTTTTTTGCACATGTTTTTTGGGATGTAAATATTTTAGTTGATATTTGTTTTTACTGTATAGATAGTTAATATTTTAAATATCTGTCTAAAATATATTAAAAAAAAAAAAATTATAATTATTTTAAGTACTTAAAATCAATCAAAGTGTATCACAAATAAATGCCATATTATGCAAACACCTAACCAATTTTAACACATTAAAAAGAAAAATATGTCAATTTTCAGAACGCATCCATTGGTTGCAACATTTTTTATCGCGGTACATTGGTGACGCGAGCGAGCTAGTGACGGGGAATTTCCTCATTTAGTTAACCAAATAGGCTAAAAGCCGGTGACACTGAAAGTCCTGTCGTCGCGGATTTGAAAAATTTATATGTAAATCGATAATTAACAATTATACGAATAAAATCAACTTGGCACGCGTTGACTTAGTACGCCGAAAATATGTTAAATAATATCGTTATTAGGAAAATACGATCCGATTTTACAAGAATTGTTAAGTAAACCAAAGGGCCAAATAAAATACTTGTGTCCAAAAATACAATATGAGCTAATTTCTGTTTTAGTTCTAAAAATAGAAAATGCACTCATTAATGAAATAAATGCTGCACCATTTGACTCTATCATATTCGACACAACTCGAGATATTTCAAAGACGGTATTGTATGATCTAGAAAGATGATAGTAGAGTCCCAAACGCGCTCGTCAATAAAGAGTCATATTTAGGATTTTGTGAAATTAAGGACCAAACTGCCTTAGCAATTTCCAACCAAATTATTCATTCCATAAATGACAAAAATATTCCTCTAAATGTTTGTGGACAAGAATATCGAGCCAAATTCGGTATATGTTCACTGCTGCTCATAACTTAAATTTAGTACTTAATGATGCAGGAAGAGAGGTTATTGATTTGCAAACTTTTTCTGACACAGCTCATCAAATTTATAATTTTTTTTGGCATAGTATCAAAAGATGAAATATTTTATTAAGTTTTATATCTAATAGAGAAAGTGAGTCTATAATTTCAATAATATTAAAAACATTGGACCCTATTAGATGGATAGGACGTTATGATGCTGTTTTTGCTTTAAAAGTTCGGTTTGTTGAAGTCCAAAAAGCGTTAGCGTTGCTTTCGTAAATAGATTTTATGTGTTTTAGGACCTTTTTAGGGTTCCGTAGCCAAATGGCAATAACGGAACCCTTATAGATTCGTCATGTTTGTCTGTCTGTCCGTCCGTATGTCACAGCCACTTTTTTCCGAAAAATTAAGAACTATGCTATTAGATACAACTTGGTAAGTAAATGTATTCTGTGAACCGCATTAAGATTTTCACACAAAATAAAAAAAAAACAATCAATTTTAGGGGTTCCCCATACTTAGAACTGAAACTCAAATTTTTTTTTGATCAAACATATACGTATTCAAAAATGATATTGATGTTTCTAATATCATTTTTTTTTCTAAACCGAATAGTTTGCTTTAACTTCTAAAATAAGAAAGAGGATGATAAAACTAAAAAAAAATATATGAGGTACATTACCATGTAAACTGCCACCGAAAATTGGTTTGAATTGAACGAGAGAGAGATCCGATTCTCAGCACTCCATGGATTCACCGTGCGGTCGCCGGGTCCATAGCGTGGTACAGAGAGGAACACCATGACGGCGACTGGGACTTGCGACCCAGATGTAGGTTTAGGGTGGCCACCTTGTGATGCATCAGCGCTCACCTCCACCGTCAGTAGTGTTCCCCCCCCTACCTATCCAAATTTGGTAAGATCCTAACAATGCCGCTTTTGATATACGTTTTAATAAAGAGCTTACTGAAGCTCTTGGCAATCCGAGGTCTTTAAGTAAGTTGTACAGGGATTTAGCTGGAATTCCCCTTGCTCCTACTTCTACGGCATAGAGTTTAACCACGTAGCCGTTTTTGGTTAACTCGTTAGTCAAATCAAAGTATTTGTTTGTCTTTATAGCGTGGTCTTTAGGTATATTAGTTTCCCACGGTACTGTGAGTTCTACAAGCACTGCACGCTTATGCGATCGTGAAAAAAGGAATATGTCGGGTCTGGATGATGAGGCACAGACATCCTCCGGTATCCTATAGTGCTTCTCATACGTGTCTACGAGTATTGTCCAGTCAACGGCAGCTATCAAAATTGAATAAGGCTTTTGAAGTGATTTCTTTGAGCAGCCTTCCTTTACAAACGCAATGTCATTTCTTTGGTTTGTGGTTAATCCTTTTTTCGCTCTAGCTACCGCCAAACTTACAGCCTCACGTATGATTTCTAATACCTTATCATGACGGCGCGAGTAATGACCCCGGTCTAATAGCGTTTTACAACCCACTAGTAGGTGCCTAGCCGTACCAGTTGCTTCACCACATGAGTTACATGTTTTATCTGTGGCTTTTCCCCATCTGACCAGATTGCTTTGGTCGGGGAGGGTCAACTGGAATGCATTCAGGTAAAATTTAAGTAAGGCCGGTGACCAGTCGTATATTATGGTACGCCATTTTAAGGCTATGGGAATACAAAATTCACCTAGAGTCAACCATTCGTTTTGCATTTCTAGGTTCATTGCGTGCACCTTATAGGTGTTGTTTTCGTCTGCTTGAAGAAAAGATTTTGTTATTTCTTTATCTGTTTGTCTCCGAATATTACCTAGACCTACTCTACCAGTCTGCGAGCCTATCATGAATTTTTTATGGAACTGGAGGCGTGATTCGAGCTCCGATGCATTTTTATCTTTTGGAAGGACTTTTACTATTTCGTCTTTAGATTCCGATAAGACGTGCATTTTAGTTACTCTTAGGTGTTTATAGAGTTCTGATGGCTTCTTAAGCGTCATTCCAAAATTATTCGCGGATCTATATAGTGCCGACGGGTCGGCCGACTGAGCTAGCCCTAGCCACGACTTCAGTGTCTTCGTGACACTCGCATCTAGTTTTTTGAGGAGGCTCTGGTTTATATCATATATAAGAAACGGCCAGTTAAGACGTGAGGTTAAGTAATTGTCATAGATCCAAGCTTATTTAACATTACTTATTGGTTGTTGGTCTACCTTTTTTAAATCGATAATGAAACTATCAATTAATTCGTCCAAAGCTGGAGTGCAACCTCTGTTGTCAATCTTTCTTCCGAGGAATTTAAAAGGCACGGTTTCAGATATAGTTGAAACGTTTTCCCCGCCTATACTAAGCCCTGGGTCATATGAAGTATACCTGGTACCCCGCCTACCCAGACATAGACAGTAGCATTTGCTAGGTTTTGCTCTCATTCCATCTGTCCATGTACAGAAATCGTCTACTCTACGCAGTAGGTCCTGGCACTGCTTTGGGTTACGAGTCAGTATTGCCAAATCGTCCGCGAAAGCGAGGATAGACTCCGTATATTTACCGTTTAGCTTAAACCGATAGCCCCACTTCTTGTCGTGTGTGGAAATGTTGTCTATTAAAATATTTATTACTATATTGAAAACTATAGGTGATAAACAGCAACCTTGGAACAAACCCACATTATAATTTAAAGGTTGCGTGTATCCATCTTTGGTATTAATCACAAACTTTAATTTACCATAATAAGAGGATATTATTTCCCAAATGATGGACGGAAAGTGATACCATTTTAATGCAAACAACATAAGCTCGTGTTGTACTGAGCCAAAAGCGTTTTCTAGGTCTATCCAACAAACTGTTATTTGCTTTTCATTTGATCTGGCATCTTTTAAACTTTCCGCCAGTAAAGAATTGTGTTCCAGACATCCTGAAATTCCGGGTAGGAACCCTTTTTGGTGGTTTGGTCTGAAATAGTTATTATTGATCATGAAATTTGTCATTTTAAATTGAAGCCATGAGAAGAAAATTTTAGAAATTGTATTGGTTAATGCTATTGGTCTAGCGTCTTTTGGACTAGTTACTATTTCTTTCTTTGGAATGAGCACAAAATTAGCCTTGCCGAAGGCCGCTGGGACTTCTTTACTCGACCAGATCCTATTGAATATGCTTAGAAGATGTTTACGTACCGATGGGCATTTTTTATAGATAATGTAAGGTATGCCATCAGGCCCTGGGGCGGTTTTTGTTGGTTTCTTTTTGATTTGGTGTTCTATTTCGTCTAAGCTAGGTGGATTACAGTCAAATGTGAAATGAGGGCCTAATGGTTTTTGCGCGTTTGGTTTACTGTATTGTTTTTCGTATTTAGGCACCTCATAATTACTTTTATAGTAGCTATGGATCTGATCGTTACTTAGCAGTAGCCTATCTTGCTTTCTGTCGCTAAAAATATTCCTCGAGTACTTAAACGGGTCCTTATCGAACTCTACTTCATGTTTTGCTCTATTAAAATTATTGTTTTCATTTATTATTTGGACAGAAATTCCTTGAATTAATTTCAGTATGGACCTTAAAGCTCTGGCCAGTTGATGACTAAGTTGATTATCGCCCATAGCTTTAGCAAACCGTAGTCGTTTGATAAGGTCCCGCTTTTTCTTTCTCATTTTAATTTTGAACGCGTTTTCTCGGTTTTTTCGCGCGTATGGTAATGATGGTGGGTAATGCTCATATAGGTATGAGTAAATGCTAACCTGGAAAGATTCTACCTGACTGTTTAAATCCTGCTTTGTTCCGGGATGCTCTAACAGGATGGCTAAGTTTTGGTCGTGGGCTTTCCAGGTTGTCGACTTTAAAGAGGGAATGCTAAGACGGGCCCGGATGTTTATGGGCTCCTGGTTTGTGTCACACTCTGGCTCACCTTGGGATATATGAGGGTCAACTCTATCCGTGGCAATAGTTGAAGAACTTACAGACGACTGACTTGCTCCAACACCATCGTGTGATTTTAAGTGCTTCAGAAACCAGGCTCTCTTCTTGTATACTTTCCCGCACGTTGCACATGTTAAGTCCGTATTCTCGCCATTGTCGTTTGTTTTATCCACCGGTGGACAATTCTTTCGCCCCCCCTCTCGGATTGTCCTGGAGGTATTTTTCTTTATTGGACTTTTAGCGATAAATTCTAGGGCAGGGCTTGCTAGGCCCTTGCCCGCGGCTGTCTTTCCAGCAGTCCATTGTCTTTCCAATTGTCATCTGTCTTTCCAGCGTCAACTGTCTTTCCAGTAGTCATCCCGTCTCTCCGGGCTGTCAGATTTTAAAGAGATCCGATTCTCAGCACTCCATGGATTCACCGTGCGGTCGCCGGGTCCATAGCGTGGTACAGAGAGGAACACCATGACGGCGACTGGGACTTGCGACCCAGATGTAGGTTTAGGGTGGCCACCTTGTGATGCATCAGCGCTCACCTCCACCTTCAGTAGTGTTCCCCCCCCTACCTATCCAAATTTGGTAAGATCCTAACAATGCCGCTTTTGATATACGTTTTAATAAAGAGCTTACTGAAGCTCTTGGCAATCCGAGGTCTTTAAGTAAGTTGTACAGGGATTTAGCTGGAATTCCCCTTGCTCCTACTTCTACGGCATAGAGTTTAACCACGTAGCCGTTTTTGGTTAACTCGTTAGTCAAATCAAAGTATTTGTTTGTCTTTATAGCGTGGTCTTTAGGTATATTAGTTTCCCACGGTACTGTGAGTTCTACAAGCACTGCACGCTTATGCGATCGTGAAAAAAGGAATATGTCGGGTCTGGATGATGAGGCACAGACATCCTCCGGTATCCTATAGTGCTTCTCATACGTGTCTACGAGTATTGTCCAGTCAACGGCAGCTATCAAAATTGAATAAGGCTTTTGAAGTGATTTCTTTGAGCAGCCTTCCTTTACAAACGCAATGTCATTTCTTTGGTTTGTGGTTAATCCTTTTTTCGCTCTAGCTACCGCCAAACTTACAGCCTCACGTATGATTTCTAATACCTTATCATGACGGCGCGAGTAATGACCCCGGTCTAATAGCGTTTTACAACCCACTAGTAGGTGCCTAGCCGTACCAGTTGCTTCACCACATGAGTTACATGTTTTATCTGTGGCTTTTCCCCATCTGACCAGATTGCTTTGGTCGGGGAGGGTCAACTGGAATGCATTCAGGTAAAGTAAGTATTTTTTTAATACGTAATAAATCGTAAACCGCAATTTAGCTTTCATTCAATCAACTCAAATATAACAATTTTACTTGTTGCTACGGAACCCTTCATGGGCGAGTCCGACTCGCACTTGGCCGGTTTTTTGTATTACAAATTTTACAAGATACAGACACTAACCATATATAGATTAAGTTATTGGAATTGTAAGCTGTTATTTACGAAATATTTAGAAAAGCTAGATTACACAGACACGGAGACAGAGACACTGCTAGCAATGTTGAGCTAGGTAGCGACAGGCGTTTATGTTCACTTTGTATTTGTAAATATACTCGTTGTTTATATTAATATACTTAACATAACATAAACTCACGCCTATATACCCGAAGGGGTAGGCAGAGGTGCTGGCACCCACGTTTCGCCAGTTTATGTTTTAGGTCCCAATGTAATAGGTGGCGAGCCTATTGCCATTAACCGGGCACTTATGAACCTGCGATAAATACACACATAACTTCGAAAAGCATCGAAAAGTCATTGGTGTGTGCCATGGTAATACCTGGGATCGAACCCGAGACCTCGTCTCAGCAGTCCTTTACCCATACCACTAGGCTACCGCGGTTTTACTACTTATACCTTATAAATAGCATTGCAGAGACATAGCCTGAAATACAGGTTTACAAAAACCTAGATCAGGTAGCTCGCCATGGGCGGCACTTCTGGCAGCCCGCAACGTGGCTGTTTTGCACTGTCCATCGAAAACGCTGGCCGTCAGAGTCACAAGAGGCTACCGCACGATCTCCGTCGAGGCGGCTTGTCTCCTAGCTGGGACCTGGAAGCGAGGGCCTTTACGTCGTTGTATCAATGGCGCAAGAAGGCGCTGGAGCAGGGCCACTGCGGTGACCTCTCCTACCGGATGTCACAGATGATTACCGGACACGGCTGCTTCGGTAAGTATCTGTGGCGCATCCACCGAGAGACAATGTCGCAGTGCCAGCACTGCGAGGATCCCGGCGAAGACACGGCGCTCCACACATGGGATCTCGTTGCGGTCCTGGCCCTGGACGTTCTCTCGCTGGAGACTATGGTGAGAGCCGTGCACTTGTCTACGCCCAGGACTACTGACTTCCATGATCGGGGCTGAGGACGGCAGTCGGTCGACTCGCCATCCTTAAACAAGCAGACCAAGACGGAGGCGTGTCGTGTGTGTCCAACACACGCCTGCCAACTCAACGACGCGGGATCAAACCCGACCCCAAAGGCGAGGCCGCAATCAAAGAATCAAATAATTAATTTCGTTTATTCAGTTTTTATTCAGTTTAGGCACATAAAGAGCACATATGAATGTCAAAGTTTTACAATTTCGTTTGTCAAAAATATCAAAAAGATGTAAATAAATCATTTGCAAATTATTCTTTCGCTGGTTCGGTAGTTGGATCTACTGAGAAGAGACCAGCAAGAAACTCAGGTAGATCATCGTTATCCTTTCTTTTTTATTTATTTTTTAATATACAGTTTTTTTTATTTATAATAATTATGTGCGAGATCAAGAGATTAATTAGGTTGACCATGCATTTTTATCATTAAGATATTCATCTACTTTATAATAACCTTTTTTCATAAACCTTTTTTCACTTCTATTTTAAATTTATTGAGTGGGATCCTGAGGGATTTTATTAAATATTTTTATACATTTGCCTACAAACGAATTACCAACTTTATGAAGTCTAAGCTTTGGTACTTCTTCTTTTTGAACAGATCTAGGTTCTTCTGTACATATAAGATGTTGTCGTACACATATTGGGAAGCAACAGTTAAAATATTCATTTCTTTAAATAGTTCCTTCAGCGAGTCACGGGGTCCGAGGCTATAGATTGCTTGTATAGCTCGTTTCTGTAATATGAATATAGACTCAATATCGGCAGCTGAGCCCAGCTGAGACCATATGACATAACGCTATGAAAGTAACTAAAATAAACTTTTCACTTCTCATGAAAATCTCTCTCTTATAATGTTACTTTAGTCTCTGCATATCGGGACTAAAGTTCCTTATTAATTTCTAGGGACTAAAGTATTTTTTTTTTATTTGCTTTGAAAACTCCTAAACAGCCAATCACGGTGTTTTGAATGGGAGGATTATCACCTTTTTAGTGATTGTGTATACAAATAACCTCAAATTTGAAAAAATCTAAAAAACCCATTTAATTTCGTGAAACACGATTAATGATATTAATTTAATTAATTATTATGTAAGTGATGCATATTAGGTACCTACTTATAGCTCTGTATCTGTGTGGTTGCCAGTCTTGCAATAAACGTCAAATAGAAACGCATGTCTTTTTATTTAGCATTGACGACGAGGATAAAATCGATCACGGCGCGAGTGAAATATCAAAAAAAACATTTAAAAAAATGAGTGTGGGGAAACTCTAGGAGTTTGACGTGAAAAGTGGAAATTGGGAAGCATATTGTGAGCGGCTAGAAATGTATTTCTTGGCAAACAAAATCGAAGATGGCGTCAAGTTGCCCACACTCATCGCGGTGATGGGAGAAGAGGCGTATCTTTTACTATCTACGCTTGCGAGTCCCAAGCAACCTTCAACATTATCCTACAAGGAAGCAGTAACATTGATGAAGTGTCATCTTCAGCCTAAACTATTAACTATTAAAGAATTAGAGAAACAGAGTGGATACGTAAAATATATATTATAACATAGTTGATATGAATTAGTGGTATATGACACACAATATTATACATGACAATCAATAAATTGAAAAAATTATAAACAGAACTGTCGCTTAGCAACTCTGTGTACAGTGTGTACTCAACAAAGAGTATGCATACACTTCACATCCTCTGAAGTTTTTAGAATTTATTAGTTTAAATTCTTCAAGCCAATAATCCAAGAAAGTTTCTGTAATCTTGGTCCAAACAATGGCTTTGTAAACATATCTGCGAGCTGCGATTCTGTTGGTACATATTGTATTTGGAAATCACCATTGCTCACACACTCTCTTACAAAGAAGTGTTTCAATTTAATATGCTTCGTCCTTTTGTGATACTCATGCTTTGGGTTGTGTGCTAATTTTATTGCCGAATCATTATCAAGGTTAAGTATGGGTTTATCTGTTCTGGTAAATGTTTCCATAACTCGGCTTAGCCATAAAATTTCCTGAGCACACTCGCTTGCGGCTATAATTTCCGCTTCTGTAGAGGATATAGCAACGGTCGTTTGTAATTGACTTCTCCAACTAACAGCAGCACCAGAAAACAAACACACCATTCCAGATGTGGATCTGCTAGTCTTCTCATCACCAGCATAGTCAGCGTCACTGTAGCAGATTAAGTTTGGAGATGAAAGCTTTGAATAAGAAAGGCCTTGACTCGTGGTTCCTTTCAGGTATCGAAATATGCGTTTAACTAGCATAACATGTTTGTCCGTTGGTGAATCAAGATTTCTCGAAGCAACGCTCACAGCGTACGAAATGTCGGGCCTTGTTGCCACAGATAAATACGCTAAGGCACCTACTGCCTGTCTGTATGGGAAATTATTCTTATGAGTATCTTCCTCCTCTCCTGTTACATTTTCTTTTATAATTGGTGCTGGAGCAGCTTTACAATTAGACATGCCATATTTTTCTAACACCTTCTTTGTATAAGCAGTTTGGTTTAAAGTAATAGTCTTGTCTTTGCGGACTTTAATTTCTATTCCAAGAAAATAAGATGCAGGTTTTGTTGTTATTTTGAATCTTGCTTTTAGTTCATCAAAGAATTCTTTTCCTGAAGCGGTAGTGTTGTACGCTACTAGTCCGTCATCGACATAAAGACAGATGTAAACCTTAGACTGTCCTTTCTGTCTTGAATATAGACAAGGATCTACTTCGCTTTGTTTGAAACCAGACTTTTCTAAAAACTCAGTAACACATGCGTTCCAGCATCGTGGTGCTTGTTTCAAGCCGTAGAGGCTACGTTTTAATTTACAGACTCTGTTTGACCCGTCTTGAAAACCATGTGGTTGTTTCATGAAGATTTCTTCATCAAGCGAGCCATTTAGAAAGGCAGTTGTAACATCAAATTGATGTAATTTTAAATTATCTCGAGCAGCAACTGCAAGAAGAGCTCGAACAGTGCTCAGTCGAACCACCGGGCTGAAAGTTTTCTCATAATCAACACCATGTTGTTGGGAGTATCCTTTTATAACCATTCTGGCTTTGTACCTTTCGACCGATCCATCAGGATTCATTTTAATTTTGTAAACCCATTTACAAGGTAGGGCTTTACGGCCTTTGGGTAAATAGGCCAGATCCCAAGTGTGGCTCTCTTCCAGTGATGTTATCTCTTTGCGCATGGCTTCTTTCCATTGTTCACAATCTGGAGATTCCATGGCTTCTTTGTATGTCAAAGGTTCTTTAGGCTTATTAAAGTTTTCAATTTCTTCGGCTGCTGCCAAAATAAAATCATCGAATCGCCTTGGAACTGTAATTCGAGATCTATCCCTAAGAGTTCTTGTTTCTGAAGAAGTAGTGGGATTCGCTTCAATAGCATCAGTGACAGATTCATGATCGTCATTTAAATCAAATGTAGAAGATTCCTCAAAATCATCTTCGCTTCCTGAGTTTTCAGGTTCCACTTCAACAGAAGATTGAACTTCATTTTGTCGTACTACGACGTCATCACTCTCATCATCATTTATTGAAATTACCACTTGTTTATGAGGTAATCGTTTAGATGAGGTAGAAATGTAGGGTTTAGTTTCTTTGCTATCAAATAATTCAGAAAGTCCATTTTCGTTTTGTTTCAGATAATACATTGTTTTCATTACACGGACATCCTTTGACGTCATAATTTTATTCTTCAATGGAATGTATATCTTGAAAGCTTTAGATACTTCTGAATATCCAACAAATATGCCTGGTATAGCTTTTGGTTGAAACTTGTAGCCATTTTTACCTTTGATTAAAACATACGCCTTTAATCCAAACTCATATAAATGATTTACACAAGGTTTTCTGCCAACCCATCGCTCAAATGGTGTTTGATTATTGATGGTGCTATTTATATTTCTATTTGATAAATAATTTGCTGTAGCTAATGCCTCGCCCCAAAGTTTGAGAGGAGCGTTAGAGGCAACCATCAAGGCTCTTGCCTTTTCTACAAGAGTTCGAATTTTGCGTTCCGCTACACCGTTTTGGTGCGGGGTATAAGGCGCAGTTAATCTTCGCTGTATTCCGCAGTTCTTTAAATATGTATCAAAAGAAGAATTTACATATTCAGTGCCATTATCTGATTGTAGGAATTTAATCTTATTTCCAGTATGGGTTTCTGCTAATTCTTTGAACTCTTTGAATTTGTCAAGTACTTCATTCTTGTTTTTAATCAAATAAACTCTACAGTAGCGACTGTAGTCGTCTATAAAAGTGATAAAGTATTTGTTACCATTGATGGTGGGCGTTCGAATTGGTCCACACACATCGCTATGTATAATTTCTAGAAGTTCATTTGTTCGATTAGTAGTAGTTTTACCACAAGGCGCAGGAACTCGATGCATTTTTGACTGAATGCAAGTTTCACATTCATCTAAGTTTTCAGAAACATCAAAGTTTAGACCAATTAAATTCTCATATTTAAGAGCTAGTTTCAGATCTTTGGCATTCATATGACCTAGTTTTCTATGCCAATCATTTATATTTGACGACTCGTTTTTCGAATTAGGAATTATTTTTGTATCCTTGTCATCATTGACAACATCGTTTTCATTGGTCATATTGGTGTGCTCTGATTTCTTAAATTGGAAGTGATAAAGACCATCGTTTTGTTTGAATGCGGTAAGTTTTATGCCATCTTTTGTATTGTTAACTATAGCTTTGTTTTTGTAGAAAACAACAGAACATCCAGCGTTTGTCATCTTGCTAACAGATAACAAGTTTGTACTCAGAGTAGGCACATACAGCGTATTCTTCAAATGAGTTAAAGCCAGATTGGCACCATTTTTAGAAATAAATGAGATTGTGCCTATTCCTTTGATTTCTGCTGTATGTTCTTCAGTGGCAAAATTAAGTTTACCTGATCGTTTATCAAGTTTTCCAAATAAATCACGTTTGTATGTCATGTGAGATGTGCAGCCACTATCTAAAATCCAATCATTGCTAGCAGTATCCTTTCTAGTAAGAAGACATTGTGTAGCAAAGTGATTTTTATAAGATGAATCCTGCCTTCCATCTTTATTCTTTTGCCAGCATTTCGTACATATTTTATGACCTTTGCGTTTGAATATTTTATTACCTCTTCGTTTGCAAATTTTACACATGCTTAATAATGCCTCTTCTTGAGATGAACAAGGTTCTTCCTCATTGGTATTGCTGTTATTTCGATTGTGTCGAGCCTCAGATTCTTCAATTATTTTAACTTTTAGTTCTGCAGGAACAGGAAGAATATCGCGTGACTCTATGGCTACTCTGAACGCTTCATATTCAGCTGAAAGACTATACAGCATCATAATTGACAATAAATCCTTATTTATTTCAACGTCCATATCTGCCAATTTATCAACTATGTCCATAAAATGATTTAAATGTTTACGCACGTCGTCGCTTTCTAGTTTAGTTAGAATCAACTGTTTCAGGAGAGTCGCTTTACGCGCAGGTCCCTTACTTGCGTAAATGGATTTCAAAGTATCCCATATTTCCTTTGCTGTGTTACATTTCTTAATTTGTTTGATCTCTGATGGAGAAATTAATAGAATAAGTTGAGACTTAGCTTGCTTGTTCTCGTCTTTTTCTGTAGCACTAGCAGTATCAGATAGCTCTGTTTCAATATGTTTCACTAGTTTGTTGCAAGTCAGCACGGCTTCGGCTTGTATGGCCCATGTATCATAATTTTCAGACGTCAATGGGTCGATATGAAACTTCGACATTTTTGGTTGCAATAAAATATTACGATACGTAGCACAAACACGTGGAACTTATTTATTTATCGCTCTGCTACCATATTAACTATTAAAGAATTAGAGAAACAGAGTGGATACGTAAAATATATATTATAACATAGTTGATATGAATTAGTGGTATATGACACACAATATTATACATGACAATCAATAAATTGAAAAAATTATAAACAGAACTGTCGCTTAGCAACTCTGTGTACAGTGTGTACTCAACAAAGAGTATGCATACACTTCACATAAACCATCGGTTTTAGCCGAAAGATACACTTTTCGACAGCGGCGACAGGTAGATGGCGAAACGATCGCGGCCTACGTTGCGCAGTTAAAGAAACTAGCTAAAACGTGCGATTTTGGTGCATCTTTGGAAGAAAACCTACGAGATCAATTAGTTTGCGGTATCACGAGCGAGGCAACGCGACAAAGATTGTTCGCAGAAGACGAAACCATTTCGTATAGCCGGGCACTTAAGCTGGCGGTTACCCTCGAAGCGGCGGAGAAAAATGTTTGTGCTGTAGAACGGGACTATAACGGAGCAGCTAACGTAAATATAATGAACTCGAACCAGTACAGATGTATGACGTGTGGCGCCAACGGGCATAGGTCAGGAAACTGCAGGTACAATAACTACGAGTGCAGTTACTGTCATAAACTAGGCCACCTGAGAAGAATGTGCCCGGAAAAAGGTGCGAGACAGGACACGGTGGGAACGGCCGGGAATCGTCCACAATCATCATCACGCGGAGACGCAGGCGCGCGCGGGCGGAACGCGGGCCGCGGGGGCGGCGGCCGGGGACGCGGCGGGCGCCGGGGCCGGATCGCGGGAACTTATTTCGTAGACGAGAGATCAGCTGATCTACAGGATCGTTCAGTCACTACAGGATCGACCCTAGACGAAGGCAGCAACGACGATGAAGAACCGATCTACCAAATGTCATTACCTAAGTATAGACCGGTATGTGTTACTTTATTAGTAAATAAAAAAAAGTTAGACATGGAAGTTAATACGGGTTCTGCCATTTCATGTATCAGTGAAAGTACTTATCTTAGTTACTTTAGTCATTTACAATTAAAACCCAGCCAACTCAAATTAAGATTTTACGACGGTACGTTTATAAAGCCCTTGGGGTACTTAGAGGTCCAAGGCCAATATGCAACAGAAAAACGAATACTTGACTTGTATGTAGTTGAAAAAGGAACAACCACCCTACTAGGTCGGCAGTGGTTGGCCGAATTAAAATTAGACGTCCCTAGATTAACTTTAAACAACATAACCCCTGAAAATATAGACAAAAATAAAATGTTTCAAAATATAATTTCCAGGCATGAGGCACTATTCGACGGCACCCTGGGCCGGTTTGAGGGGCCGCCGGGACACGTTCACGTGCGCGGGCGCCGAACCCCCGCACTGGGCGCGGCCGGGGCCGCGGCGCTGCGCACGCGCTCGCCGCGGGGCTGGACGCGATGCTGCGCGCCGGCCGCGGCGCTACCGAGCCCGTGGAGCCTCCGACTGGGCTACTCCGCTGGTGATTGCACGAAGGGCGGATGGCGGTCTACGATTATGCGCGGATTATAAGGTAATCCTTAACCGTGTCCTTATGGTCGATAGGGACCCAGTTCCAAGGATGGATGATTTCTTTAGTAATCTAGGTGGGAATATTTTTTTTACGAAACTAGACCTCTCACAGGCGTATAATCAGCTTGTATTGGATGAAGCCTCTCGCGAGTACACGGTTATAAATACACACCGTGGCCTATTTAAGTATAACCGGCTTATTTATGGGCTTTCGTCGAGTCCGGGAATTTTTTAGAAATGTATGGAAGACCTTTTAAAAGGGTTAGATGTAGTGATTTTTTATGATGATATTTTGATCAAGAGTAAAGATCTTGACAGTCATTTAAATACCATCGAAAAAGTATTCGAGGTTTTAGAACGGCACGGGCTAAAAATAAAAAAATCTAAATGCGAATTTTTATCAGAGCAGGTTCAATATTTGGGTTTTATAGTAAACAAAGATGGCATTAGCGTCAATCAAGACAAAATTAGACCCATTATCGAAATGCTACCCCCATAGAACGCATCCGAATTAAAATCATTTTTAGGAATGGTCAATTTCTATGGTAAATTCGTTAAAAATCTCTCGACATACTTGGTTCCATTTTATAACTTATTGAAAAAAGGGAGACACTACTTCTGGGGTAAGGATCAAGAAAATGCTTTTAAACTGATTAAAAAAATATTATGTAGTACTGGGGTATTAGTACATTACGATATGACGCGTCCCACCATACTGACATGCGATGCGAGCGAGCGCGGACGGGGGGCGAGGTGGCGGGGTGGCGGGGTGGGCCCAGCGCGAAGCCGCCGCGCGGCGGGACGGAGCGGGGTAGCGTGTGCGTCGCGCGCGCTCACACTGCCGGGAAGGAACTGCGGTCAGGTACATAAAGAAGCGCTTGCAATTATTTTTGCAGTGGATGAATTCCATCAGTATTTGTATGGCAGGCAGTTCATCTTACGCACGGACCATAAGCCGCTGATATTTTCGGACCTAACATAGAAATTCCGATTACGGCTGCTAGCCGCCTTCAAAGGTGGGCCATTAAACTGACGGCTTACGAGTTCACAATCGAGTACGTAAATACTGACAAAAATAAAGCGGATGCACTCTCACGCCTAATCGGAGCTCATAAAGAGGAGGCCCTAGCGTCTGAGGTAAAAATACCAGAACAAACATACTTACATTTCGCAACGGAAGCCCTCCTATTAGATTATAAAGTAATTAAAAAAGAAACGCAGTCGGACCCAATTTTAGGTAGGGTACGGAGTTATATACTAGATGGATGGCCGACGGAAATAGATATTAAAGAATTGTAACCATATTTCAATAGGAAAAAAGAATTATATTGCGAATTAGGGTGCATTCTGTGGGGGCACCGAGTCGTAATACCATCATCATGTAGAAAGAGGGTGATCAGTGAGTTACATGACACTCATATGGGAATGGTGAAAACTAAAGCGTTAGCCAGAAGCTATGTTTGGTGGCCGGGCGTAGACGAGGCCGTAGAGGCGGCCTGCCGCGCCTGCGCGGTGGGTGGGAGCGTGGCCGACGCGCCGCCCGCGCATGCGCCTAGCCCGCGGCCGTGGCCGAACCTACCTTGGTCGAGGTTACACCTTGATTTCTTAGGGCCAGTCATGGGAACCTCGTATTTCATCGTTGTAGATTCGTGTTCAAAATGGATTGAAGCTATCAAAATGCAAACAACTACGGCCAAAGCAGTCATAAAGGTACTAAGGGACATGTGGGCAAGATTCGGTCTGCCGAAACAAGTAGTAAGTAAGTGATAACGGCCCCCCATTTTCAAGCATAGAATTTCGACATTTTCTTGAAAACAATGGAGTAGGTCACGTATTTTCAGCGCCGTACCACCCCGCTTCAAATGGGGCTGCAGAAAATGCTGCGAAAGTATGTAAACGTGTTATAATAAAGGCTCAAAAACAAGGTATCGATACAGAAACAGCCTTAAGTAGGTTTTTACTAGCTTATCGTAATACCGAGCATTATACGACAGGGTAAAGTCCCGCTAAAAGTTTGCTTAATAAAAATCTTCGCATGCGTTTAGATAAACTAAAACCCGACCGGACCCAACGAGTAGGTGAGTTTGAGCGAAAGTGTGCCGGCCGAGGTTGCGGAGAGGTTAGGGACCACAGATTATAAAATAAGAGATTGTAAAGGAACTGAGGTACATAGGCATATCGACCAATTAAGGCACAGGTTACCCGAAATCACCGCACGTACACCGCCAAGACCTGTCAATCGCCGAGCCAGCTCGCTGGTGCTACCAGCAGAAGAGACAGAGGAGACAGCGGAGAGCACAGGGCCAACCGCAAGGACGACGGCACCGGAGACCAGCGCAGTCTCATCATCACAAAGTACCGTTCCCCCAACCAGTGTGCCGGCGAGTAGTCCAAGTGTCAGTCTCAATGTTCATGAAAGGCCAAAAAGGTTAATCAAACCCCCTATTAGGTTCGGATTCGAAGATGCCGATTAGAGATCTTTATAATTTAAGCAGTATTTTATAGCATGTAAGAACATTCCTGAGCACTTGTATTTGTAGTTCTTTTATAACTGTTATTTTTCAGTTTTTGTTGAGTGGTCATGTGCACGTTTTTTTTTGCACTTGAGTTCTGTTGTCTTTTAATGTATGAATTAAACTTACTTATTATTGTTATGCTCGTGCCTATGTTTAAGTGAATTAAGGCTTCTTAGTTGTATAAGTAATATTATACAAGTATTAGTAACTGTTCATCTTTGTACCTAGTTGTATCCCTAGATATAATTATCATGTCCTTAGAAATAAGTTTAGAGTTGGTGTTAGTTTAAGGGTGAAGGTGTTGATGCATATTAGGTACTTATAGCTCTGTATCTGTGTGGTTGCCAGTCTTGCAATAAACGTCAAATCGTACGCATGTCTGTTTATTTAGCAGTAAGTATTAAGGATTAATTCATATTATGCATTTCCAATTAGTTTTAAATTATTTTTCAAGTTTGAATCTGTTGGCTAAATATGGAAGCATTTAAAGCGTACGTCACTTAACAAAAAAAAACCGCGGGACATATTTTTTTGCAATTTGAATTTTGAATAGAGTATTCGGATTAAGCTTGCTTTTAAAAAACTTTGTTATTATAAATATTATAATTTTGTATAGAACGTCGTTTTTTTTCCTCGCATTCAAAGTGAAAAGTAGAGTGTTCAACGTGGGACTAAACAACCATAATGACACTCGAACTATTAACCAGGCTAAAACATCTCGTGTCATTATGGCTAGTTTTAGTCCCTTGTTGAACAATCTACTAAATCGTGCCGTTGCCTCGTCAGTCAGTGACCTGATCTTTCTAACCGCATAGGCAGCTGAGCTAACTCTGCCTGCTAAGGCTGTGATATGAGAACCCCATTGCAGATTATTATTTAACGTTAGTCCAAGAAAAACTGTGGTATTGACTACTTCAACAGATTCATTATTCATTGTAATATGTGTATCTATCTGTCTTACATTGGGCATGGTAAATTTTACACATTTTGTTTTCTTCGCATTGAGCAGCAAGTTGTTACTTGTGAACCAATGCAATATTTTAGAAAGGGTATTAATCACATCGTCAAGTACTACTTTTTGTCTGTCAGTTTTAAAAATTATTGATGTGTCATCAGCAAATAATACTATCTCACAAAGATTTTCAATGAATATCGAGCCCTGAGGTATTCCCATGACTAATGGGGCACCAGAATTATACTATGACTAATGGGGGCCATTTATGTTGACTTTTTGTACTCTGCCAGTGAGGTAAGACCTAAGTAAGCTAAGTGAGCTGTTCGAAACACCATAGTGACCTAATTTTAATAACAAAGTCTCATGATCAACACAATCGAAAGCTTTTGATAAATCACAAAACACACCAATGGCATCTTGTCTCTTCTCCCATGCATCAAATATATGTTTGACAAGTGCAACTCCTGCATCCGTCGTATTTCTGCCTTTAGTGAAACCAAACTGTTTGATATGAAGTAATCTATTGGCAGTGATATCCGAAAGCTCTTGATTAAATATATTTTTTTCAAAATTTTTACTGAGAGCTGGTAGTATAGAGATGGGTCGATGGCGGCTGAAGTCTGCTGTGAACTCTGAGGTTATCCTTCCGAGGGATGGACACCGTGTGGTTTTAGTCGCATCGATTCCGACAACCCCACCTCATCGCTGGCACTGGTGGGGTGAAGCCCGTGGGGCTTAATTTGCTAACTTATCACTTGCCATAATTGTAAAATTATGAATAATATTGTTGTGCGCGCGGTACATTGAAATGCCGTTTATACAACGAAGAGGTTTATTCGCTCACCACAAACTAGATAACTAAATAACTAGCACACACAGTACTCTTCAACTGTTAAGTCGCTCAGCAGTTCACAGTAGTAACAGTCGTTGCTTAGATCGCAGGTCTAATCCTCTTGAATCGCTTCAGTATGATGTGTTCGCTTTCGCTTCCGAAAATTAACTGACTGCGTGTCGATATCCGGGCGCCTTTTATACCTCTTATTTAGGAGGGTAGAATGGTCCAGAATCATCTAGAGATAAGGTTAATGTTAGGTATCTAAGTAGAGCGTTCGAGGTAAAAAGGTACCTACAATAGTAATACAGACGCGCCCACATTCAAGGTGAATAACCTTGTATTCAAGATTGTAGGTAAAGTAGGTATAGGTATTCGAGGTAAATGGCAATTCTAGATATTTCTTCACAAAACGGTAGAGTACTTCGACACTATCAATGCGTTTGAATTTTCTGAAGTTGCGATCATTAGTTTCCGAGATATCGACGCTCGTTGTAACAATATACCTTTTTTTTTTTTTTTTCGTGCGGAAATCCCTTCGGATACCGCCCCCGTTGGAGAGCGGGGGGTCTCCAGCGGGGGCGGTTATGTCGGGCTTGCACCGACTAAAACCGCACGCCGTCTCGGGTCTTAAGACGCCGGGGTGTAAGGTTACCCATAGAGCATATCCCTCGCACCCCGACTGACCCTGGGCCATCTCCGGTTTCGAGATGGCCCCCTTACTTGCTCTCCACTGTGCCCTCTGCTAATCAGAGGGACACGTGGAAAGCTTCCGAACAGCCCTCAACAGGGCCGTCCTCGCCTCGGTCGGAGTTGGCCGTAGGCGGCAGCGTCTCTCCCACCCTAGGAGAGAGGCGCTGCCGTCTCCGTTGCCCAGGGTGCACCGCGTGGAGGTCCCCAACCAAGCACCCCTGTAACAATATACCTATTGTACAGCCGTTTTTAATTAATAAATAAATTTTATATATTATTTAATGTTAATTGGGCGCCCCTTTCTGATAATAATTGTCATATTAGTGTCGTGTCTATATGCAGTCTCAGTCTATGCCGCCGCCGACTACAGCGACACCGGATGAACTGTCACGTGCTGTCTTCGGGCCCGATTGTAGGATAAGTGCGTTTGATTGTACGATTGCCCGAAATTTCGGCCCGCAATTGTGAATGTAAAACGAAAACGATAAAATATGTGGTCCTCGTGGAACTTACTGTACCGCGGGAAACAAATATACCGAAGGACCACACAATAAAGAAAAATAAATACTATGATCTCACAAACGAATTAATCAAAAACGGTTACGTGGTTAATTTGTTTGCAGTGGAAGTGGGAGCGAGAGGCAAACCAGCAAAATCTCTCTATAACCTACTTAAAAATCTAGGCCTATCGAGAGCTACAATTAGCTCATTACTGGGACGAATGTCTAAAGCGGCACTAGTAGGTTCGCATCAAATTTGATTAGGCAGGGAGGGGAACTTGGGTAGTGAAGGAGAGTGTTGATGTACATCAACAAAAGGGGCCCCTTCCAAACCTACAGTATTGGGTGCAAGTCCCAGGCACTGTCCCGAGTTCCCAACTCAGCAACGCGATGGACCCGGCACCCACACGGAGAATTCATGGATTACTAAGAATATCGGTCTCATGGCAGGCCTACTGTTCTCAAAGTCACAGGTATAAGTAGGTATGATTAAAAAAAAAAAACTATCAGTACGATCATGATCAAGTAAAAATATCAATGCTGAAGGAAGAGCACCCCGCTCGGTTCGAAAGTGGAGGCGTACCTTCTGTTGTAACCTCTGCACCTCGGTGCGCACGTCGCGCCGCAGCTCGGCCAGCGCCGCGTCGTGCGGCGACGGGGGCGCGGGGGCGGGGGCGGGGGCGGGCGCGGGCGCGGGGGGCGCCGGCCGCCGCTCCTCCAGCTCCTCCTCGATCGTGTCCTGCCGCGCACTCGACCCGCTCACACTCAGCGCGCTCGCCGATCGGGCCTTGGCGAAAGACGCCTGCATGGGCAAATACCTACGTCACAAATTCCATCACACAGAATTAGTCATCGCAATATCGAGCGCAAAGTTTACCTTCAGCATGAGTGCGGCGGCAGACGGTGCCGCGGCGGTGGGAGCGGGCGCGGCCGTCGACGCATCCGGCGACGCGCCGTTCGCGAACGAGCGGTCGCGCGCGCTCAGGCTCCGCGTGAAGGCGCCGCGCGCCGGCTCGCCGCCGGGCGCGTCCAGCGAGCCCGTGGCCAGCAGCCGGCCCCACTTGCCGCGGGGCGCGCCGGCCGCGGGGGGCGCGGCCGCGGCGGCGCTCGCGTCCCCCCGCTCCGCGTCGGGCGCGGCTGGCGCTCCGGCGCCGGCTGGGGCGGGGGAGGGGGCGGCCGAGGCGCGCGTGGGGGCGGGACCGGGCGCGGCGGCCACGCTCCGCTCGCGCCGGAAGCGGGAAAAAATCTTGCGTACGAGGTGGTCCTGCGCCTGCTCGAGCTGCGGCTCGCGCTTCCGCCGCTCCATGAGCTCGCGCTCGCGCCGCACGTCCGCCACCTGCGACAGCACGCCGCCGGTCAAAAGGGACCGGGGAGCTCCGGAGGCGGCAGGCTCGGAACTCACCTTGCGGAAGATGAGCCGATGGCGCAGATTGTACGTGAGCGTGAGGTTGCGCGCGAAGCTGTTGGCGAAGGCCTGGTAGAAGTCCAGCACCTCGAGGAGGCGGTCTCGCTTGATCGTGTGCAGGTCGCAATAGGTGAGCGCCCGTACGTTGGCCGCCGACTGCCCGACGGCGCTGTCTTTCCAGAACGAGTCGCCGAATACGTCGCCCTTGCCTGGAACCGAGAGAGTAGGGTTCGGGGAGAGAGCACGGCGCGAGAAAACGTTCGGGCACGTGCCCACTCACCGAGAATGGCGACGACTTCGTCGTCTTGGATGACCTCCAGGCTGCCGGTCACTATGAAGCACAGCGAGTCAATGGACTCGCCGGTGTGGTAGAGTAGGTCGCCGGGTGCCGAATGCGACATTTGGAAGTGCATGGCGAGCGCCCGCAGACACCCGTCCGACGCCAGCCGGAACGCCGGATGCTCGTTGAACACCTTGCGGTTGAGGTGAACGCAAATATCTGCCTTCATGTCTTTGGGGCAGTAGTTGAGCACCTGCGGGACAGAGGCGGTGAGACGAGGGCGGCGGGGAGCGCGAGCTCGCCCGAGCCCCAGCGTACCTTGTCGGTGTCGAGTCCTTTGGTCATGGCCCAGGTGGACACGACGTAGTCCATGACGCGCTCGCTCAGCGCCTTGGGCACTTCATGCAGCTTCATGAACTCGCGCACGTTGTTCAGCATGTCATGATACTTGGCGGTCGCCGACGTCATTTGCTGGATGATGGTGGTGACGTGGCCGAATATGGTCGCGTACAGCAAGGCTGCCAACATTACAACGCTGGGGGTTGAGCGGGAGGCGCGCCGCTCTGCCGTTCTAAGTCAATTGTTTACTTATCGAGCATCTAGCACTTGGTGCACCCACGACTCATGGTCTTTACTTGTTTGCGTGAAACACCTTACCTACCGCTTGATGAATGTCAGTGAAATGCGTGTGAGACTTCAAGCTTCAGGTAATTACTTAACCAATCACCAACCAACTAGCAAAGTTGGATCGTATAACAACGAGACGTTTTCGCACATTCTAAGGACCTCAGATCAACGTATTATAATGTTTGAAAACTTTATTTATTTAACCAACTTATACTGACAGCTATCCATACATATAAGTTATAGGTCACATACATTATTTTCTTATTTACCACATGTTATAATAACTATGCAATGTCAAAACTACAGATGTCAAAAATAAAAAATAATAATTAAACAATGTCAAAAATATCGAATCTATAAATGTCAGAAATAATAATAATAAATAATGCAGTAATAATGCAGTTCTCGAAAATGGGCATATCACGTTGTACTGCATGGGATCGATCTATCATCACTGACAGGACTATTGTAGCCAATAAACCTGATATAGTGTTCATTGATCGATCAGAGCGCCGCGCAATAATTATCGATATCACCATTCCACATGACGAGAATCTTGTGAAAGCCGAAAAAGAAAAACAAATAAAGTATTTGGATTTGGCTCACGAGGTTGTCGACATGTGGAGTGTGGATTCGGCGATTATTGTTCCGATAGTTGTATCGGTTCACGGACTGATTGCCAAGAGCCTCGATCAACATCTCAAGAGGCTCGCGTTAGGCAGTTGGGTCAAGGCCTTGATGCAGAAGGCAGTGCTCCTCGACACGGCACGTATTGTGAGGAGATTCCTCTCTCTGGAGCCCTAACCACCGGTAGCTTGGTCCCTGTACCCGATGCCGGTGGGCCACTATTTTTTATATTTTTAAATATTTGGTTTTTTTTTGTATAGAATGTATATAAAAATATAATTTAAAATGTATTTAAGTTTAATAAAGGGAATAATAATAATAATAATAAATAGATTCATAATAAGAATTCACTAATTAATTAAAATCGTTCCCATTAAAAAAAAAAAAAATTTATATAGAGAACTACGGACTTTAAACAGTTTAATTTTTTTTTTCTCGAAAACGGTAACTTTTAGCGAAAAACTTTTCAGACATTTATTTTAAACTTAAAAATGGCCTATCGATTAAAAATGTTTCCGACGGCAAGAATGTTCACCGGTTAGAAGTTATGATTTTTTTCCCGAAAATTTTTGGTTTTTCCCCCCTCCACTTTTAGTTAAAGTTTTAATCTTATAGGTTTATAATTAAAAGTCGTTGGTATTCATGTATACTATGGGATAAAATTAGAACGGTTCGAATATCTTTCATGGAACGTGAAATTTTGCGGAAAAACTGATTTCACAAAAAGTGAGGCCCTACCGTCCCCTTAGGCCGGATTCCACCCGTTCACGAACTTAAACTAAGTTTACACCCAAGCAATTTTTGACCGCAGTTTGAAAGCAATCGGGGTAAAAATGCGACCGTGAGAGTGCCGCAAATTTTGGGAAGTGGAACCATCCATACATATATATATATATATAAATTTTTTGACCAGTGGTCATTTCGGACTCAGGGGGTCATAACTAGACCTCCTATGAAGAATTTTTTTTTTAATTCGACAGTAGTCAAGAAACCAATAGGTAGATCGATTTCATCGAAATCTACCTAATAAAACAATAAAAACAAAACATATGTCACTTCTATTCTACTACCACCAGTATCATTGCCCAGTCAACTAGGCAATGGTATTGGAGGTGGTAACACTCTCCAGATAGAGACTAGCTGTGGCCAGGAATCTCGGTTCCGTGTATGAAAATATATCTATTTTCCCATCACTCAACAGAATTTATTTGATGTGGGTTAGTGCAAGGTATAGCGGCCTAGTCGCAAGAGCTACAGTAGTATTAGGTACTACAAATAGTGGACGCTGTCGAGGACGTAGGGTGCGTCTGGCCGGTAGTGGTACACTTATTGAGATATACTGCAGGAATGAGGGATTACATATAGAACCACGGATTAGACGTAAGAAGTATGTGACCGTCATGAGTTTCCTCCTAACTTCCAGGCTTTGATAGGAGACCATTCCCAGCACAAATGGTGTAGGATACATGTAGGGATAGTAACCGTACATTTTCAAGTACAAGCATCGAGTGAATGATTTCTGCACTTTTTCTACCAGCAGTGTATATGATTTTTTATGCGGATTCCAGATTGCGCAGTTTGTTTACAGTACACTACGAACATATGAGTTCTACAGTATAGTTATGGCTCGTGGGTTGTTAAAAATGTTCGCTTGTCGCATAACGTACCCCAAGTTTTTTCGAGATCTGTTACAAGTTTGGATTATATTTTGGTTTAATGTAAGGTGTGGATCGAAGTGAGTCCCCAAATCTCGTATAGTAGAGATGCGGTTGAGGACCACAGAGTTTAATGTGTAGGTGTTGTGTATCGGTAGTGTTGCTTTGGAGTAAGACATGACTGCTCATTTATTGACATTGAGATTAAGTCTATTTTTTGCGCTCCAGGTGTAAATATTGTTAACGTCTTCCTGGAGTTTGTCTGTCTCATTTGATGCATTAATTGGAATGGCAATCTTAACATCATCTGCGTACATCAGGACAGTCGAGTGTTTTATGTCTGTTGGAAGGTCGTTTATAAATATCAAAAAGAGTAAGGGTCCAAGGCTGCCGCCCTGTCCTATGCCCGAAGTGACAGGGTAGAGATCCCAGGCATGTCGTTGTAATTTTTTTTGTATAATATGGACTCTAAAACTTTACCAAATATGGATAGAATAGCCATAGGTCTATAGTTCTTAATATCGGATTTAGGGTCATTTTTATGAACTGTGAGTACTTTAGAGATCTTCCACAATGTTGGATATACGTTGGCCTGGATAGAAAGATAAAGATATGTTGAAAAGGCTTTGCAAAGAGGCTGCTGCCATCTTTAACAATAAATTGCGGTATACCATCTGGACCCTGAGTTGTCGTTGGGATGTTGTATATATGTTATACCATCGCGCGAACTTCACTTTCGCGATAGTTTTGAAGTAGTTCAACTTGTTGTTGCTAGATGGCGCTGGGTATATGTGGTATCGCCACATCACTCCCCTCCAAGACCGGCGGCTGATTGCGATGAGTCAGCTGTCTTAGTTCTCCTGTGGAGAGTGCCGGTGCCAGTCTTGTGTAGTTCCGGTAAGCTGGAACTGGGTGCCGCTAGTTCCATTGATGGAACAGTCTTTCTCGCTAGTCCCAGTGAGTCGGGACTAACCGCTGGTCCCAAAGATGCGGGGCTGAGTGCGGTGATACGGTTCTGCGGTGAAGTGCCCAGTAAGTCGGGGCTCGAAGCGTCGAGGTGAGTCCTCGGTGAGGCGAGGCGAATCCTCAGTGAGCTGAGGTGAGTTCTTGGCAGGGAGACGGGGCGAACCCTCTTGAGTCGAGGTAAGTCCCTCTTGTATGGGGCGAATGCTGCGTAGACGGGAGAGATGTGCTCTTTATAAGTGGACCGTATATGCCGTAGGCAATGACTGCTTCGTAGGCGGGAGATATTGCTCTTCTTACGTAGACCGTATGTGCAGTGTACTGTGCCTTAGAGGCTGATGTGGCCGTAGGGTAACCAGGCTGCAGCGGCCATTGCATGCTGTGGTATCCCAGTTGAGGCTGATGCTGCTGGATGGCGAAGACTTAATTACCGCTCCATGCGGAAGAAGTGAATTGGATGGTGGCGATAGGGGTCACCACTGTGGAGGAACGGAGTGTGACGTTCCTCCAACACAAAGGGAGGATCCTCCGACCAGGCAAGGTGATCACGCCTGGCGGGCCTCGGCCCAACGGTTGTCGCTGGGATGTTGTATATATGTTATACCAACGCGCGAACCTTACTTTCGCGATTCAGGATTGGTAGTGACGTTGTATTTTCGAAGTAGTTCAACTTCGTGTTGCTAGATGGCGCTGGGTATATGTGGTATCGCCACAAATTCAGGTAAAAAAGGGAATTTATGATTTCTTGCTCGAAAAGTACGTTTTTGACTGTACTTAATGCTTATTTATTTAACGTGATATACATTCATAATAAATCTTTTATTCTCAATCTGTTCTCAGTAAATGTAAGTAACAGATAGCATTGATGTTCTAAACTTCCGTCAGCTTTAAGTGTGTTTATAAAAGCGGTTTAAAGAAATGGTTGCGTTGTTTTACTTTGGCTCCCCCAATTATCTACGTACATTGAACATTGGCAAAGGTACATCACATTGGGTTAATTGAATTTACAATGTTTTCGTAGACACTAGTATAATTTAAAACTAAACTTTTTACAGCCTACGGGTGACTATCTTCATTTAACCCTAGCATGTACAACAAAACTGGTACGGTTCAAGGACCATAGCCTGGTGTACCCTGGGCAGTCTTCCCTTTTTTTTCTTTGCGGCTTTTGTGCCCAGTGAATGAATAAAATCCACAGATTTTATTCATGAATTATGTAGTTGAATAACTGATATTTCTATCTATGCCTATTTCAAAGGTCTTATTCTCACCCTTTATTTTAAAAAAGTGTCAGTAAAATATACTGTAATATACATCCTACGCTTTTCATGAAATTTAGTATACAGGGGGAATCGAAGGCGATAAAACGTCAAAAAAAAAAGAACATCTAGGACGGGACTTGAACCCGCGACCAGTCCCTTACGACTTCGCCTTAAGACGTATATAATATATCGGAGAATTTCGAATATCTGGGCCGTGTCTCGATAGCTCAGCTGGTCAGAGCATTCCCCCTGTAAGGGACTGGTCGCGGGTTCAAGTCCCCTCCTAGATGTTCTTTTTTTTTTATCTAAATCTATTATTATTTTTCTTCCAACTATGCTTTAATTTCATCACAATCACACTAAAAACTCAGTACAAAGCGAGTCTTTAATGCTCTAGAGCAATAAAAATGTATGAAATTTCATTATTGCACAGTTTTTTTTTAATCGCACCAAAAGGTGCCAATCTCAATGGATTAGCTCTATTCAGCCAGCCGATATCAATACTTTTTTTTTACGTACGTATTATTCGTTTCTATCCTACTTGTTCCAAATTTAAAAAATGATTGCTGCTAACTCTGATTTCAAAATTAAAGAAATTAAATAAATAAATAAAAAAAAAACAAAAAACAACAAAACTCTTAACCTTACGTTTAATAATGGCTCAAGCATAACTTTTAATTTCAAAAATTAAACTTCTATTTTAACTGTTTGATATAAGTTTCTTTTATCTACTATTCCTATAGGTAATAGTTGAAAGAAAAGCAGATTATGCACCTCGCCTTAAGTAATTTATATTGCCCTCGTGCCTGTTAGATTAGAGCCCTCGGTGACGCTCGGGCTCTAAATCAGGCACTCGGTGCAATAATCTACTATTAAATTAAATTTTTGCTCATTTAAAGTGCGTATAGTGCTTTTAATAAAATGTGATATTTTAACCAGCTTTTATTGAACTTGCTCTGTATGTATGTATGTTAGTGCGGTCCATATCTTGCAACTGTATTTTGAGGCAGTTAGCTTCAACCGATTGAGATGAAATTTTGTATGCCTTTTAGTTTCGATGTCAATGCAGTCTGATGATGGAGTAGACAGGTGACCATAGCAACTCTTAAAGTGAACACGATAAACCTTTTGAGTTAGGGGCTCATTTTTTTTTGCCTTACAAACTCTGATGTGTCACGGTATTCAGGGTCTGATGATGGAGTAGGAAGGTGGCTATAGGAACTCCTAAATTCAATAAGATAAACCTATCGAATTTGGGCTCATTTGTTTTGTCTTGACAAACTCTGTGATGTGACATGTTACAGGGTTTGATGATGTAGTAGGAATGGCCACCCCATTAGAGTTCCCGTAATAAATTTTATTTTTAATTTCCTTAACGCAAGACCTCTCAAACGTTGTGGAATAGATCGTAGATTATTAAAATCATAATAAAGATACAATAAAACTATATCTTCACGGCTCTCCCGCTCCTCAAGGCTTCGATTTTATTGCATTTTCACGTCGTTTTCATTTCAACGTCACATCGACCTACTCGTACCTAAATCTGTCCAAATACCCACATATTTTGACATAATTTAAGGAAAGGCAGGGTTAATGAACATATGAAACAGATGTTACTATTTGTTGAATAAAAAATGTAGTTCATTTATTCAATTGAATTTTTAAGCAATTAGTTTGCTTACTTTTCCTGTAGATTTAGACGTGTATAGGCTCAGTTGGTCGTACGGGCGGAGGCCCTGAAGGCCAGAAGTGTGCGGATGCTGCGCGCTCCGCAGCGGGTGATGGCCATCAGGGTCATCCGCGGGTGACGCACGATCTCCTTTGAGGCGGCGATTCTCCTTGCCGGAACTCCGCCATGGGACCTGGAGGCGAGAGCCCTTCGAGGCGCGGGAGCAGGGACGTAACCCCGAGCCCCGAGAAATCGAGGCCGTGCAGTCCCAGCTCCGCCAGGCCATCGTGGTGGAGTGGAACGAACGACTTGGGCGGCCAAGCGCAGGGCACGCCGCAATAGCGGCGGTAAGGCCCATCATGGAGGATTGGCTAGAGGGGCGACACGGAAGCCTCTCGTACCGACTGACGCAGGTGATCTCCAGAAAGGGGTGCTTCGGGGACCACCTGCATCGGATCAGGAAGGAGCCAACGCCTGAGTGTCATCACTGCGACGCGAGCGAGGACTCAGGGCTGCACACGCTGGCGGACTGCCCGGCGTGGGAGGCGCCGAGGCGTGACCTCGTGGCAGCCATCGGGGTGGGAGTCCTCTTGCTCGGCAGCATGATTGCGGCAATGGTGCGGAGCGCGAGCGCGTGGGCCGCCGCCACCTACTTCTACGAGCATGTAATGGTCGCGAAGGTGATGGCGGAGCGCGCCCGGGAGAGGTTCAGAGCTCTCCCGGCTCGCCGAGCCAGCAACATGCTCGCCGCGCGTCGTAGGCGACTCAGGCGCCGGAGGTCGCTTAACGACCTCTGTCCTTCATGAGCGCAGGCTTGGGGGTGGCAGGTGAGGCCGCCTGTCACCCCAGCAGAAGCAGGCCGGGACGGTGGGGCTACTAGCGCCACTCCCACAAACCGGGGCAAGACGGGGACACCGTGGTTCCCAAACCCGAGGGGGCCATTTCGAAACCGGAGATGGCCCAGGGTCAGTCGAGGTGCGAGGGATATGCTCTATGGGCAACCTTACACCCCGGCGTCTGTAGACCCGAGACGGCGTGCGGTTTTAGTCGGTTCAAGCCCGACATAACCGCCCCCGCTAGCCGGCGGGGGGGTATCCGAGGGGATTTCCGCACGATAAAAAAAAAGGTGGTTCAGTTGGTTAGAGCATTCCCCCTGTAAAGGACTGGTCGCGGGTTCAATTCCCGTCCTAGATGTCTCCTGTTTTCCGATGTAAATCTTTGTGGTACATTTGTCCTTACATCAAGAATACTAACAGGTTCGTGTTATATTCTTGATGTAAGAACAATGTATTTTGGTTCCTATATAATTTCTTAGAGTTATAACAATTGGAGAAGGTGGTAATGTGGCCAGCTACTTTGTTTCTGATCCTTCATGTAAAAACGCTAGATTTATAAATCAACTAAGTGTTCCTTACTCATTGACCTATGCATGCCTGCTATGTAACAAATATAATCACAACAGAATAATTGTAAAATATTTCATTCACAGCAATGTGAGATGAGGTGATGGTAAGCCTGGTAATAATATTACTTAGACTACGTCATAGCATCTGAAAACTATTTTTTTTAAGATTTACCTACCTACCAGCTACTAGTAATACATTTTATATAGCCCCGGGATCTTAATAGGTACAATTAGAGGGGCGGGGTAAGAGAGGAGGGGGGCAAATTACATGTAGGTATCAAAGAATATTATAACAAGTCATAATGCAAAAACATTTTGCCTTGCACCGAGTCGAACGGGTCAAGTTGGTAAGCTGGTGCCTGACAAAAAAGTAACAGCAGTGGGTATTCCATAAGGGGCCGGACTTACCACTATAATGGAGAAGTCTTTGCTCGGCAGTGGAGTACTGCTTCGCCCTATTGAGCACCCCAAGTTTATTAGAGACCAACTTGGCCTTGTCTTCCAGGTGACTGCGGTATTGGACTTCGCTGGAGATATCGACACCGAGGATTCCGATACTTTTGGAGATGGTGAGTGTTAAGTCCAAGAATTCTGGCGCTACAATCAATGGGGTTTTCTTAGCGGTGAATGCATATACGAGTGTCTTAGTGTGGTTGAATTGACTAAGTTTAGTCTTCCCCAATCGGACACTCCGTGAGAGTAGTCTTGATTTCATACACAAGTTGTTCACGACCTTCTTACTCTTCGGACTGAGGGATGTTAACACGGCCCGTGTAACATGCATCTCCGGCACAATCGTCTATCATGCTGTCTGATGAGATGGAGTTATTAGACAGAATACCATTGATATGCAGAAAAGCAAGCTCGGAGACGACACGGAGCTTTCTGGGTCACCAGCGTTTATGTCCATGCGGTCCGAGCAGCTGCCGTCGACAACGGCTTGGATAATTCTGTTGGACAAAAAGCTCACAATCCATCCGCAAAGTCTCTCGGGAAGTCTATAAGACGGCAACTTCGTAAGAAGAGCTTTGTGCCAGATCCGATCAAAAGCCTTCGCTATATTTAGGCTGATCGGTAGGTACTACCGTATATATATTCATAAATATACATGTAGTAAAAAACGGTTATTTCAATATTACAAACAGACACTCCAATTTTATTTATTTGTATAGATATCACTGGTTTTAACAATTTTCGTCACTTTATTTACTTTATTTCTTCATGTAATTAACTTGGTATTTATGTTTGTAAGTTTGTATTTAATGAAATATTTGAACTCGATTTTGCAGCACTTCAAAACGTCCGATTGAAATTAAATTTTGCACGCTTATCAAGGACCGATGACGATATAATAATAACGCAACATACAAAATAAACAACCCTTATTATTATTTTATGCACTGGACATAGAGTTTCACTCGTGTTCTGTTCTGATATTTTCAAAACGCTTCTATTATCTTGGTATTTGCCTATGTTTGTATGTAATGGCATCTTTGACCTCGATTTTGAAGCACTTTCAAAGTCGGATTGATTCGAAATTGTGCACACTTATCAAGGACCGATGACAATACAATAATTTAAAAAAGTCTTGTAAGTCAAAAATAAACAACTGTTTAAAAACACTAAAAATCACGCTTTAGAGGACCAAACTAAACAGTAAAAAACATAACTCTCCTTCTGGCGCAGTCTGGTAAAAACTGTTAATAAGTTTTATTTTAGTGGTAAAGGCGTGAGCTGCTCGCAACAAGCACCGAGCACCCACGCTTTTCAATAACAAAATCATACTCATTAACAATTATTTTCACTTTTTAGTTTAGCCTTCTATTAAAGCGTGCTTTTCAGTTTCTTTAATCAGTTATAATTTATTTTATTTGCACAAGGTGGAGACTGGCAACACTGGACAGTGCGCCGGCGCCGTGCGTGTCTTTAGCCCATTAAGGTTATAATTACGGCAGGTAACCCGATAGTTATTTTCTGTTGGATGACCTTGATGTCTTCTTTTCTAAATCATAGACAAGACGAAAGCACGATGGTCATAATTTCACAGGGTGGACCAGACGATTTGTCTGTCAATTTAAATAAATAAAAATCTGTGTGACCGTTTCTCAACGTTTTCTAAAAACGACACCTAGCTAGGTTGATTTATTGCCCTCGAATCCCCCCTGTATACTAAATTTAATGAAAATCGTTGTAGCGGTTTCCAAGATTCTGATTATATAGATAGATACAGGGCATCCCACGGCGATGCCACATGGAGGGAAAATATCTTAAATAATGTAGATAGACAATATCGCTGAAATGAGTCTTCATTTTGTTTTAAAAACAGTTTAAACTGCATTCATAAATTTTAGAAAACTCGATTGCCAGACTCGGCAATCGAACTGATTAAAATACAAAAAAAAAAAATTACATCCTATAGTTGGACGTTTTGCTACATGGACTTTGTGCTAGTTAGACTTAATGCTCCTTAGAGGTTTCGCGATGTTGGTCATTCAGCTACTTAGACCTTCTGATCAGGAGGGTATTCTTATATGGCATCAATCGATAGGGTAATAAGAATCAAATCTCACCAGCAAACATGGTATTATAATAAAAAGGAAATCCGTGAAATTTAAACTTTTAAATTCAATGGGATAAATACCTTCCTAATATTAACTCCTTATTAACAATCTTTGGCGTCATTTTAATCCATTGAAATCGTATTTTGGATATCAAGAGACGGTTTGTGGGGTCGCGACCCTTGTGCGGAAAGTGCCCGTGAAATGTGCCAAAACCGACAATATCTGCACAGCGCGCCGCGATGGCCCGTCGTCCGCCAATTGAGGTGTACCATCACTCCCCGTAGGCACACAATGGCGATGGCTTGCCGCGGGCCTTCGTGGGCCGTTGGGTACTGGGCCTTTACCTATAATAGTCTCTCAATTATAGGGCAACATTGCTAGTTGTGTACCTACTTAAATGAAATGCGGATATTAGTTCAAATAAATGCACATACGAGGGTCAAACTGAAAGTTCTTAGAAAATCAAAAACTGATTACATTAGCCAGTTATTAGTTTTATTATATCTTTTTAAAATATTGTCCATTCACGTCAATACACCGCTGCATGCGATGGAACCACTGGGAAAAGCAGTTTGCCCACTCGTCCTTAGGGGTCTCTTCAATGGCATCGCGATACGCAGCCACCGCTTCTTCAGCATTCATAAACCGCTTTCCTTTAAGTTTTTCTTTAATTTTTGGAAATAAATAAAAATCACAAGGCGCGAGGTCGGGGCTATACGGCGGGTGACCCAGTAATTCAACGTTTGATGTCGCCAAATAGTCGATCGTTCGCTTGGCGGTGTGCGACGAGGCGTTGTCGTGGTGAAGGAGGATCCTACTGCGAGGTCGTTTCTCTCGAACTTTTTCCAAGACAAGTGGCAAACAATTGGTAGTGTACCATTCTGCAGAAACAGTTTTTTGATCCTCTAACACAATTGTTACGAAATGACCTATCCTTCCAAAGAACGAGGCCACCATTTTTTTTCCCGCACTTCGATCTCTCTTCACTTTAGTTGGCAACTCCTCGAAAGGAAACACCCACTGAGCAGATTGTCTTTTGGTTTCAGGATCATAACAGTAAATCCAGCTTTCGTCACCTGTTAGTATGTCGAACACAGCATTAGAGTCACCTCCGTTAAATCTTTCAATCATTTTACGGCACCAATCCACACGATGGAGTTTTTGAGCCTCAGTCAAATTATGAGGTATCCACCGGGCGCAAAGCTTCCTGACCGCTAAATGTTCGTGGAGGATTTTGTGCACTTGACTCATACCGATGCCTAAGCTTGTCCGAATCTGCTGATAGGTCACTCTTTTGTCAGTCTCTATCATACGCCGCACAACACAGATGTTATTTTCAGTCTTCGCCGTAGAAGGCCGTCCCTCACGTAAATCATCAGTGAGATTAGTGCGACCACGTTTAAACTCATTAAACCAGTTGTAAACAGTCGCACGAGATGGGGCTTCATCGTGAAAGGCCAATCGTAGTCTATCATAACTTTCTTGTTGACTTAAATGACATCGAAAGTCATAAAAAAACATTGCACGAAAATTTTCTCGTGTTAAATTCATGTTAACGTGACACAGACAATTTTCAATTTGCCGCCAAATCGTAAAACAAATGATAAATGAATGAAATATATACTCAGTAATATTGGCAAAGAATTCTATTTTCAAATTTTAGAATTATTTTTTTATTATATTGTTTATAAGTGGCCAGTTCTAAGAACTTTCAGTTTGACCCTCGTATATGTAGGTTTATAATAAGTTTATTGTTGTTTTTCCAGTGCCATAATTACCTTATTCAGGGATCTGTTAGTTGCGCCGTAGTTTGTAAGGTGTTTCACGTGTGACTGTAGCAACTCTGTATCAACCTAAGCACAAGCTATCGGGTAGACAGTAGGTACCTGGCACACCCACCTATATACCCGCCAAATGGTTAGTAACTACGACAGCATCCTACCGCAATATATCGGCATAGCTATAGTCGAGACACGTACCTACCTATGCATAGCGCATTCATGAATAGAGCTCGAGTTTGTCAGGTAACTTAAATACGGCAGTTCTCTTTCGAAAATATTATGTCGATGTCGGCAACATTGTATAAATACCATGCGCAAAGCTACATGAAAATGAAAAGGCCGCGGCAAGTTTATGTGACCATCTCGAAATTTCATTTAAAAAAAAAACGCACTTAGTAAAGGAAAGCATCCATGTGGACGCTGCCAAGGATTCAGTTCACATCTCAGCTTGGCACCTAGGGAGGAGGCACTTGCGCACCTTAGAGTGATAAGCACTAACCTTCTTATGTATGTTATTAAACCCATCATCGGTACCTACCAGTTTTATGTAGGTGTTTTAAATAGGTATGCCTATACTAACCGCTACCAAATGAATTTATAAAAATGTGTATATATATAATAAACACTAGTCAAAAAATTATTGTGGTGTGGGGTGATTTTCATCTCGGGGCACATCGTAGTAAACCCACCACCTGTTCCGCCTGTCACCCTAGGAGAAGCAGGCCGGGGTGGTGGCGCGTTGCGCCCAACCCCCTTTTTCCAGGGGCAAGACGGGGACATCGTGGTTCCCAAACACGAGGAGCCATCTCAAGAGGGTCTGCCGGGGTGCGAGGAAAATGCCTTAACCTTACACCTGAAGACCCGGTGGCGTGCGATTTTAGTGCAGTTTGAGACCAACCCCCTAGCCGGGGGTTTTATCCGAGGGGATTACTGAGCTGAAAGCTGATTTGCGATTGACTGTAATTCATAGAAAAACCGTTTATAGAGAGTTGAAACTCACCCTGGAATAACGTATTTATAATATATGTGACTAGTGTATTAAGAATAGGTCTCATTTAATAAGTAATGGTCATATTGGAGCCTAAATTGCTAACATGTAGCCATTGGCAATGAGTAGAACAATAAAATTAAAAATGTGTACACAAACACACGTACTTACACATCTAAAGATACTCAAACAACACAGTCTGACACTTACTACTGAGCTTATTACCCACATCCTTTTGTTTGGGCCGAAGGGTAAGAAAAGGTTAATTTCATGTCCTATTCGACATTTAAATGTAGTAACGTAGAAATGAAATGAACACACAGGTGTATCTAAGGTGAAAAACCGCGAGACGCATACGAGTATTGTGACCACACAAGTGACGCGCGAACGACGCTTCGTGGGCTTGCACGGGGGACGGGGCGGGTGGGGGAGGTGCGGTACGGACAGAACAACATAAACACAAACTGAGGAAGGAAAAAGTCGAGTGCAGCGCGTAGTGACACGACACACGGCACACGGTGCGCACTGGCACCCACGTGGGGGGAGGGGACTTGGGGGTGGGGTGGGCGCGGCCCCCGGGGCAGAGCGCTGCGCGGGGGTCGCGCCGTGCACCGGCTAATAACAGAAGAATTCCGGCACCTGCCACGATCATCATGCAGATGGTGAAGATCTTCTCGTTATCGGTCTCGGCGGCCACGTTGCCGAAGCCCACGGAGGTCATGCAGGTCATGGTGAAGTAGAGCGCCGTCACGTACATGGTCTTGCGCGAAGGCCCGTTGACGAGCTCGGGCCCGTCCGACTCGTTGGACCACACGTACGAGTACGGGCTCTGCGTGACGTTGGCCAGCTTCCACAGCCACGAGTACTGCAGGCCGGAGTCGGCGTCGGAGCGGCCGATGCTGTACCACACGCACGCCAGCCAGTGCGCCACGAGCATGTAGAAGCACAGCAGCAGGATGAGCATGGCGGCGCCGTACTCCAGGTACCGGTCGAGCTTGCGCACCACGCGGCCCAGGCGCAGCAGGCGCACCACCTTGAGCGCGCTGAACAGGCTGCCGATGCCCTGCACACAAGACACAGGGGTACTGGCGCCACACACTCACCTGCCACCCCGCTCTCGCGCGGCTACTCACGTCCTCGTCGTGGTCGAACGCGTTGAACACGTCGTAGGGCAGGCACGACAGCAGGTCGATCAGGAACCACGACTTGAAGTAGTTCTTGCGGATCACCTTGGGGTCGCTCACCACCTCGCCGCCCGGGCCCACGAACGTGGTGTGGAAGTTGAGCACGATGTCGATGAAGAAGATCACGTCCACGATGGAGTCGATGACGAGCAGCGACACGTCCTCGCTCGTCTTGTTCTTGAAAGCCACGTTGTAGGGCACCATGATGGCGGTATAGAAGGTGAGGCACAGAATGATCCAGTCCCAGATGGCCTTGAAGGCGCAGTAGTGCAGCAGGATGTGCGGCGGCGTCTTGGGTGCCTCCTGGCGGTACTGCGGCAGCACGTCGCCCGACAGCGACATCACCTGCCACAGACACGCACGCTGTGCACAAACATACTGCGTCAGCTGTCGGCTAGCGGGGACGCACGCCGCGGCCGTACGAGGAGCTTGCCGTTTGGCCGAACACTCATTAATACTTACTTCAAAAATATGAAACCTATCAACTCCATTAACTGAATATCTACTTTTTTCATTTTAAAGTATGACTCAATATCTGATAGTCTGTTTTTAAGCCGCTATAACATTAAAAAGGTAGGTATTACTATGCTCTGCCTTTAAGATAGGAAAACGTTAGAAAAAATCGATCTGGCCGAGATCGACCTCTCGGCCGCATCGCATTTGATAGAGCGTTAAAGGCGTTTACAAAATAGTACCTAACTACTTAGTTACTATTTACTTACTTATCCAAACGTAATGAAATTTTCTGTGGAATCTTTGTAACTGATTAGTATCAATAAGAACAAGATTACGATAATCGCCCCAGAGTATTTACACATCCTTTGAGGGATTAATTCAAATCTTTTACACACTGATCTACTAGCGGATTTATTTGGTTTTGAAGTTAGTAACAAAAGTGACGTATTAGGTACATCCCGTGGTCCACCCAGGTGAACCTTGGGAAGAAATAATTTACCGTGGTTCACCCAGGTGAACAACGCAGGCGGACCACGTGCAATAAAGGGTTCAATCGTAACCTAACCACTTGTTGAGGAAAGATGTAATACGTGTATTGTGACAGTGTTTCTAGAAGAAAATGCAATACTTTGAGTAGTTACTCCTCAAAGTGTTGCAGTCCGCAGCATTAGTTCGTTCGTTGTTTTCAAGTGTGCACATTGTTGGCAGGTGATAGGATCTACCTAGCCTTACTTAGGTACATAATTATACACCGATAAGATGAGCGTTTAACAATATACCTAGGTAACGAAAAATGATATGGTAGGCTTTACTTATATAAAAAAGAAACTAGTGGCTACTAACATAGAACTAGAACATTTAGGTATTGTTATAACTATTTACATTGAAGTAAATCAAATTGTGTTTTATCTGTGTTCGGTTTTAAATCGTGACCTGCGTAGGGCAAGGTGTATTGAACTTTTACAATTTCTTCAGATTGTCTTTAGATAAATTTATTTTGTTATTAAAATAATATAAGAATAGTTGGCGCTATCTAAATATGGGAACTCTTCAGCCAAAGTGGAAAATTATATCGATTAAATAATTAATAACAATCTTAAAGTTGTAAATAAGTACAAAATCGAGAAGAGGCCGAGGCTGGAGTGGAGTCGTGGAGCCGCGCCGTCACAATACTCAACTGTCGGCAAGTAAACTGAGCCATATTAGTCAACTCTGACAGTGCGCCCTACGTAGTTCACGTTGGATATACTTACTAAAATGGAGCCAACAAACGCCAGTCAATATTAGCCGTAGGCGCTGCTGCAACTTCAGCGTTTCACTATCCCGTCTATCAACAAGCGTCGGGTGGGCAGCGGTAAGTGCGCTTGCGCGTGAACGAAGCATGGGTGACAGAGACAGAAGAGTGGTGTAGGTACAGTAGAGTAGAGTAAGAGTAGAGAAGAGCGTGCGTTTACATGGGCTGCGGAGGTACTGACATGCGCCAGGTGGCTCTGCCGCTGCGGCTCCTTCAGCGCCGGCAGCGCCGACACCAGCACGGAGCGCGAGCGCGTCACGGAGCGCGCCAGCTTGGCGAACTTGGACAGACCTGCGCGACAGACACACACGCGCTCAGTCCCGCGCTCCAGCGGCGGGCAGGCCGCCCCCTCGCCCGCGACTCACCTCCCTTGGGGTCGTCGGCGTCGATGGGCTGCTTGAGCGCCGTGATGTCGCGGAACGTGAGCAGGAACAGCACCACCAGCTCGCGCTCGTTGCGGATGGGCGCCACGTGCGCCAGCAGCCACAGCGGCGTACCTGCGCCACGCACAACGTTACCTGCCGTCACACCCACTCCCACACCCGCGCCCACACCCACTCCCACACCCACGCCACTCCCTACACTGCCGTGTTCTGGACATCGGAACCGGTTTACATCGGAAAAAGAGAATTTAGAATCAGAGCAATTTTGTCTAATGAATTAAATACATATTTAATTCCGTTATTTTTCACTTGTTAGTCCGTTCTTAACTTTTGAAGCCGGATCTATACTTTATAAAAAAATAATATTTTAAAGGTGTTACTTACAATGATTTGGTTTATTAGACAAATGTTCCTTTTTAAGTTCTAAAAAAAATATTGATTAAGGAAAGTTTTAAGAAAAAAAGTCACGAGTGCTCAGTTTTATTAGACTAAACTAACTGACTAAAATTTTATTGTGAAGAAGATGTTTTCTGGGTTTTATATGATATGAAGATATTTTAGTAGTTATTGTTTTGTTTAGATGAAAGGTAACATGTATTTTTTATATAAAACAATGAATAAAATATGTTTCTATATGTGGAGATCCTTGGGGGAGGGAGGCCTATGCCCAGCAGTGGGCGTCGTTTGGCTGACATGGTGATGATGATGATGATGAGGTTGGCTAGTGGTTTGTTAGTGCACCTTAATTAATATTTTCTTTCTCTCTTAATGATACACACACGGTATACTCAGCTTAAAACCCTCGAAAAGCTTTAAACTCGTTTATCTCATATTTTTGTTTTTGTTAGTTGTGCCTTTTCTCCAAAGCACGGCAGTATAGGTGTCGTTGGTGCTGAAACAACATCAATATCTAATAATCATAAGTATCTAACAAATAATATAAACAAACTTGCATCCTTATTGTCACCTATAGCTTGGTTAGGTACTGCCGCTGCACATCTCGTCTCCGCATGGAGCAGGGAGCGCGAGACAGCGATGCGCACACGCCAAGTAGCGAGTAGATTTGAGTTAGTGCCGCAAATGCATTACAGGCTCAAGGGAATGTCTGGCGGTGCAGATGAACGGATTTATCAGTTGGCTACGGCCGCAGTACTAGCATTTGTGCGTTACAGTTACAGTCCTGAGTTGGGTTTTCCCAAAACATGGTTCACGGATTAATTCAGCGTGTATTGCTTGGATGGTGCCAAATCGAGCAAGTAGTGCGACAGGTTACGTACGGTTCTTCTTGTAAAGCAGTATCTCGAACTGGTCGGCGAGGTGGTGGTCGAGCGCGCGGTCGACGCGCTCCACGGCCTCCTTCTCCGTGAGCTCGCCGTACATCCAGGTGCAGCGGCAGGACTTCTGCATCACCTCGGCGCGGTTGTAGCCGCTCATCTTGCAGAACGTCTCGTTGCAGTACACGATCGGATAGTCCACGATCTGCGCGTTCGCCAGCAGAAAACTACTGTCTGCTGCACAAAACCGCACACACATACACACTCAGCTATTTGCCAAGTTATAGTTAGGTACCTACCTATTCAAGTGTGCGTGCTCAACACTGAGTTGTTCTTATAAGTCCTCGAAGTGCCTACCGACAGAATGATTGCCGTACTAGCTGTTGCCGGGACTACGTCCGCGTTGAGGTCGGACTACGTCAATCTTTCCTACTGCTGTCTCGAGCTAGAGTCGTATTAAGTACTGTCATCATTATGTTTTCGAATTTTAATTCACTAAAACTAACTTAGTAAGTTTTATGATCAATTTAATATTTTTTTATTCTCTATGGTTTGCAATTTAGTAACATATGTAAAACGAGTCTATAAAACCAACTGTCCTCGTTCCTTTCCGCTTGTGAAGGGTGAGCTAGCACCGCGGGGCTTGATGCTGCTCTGCTGTCCGGGTGAGATTCCGAAACCAGCATTCTCTTCTCTTTCCACTGGGCGAAGACTGCCCAGCGGCGCGGTTTATAGCCAGCAATACTGTCAATTCACTGTCAATTTCATGTGCTACTTCAGTTCTTACTGCCACAAGGCCAATGACCTCTACGGTGAGATGTTATGACGTAGGTGCATGCTTGTGACACGACACCTACTATATACTCAACGCTAAAAATCTTGACCATTTGGCCTTGACGCGCAATCAATCACGCGAGCCCTTTGAGACATGTGCTCGCGTGATTGGTTGCGCGTCAAGGCCAAATGGTCAAGTTGTTTGGTGACGACTATAACCTTCTATGATTGGGCTTATACTCGTAACTATGCTGCACGCTGCCTGGGAAGGCTCTGCGTCACCTGAATTCAGCGGGGGTCACGTGGACATATGTTCCATGTAATATTTTGACCCACACTTCTTTGTTTTTCTAATGCTACTTTACATGGTTGCAAGGTACAAGGCGAGAACCCTGGGCAAGCGCATCTGTTCACCACCTGCAGTGCCAAGCTGAGTGCTTTCATCGTCCGTTGCAACAGGAACAGTCCAAATCCACGGCAGACTTTTTTTTAACTCACCCTCTGAGCTTTATTTAATTATAAATGCTTGTACAATGTTTGTAACGTTTCTTATTTTCCAATATATCTAATTGTTTTTTAACAATCTTTTATTTGTTTCATCTCTATAGTTAGTTAGGTAACTTTTAGTTCTTCATTTTTACAGATCCTATTAAGGCATAATCATTTGACATCATAAAATTAATTTATATACCTATAATAAACCTTTTCATTATAATGGCGCCCAACGTGGTTTTATTGACTCGTTTACTGAATTACACACCATATAGTTACAATACCCCTCCAATTAGTTCAGGGTACCTAAAACCCCGATACTGTACTGCTCAATATATAGCCTGACCATGCTTAACACATATACATTCTTCCTCACGTAGGTACCTCAATGTTTCACGTTCCATTCATACGTTGCGGTCACCACTTCAATGCTATGGCACACGCATCAGTTATTTTTTGAAAAATATTTTTAGGCACATACCTACATATTTGGAGCCATTTATATACATTTTATTATACCTATATAAGTAAAGTATGTAATGTATAAAAAACATGATCTCCAAAACATATCTCGGTTTGGACACTAGTCGACGGCCGGCAGGCTGGTGGCGCGGGGAGGGGGAGGGGGCGGCACTCACGCTGCGACGAGGAGCGGCGGATGATGTTCTCCAGGAAGGTGTTCTGCGGGGCCACGAGCCCCCGGCGGCCGCCCGGCATGCCGCCGCGCGTCACCGGCGCCGCACCTGCCGACGCCAGGCAGCCACTCAGCGAGTTACATACATGATTGCAAAACGTAACATTAAACAGAGTAGGGACCACTTGGTAGGCTTTATTTTGAGCTACTTAGCTGTTGCCCGCGGCTTCACCCGCGTGTTATTCCGTTAGCGTACCTTTTAGCTTCCCGTGTTCCATGCGAGGCACCGTTGCGTCGAAATCTGCACGGGTCGCACCCTTTCCGAATCCGTGTTCGATCGCGTCCTCCAAAGGCATTACTTTTGCTATAAGACTTTACTAGCTCAACGGAAAGTAACCCTGTAGGTTTTTATTCCCTTACCATTGTCTAAATATCTTCACATAATATAAGTTGAAGTCGCTTCCCGGTGTTTGTTCACAGAGAAGTTTATTTATTTATTTATTTAGACAACCAGTAGTTGTTACATTATCACTTACATCTAAAACATGCAACTATAATATTAAGTTTAATGCACTACATTTTAAGGTTCTAAAGTTCTAAACTACCCTACGGATTTTGATGCAATTTTCATCAACAGATAGGCTTATTCAAGCGTAAGATTAATACTAATAGTTTAATACAATTTTGTAATAATTTGTTGAAATATGACGATAATTGTTCAAAATGCCGAAAGAAATCAAGCCGACTGAGAGCTTCTATCGAATACGCTGCCTTATCCCTTTGAGGCATAACTAAACAATGTAATTGTCATAAGATTGTTGGTCTTTTATAGGTCTACAAAAAAGTCCGCAATAGCATAATATTTAACTCTTCATTTATTTCGCAAGGATCTGCCTTGTACTAATGTTTTGATCAATAATAGTTTTGTGCGATTTTGCTCTACTGCTACTATAACACCTATAATAGCGTGATGATATATGGCGAAGTGTACGACTAGACTCGTGGAGATTATTCATATAAAATTTCTGCTGAATCTGTTCAGTAGTTTTCAAGTGATGCTTGAACATCGATAATAAAAAGCAGACAAACAGACAAAAATTCTAAAAATCACATCCCTCCTAGAACACATATAAATAAAAAAATTAAAACATATTCATTATGCAGTTTTCACCTCATTACGATTGTATTACATGTACCTCTAGATATAGATAAACTCAGCAGTCTATTTTAAACTAGTAAAAAAACAACGAAAAAAACGGAGCCCTTATAGGATCACTTCGTATCCCGCCTGTCTGTCAAGACTTTTTCGCGGGAACAGAGGCATCAAGTTAAAATACATCAAATACTCAAGCCTGTAGCGCCTTGGAGCTGTGCAAGTTGAACTTGGAGCTGTGCAAGTTGAACTTGTAGCTGTGCAAGTTGAACTTGGAGCTGTGCAAGTTGAACTTGTAGCTGTGCAAGTTGAACTTGGAGCTGTGCAAGTTGAACTTGTAGCTGTGCAAGTTGAACTTGGAGCTGTGCAAGTTGAACTTGGAGCTGTGCAAGTTGAACTTGGAGCTGTGCAAGTTGAACTTGTAGCTGTGCAAGTTGAACTTGGAGCTGTGCAAGTTGAACTTGTAGCTGTGCAAGTTGAACTTGGAGCTGTGCAAGTTGAACTTGGAGCTGTGCAAGTTGAACTTGTAGCTGTGCAAGTTGAACTTGGAGCTGTGCAAGTTGAACTTGTAGCTGTGCAAGTTGAACTTGGAGCTGTGCAAGTTGAACTTGTAGCTGTGCAAGTTGAACTTGGAGCTGTGCAAGTTGAACTTGTAGCTGTGCAAGTTGAACTTGGAGCTGTGCAAGTTGAACTTGTAGCTGTGCAAGTTGAACTTGGAGCTGTGCAAGTTGAACTTGTAGCTGTGCAAGTTGAACTTGGAGCTGTGCAAGTTGAACTTGTAGCTGTGCAAGTTGAACTTGGAGCTGTGCAAGTTGAACTTGTAGCTGTGCAAGTTGAACTTGGAGCTGTGCAAGTTCAACTTGTAGGTCAATGCAATCAATAGGTACAGCCGTTTATGTAGCAAATTTCAACAAATTTGCCTTGGCATAAAAACCTACAGGGTACTTCTCTTTTCTCTTTACCCCTTATTCCGGGGGCAAGAGGAGGACACCGTGATTTCCAAACCCTAGTGGGCCATGGAGATGGCCCTGGGTCAGTCGGGGTTCGAGGGAAATGCCTTATGGGGCCACCTTACACCCCGGAATCTGAAGACCTGAGAATGAACGAAAGATTCGAACTTGATTGGCATAAATCATTTTGTTGTAACTTGTGCCTAACTTACATCTACTAACATAGCCGTAGGAAAATTAATACTTACTGTAATGATCAGAGTCCTCGATACTCAAAATACGAGATTATTATTATTATAATCGCACGGAAAAAAGGGTACTTCCCGTTGAGCTATAGAGCATAGTTGAGCAACAAGTAAAGGGAAAAATCCGGAAACAGTAAATATATCATAAAAAATGATCGTACTTCTGTCTGTCCAGACCTTTTTCTTAGGAACGCGAGGAGGTATCAACTTGAAATTAACATGAAATACACAGGGCTGCAAATGTCTTGAAACTGTCAAAATCATCAAAATATGTTGCCGTTTATCTATATCCATACATATATAGTTATTGAGTTATATAGTATAGTTAGAGATATATATAGTTATATAGAGTGACGGACAGACTGACTGATTAATCCACGCAGAGCCTAAACAGCTGGATTTACAAACTTGATATTTCGGCAGAGTAGATACTTTTTTGTTATATCCACGTAAGGTTTCCACACGTAAAGAAAAAATCGGTTGCATCCACCACTAAGAAAGGTTTTTTGGAAATTTCACTCCTAAGGTGGCAATACAAAGGACGGCCTCTGTGGCGTAGCGGTAGTGCATTCGACTGCTACGACAGGGGGCGCGGGTTCGATTCCCGCTCAGTGCAAATATTTGTATACATGAATATGTCTATTTGCATAGGTTTGGGTGCTTCTATGTATAATATGTATATATTTACAAAAAAAAGTATATAAGTATGTTTATCCGTGTTCTGGAACCCATAACACAAACTAGTTAAACTATGCTTACTTTGGGTCTAGAGAGCGCTGTGTAGAATGTCGTAGAATATTTATTTATTTTATTTACAAAAAAAAGGTATTTAAGTATGTTAATCCGCATTCTGGAACCCATAATACAAGCTAGTTAAACGATGCTTACTTTGGGTCTAGAGAGCGCTTTGTAGAATGTGGTAGAATATTTATTTATTTTATTTACAAAAAAAAGGTATTTAAGTATGTTAATCCGCATTCTGGAACCCATAATACAAGCTAGTTAAACTATGCTTACTTTGGGTCTAGAGAGCGCTGTGTAGAATGTCGTAGAATATTTATTTATTTTATTTACAAAAAAAAGGTATTTAAGTATGTTAATCCGCATTCTGGAACCCATAATACAAGCTAGTTATACTATGCTTACTTTGGGTCTAGGGAGCGCTGTGTAGAATGTCGTAGAATATTTATTTATTTTATTTACAAAAAAAAGGTATTTAAGTATGTTAATCCGCATTCTGGAACCCATAATACAAGCTAGTTATACTATGCTTACTTTGGGTCTAGAGAGCGCTGTGTAGAATGTCGTAGAATATTTATTTATTTTATTTACAAAAAAAAGGTATTTAAGTATGTTAATCCGCATTCTGGAACCCATAATACAAGCTAGTTATACTATGCTTACTTTGGGTCTAGAGAGCGCTGTGTAGAATGTCGTAGAATATTTATTTATTTTATTTACAAAAAAAAGGTATAATATGTATATATTTACAAAAAAAAGTATATAAGTATGTTTATCCGTGTTCTGGAACCCATAACACAAACTAGTTAAACTATGCTTACTTTGGGTCTAGAGAGCGCTGTGTAGAATGTCGTAGAATATTTATTTATTTTATTTACAAAAAAAAGGTATTTAAGTATGTTAATCCGCATTCTGGAACCCATAATACAAGCTAGTTAAACGATGCTTACTTTGGGTCTAGAGAGCGCTTTGTAGAATGTGGTAGAATATTTATTTATTTTATTTACAAAAAAAAGGTATTTAAGTATGTTAATCCGCATTCTGGAACCCATAATACAAGCTAGTTAAACTATGCTTACTTTGGGTCTAGAGAGCGCTGTGTAGAATGTCGTAGAATATTTTTTTATTTTATTTACAAAAAAAAGGTATTTAAGTATGTTAATCCGCATTCTGGAACCCATAATACAAGCTAGTTATACTATGCTTACTTTGGGTCTAGAGAGCGCTGTGTAGAATGTCGTAGAATATTTATTTATTTTATTTACAAAAAAAAGGTATTTAAGTATGTTAATCCGCATTCTGGAACCCATAATACAAGCTAGTTATACTATGCTTACTTTGGGTCTAGAGAGCGCTGTGTAGAATGTCGTAGAATATTTATTTATTTTATTTACAAAAAAAAGGTATTTAAGTATGTTAATCCGCATTCTGGAACCCATAATACAAGCTAGTTATACTATGCTTACTTTGGGTCTAGAGAGCGCTGTGTAGAATGTCGTAGAATATTTATTTATTTTATTTACAAAAAAAAGGTATTTAAGTATGTTAATCCGCATTCTGGAACCCATAATACAAGCTAGTTAAACGATGCTTACTTTGGGTCTAGAGACCGCTGTGTAGAATGTGGTAGAATATTTATTATTTACTTTTGTATGGAATTCCGTCATTTTAAAGGTAGAAGCACGACACGAAAAAAAAGGTAGAAGCACGAAATTTCATACATCTGCTTTTGGTTGGAAACAAACGAACACGAATACTAGCGATTTTTTAAAATTTGACCCTCTAAGAGGGAGAAATGGGGGTTGAAAGTTTATATGGGAAGTTGGTCTCTCTTGAAGATTGAAGCATTTAAATTCATATACCTGCTTCTGGTTAGAAAGTGATGTACACGTATAACGGCCCGCATCCCCACCACCAACCTGTGCCAGCCCACCGCTGGACATAGGTCTCCCCCAGTGAGCGCCACAGCGCCCTGTCTTCAGCTTGCCGCATCCAGCATCTGCCCGCAGTCTTTCGCAGATGGTCATCCCACCTGGCCGGTGTTACTCGGAATTTCACCCTAAGGCGGTAAAATAAGGGTGAACGGGTGTATGAAAGTCCGTCATTTTGAAAGAAAGAAACACGAAATTTAATTTCAAATCTCTTTACATCTACCTTATATTTACCTTTGGACCCGGAAGTTGGCGCTACAATCGGGTTATATTCGCACGGGTATAAATTCGTAAAAAAATACTTTTTATACTGTAAATACTTTAAATACTGTCCAACAGTTCGTAAACATCTCACAAATATATTCAGTAAAATCTGGTCAGAAAATAATATATACCAGTCGCATTTGGCGAAGCGGTTTTCGTTCTCATTCCAAAAAAACATGAAGTGACCCATCCTAAAGATACTAGACCGATAGCACTAACTAACACAATTTCAAAAATATTTTTCTCAATTCTACAAACAAAAATGTGTCATTTTATGATTAACAATAGGTATTTCGGACCTGGGGTGTGTGTTGGGTAACCTCCTCGAGTGTCGCTCCGATTCCGATCCCGCTGCAGTCCGGGGGGAACGGAATCGGAGCGGCCGGTACACCCTGGGCGGCGGTCAATGGCTTCCCCTTCACCCCTTCATAGGGTTGGCATTGATCGTCGGCCAATACCCAACGTGGCGGGAACACATCGCTCTCCTTACTCCTCTGCTTTCAGAGGAGACAGGATGAGCGATGCTGTTAGTGGTGAGATGGCCCAGGGTCAGCCGGGGTGCGAGGGATATGCTCTATGTGTGTTGGGTTTGTGTTGGGTAACCTCCTCGAGTGTCGCTCCGATTCCGATCCCGCTGCAGTCCGGGGGGAACGGAGTCGGAGCGGCCGGTGCACCCTGGGCGGCGGTCAATGGCTTCCCCTTCACCCCTTCATAGGGTTGGCATTGATCGTCGGCCAATACCCAACGTGGCGGGAACACATCGCTCTCCGTACTCCTCTGCTTTCAGAGGAGACAGGATGAGCGATGCTGTTAGTGGTGAGATGGCCCAGGGTCAGCCGGGGTGTGAGGGATATGCTCTATGGGTAACCTTACACCCCGGCGTCTGAAGACCCGAGACGGCGTGCGGTTTTAGTCGGTGCAAGCCCGACATAACCGCCCCCGCTGGCCGGCGGGGGGGTATCCGAAGGGATTTCCGCACGATAAAAAAAAAAAAAATAGGGATATGCTCTATGGGTAACCTTACACCCCGGCGTCTGAAGACCCGAGACGGCGTGCGGTTTTAGTCGGTGCAAGCCCGACATAACTGCCCCCGCTGGCCGGCGGGGGGGTATCCGAAGGGATTTCCGCACGATAAAAAAAAAAAAAAAAAAAAGGTATTTCGGACCTAACCACCAGAAAGGGTTTTTACCCGGCATTTCTGGTTGTCTGGAACACAATAGTCTGTTAGCGGAAAGCTTAAAAGATGCCAGAAATTCCGAAAGACAGATAACGGTATGTTGGATAGACCTAGAAAATGCATTTGGCTCAATTCCACATTACCTTATGGTATACGCGTTGCAATGGTATAACTTTGATCCCGTGGTCATAGAGATAATCGAGTCGTATTACGCGCAGCTAAAATTTGCTATAAGCTTCCAAGAAGTACACACAGGACCATTACGGTATAATGTGGGACTGTTTCAGGGATGCTGCTTGTCACCAATAGCATTTAACATAGTCATTAATATCTTAATTACCACGTTAGTACGTCACGAAAAGAAATGGGGTTATCGGTTTTAAGTAAATAACATATACTCAGAGTCCATCTTAGCTTTTGCTGACGATCTCGCAATACTGACGCGTAATCCAAAACAATGTCAGGAACTATTAAAGGAAGTCGATGAGTTCTGTTCGTGGACAAATGGACTGAGGACGAAGCCCAGTAAGTGTCACTGTCTGTGTCTGGGTAGACGGGACACCAAATTTACCTCCTACGACCCGGGACTCTTCATTGGGGGTAAACCAGTTTCCATAGTCGCTGAATCGCTGCCATTTAAATTTCTTGGGAGAAAGATAGACTATGAAGGACGCACACCATCCTTAGATGAAGTTGTCGATACGTTTATAAATGACCTAAATAAGATAGATCAGCTACCACTAAACAATATCAAAAAAGCTTGGATATATGACAACTACTTAACATCACGTCTGACTTGGCCTTTTCTGGTGTATGAATTCGGTAAAACCTTACTGGCGAAAATAGATGCAACTGTCATAAAATCGCTAAAATCGTGGCTTGGACTAGCGCACTCTGCTGATTCCTCAGCTCTATTTAGGAATCAAAATAATTTTGGGATGAAACTTAAGAAACCATCGGAGCTCTATAAACACCTTAGAGTTACCAAAGCCCACATCTTAGGTAAATCCCAAGATGTCACAATCAGGGCACTCCCGAAAGATAATAACGCGTCCGAGCTTGAATCTAGACTCCTATTCCATAAACGATTTATGATAGGGGCCCAGTCGAACAGAGTGGGGTTAGGAGTACGAGAGCCAGAAAGGGACCAGGATATACTTAAGTCCTTTCTAAAACAAGACGAAAATGATAAATATCGAGTGCACGCGATGAATTTGGAAATCCAAAATGAATGGTTGACAATGGGAGAGTTCTGCATACCGATGGCCTTAAAGTGGCGCACCTTGATCTATGACTGGTCGCCGGCCCAGTTAAAATTCTATCTTAACGCCTTTCAGATGACCCTCCCAGACCAGAGTAATCTGGTAAGGTGGGGGAAGGTCACAGAAAAACAATGTTATACTTGTGGTGAGGCAATAGGGACGGCTAGACACATATTAGTAGGATGTAGGGTGCTTCTCGATAGAGGCCATTACTCACGCCGCCACGATAAGGTGCTTATCATCATACGTGAAGCAATGAGTCTGGCAGTAGCTAGAGCCCAAAAAGGATTGACTACTAACAGACGTCATATCAACTTTGTGTCTGAAGGTTCATCCATAACATCCAGGAACAAACCTTATTCAATCTTAGATACTGCCCCAGATTGAATTCTCCTAATCGACACGTATGAAAAGCACTATAAAATTCCGGAGGATGTTGGGGTTTCGTCATCTAGACCTGACATATTCCTATATTCTAAAGAGGTTAAAACATGTGGTTCTTGTGGAACTTACTGTACCGTGGGAAACAAATATACCGAAGGACCACACAATAAAGAAAAATAAATACTATGATCTCACAAATGAATTAATCAAAAACGGTTACGTGGTTAATTTGTATGCAGTGGAAGTGGGAGCGAGAGGTATACCAGCAAAATCTCTCTATAACCTACTTAAAGATCTAGGCCTATCGAGAGCTACAATAAGCTCATTACTAGGACGAATGTCTAAAGCGGCACTAGTAGGTTCGCATCAAATTTGGTTAGGCAGGGAGGGGAACTTGGGTAGTGAAGGTGAGTGTTGATGTACATCAACAAAAGGGGCCCCTTCTAAACCTACAGTTGGGTCGCAAGTCCCAGGCACTGTCCCGAGTTCCCAACTCAGCAACGCGATGGACCCGGCACCCGCACGGAGAATCCATGGATTGCTAAGAATATCGGTCTATACTTGTGCGCCGTGCGAAGCCGCGAAATTCTATGACGCGCTTGCAAAGTTTTAATCTACGATATTTCAGAAGATACTAAATCATGCAACACAGAATAGAGCGTACACTTCCAACGTCATTCCGTTACCTGTCGGCACTTGTCAAAGACAGGGTTTGCTTTTGCGGGCCAATTACTGTATTTATTTGGAAGTGAATTGTGTATAATGGCGAAAACACCGATAACTTCAATCAATTGTTTGTTACGAAATGACTGAAGGAAATGCGCTGAGTATGTTGGTGTATGTATGCCTCGTAACTGTACCTCGCGTATGACAAAAGATACGACGCCAGGTGAACTTACTCAGTAATGTGCAACGGCATATTGTCTGTCAACATTACCCGCCGTCCAAGAAATCATCGAGGGTTGATACTTTTTCTTTTTACATGCCTGTCAAAAATAAGTGTAATATTTTCAGGATATGTAGTATGTATGTATGTTTGGTTTTTTTATTCCACCAAAACATCCCATGTTGGAATCTTCACTTTACATCATCTAAGTGACATTGGTTATATTTTTTTACCTTTTTTGTTCGTTTTTTGGATAGGCAGTCGTCGTTTTATCGTTTGGAGTGGGTAAGTAGGTGGCTACCCAAAAGTTAAAATCACTTTTCTCGTGAGAATTTATATATTCTAGTAACGTAACAGGACAAAAATATTTATCTACAGTAGAAAAGTATGGATTATATTCCTCATCATCATCTGCGCGGTACATCGTAGTAAGACCATTGGCATGCTTATCGTCTCTAAAGACTTGAAGCCAGCACTTCCTCGCTCTTCCCCTCCTACAGAAGCCCGGCGCTAGCAGAACTTATCTGCATCTCTGTGATGCTATATTTATATGCTTTATTACTGTTATTGAGGGAGTTAGGTCTTCAATAAAGAACTTTGCACTTTGAAAATCTCTGATCTTTTATAAAGTCACCTCTTCTTACTTACTTTGTGAAAATTATTGAAATGTCACAACCTTAGCACTTTTAAATCGCTACATCCCATTTGTAGTCTGTGTGTGTCTTTTTAGTAGGACAATACATATTTATGATAGAGATAACTTTATTGAAGGATCGTTTTTATTGCCAAAATGATTTTACCGGTTTCTCTGGCATCTAAATAAGGTTTATAGATCAGCTAAAAATGAAGGGGTGCAATGTTGGCTAGAAGTACACGATAACTTTATCGTTTTTTTCTGTCATATCTCTGTTTCTACTTATTCAAATGCAATCAAACATACGGCAGATTTTAAGTCTGACCTTCCTTATAGAAAAAAAACTGTATCAAATCCTTAGTTCTTAATTCTTTATTGTACCTACACAAAAAATGAAAAAGATGTAAATGTTTTACAATTAAAGTAAATTATGTACAAAGGCGAGCTTAACTCTAAAAGAGTTCTCTACCAGCAAACCTTTGAGCAGTAGAGGTAGAAAAAAGAAAATAACAGAGGGAAGCAAAGTGTACAAATAAAAAAAGTAGGTATACATAAACGAAAGATGGCAAAAATAAATCAATAGACTTACATTAATTATACATTCCAAAAGTAAATATAATAGATATACTATTTGTAAAATAAAATAATATACCTACATCCATACATTTATATTTTATACATAGTTATACATATATATAAATACGTTATATACATACATATATACTTTAACATTGTGAGAGGAAATGTTCTTTAGTTCTTCTTTTGAAGATGTCCAGACTGCTACTGTCTCGAATATGGTGCGGTAGTGAGTTCCATAGTCGAACAGCCCGTACAGTGAATGACCCATCATAACAGCTGGAGCTGTGTGCAGGAGTATGAAGTAGAAGGGAGGAGGAAAGACGACAGGGTTTGCCCCGAGGTACGAGATACTCAAAACGTTCCCGCAGATAATTTGGAGAATAAGAGCTGTGAAGGATAGTATAGAGGAGAGATAAGATATGAGTATTACGACGCTGCCGAATAGGGAGCCAGTTCAGTCTTTTCCGAAATTCAGAAACATGATCGAATTTTCGTAGACCGAATACAAACCGAATCCCCAAATTCTGCAAGCGTTCAAGTTTGTTCAGGAGGTCCTCCGAAGCATCGAAAAAACAGACATCAGCATAGTCTAATAGTGGGAGAAGAAGACATTGTGCAAGAGTAACTTTAGTTTGAAGAGGAAGGAAGACTTCTGAAGACGTTTGAGAGATTGAAACGAGTAGTATACCTTCCGGCTCACCTCTGCAATGTGAACATCCCAAGAGAGATTACAGTCGATGAACACGACCAAGTTTTTAGCACTCTTCGAATAGTTGATGGCATTGTGATCGAGAAGGCCAAGCATAATCTACCACCAATAATGATCGCTTGTGATTTATGTAGATTTACTAATAATCCAAAAGATTTGGCCCAAGAGTTAATGTTTGCTAGTTCACTGTTGATGGCGGCCACGGCCCCCGGCAATTCATCGGCTCCAAAGTGTCGTTATAACCGCAAGTCGTCTGCATAGAGATGATAGTGTGAAGTAAGTACCTTAGTAATGGCATTTATAAAAACGGAAAACAGAAGAGGAGAAAGAACGCCATCCTGAGGCACGCCCGCCCCCAAGTCGCACCAATCGGAAGAGTCCTCGTTGATACGAACAGATTGCGAGCGTCCCTGAAGATAAGACTTGAATCACAAAACTCATTCTTAAACAGATAAATAGACTTCAAATCCAAAATAAATATTTTTGTGAATTTTCAGAATCCTTCATTTAACATAACCCAAGTATTTTTTTTTAAATATGTCCAACTTAATTTTATAATGGCAGGTATAGAAATGCGAGCAATCTTGGCGTGTTTCACGGTACTGAGTACACAGTGCCTGCCGACACCCGGCACCCGCGAACCCCGCCAAGTGCTCCTGATCGATCGATGAATAATGTGTAGTTAATCCTATGTACTAATATTATAAGCGCGAAAGTTTGCTAGGATGTATGAATGTATGTTACTCTTTCACGCCAAAACGGCTGAACGGAGCTGGCTGAAATTTGAAGGGTACAGGTATAGGTTATAGTTCGGAATAACACATATAGCTACTTTTTATTCCTCGAATAGGTTCCAATGGGTTTCGGGAACGGGATCAGACTTCCACGCGGCGGGGGCCGCAGGCGACAGATAGTTGCTAACTAAACTTCACCCTGGTGCTCTATGCTTCATCCCTCTGTCCATTGCGCTCTTGTTAGTGCTACGTGTTTCAACCAAGTTCAAGATCGCGCTCGCTAAATGCGTAGGTAGGTATAAATATACCCTGATTATAAAATATGAATTAAAAGAAATATTAATGATCTAGAAGATCTATTCATGATCTTCTAATTTTTTATATTTAGGACACGTCAATTTGACTTCACGTCGCCTGATGGTAAGCTGAAGGTAAAGTACTTTCATTTTTATGACAGTCTTATTAGGTACAACTTCTTTTTCATCTCTCCTGTTCGGAAAGTTTAATTTTCATGGGTAGATGGATTTTCATGGATAGAGCCGGATGGAAAGTAGCTTATTTCATCCCTAGGGTGGAAAGTATTTTTTTTTAAATTTTGATTTATGCCTTGGAGTCCATGATCATTTAATTACGTCATATAATGCCTTGATATAATGACGCTTTTTTTTACAAGGCCGCCTAAAAGCACATCTTGTGACCAACTCGATTACAATGTAACCGATAGATTCGATTTTCAAAACTTTTCTAATGTTGGCAGTATGTACGTGAATTATAACATTTTTTTCAGTACATATTAACAAAAACTATTTAAGTTTGCTAAAGAATTAGCGGGAAAACGAGATTCAATATAAATAAATATCTTGTGTTAATTGTGGTTAAAAATGGTTTCGGAAAGTGATTTCAGTGACATGGATATTAATTTAACTGCCGATGAGATTTCAGAACAGGTAAAAGCTGTTGTTAATAATCTATTTTCAAATTGTTCTAATTTTACTTTAAATTTTAACTTATAATAAATATACCTACCTGTTTCATCAAATGTGTGTGTAGTATTTTAATTTCCTCACATACCTAGTCGAAATGAAAAGTAGAGTGTTTACCTCGGGTGAATGTCATCATTTCACCCTCGAACTATTGGCCAGAAATATCTCGGGTGGAATGGCTGACTTTCAACCCTTGTGTAACCATCTACTACAGGCGCGTTGAGCACTATCCATATGAGCACTTTTTCGAACAAAAATGATGAAACTCGCCGTTTTTTTTTATCGTCACCTCGAAATCGTCACCGAGACGCCTACGTCTCGCGAGACGCTTTCCATATTTGTTTTTATAACAGTGACATCTTTGTTGTAGGTGGATGGATTGGTGGATGGTCGGAGAGACGGAGGGAGGGAGGGACGGTCTGATCCATGGAGGGAAGGAGGGAGAGAAGGAGGGTGCGTGGACGGGTTGGAGGGAGTGACGGAGGGAGGGAGTGAGGAAGGTAGGCAGGAAGGGGAAAGGAGGGAGTGAGTGAGGGAGAGAGGAAGAGATGGAAGGCGGGATGGAGGGAGTGATTAGGGACGGATGATGATGATAATTTTTTTTTTTTTTTTTATATTTAGGACACGTCAATTTGACTTCACCTCGCCTGATGGTAAGCTGAAGGTAAAGTCTCTGGAAAGAGGGTCACCATTACATACACGTACCATGTTAACAATGGTGGCACTCAGCTTGACGGCCTCATCAGAAGAGGATTGTCGTCGCAGCACCGCGTGACCCCCACCGGTCCCACTAGTGCTGAGACCACAATCCCCCTGCCCGGCTATGCACTTGCTGACCCCTGAACGCAATCAAACCGAAATTGGATTACTATGGAGGGTTTTTCGCAATCGTGCACGGTGGTACCCAGCCGGCCGAATTTTGTGACAAATTTGTGTCATCAAATTTCTACCACCAGTAAATACACGTAATTTATCAAGTTATCACCCGGAATGCCACTGCCTTTCTGTGTTTTAGTGGCTTTCAAGCCATCGTCATTTAGGTATCTATACATCTATACATACATACATATAAATAAAATTGGAGCGTCTGTTTGTACTGTGGAGAAACAGGGTGTGATGTTCCTCCAACACAAAGGGAGGATCCTCCGACCAGGCAAGGTGATCACGCCTGGCGGGCCGCGGCCCAACGGTTGTCGTTGGGATGTTGTATATATATGCTGTACCAGCGCGCGAACTTCATTTTCGCGATTCAGGATTGGTATTGATGTAGTAGTATCCTAGTAGTTCACCTTGTTGTCGCTAGATGGCGCTGGGTATATGTGGTATCGCCACATCACTCCCCTCCAAGACCGGAGGTTGATTGCGATGAGTCAGCTGTCTTAAGCTCTCTTGTGGAGCGTGCCAGTGCCAGTCTTGTGTACTTCCATTTCGTCGGAACTGGACGCCGCTGGTTCCATTGGTGGAACAGTCTTCCTCGCTAGTCCTCGTTAATTGGGACTAACCGCTGGTCCCGAAGATGCGGGGCTGAGTGCGGTGATGCGGTGCTGCGGTGAAATGCCCAGTGAATCGGGGCTCGAAGCGTCGAGGTGGGTCCTCGGTGAGCCCTCGGTGAGGCGAGGCGAATCCTCAGTGAGATGAGGTGAGTCCTCGGCAGTGAGACGGGGCGAATCCTCTTGAGTCGAGGTAAGTCCCCCGTGTATGGGGCGAATGCTGCGTAGACGGGAGAGATGTGCTCTTCTTATGCGGACCGTATATGCCGTAGGCAATGACTGCTACGTAGACGGGAGAGATGTGCTCTTCTTACAAGGACCGTATTTGCAGTGTGCTGTGCCTTTAGAGGCTGATATGGCCGTATTGTAACCAGGCTGCAGCGATCGCTGCATGCTGTGGTATCCCAGTTGAGGCCGAAGCTGCTGGATGGCGAAGACTTAATTACCGCTCACGCGGAAGAAGTGAATAGGATGGTGGCGATAGGAATGCTGCTGATATGTTCAGCGAAGGTTACGTGATCAGATCACGTCGGGGTCACCACTGTGGAGAAACAGGGTGTGATGTTCCTCCAACACAAAGGGAGGATCCTCCGACCAGGCAAGGTGATCACGCCTGGCGGGCCGCGGCCCAACGGTTGTCGTTGGGATGTTGTATATATATGCTGTACCAGCGCGCGAACTTCATTTTCGCGATTCAGGATTGGTATTGATGTAGTAGTATCCTAGTAGTTCACCTTGTTGTCGCTAGATGGCGCTGGGTATATGTGGTATCGCCACAGTAATATTGAAATAACCGTTTTTTACTACATGTATATGAATATTATATACGGTACATACACCAAAATAACATTTTTTTACAATTTTTGTCGGTCTGTCTGTCTATATGTCTGTTTGTTCCGGCTAATCTCTGAAATGGCTGGACCGATTTTGACGGGACTTTCACTAGCAGGATTAACATAGGCTACTTTAATTTTAGAAAAAATAATTAGGGTTCCGCGCAAAAAAAAAACTAAAACCATAAAAATCTTAATCCACGCGGACGAAGTCGCGGGCACAGCTAGTACATAATATAGTTCATCGAGGATAACGTGCCTTTTAAAATGTGAAAGAATTTATGCAATAAGTGCAATGGTTCCGAAGATTACCCTCGACATACTTATAAAAAACTCTTTATAAGGTAGGTATGTACAGATAGTAGGTAGGTGCCGTAGATGATGATATAGATAGTAGGTAAGTCATCAAAAACAATATTTAAAAATGACTGTAAAGTTATTCATTGTTTCCGTAGTTCGCAAGAATTACAGTAGATGGCTCCAGCGTCGCCTTAAGAAGTATATAATAGATCGGAGAATTTCGAATATCTGGGACGTGTCTAGGTAGCTCAGCTGGTCAGAGCGTTCCCCCTGTAAGGGACTGGTCGCGGGTTCAATACTTGTACTATTATATAATCTGTGTTTGAAGTCCCGTCCTAGATGTTTCTTTTTCCGATCTAATCTATAAGAAAAAGTAAGCATACAAAATGCTTAAATTTTTTTATTGAACATCATTATGTGTTATACTTAGACGCTCACACAAATTTGTTTTTATTTAGTCATAGGGCGCTCTCTGCTCAGTGCAGCGCAGCCACACCACAAACAAATCATACTGAGTTTCTGAACGAATATTTATTTTAATTTCAGTTATAATTGTGATGAGGCGTATGAAGTTTTTAAAAAAAATTGAAAATTAGTAAGTTGTGCGAGAAGCTCTAAAAATATGTATTTAAAACAATAAATAAATAAATGCTGCGGCCCCGCTGGCCGGCAGGAGGGTATCCGAAGGGATTTCCGCACGAAAAAAAAAAGGTAAGTACTGTAACAATGCACATTGTACTTTTAAGGATATTGGTGGAATGTGTAGTCGATTCCTTAGTTGTTACTAATATTATCTGTATTCTTTCATCGACTCTGTTTATGGTTAGCTGTGGTCAACTCTATCGGCTGTGGCATATTATCTATGAACTCCCACCAAGTCGCTTATTTCAGCCAACGTTATAAATGACAGTGCAGCGGTTTTGCGAGCCCCTAATTTTCTGCATCG